>OX243895.1:35229472-35873349 GCA_945859665.1 Anorthoa munda | reverse complement strand
CTAGCATTTTTCGTCTGATTATCTGATTATTTTTTGTACATCGATCCCGTTCGGTTGCATTTCACGGCGATAGATAGATGGTGTTAGCAGTGACTTGCAAGTAAAAGGGTTTACTTATGCGTTAAATACTTTCATTATGCGTACAGCTAAGGAGTGGAATTCCCTGTCAGTGTCAGAGTCTGTGTTTCCCGATAGCTACAATCTAGGGGTCTTTAAGTCAAGAGTGAATAGGTTACTTCTAAGCAAGCGTGCTTCACTGTCGACCACATCATCGCTTACCATCAGGTGAGATAGTGGTCAAGCGCGGGCAAAACAATAATAAAAAAAATAGAAGGTTATTGCCTGCTATTATTACGTAAGGCCTTAAATCCGCCCCTTTTTAGGGTTCCGAAGTCAACAAGGAACCCTTATAGTTTCGCTCTGTCCGTCTGTCCGTCCGCAGCTTAGCTCAGAGAATATAAGTACTAGAAAGCTATAATTTAGTATGTATATATATATTAATAATTCCGACAAAGTGGTAACATATAATCATGAAAAATATTTTTTTTTCGGGTACCTCCCATAGACGTAAAGTGGAGATGTATTTTTTTTTCTCTTCTATCCCATGGTGTGGGGTATCATTGGATAGGCCATTCAAAAATAATATGGGTTTGTTAAAACCATTTTTCGATTCAGAGATTCGTTTGCGTAAAATTAAGCTTTAAGTTTCAAATTTATGTTAGAGTCAAGTGTCCCCCTCCCCCCCTGCCAGCGAAATGGTTGCTCTTGGCTATGTGAAAAAATTCATGGCAGTAGTAAATATAACGAAATTAAAAGGAAAATTATCACGGATAACAAGGCTTTACAAGTTTACGAGTATTAGCCGACCAACTTATAAAATGTACTTGGAACAGTAAAAAATTTGTACAAATGCCATTGAAAAATTACTAAAATAAAGTAGATAGCTGTGTAAAACAGAGTAAATATAATGCTTACGAACCATGTAAAAATATACAAAAATGAAATCATAACAGGCTTTACAAGTTTACGAGTAATAGTCGACCAACTTATAAAATGTACTTGGCACAGTAAAATTTTTGTACAAATGTCATTGAAATATTACTTAAATAACGTTATTAGTTGTGTAAAACAGATAGTAAATATATGCTTATGAACCAAGTAAAAATATACAAAAATAAAATCATTACATCCTTCATAATAATGATTTCTAATGTTTAAGCTCGAATAACGCATTGGAGTGGCCGGAGTCGTTGGCAGTACCAGAACGTAGTCCATATGGTGCATGCGCGCGGTGGAGTCTATTTTGTGTTAGTGCAGAAGTATTTTCGACGTTTTGTAATTAAAACGTAAAAGTAAAGTCAAATTAGATTCGATTTCCAGGCAAATTACTTATTTTCTTTTGTCGATATCCTTCTATAAAGTCAATATTCGACCCGACTTCATCACTAATTGAGTAGCGTAAAACTTACCAGAATGAAATAGTGAATACCGCAGATTAGAGGATTCACCTCTAATCTGCGGTATTAGAGAATATTAGAGGTGAATACATACGATTTTTTTCTAATTCAAAAAGAGAAATAAACAAGGAGCGTGCACGCAAGGATCCAGGAACGAACCATACCATTCCCCGTGGCCCTAACGCGCGCTCGTATCGTCTCCTTTCACAATTCGCACCCGCCGTGGTACTCAAATAGATAATATTTTTCTAACTTCAGTTGCGAAGTTGGATTTTATAACTCCTTCTTCAGTTACTAGTTAGTCCTTATTTAGTTTAAGTCAAGAGAGAATAGATTACATCTAGGCAAGCGTGCTTCACCGTAGACCACATCATCGCTTACCATCAGGCGAGATAGTGGTCAAACGCGAGAATATAGATTAAATAATCCTATGTGGGCCCATTTTTAGACTTTGTGAGCCGCTGAAACCGTTCCAATGTTCATGTAACAACAACAAAACCCTCTTTTTAGTCCGCATTATTATGCAACTTCGGAACCCTATTACTGCGCGTGGCCCGACACACACTTGGCCGGTTTTTCAATATTTTATTTATTATTTATATTAATATAAATAACTTATATTCTGTTCATTTGTTTTGCTTAAAGTGTTAAATAAAAAAATAAATGACACTCAAAGATCATCAAATGATAGCTCTTCGTCAGGCGAAAAGTCGTCGTCGTAAACACTTCTTTCTTCGGCGAGTACAGGCGCGATGTTTAGTCATGTTTAGACATATATCATAATTATACACACACATTATAATATAATGAAGGCTTATAAAACTTAATAACCGTTAATTATGTGTAGTATAATATGATGCCTTGGTTACGTGCCTATGATAATTTTCAAGATAATCAAGGGTTCTTGTTTGTCTTGTTTCAAGCAACATTTAAAAATGTAGTAAATTTATTTAAATTACTTATTCGTATTTAAAAGGTTAAGTTTATAATTAGCTTTTATTCGGAAGCTCATTATAGTTTAAAACCGGGCAAGTGCGAGTCACCTGCTAGCTATCACGGTTCATGACATACAGCCTGGTGACAGACAGACAGACAGACGGACCGCGGAGTCTCAGTAATGGGGTCCCGTTTTTAACCTTTGGGTACGGAACCCTAAAAACGTAGATTATTAAGTGTCAAAGTCTTTTATTATTCCAAGGAAAAATACGGCAGAAAAAGAGGGGTGTTATAAGTTTGACGTGTTTATCTGTGTGTATGTGTGTATGTAACGGTCTGTAGCATCATATTTCCTAAACGGATGAACCGATTTTGATTTAGTTTTATGATGGTGACATTATCAGGTCAGCCGAGCCGTTCAAAAGATGTGGGCGTTTTACTGTTTGAATCGTGGTATTTGCGCAAGATATCGTTTTCGGAATTTTTGCATTTTTAACCGATTTTCCAAAAAGAAGGCGGTTCTATGTTCAAAGATATAAAAAGCTTTTTTTTTTGTATGTTCACCGATTTCTCCGTCAATAGTAGACCGATTTGGGAATTTCTTTTTTGTTTAAAAGAATAGTTTCCCAAATTGGTCCCATTTCAATTTGGTGAAGATCTAATGAGAACTTCAGAGATGTACAAGAGAACTGTTCAATAAATGACAGCAATTCGCTCGGGTTTGCTGCAATAGCATGTCTGTTTATTGTTTATACCATTTTATAACATAACATCACGCCAGTACGCTCTAAAGGGGTACGCAGATGTGTACAGTTCACCTTGGTACACTCTCATTTCACTAGTTATGTTCATGTTTCATGGTAATCTATTCTGGTATTAGAAATCTTATTACAGAACTTGCCGATTAGGTACCACAACAAAAAGTAAAAAAAAAATACCAAAAAATACACCCGACTTCCAAATAAAAACACTACAAAGTGAAAAGTAACTTATTTTTTGGCAGTCGGTGTTCCTGTTTTCCTTTCCTCTTTTTTTGACACCGACTTCCAAAAAAGAAAGGTGTTTTTATTTGGAAGTCGGTTTTTTTTAGTATTTTTTTTTTTTTAATTTTACTTGTAACCAGGTAACTACAGTCGGCTAGATCAGTTAAAAAAGTAGTAATACTAAGTGGGTTAAAAAATGTGTTACCTATGTAGAAGGGTGGGTTGACCCCCACCCGCTAACCCACCAGGGTGGGGCAACATCGTAAATTTAACTAATTATAAACGCGACCTATATTATACCCGACGAGGGTCATTCTCATGCGGTTTAATTATTATTATTACTTACAAAGTTTTATTTATGTTGAGATTTTTTGGGATGTTTTTAGTTACGGGGCAAGTGATGGTTTCCTTATGTTTCTTTTTATATATAAGAAGTGGTCCTGCACAATTAATGTGTCTAAATGCTATTAAATATTTAAATAATAAATAAGGAAAAGCCGAACAAGTTTAGTAACTTTTAACTTTAAAGAAGATTCGTAACGGCCCATACAAAATTTACCCAGCATCGACGCAAAAGATATTATTCTCAAAATTTTGTATGTATTAGGCAAATAAATTATTGACTTTAACATTCCCAAAAATAATAGAATAAAATTACCTTCTATAGATAAATGTATTTTGTAAACAAACGCATTTCGGCGATATTTCGCATGATTTTTCTATGATAGCCATAGAAATAAAAAAATATACTACATATATTTTACACATTATAATATAAAACACGGTGCTTGTCGATTTTTGAGACGAATCGAACCGTAAATTGATTAACAAATAGCAGAACTCTGTTTTGTTGCCAGGCTTCTTCTGAGTAAACTCACTCCATCGTCGACTCTGTCTCTGTCACCTCTGACCTAGACTAGAGTCAAGAGCAAACCCATCACAAAAAAAAAAAAAAAAAAAAGTATGATAAACTTAGCAAATCCCAAAAATTTCGTCACCAATTAACAAACGTTTAGTAACTATTACCTAAAGAAAAAACCGGCCAAGTGCGGGTCGGACTCGCGCCCGAAGGGTTACGTACCATTATCGTAAAAAACGGTAAAAAAAATCACGTTTGTTGTATGGAACCCCACTTAAATATTTATATTATTCTGTTTTTAGTATTTGTTGTTATAGCGGCAACGAAAATACATCATCTGTGAAAATTTCAACTGTCTAGCTATCACGGTTAATGAGATACAGCCTGGTGACAGACAGACAGACAGACGGACCGCGAAGTCTTAGTAATAGGGTCCCGTTTTTAACCTTCGGGTACGGAACCCTAAAAAATATTTCATTGCACGGTGTTTATTTTTCGCAACATATCAGTTATTTGATTGTTGAAATCCGCATGTTAGATAATCAAGATCGTGATGGCTTAGTTTATTCGTTACTCTTAAAGAAAAAGCAAACACATAAAATTCGGAATAGTGGGCAACAGCCATGTCGCAGTAAAAAATATCAATGTTCCTTCCTTTTGTTTACAATAAAATTTACCTTGCAAATGGAAAACCCTGAAATGAGATATTGAGACAATTATTAAAAATTCTGGTTATTTTTTTTTTTTATCATCTTCTCGCAGTTCAATCAAAGTGATTGGGTACTGCTTAAGCGCGATCATGTAGTGATTTTGTTTGGGACAATCCCACCGCACTATTCCCAAACCACTGCAACTCCTGAAAGCCAGAATCAACAGTGGCAATCACCAGAAAAGCGCCGAGGCAATGAAGCTCGACGAAGTCCCAGAGAATAAATTTTAGCTGTCATGGATCCCGCAACGAAATTAATCAGGAAAGAATAACGGAGGAGTAGGAAAAAAACATACAAATTTCCACTGCCCACCATATCAAGCAGGAGACAGAACAAACAAGACCAATAGGCACAAAGGGTCGTTTACAACTGGGATAAGCCTAGTTGCAGAGCACCACGGATAAAAATTAGCATTAATATTAATGGGTCCTAACATTGTGAGCTGCTATATTTGTTTCCAATAATAGGTATGGCAAAAACGCTTGACTCTAAATTTATTCTAGTTTCCACAAGGTCCGTATAGTAAACAACTCCTGATGCAATCCCTTTTTGCCTTTTCATTATTCAACATAATATTGCGTTCATTCTGCCAGAGAATACACCTCTTATATATCTTGTAGATACTGAACTAGAGCCTCCAGCCAGGGCATCTGCTTCTAAATTAAAATTCTCAATAGATAAAAATTAAATGTCTCATCATGTCTGTGTTCCTCGAAAGGCAAAGCTACATTCTTAATTTGAATTATGATTCTTAAAATAACCATAGATATGGTTATTTTTTTATTACTATTGCAAGTTTTTGGTTTTTGGCGGGCTTTTTTCGAGTGAAGTTCAGCGGCTGTTAATATTATTTGCAAATTGATTCGTATTGTGATATAAAATTGGTGTAGTTTTGTGTCTCAACTGTCTACGCAACTGGACAATATGTGAAATCATTGACAGAAGCGATCTCGGAATAGTGGAGCGGAGAATTTTATCGTAGTATTGACTACCTCAAGCCTGACAATTTGCTGCCAAATACTCCAAAAACATTAGAATTTGTTACATCCGCATTCTAATGCAAGAATTCAAGAAGGATATTATGCACTGAACGAGGCGGTGTGGTCCAAGACCTTAACCTGTCCGAGTAGGGGGAAGGACAAAACAAAAATACAAGATTTCGAACCCCATGCCCTATGAATAGCGCCATTGGTAAATTAATTACCCTTACTTATAAATTAAACAAGTTCTAAAACCCAATTATCTTTAAACAGCCCCATTGTAACACACTAGACTTCAATCCCCTAACCGCAGAGCTCTAAAAAACAAAAAAAAAACTTTTTAATCAAACAAAAAATTGTAGTTGGTCACCTCACGCATGAGAATAGCCCCGTTTGTTAAAATTATAAATGACTTAACATTGGGTGTGGCTGCGTGTTACTAACGTGTTAACTTCCACTGACAGATATAATTTAATATGTTACTATGGCATAGCTTTGGTAAAAACCGGCCAAGTGCGAGTCGGACTGGCGCACGAAGGGTTCAAAATCATAATATTTTTTTTTTTCAGTGTACTAAACTGACAGCTGCTATTGTCCTTATTTTTTTAAAATGTTGCAAGCGCGGAGCATAGTGTTGAAGGTGAGGCTCAATCATAAGTGATTCATCGAATCCATGTGACATGACTCCTGAATTTATTTTTACTAATTGGTGTAAATAAATGTTTTATAAATATAAACGTAATATATTTAAATATAACAGTATTCATGCACATAGTACATGAACTTTTATTGTGTTAAATATGAAATCAACAATAAAATAAATGCAATCGATTAAATTAAGTCTGACATAAATGAGTAGAAACTAAATATGGGCCGCTAGTTTCTAAACAAATTATTTTTTTATGCCGTGAAATAGTTTCATTTTCGATCTACTTCGATTTTCGATAAACTTTCGATCACTCAGGATAGTTAGGGTACGACACTATTATAATGTAACGATAAAGTGACAACCCCCAAATGTCAGTTTAGTCCACGAAATATAAAATCACATTATACATGGGCACTTATAAAACGTCGACAAAAGGCGCACGGTTTGGGTTGGTCGTTTCCTATGGAGAAGAACCGGCAAGAAACTCCAAGGCTACTCTTTTAAAAAAATGGTTTGTTTTTACAATATATCCATGTTACAGCATTAGTGCTTAGATATGGGGGACAACGTAGGCCCGACAATAAGTCGTAAGAGACTAAAAAAAAAAGTTTGTATAAACGAGATAAAAAGTTAACAAATGTTAACAAGCTTCTAGAAATCTAGAAGGCCTACAATTTTCACACATTCACAAAACAATCGGTAAAAGAATCTATACAAAGGTTAAAAAAAAAGTATAACAAGACTAAATTTAACATGGTTCCGTACTATATCGCAAAAAACGGCAAAAAAACACGTTTGTTGTATGGGAGCCCTACTTAAATATTTATTTTATTCTGTTTTTGGTATTTGTTGTTATAGCGGCAACAGAAATACATCATCTGTGAAAATTTCAACTATCTAGCTATCACGGTTCATGAGATACAGCTTAGTGACGTTTTTAAACTTTGGGTACGGAACTCTTAAAAGTAGGGTCGATAATAACCTCCTTTTTTGAAATCGGTAAAAAAATAGACAGTCATGAGAATTGCCGGCAGAATTGAAAACTTGGTTGAAAATTTGGTTCCTACCAAAGACACCGACTCCCAAAAGTAAAGTTATTTTTCACTTGGTAGTGCTTTCTTTTGGAAGTCGGTAGTATCTTTATGTAAAAAAAAAATTTAACAAAAAAACAAACTGACTTCCAAAACTGTCTTTGGTCCCCGTTGTTTTCCGTGTTTCGACACCGACTTCGAAAAAGAAAGTTATTTTTCGTTTTGCAGTGTTTTTTTGGAAGTCGGTTTGTTTTTTTGTTAAAAAGTTTTTATCTTCACTTCACCAAATGTTACTTTCTGAGTGCAGATGATTGCATTGTTGATAAAAATACTAAAATCGTTATATGTATGCCTATAATATTTGGGGAGTTCCCTCGAAGTCGGTTAAAAATAGGTTTTTATTTTTCACTTTTTAGTTGTGCCTAATAGGCAACTTGCGTTTAATAAGGTTCCTATAATGCCAGAACAGATTACCCGAATACCATGAATCTTGAACATAACCGTTGAAATGAGGGTGTACCAAGGTGAACTGTTCACACCTGCGTACCCCTTTAGAGAGTACTGGCGTGATGTTATGTTATGAAATGGTGTAATCAATAAACAGACATTGTGATTGCAGCAATCCCGATAGATACGCCATCATTTATTAAAGAGTTCTATTGTATATCTCCGAAGTTCTTCATCAGATCTTCACCAAATTAAAATGGGACGAATTTCGGCACATACTATTAAAAAGAAAAAAAATTCAAAATTAGTGCACAATTGACGGAGATATTGATGAACATACAAAACAAAAAAAAACAGATATAGTCGAACATAGAACCGCCTCCTTTTTGGTAAGTCGGATAATGATAAACTATTTCGGAAATATGTACCAAATATAACCAACTTAAAATCAAATACAAAAGACCGCTGTTTTATTATTGTTGGGCATTATATTGCCAAATTTTCGGCGACCAAATCCAGCCATTCTCTTACAAACATATCTGCTACACCTCTGTACCAAACAAGCGTGTGTATACAAGCTCTGTATCATGCAACAGATAGCGAAGCTCCCAACGCCACGCAGCGCCAGGATAAATCAATACTGTGCGAGCGAGCTGTTCACACAGTGGGCCATGCTGGGTGATGCTTTTTAATGAACGCTAACTTCATGTGAACTCTCTGGGGTTTTGATCTTAGTTTCATGATTGGTGTTAGTCTTTAGGCTGGTTTTTGAATTTAGTATTTGGAGTTTACAACTAAATTAAGAGCTAGTATTATTTTTACCCGACTGCCGAAGGAGGGTAATGTGTTTATCAGTCTATGTATAGTTGTCGGCACGTATCTTGGCAAGGTTTTGGCGTATTGGGGATAAGTTCGTGCATAGTTTGCGAACTGACCGACCACCATATAGAACGGAACGAGAACGCGACGCGATTGGTCAGTCGATCCTTGCGTCAACTGCCCAACCAATCGCGCGCTCGGAACGGTGCTAAACGTTCCCTGCGTCCCGCTTGGTAACCACTGGACCCTTAGATAAAGTACCTATAGATTAAGCACTGGCGTGGCCGCACATGAGACAACAATAATTAGTTCTGGTGTTACAACAAGAACAAGATCACTTTAACCCACCATCGCACTGACACTTATTATCTATAAATAACTCAAATTCCTTGTCTCAATTAACACATAATACCACGAAATCACAGAAAATCAAACAAAACCGAGTTTGTTTGTCAAACCTGCCATTGTATTAGAGTTTGACAAACAACAGAAACCGGCCACGGTGACAAAGACAAAAAATAATCTTTTGTCCTTATTATTTACATGGAGCTGCCAATTAGCCATCTCGTTCTATCATTCAAGCTCATTTTAAGGCTTAATCTATAGGTACTTTATCTAAGCAGTGACCTAAAAAACTACTCATGCCGACAACTATATGTATGTATGTTTGTTCCTATGTGGCATTCTAGAGACCAAACGCGTTGGCCAATTTTGATGATTCTTACGTCAATCGATTTGTCTTGCAATTGTCACTGGCTACATTAAAATTGGAAAATAAAAAAAAGGATGTTGGGCGCCATATTGTGGGGCATCAAATTTTTTTTTCATTTATAGCCATCCAGTGTGGGGTATCAAAATAAAGGGTTTTAAGAGATGATTTCAGAAATTTATAACACTTATATGTTTAAATGTACCTAATTCGAAGAAAAATGCATAAAAAAATTAAGCAGTCGGGTATTTTTTTTTTTAATCAATAAATCCGCCTGCTTGAAAAGCGAACTAAAAAACGTAAACAAGGAAAAAATCATGCTGTGCGTCGAAGGATACAATATTCGCGAGCTGGCTGACCAAAACCAGATTTTTGACCAGATTACTTTGTAAAAACATACTTTCTTTATATAATACAGTGTATCAAATACTATTGCTTGGTTTCTCGAAACTCGTTTATCGAGATGTTAACATAATCGACGAATAATCGCTGGTTAACTGCTGTGATTGGTTGAATGAATTTTCAACAGCCAATCACAGCAGATAATGCGTGCTTAACAATTTGTTACATTACATCAATCTGCCTAGCCTTTTCCCAACTATATTGGGGTCGGCTTCCAGTCTAACCGGATTCAGCTGAGTACCAATGTTTTACATGAAGCGACTGCCTATCTGACCTCCACGACCCAGTAATTGGGTAACACGGTACCCCTTGGCCAGACTGATGTCCGATCTCAAGCTTCTGACTACTAGTAACGACTGTCAAAGATCTTCAAATGACAGCCGGGACCAACGGCTTAAGGCGCCGATTCCCTTGAGTAGCTGATTTTAAAATGAGAATCACGTCTAAATGACTTGTCGTAATTTTTTGGAAAAAATATATGTTATATTAGTCCATTTTTTTAATAATTTGTTCTGAGCAAATTTTGATTTTTATTCGTATAACATAGTGTAATTAATTTGTAAAGTTATGTCTAAAACGGACAAAAACACGACAATCGCACCAAAACCGCTGAGCGTATTTAAATGAAATCAACACCATCTCAAAGACAATTTAATAATCTACATTTTGATCTGAAGTTTTTTTTTTTAAAGTTATAGAATAATAAGTAAAGTACAAAAAACTACTAAATTTTGGGTCGCGCGGGTGTGAAAAGAGAGCGCGTTTTGTTCCCTCAAGGTCGTTGGCGTTAGTAGTCGTCTTAACGTGCTTTCCGAGGAAACTCGTTATGTTGAAATGGTCACCCATCCACGGACCGACCTCGTCAAGCGTTGCTTAACCTTGAAGATCGATCCGTGCGGCTGTTATTATTTAGCCACGAGCTCCTCTCCTCCACATTACATGACACCCTTAAATCAAAAACTACTAACTATATAGCTACTTTAATGACAAATTTGGACAATTTTTTGCCCAAATAGAGTTTACAAATATGTACTCAACTTCCAATACTTATTTCAGAAATCGGAGATGAGGGCCGGTTAAAGTTGAGTATTTGGAATAAAGAACGAGTCTGACTGATTTTCAGGCTTGTGTTTGACAAATATTCAACTTTAAATTCTTAAATCAGAAATCAGTATAATCTTAAACGTGTTATTTTACTATAGTCTTCCCGTGGCTTGGTTCCCGTGGCTTTTTATAGGAAACGTGCATTATTTTCGGGATAAAAAACAGTATACGCAAACGAAACAATATGAGTATCTAAAGGCCGTAGCAGGAGGCCTTTTGAAGCCTCTGCCTACCCCAATGGGGAAAAGGTATGTGTGTATGTAAAAAGTAGCCCTACTCAGGGATAAAGCTCAGAAAATAATATTCGTAATCGGCTTCCGAAGATTAACTTTTACAGTCATATTAACAGAAACAACTTTTTCACAAAAAACTGACTTTACCTTCATTTGCCGAAACGAAAGTTATTTTGCACTTTTTAGTGTTTGGTTTTGAAGTCGGTTTATTTTTTTGTATTTTTTTTTTATTTCTCTCATTTTTATTTTTAGTACACCATCACTAAAAACCGGCCAAGTGCGAGTCGGACTCGCACACGAAGGGTTCCGTACCATTATCGCAAAAACGGCCAAAAAATCACGTTTGTTGTATGGGAGCCCTCCTTAAATATTGATTTTATACTGTTTTTAGTATTTTTTGTTATAGCGGCAACAGAAATACATCAACTGTGAAAATTTCAACTGTCTAGCTATCACGGTTCATGAGATACAGCCTGGTGACAGACGGATCGCGGAGTCTTAGTAATAGGGTCCCGTTTTTACCCTTTGGGTACGAAACCCTAAAAAATTAGCAATTTCTATAGTACGGTACCTAAAGGATTGACAAAATACCCATTGTAACTCAATTTACACATTCGTGCTGTTTCTCGCTAAGGAGTTCGGTTGTATGCTCCATATCTTGAAAACCGCTGTACCGATTTTGATGAAACTTGCACTATTCCCTAAGTTGAGAGATATTCAATCCAACACAAAAAGAATGATCACGATCTGATAAGTAGTTTCAAGGCCATACATTTCTGGAACATCTCCTCTCCAAAACGGCGAAGGAAAACGTCGTGAGGAAACCGGCATATCTTAGAACTAAAAATTTGAAGACATGTGACATCTGCGGACTAAGAATAGGACCAAAAATTAGGAGTGTACCCCATTGTTGCGAACTTCATTAACGCGATGTACGTTACTGCGAAAGTTTACTATCGCGACGTACGTTGTCGCGAAAGTTCTTTACTGCGGTGTACGTTACTGCGAAAGTTTACCATTGCGAAGTACGTTGTCACGAAAGTTCTTTACTGCGAACTTGAGTACTTTACTAAACTTTCGCAGTAATGTACATCGCAGTAAAGAACTTTCGCGACAACGTACGTCGCGATAGTAAACTTTCGCAGTAACGTACATCGCGGTAATGAACTTCGCAACAATGGGGTACACTAAAAAATTAGACATGTTACATTCACCAACCCGCACTGGGCCGCGTGATGGATTACGTCCTTTCCTCTCACAGAGAGGAGGCCTGCACGCACAACGGACCCAATGGGATCCTAAGTGCGGCAAGGGAGTCCATATATTCTTTCATATCCTAGTCTAGCCAATGTTACAAGCATGTATTTAGTTTCAACTGTCCCGATGTCCGTGTGTAATCAAATATTGCAAATTAAATTTGACTCACTGCCCGGTGTTCGATATATCTGATATTATTCACACACGTTTGTTTCTCATGACGATGTATATTATTTAAGGCGGGCCGCATACGTACGTTTTCCGCATTCGATTTCCGAATACGGAATACAGATTCGGAATGCCGTGAACCTAGCGCAGACGTTAATTTTTCTTGTTTGACTGGCATTCGATACATACGTACGGAAAATGTTCCGTTCGAAAAAAAAACGGACGTGTGCGGCAGTCAATGTATTTTATTAGCGTACGGTGTATTCGGGATTCCGAATACGGAAAACGAATTCGGCAATCGAATGCGGAAAACGTACGTATGCGGCCCGCCAGAAAAGCCAGTTTATTTTTTATATAATGAAACTGATTACAGTTTTGATAAACAAAAACAAAAGCTACTAAAAATTATAACAGCCGCTATCTCTCGTCACTTAAACAGCGTGTTCACGAAAGAAATTTTTAATGAAAAAGCGCCAATCCACACGGTAAGCTACTTAAAAATCTATAGAATCCATGTGACTGTCCACAAAGCCCGGTCCATATGAATATTGTCCACAATAGCCACAGAGTAACAAATCGACTGGAGTAGTCAAAAGTCTCGATCGAGCTACCTAGTGACAAGACGTGTCATTACTAACAATTTTATTTACGGTTAAAGATATTTATTTCTCAAAAGAATTAACAAATTCACTTAAAGAGAAAACATAAAAGGTTTATGACAATGTTATCTGCCAGTAAACGTAGATAAAAAACAAAAACAAGTATGCATCTTAAAACTAACATTACAACAATACTTCGACACAAAATAACAAAACACAGTGTGTACAAGTACAAGTGTTTTACAAAGCAGAAGAAGGTAAGTTACACACAACAAACAACACAACAGTTTTGAGCAAAGAGGGTGATAGGTATATATATTGTGTACATAATTATTTATGTATATGATTTATTTTATTCATTTCAAATAAACCATTTACAGACAATTTGTATTGTCATGGAGTCGGTCAGTAAGATAAAAACCGGCCACTCACTCACTGTCATGCTCGGTTTTTATGTAAAGTTCTGGCAATGTAGTCTCTAGCAGTGCCCACCAAGGCGTCTCCTTGCTCTATGGCCATATGAATATCACCGATACGATTGAATACTGTTGTTAAATATTGATATGCATAAATAAAGTATTGTTGCAGCTTTATTTATTAGTCGACTGTTGTTTGTTTTGACCGTGCCGTATTCGGATACTGCAAATACCACCCGGACAAAAGCGGTTATAGACACTGAAGTTAAGGGCCTTCCACCGCTTTAGTGCTGTAAAACTTTTACTTTCTAAAGCAGTGGTTCCCAAAGTTGACTGGACCGCGACCTGCCTAACAAAAGCTTCTAAATTTGAGTTTTTTTTTTGGTTTTTATAAAAAGGTGGGCAAATATCTGTATATTATTATGAAGGTCTGTTCAAACAGGAAAAAGAACATTCAGTTTCAATAGAATTTTTTATTTATAGGTTTTTTTTAAGGATCCATTTGGTTTCCAATTTATCTCATTATAGCTTCAGCATCAACTTAAATTTTAGTTACTTATAATCTCAGTGTATATTCTTTAGGGCCAACCCAATATTCGCTAACGAATACGACCCACTAGTGGGTCGCGACTTATACTTTGGGGAATGCATACTCCTTAGTAACGGCTAGGTACTCGTAAAAAGGTTTACACAATTAGATGATTATATTCAAGATAAGAATGCTTTGTCATAGGGCAATCTTTAGTGTAGACAAAATCAAACTGGCTATATTCATAATTACAGTTTTTTTTTTCCTTCTCTTTATGTTTTCGCCCTCTCAACCATCCATTCTGCGAGCAATGTGCCCTGCCCACTCCCACTTAAGGTTACACTAGTCGATCATTCTTCCATACAAAAGTAGTCTGGCGATTACTCCGCTGTTTGACGATGTACATTCATAATAAAAATTATATCAATTTGTCTCATCATTATCTAGCCCTGTATGTAAACAAAAAGTAAAAAAAATATATATTTGAAAGTTATGAGCGTCTAAAGTTCCATATTTCAACACTAATTTTAACGCACTTTGGATGGAAATAAATACCATAAGAAGAAGGAAAATTTAAAAACGGCCACCATACAGGGATAGATTAGTAGTTCAACAATGCAAATAATTTTATTTTGAAAATATACATTTAGTCATTTTTTCATGATATCCATACTCCCAAAGGTCTGTTTAAAATTTCGCGCGCTCGTTTTCGTCCTAAATCATCATCCATTTCGCTACAAATCTGCAAAACAGCTAATATATACGTGAACTAGCTTCTTACTGCTCATCACAGCAGCTATCTCTTTCGCACGTGTTGTCGGATGAGATAGCATGCATTTTAACCCCGCGCACAAAATAGTTCGTGCCGTCGACTAGGGGAACCTTAAGTTTGGAACGTAAGCCGGTTTTACATTTTCCATCACCGTTTTAAAAGCAAATATAATATTACCTAATAACCCATCAAAAAATTGGCCGCATCAAATGTAGCTTAACCTTCCCACATGAAACTATTATCTTTTATACGTTATTCCGCAAAAAGGTTTTTACAGTATACAGGGTGATTCCCGCCGCCTCCCGTCACTTATACAGGATGGTGGTAAAAGGAAGGCTTAACGAACCGAGCGCCGCTTGATGTTATAATTTACATATATACAGGGTGAGTCTTTATTGATGCGGAATTATTTTAAAATACAGTTCAGTTGGTAATTCGGGCAGCTTGATGGAAATTATTTATTTTAATATTTGAATGTGGTTGTTGTGTTGTGAAAAGGTATTTAGTCATGTGGAAGGTGTATTGATCATTGTGCTTGTTCACTGTATAATGACGCCTAGCAATTTCCCGAGGCTTCGCCCCCATGAACAATTCCAAAAGAACCTATTTCTTTTTTCCAAACTTTGAGATATTTGACCCTGTAAATCTAAGCATACCTGATTGCGTAACATACAAAACTAAGATTTAATCACAACTGAATGAATTTATAATCCATTGCTTCATATATTAAAACTCGACAACGCAAAATACGCAATGAATACTGTGATTGATTAAACTTCGTCCGCAGAAACAATTACATTCTCTGATGCTGGCATTTCGCAACCCTGAGATTCCTTACGTTGAGAAAAAGTATAAACACTCACCTGGACAGGCAGGGATTGAAGGTATCAACTACACTCGGGACTACGGGGCCGGCCGGCGTGGATATACAATATGCACTACAAGTTCACGTTTTGCTTGATTTCACTTCACAAGGGGGATTACGAGAACCAATCAGTTAATCAATTTCTAGCGAAGCCTTTTGGGCATTTTTATCCCTTTTTAAACGGACACAGCGCGGGAGCAGTTATCTGCCTATTCGCAATGTTTCAAGTCTCAGTTCACACTCTCACCGCAGTGAGGCGCTAGCGTAAATTAGGAAGTGAAACAAATTGGATATGAAGGATAGGCTTAATGTTTAGCCAGTGATATTGACAAGAAATCAGCTGTGCAGTACATTTTTGTTCGAATAACTCGTTAAATTGTGGCTATTTTTCATAAAAAAAAGTTAGGTTGTGTATGGTTCATCAGTTTATTTACATAATCCCAAAAAAAAAAACGAATATATATACAAACCAAAAAACTGCAAATATTGGACCAGTTCTATAGAACTGGTCCATTATGTACTACAACTACAAAGTGAAAAATAACTTCAATTTCGGAAGTCGGTGTCAAAAAACGAAAACAGGAACACCGACTTCCGAAATTGAAGTTATTTTTCACTTTGTAAAATTTTTGTTTGAATGTCAGTTGTAAATTTTGTAAAAATTTTTTTTTTTGTATAGTTGATAGTCTCACGCTTGACCACAATCTCACCTGATGGTCAGCGATGATGTGGTCGACAGTGAAGCACGCTTGCCTAGAAGTAACCTATTCACTCTGAGGCGTACTTTCTCTCATGTATTTGTTAATTTTTTTTTCTATTTTTTTTCTCGAATTTTGTTTGTGTGCCACTAAGTTTGTGCTTCTTCCTTTCCTTCTTGACTTAAAGACTACCAGGTTCAGGTATCAGGAAATAGAGACTCCACTCCAAACACACACATCACATCACACATCATCAGCCTATTAATGTTCCCACTGCTGGGACACAGGCCTCCTCTCTGTGAGAGGGAATGGGCCGTAATCCACCATGCGGGCCCAGTGCGGGTTGGTGGATGTCAAATGTCTTCGAATTTTTGGTTCTAGGACATGCCGGTTTACTCACGATGTTTTCCTACCAATTTTTGAGAGCAGTGGTGATGAAATAATTTACACAAAGTAAAGCGCCTGCCTGGGCTCGAACCCATGACTACTTGTACTATTATTTATTCTGTGCCATGACCTACAACTTATAAGTCGCGGCTGATACCACTGGACCACCACTGCTCTACTCAAATACGCTTCACTTTAAACTATTTCCGTCACTAATTACAACAAGCGAAAACAAAGCAAATTAATGTAAGCCACCATCTAATAAAGCCATAATCAAAAATTTAAACACCATACATAAACTATTGCCTGGCAAATTACATGACTTCCATTTTCAAAGTCGGTTTAGATCCGCAAGTTGGGACATAAAAAATTCATACTGTATATCTCCTTCAAACATCAATCTCCATTCAATTCGCAACCTTATCTTCAAAGAAACAAAGTCCATATTACAATGGAGGAGGTAGAACGAAATTTTCAAGGGGTGGATCCTGGTGATGATATTTGGACTTTAAGTCAATAAGCTGAAGGTTTAAAATTGAATGGAGGGTGTCTGGTTGGCAACAGTAGATAGGTATATTCACGGTGGATTAAGCTTATCGTGTAGGTAGATAAGGCCTTTTCGACCGGGAATGGATTGAATATAATTTTAGCTCGCCCCAGTCTCTAAAAGTTACTGGTGCAAAGTTTTTGATGATTTTTCAATAATTTTACATAGTACCGTGAGCTTTTTTAGGTCATCTCTTCCTTACCAAAAATATCTCTGACACACCACCGCCCGAGATCATATAAGACTAGCTGTTCCCCGCGGCTTCGCGCCCGTGGACCACCCCACAGGACCCGTTTTTGGGATGTAAAAATAGCCTATGTCACTCAAGAATAATGTAGCTTTATATTGGTGAAAGATTTTTAAAATCGGTCGAGTAGTTTTGGAGCCTATTCGGTACAAACAAACAAAACAAACATAAACATCTTTCCTCTTTATATTATAATATTGTATAGATATAGATTCCATTCTTACTTTTCTAGGGCCTCAGGAGACATTTCGGTAGCGTATGAAATCCCATAAATTTTGGGCTTGTTGACATTCGTTATGGCTCATAAAATGTCCCTTTGTCTAGGGACACAGAGGCTCTAGACGAGTGTCATTCGATGGCTATGGTCTATTCTTTTCTTATTTACTACATTTTTAAATATTTTTATAAATAAAAAAAATTACAAAAAAACATTTAAAAATATAAAAAATAGAGGCCAACCGGTATTCCCGATACCGGTAGGCCAGGGTCCAAGCTACCGGTGGTTAGGGCTCCAGAGACAGGAACCTCCTCACAATGCGAGCCGTATCGAGGAGTAGTGCCTTCTGTATCAGACCCTTGATCCAACCGCCCAATGACAGCCTTGACAGATGGTCGTCGAGGCTCTTGGCCATCAGGCCGTTGGCCGTAACGACAATCGGCACAATGACCGCCGAGTCCACATTCCACATGGCGACAACCTCGTGTGCTAAGTTGAGATACTTGGTTTGTTTCTCTTTCTCAGCTTTCACGAGGTTCTCGTCATGCGGGATTGTGACATCGATTATCATTGCGGCGCGCTAATATTATTATTATTATTCCATTTATTTATTTTATTTACATATCTTTACATTTTTAAATATTATTCTATAAAAAATTAAATAAAAAAACATTTAAAAATACAAAAATAGTAGCCCACCGGTATCGGGAACAGGGTCCAAGCTACCGGTGGTCAGGGCTCCTGAGAGAGGAACCTCCTAACGATACGCGCCGTGTCCAGGAGTACCGCTTTCTGGATTTATTATTATTATTATTAGTATATTAGTATTAGTATAAGATAAGTATTGTTATGAAAAAAAACGTGTACGGTCGGGGGACAGTGTGCCAAAACCGAAGTTCCTTACGCCGTATGTATTTTACCCGAATTACGCTGGAAGGAACCGTACGTCTCGAAAGAGGCCATAACGCTTTTTCGTGACGTGACGATTTCTACCAGACTTATAGTACCGCAAGCCGCATTAAGGAACGTCGTTAGTTTTTTTTTTTACTTTTCATTTACAAACAGTAGTGGTGGCTCAGTGGTAATTTCCCCGACTTACGTACCGTGGGTCGTGGGTTCGAAGCCAGGCTTCAGGCGCTTTACTTTGTGTTGTTAGCTCGTGGATGAAGAGATGAGTGGACTGTATAAAAAGGCGGTTGGCTTTGAAGCCGTTATATTTAAATTACAATAGTCCCGTACAAACAATTAAGAGTTTTAGGAAGAGGTGTCGACTGGTGCGGTGGAGTCCGTGGTCGCGAGTGTTCCTCGACCCGCGCCGTGCTGCGTTGATGTCGCGCCGCTCACCCACACATCGACGCCGCGTGCGCCGCGCGTATGTGCCAAGTGCAGACGGCGCGCGTTAGCCGCGAGTCTTGGGTTCAAATCCCAACAGTGTAAATTATTTCATCTCCACTGCTCTAAAAAACATGAATGAAAAACATCGTGCGGATATGTTCTAGAACCAAAAATTCGAAGACATGTGACATCCACCAACCCGCACTGGGCCCGCTGGATTAAGGCCCATTCCCTCTCACAGTGAAGAGGCCTGTGTCCCAGCAGAGGGGACATTAAAAGGCTGATGATGGACCAAATAACTACTTATTCCTCACAGGTTGGCTCCATTTCCATCTGTGAAAGATTTTCATAATCGTTATCGGTTCTTTCAGAAATTGCCTTTTGACAACATTAATTATGTTAATCAAAAAATATATTGATGTACTGTGTGTAAGATGACATGCATTGTTTTTGGTTTGAATCCTGGTTCTCTTGCGGATCACTACATTACTGATTCAATCACGCTAGAAAATTCCGAGCATTATCCTTTGGGTGACTGTAAGCTTTCTGATGAGGCCCACTGTGAGGGCAACGCACACCTGATCATAGACTTTCGTCTATTTCGTCATTGCCTTGGCGCTTTTCTGGTGTTCGTTACTGTTGATTCTGGCTTTCAGGAGCTAAAGTGGTTTGGGAATAGTGCGGTGGGATTGTCCAAAAAAAAGACTTTCCTCTTGAGACACTGTGGTAAGTTGGACGAGAAGGAACCGGGCAACTTCCCCCTCCGGCCCCCTGATGCCTAGAACTAAATATAACTGGTGAAATCTAGATATAATACATCAGAGAATATATACAGTATAAGACTGTATGTATGTAATTAATACAGATTTCTGTAAACATGAACATCTTCAATTTCATAATTATTAATAATTTAGTAGTTAATTAATACTTCAAGCGATGGAAGTAGCTTCAGGGCATTAGGGCACGCTCATACGGGCGCGACGATTTAGTTGCAAAAAGTACAAAGCGCACAAGATCACAAGAGTAAAATTACCAAATCACAATCAGACAACATAACGTCAAAAGTTCCAATCAGCATTATCATCACAATAATTTTAACCGAAGGACGTTCAGTCTTAGACAAATTTATGCCTCCCGCGAGTATTGCCACATCAATCGGTATAGTAGTCACAACGGATCTTTATGTCTCTGAAGTTGGCTCTGCGAACGATTGCGCAAGAAACAGTTTGTCATCGAGTATGCATAGTATTGCATAGAAAAAGCGAAATAGGACGGCGCGACACACGTAAGCGAGTGAAAGAGGCAGTTATACAATGCTATCTTCACCTTCAACATTGACACAAAAATAGCTACTGCGCAGGGTCTTGCAGCCAACTTCAGAGACACAAAGATCCGCCGTGAGTATTATACTGTGCGTCTCGCAACTAACGGATCCTCGCATCTAATTCCACCTAGCCCGTTTCATCATCGGTCTACCATCTGATAGTACGGCAATGCGCACCCGGTACACGGTGGAGTTCACATCCATATGCATAAAACGTTTTTGGAACACTTATGAGTGGATTGCGATTTCAAAGTTAAATTACTTTTTTTTTGGTTTTTTGCCCGCCCTTGTCCACTATCTCACCTCATGGTAAGCGATAAATGATAAATGATTTTATTTCTGTAAGTTGGTTTGTACAAACACTTTTACATGTCGATCATATTTTTTAAAACTAGATGAGGTCGGCGTTTCCTGTCTGACTACGCTGAGAAGAAAGGCCGAAACAAACTCAGAGGTCACAGTCTCTTTTGAAGTCCAGACAAAATCTTGGTTAAATCATGTGAAGACCATGTAGACTGATGTCTGAAATGGTCTTTTGAGGAAAGAACCAGCCAGATTGAGTGGACCTGTCCAGTCAGTGCACGCATTTGTCAATAACCGTGCAGCTCAACTCAAAATTTAAGGAGCTCAACGATTCGACGAACATTACCAAAGAAAGGAAATTCGGGTAGGCCGCATAAACTACTCAAACTGCCAGACTATGATTAAAAACTAACTTGGATAAATTAAAAGTAAGAACAAAAAAAAAAGAATGATCCACACATTCACAATAATTAAAATAAAATAATATAATATTTTAAAAAGTAAATGTTCTTGTCATTGCAAGAAAACAAAAAAAAAAAACAAAATTCACGATGCAAAATATAAAAATCAGAATTAATTGGTGCAGTTCAAGCCTTTTTGTCCTCAACGTAATCTTTAATGGTATAAAACGCTTTCAGCAGTGGTGGCCCAGTGGTATCGGCCGCGACTTACAAGTTGTAGGTCGTGGGTTCGAGCCCAGGCAGGCGCTTTACTTTGTGTAAATTATTTCATCACCACTGCTCTCAAAACGGTGAAGGAAAACATCGTGAGGAAACCGGCATGTCCTAGAACCAAAAATTCGAAGACATGTGACATCCACCACTGCACCACTGCACTGGGCCCGCGTGGTGGATTACGGCCCATTCCCTCTCGCAGAGAGGAGGCCTGTGTCCCAGCAGTGGGAACATTAATATGCTGATGATGTGATTTGATAAAACGCTTTCTGGCACAACTTACGTTTAATGAATGATTTGAATTTATTAAGACTTAGATCTTGTACATGGCTTGGAAGCTTATTATAAAATGATGATGTAGTGGACGACTTAACTATAATTACAGGTTTCCCCACGATATACATTTATCAGATACGATGTATCTTGTATATATCTATATCGATATGTATATTGAGGAGCTCGTGGCTAAATAATAACAGCCGCACGGGTCGATCTTCAAGGTTAAGCAATGCTTGACGAGATCGGTCCGTGGATGGGTGACCTTTTCAACATACCGAGTTTCCTCCGTGCCTCGGAAAGCACGTTAAGCCATTGGTCCCGGCTGTAATTTGAAGATCTTTGACAGTCGTTACAGGTAGTCAGAAGCCGGAGATCTGACAAAAGTCTAGCCAAGGGGTTCCTTGTTACCCAGTTACTGGGTTGTGGAGGTCAGATAGGCAGTTGCTCCAAGTAAAACACTGGTGAATCCGGTTAGACTGGAAGCCGACCCCAATATAGTTGGGAAAAGGCTTGGCAGTTATTTTTTTTTTTCTGAAAACGTTGCCCCACACTAGGAATTTCTTCCTGTATCGTGGGTGCGTTTACAAACATATAAACTCACATACACAACACCCAGAGCCGGAACAACTATCTGTAGGTCATACAAATATTTATATTATTATTATTATTTTATACATTGATTGATTGATGTGTCTTGTGTATCACCGATGTACAAGATACACTTATAAAGTACCTACAGTGTCTGGGCGAACGAGCTCTGCTCGGATGAAAATAGAGAAATCCTTTTTTTTTCGATTTTGCCCAGATATGAAACCTAGCTAGATCGATAATTTTTATCGAAATTGTGAGAGCTGTTTTCGAGTACGTGATTACGAATATATTATATAAAAAATATATTGCTCGTTGAATAGTGTAGATAGGACATGATTTGAAAAAGTCAAATTGATATTTGACCGGATTTGACCCCGGAACCTCGTCCGGGTTTGTGACCGCACATAAGCCGAGTTCATATAAAAAAACAACCAAAGCTTAGAGCTCAAATACTTGTAAGCAGATCTTAGATATCCCGGGGAATGTAGCAAAGCCCCGGTATCGTGCGCCCCTCTAACGATATAAGGGGCACAGAGTACGGAACCCCGCCAGGCGGAACTCGTGGCTAAATAATAACAGTCGCACGGGTCGATCTTCAAGGTTAAGCAACGCTTGCCGAGGTCTATCTGTGGATGGGTGACCATTGATTTCATACCGAGACCCCCGTGCCTTGGAAAGCTGTTGGTCCCGTCTGTCATTTGAAGATCTTTGACAGTCGTAACGGTTGCGATAATCTGACACCATTCTTGCAAAGGGGTATCCAGGCGTATCTGATGGCATTACTAACAGTATTTGTTAATCTTACTTTCTCACTAATATTAATATTCCGTATTATATTATTTACGAATAAAAAAAATAAAAAAATATCCGCACATCGAACACTTTTAATATGGTTACCGATTCGTCAGCGTAGAGTGCTGAGGGCCTTGACTACCCTGTTTTCTTTTATTGATAAATCCACTTCTCCTTCTTATCTGACTTCACATGTCCAATTCCCTTGTTCTCTCTACATCAAAAATCTTCGCTCCGCCAATAATCGCCTTCTACAATGTCCCTCTCACCGCTCTGGGTTTATCCACTCGTCCTTCTTTGTCCAGGCGATTTCTTTTTGGAATGCGTACCCTCAGAACATCTGAATCATCACAGAGTTAATTTATTGGATTCGGTTTTGTAACATTATTTATATGTATACTGCAGTCTCTCCAACGGTGCCAGATCGACTACCGGTACATTGAGGTTTCGAAGTGTTTGTACAAAAATGCCACCATGTCAGTCCGTCTTCAGGATCAGACCTCGAAACCAATCGCCACGCTGGAGGATGTATTCAAGGTTTTGGACTGAAGGGGCCTAGGCATCAACGTTAATGACGAGTACATCACTCACCTTCGGTTTGCCGACGACATAGTGGTCATGGCTGAGACCATGGAGAGCCTCAATGCTCGATGTCCTCAGTAGAGCTTCCGAAAGAGTGGGTCTTAAAATGAACATGGATAAAACCAAGATCATGGTAAATGACCATGTAACACCCACTACTATCAAGATCGGAGACTCTACACTCGAAGTTGTGGATGACTATGTCTACCTGGGACAAACGATCCAGTTGGGTAGGGCCAACTTCGAGAAAGAGGTCAACCGTCGAATCCGACTCGGCTGGGCAGCGTTCGGGAAGTTGCGCGGTATCTTCTCGTCCAACTTACCAGTGTCTCAAGACGAAAGTCTATAACCAGTGTGTGTTGCCAGTGATGACATATGGCTCTGAGACGTGGTCGCTTACAATGGGTCTCAACAGAAAGCTTACAGTCACTCAAAGGGCAATGGAGAGGGCTATGCTCGGCGTTTCCTTGCGTGATCGAATCAGAAATGTAGAGATCCGTAAGAGAACCAGGGTAACCGACTTAGCCCGAAGAATTGCCAAACTTAAGTGGCAGTGGGCAGGGAACATTGCTCGCAGAACGGATGGCCGATGGGGCATAAAGGTTCTGGAGTGGCGACCGCGAACCGGAAAACGTTGCGTTGGAAGGCCTCCCACCAGGTGGACCGATGATCTGGTGAAGGTTGCGGGGATCCGCTGGTTGCGAGACGCACGGTACCGGTCAAAGTGGCGACGCTTGGGGGAGGCCTATGTCCAGCAGTGGACGTCTTTCGGCTAATATGATAATGATAATATGTTTGTGTGTGCATAAAGTTTTATTAGTTAAATAACACTATATATATATATATATATATATGTCGCAAATAGGAGGGCTATCTTCAATAATACCGTCGGTCTTGTGGGCTTTCTCTGTATGCATGCACAAAGCAGGTAACTTATGCCGTCTTAGAGATAGTCCTTAATCCATTAGCAAAGCAGCGGATTCGGCCACCAATCGTTTCGCTTTCTCCCAACAAAAACACACTTGTTCAAGTTCATGCACGCCACTTTAGGCTACTTCTAAACTCCACAACTCTTTTCAACTCCGAAACGCGCGTCCGTGCATTTCTTTTCTAACTTTTCGAAATATATGTCAGGAGAACCCGCTCAGAGCGTTTGAATAGACACCCCTGCTTTTTATTGGCTAAAGAACTGATCCGACAAATTACCGTTTGTATCATCCAATCCAAATCGAGTATTTTGACATAAGAAAAATAAAGTGTTGTCAATCGAATAAAATCGAACTGAGAATTGATCAGAAGTTAAATGTTGCCAATTAAACAAACCTAATTTAATAAATTTACAAGCGAAATATATATATGTCGCAGGGATATGATGAAAACAGGGAATTGATCAAATCACGGAGGATGTTAAAATAGAGCCGACGGAGCCCCGCTGCGCGGGGCTCCTATTTCTGTATGCAGGGTCTAAAGTAACCTAACACGAAGGAGATGACGGGAGCTGAGTTCGCTCGCTTTGCTCGCTCACTTCAGCTCCCGTCATCCCCTTCGAACCTAACCTGTCCGTGTCGGGCACCGTGTTATTATTTTAACATCCTCCGTGATTTGATCAAATCGCTTAGAGATTTGATCAATTCCCTGTTTTCATCATAATTATCCCTGCGACATATATATACATTAATTGGACTCTTTCGAAAAGAGTATCTTCACTCCGCGTCCAATAATTTTTGCAACACCTAATTATTTAAAGATAATTTGTCATACTCTTTCATGTGGTCAAACCCCTTGCCTTGCCGAAATCAAATATAAAGTAACGCAATTTGGCTGAAGGTCGACATTTGGTTTGTATGAAAAGCTTTAGCTTTATGCCGGCTCTCAGTGGCCGCCAAGGCGTCTCGATACTCTGTAGCATGCATGGGGATTCGAGAGCGCCTCAGTCCGGGTATCGATTGAGAGGGAATTCAATCCCGTGAGTGTATCGGGGCCATGGGGTGGCGAAAACGGACGTAAATAAATAATTTTAGTGAAGAGATTTTGTGAGTGAACTGAGGCTCTAAACACGTGTCATTCGATGTCATTTCGAAATGCCATTTTGGAATTTCGAAGGAGTATAGGATTTTTATTTTCATTTCATCTATACTAATATAATAAAGCTGAAGAGTTTGTTTGTTTGAACGCGCTAATCTCAGTAACTACTGGTTGGAATTGAAAAATTATTTTTGTGTTGGATATTCCATTTATCGAGGAAGGTTATAGGCTAAATAACATCACGCTACGACTAATAGGAGCGGAGCATAAATGAAAAATGTTGCAAAAACGGGAAAAAATATTCCTTTTTGATAGCTTTCGTTGCGTGCGCTGCGTAAGCGGTTAAAGTTACGTAACATTCATGTATGTAGGATAGGTAGGTAGACAGTTGATGGGAGCGAAGCTACGTGGGACAGCTAGTTTATTCATAAAACAATTCACATTGTGTTTTAATTCCATAAAAGTGCTAGAACAGTTTTAAATATAATGTCCATAAGTTTTTAAGATAATGTCAAACAGATTTCAATATAATGTCAAACAGTTTAAAAAATTATGTCAAAAGTTTATAAATTATATAAATTCAAATTCAAATCTTTATTGCATAACACATGTGTTTAACAAGGTCTTATAAATAGCAATATAGTTCACATAGACCCTGTCGGGCACAGCAATTGAGTAAAACAATAAGTTCATATAATATTAGGTACAAATTAGAAAAATAATTTTAAATTTAATTAAATGATGCTACAGAATAACAATTGTAAATTAAAGAATGTCAGTTAAAGATTAAGTACAAAAGTCAAATATATGACATAATAAAATGTCAAACAAAGTAATAAAAATCAAATAAAATAGCAATGTCAACAAGATAAAATACAAAATAATACGTCAATATGTCGAGCACAGTAATTTAGTGTAGTCATGAATACCTAACATAATATACACAAAGTTTTAATTGTAAAATAAATGATGCTACAGAATAACATGATAAAATAAAATAATGAATGTCTTAAATGGCAATGTCAACAAAATTAAATACAATACAATTTGTCAAAATACAATTAATTAATTATGAAGTATACCCTTCCCATAGCTGACATTTCAAATCAAAATGTTAACGTCTCCGGATAGTCACGTTAGAAAGTCATCATTAAAAAATTAATACAATGTATAATAGCATCTATCAACCAACAATTTCTTGAGACGTTTAAGGAATATTTTTTTATTTTTCTCGATTTTAATGTCGTTGGGTATTTTATTATATATCTTAATAGACATGACATGAGGGCTCGAGCTGTGTAATTTTAACTTTGACGATGGTATTACGAGTGTATTCTCAAACCGTGAACTGAGAGTATAATGTCAAAAGAGAAAAATAAAAATGTAAATCATTTATTATTTTTGTTCATACGTTCAATCATTTATTGTTTGAATTTTTGATTAATCACGGAAAATTACGATATTTTTAAAGCAAAAATATTAGTCATACGATAAAACCATGTTTCACAAATAATGTACATGAATCAATAATATTCTTTTTTATTTTTCAAACCTTTTAACCTAGCCGTTACTAAGGAGTATGCTTTAGAAAGTTACCGTTTTACGGCACTAAAGCGAAGTAGGTTTCAACAACAAAAACGTCGCCATATCATTTGGAAAAATGTTAAAATTAACGTTCATCAAAACGTTCGCATTTATAATATTAGTTAAATTCGCATTTTACGAATATAGGTGTAAAACTTGAGAAAAAAACTACTAAATAACTTCGATAAAAAAATAACAGCACTTGTAAACGAGAAACAGCGAAGCACTGTTTTCACTAAAACTAGGAAGGAAGTTATTGAGCTTAATTGACACTTAAAAAGTTCGAAGTTTCGTAACCGAGTTGTGAAACCGTTTATTGTCGTAAAAATTAAACTGCAAGTTAAAATCCAAGAAAAAAAAAATGGGGCAAAACGCTACGAGAAAAGATTGGTAGTGCCCGGCTTACTTTGGCTCGTCCATCACCTCACATATATGTACAACTTGTTTCTGCCCGCGGTATCGTCCGCGTAAAAAATGTTTTTTTTTTCATGGGATAATTTTTTTTTTCAAACTGAAAAACTAAATCGAAATCGGTTCATCCGTTTAGGCGCTATGATGCCACAGACAGACACACAAATACACAGCAACACTCATCAAACTCACACCCCTATTTTTCCGGCGGGGGTTGTAGAAGGCGTTTTTTCTGTTCTGTGGCCGGAACAATAATCGGTAGATCATACAAATGTTTGTTCCGTGCGGGAATCGAACCCGCGACACGCAGCGCAGCAGTCAATTGCTCAACCACTGCGCCAACCGTGCGCCCGAATACACCGTGTTTATCGCGATAAAAAGTGTTCTATTAATCCAGGTTATAAACTATCTGTGTGCAAAATTTATTTTAAATCCGTTCAGCAGTTTTAGCGTGATTGAAACACAAACATACGAACTTTCACATATAGAATATGGTTTACTAATGATAAGCATAAAATATATAAAAATAATAAAGGCATAACAAGATTCTTTGCATCATTCAGCATAATAATCATTACGCATAATATTATTAAGCATAAATGTTTTGCCATAATGAATATTGGCATTACTACTGTTGGCATAATAATAATGAAGCATAATTTTATAAAGCATAATGATTATTAACACATAATGATATTTACACGCGAAAACAATATCTTTCTCGCTGGTGCGGAACGATTATCTTCGGTATTTGTAGGCGTTTGACAGACAAATATCGATTTCAGCTCGTAGTTACAAATGTAGGTATTTTTAACCCCCGACGGAAACTGTGTATCTGTGCATATGTGTGTCTGTCTGTGGCATCGTAGCGTCCAAACGGGTAAACCGATTTTGATTTTGTTTTTTTTTTGTTTGAAAGGTGACTTTGTCGAGAGTGTTCTTTGCTATGTTTGAATAAAATCGGTTTAGCCAATCAAAAGAAATGGGCGTTTTACTGTTACGCAAGATATCGTGTCATAATTACGTGTTCAATAGATTGCCGATCGATGCGTATCTACTACGTACCAGATAAATTAAGTAGCATGAAATAAAAATGTGCCGGGGGCTTTTTAAATTTTGAAATTTTACTTGTGTATGAAAAGAAGAGAGAGAAAAATAATCCTAAACATCATCACGCCCAGACGCCATCAAATGCGTAAAAAAAAAGCAAAAATTCGAGACGTTAAACAAAAAAACAGCACAGAAACCTGTCATCTCAAGTCCGTATTCACAACAAAACGACACGGCCTCGTTTGACGCGCCCGCACCAATTCCATGGCCGTGTGTTTCCACTGAATAAGCCAGTATGCCTTTGTGAAAGAAAAGATTCCCAGTGAAACATTAAAAAAACAAAACCTTTTAGAAAAAGAAGCAAAACGAACGTCCTGGCACGCTTCGCTGGTTAGGAGCGGTGTGAGCGACGAGCGGAGAGCGAGCTGAGCTGAAATACTTTGGCAATCGTAAACGCTAATATATAGCTAATCTTACTTAAATATTATAAACGCGAAAGTTTGGATGCTCAATCAAGCCAGAATGGCAGAACGGATCTGGATAAAATTTGGTTCAGGGATAGATTATAGTCTGGAATAGCACACTCATAGCTTCTAAACTACTTATCATAATTTAACAAATTGAACAAATGTATTGTTTTGTTACGGTAAATAATATGCCACCTGCATACGATCAGGGAAAATTTACGGGCATATTTTATTGTTTCATACTTTTTAGTGTGTGATTTTCCGTTAGTCGGATTTTTGTTTTTGAATTTATGTTTTTTATCCCAGTATAATATACCCTTGGGATGATAACACACTTTTTTACGCGGGTGAGATCCACATTTCCCCACCCAGAGGTTCACATTTATAATATTAGAAAGAAAGACAGAAACAAATAAAGAAACAAAGAAATACTAGCGACTTCGCTGCGGTGTATGTCCAAAATTATCCAACGGAAACGTAAGATCCCACCGCTAAAATCTGCAGGTATTTTTGGTAGACTTAATTTTCATACATCTTTATAGTAGGACAGATTGCTGTAGGGTTGGCTGGCAATATTGCAGTGCCCGTGTAGTAACAGACACATGAGACGTTTTAAGTATTCTCTCTGGTTTGGCAACATATTGTAATGAATTTTTTGGTGGGATTTTTTCGTGTGAAGTTCAGCGGCTGCTAAAATTTTTAGCAAATTTATTCCTAGTAGATATTGTGACATAAAATTGATGTAGTTTTGTGTCTTAACTGTCTACGCAACTGGATAATATGTGAAATCATTGACAGAAACGATCTCGGGATAGTGGAGCGGAGTATTTTATTGTAGTATTGACTGCCTCTGCAAAGCTTACTGGGAAGGCTGACTCGATACAATTTGCTGCCAAATACTCCAAAAAACATTAGAATCTGTTACATCCGCATCTAATGCATACTAAAGAATGTTTAAATCCATAATATATGTATCCGACTGAAAGACTTGTATCTATGGTCATGAAAAACAATAAAAAAAACAGTTCTGTAATAAGCCTCGCTTTTTGCAACCATAGACAATGGAAATTGCTCATGGGTGTAGAATGTGGGATTGTCTGATCCCGGTGGAATATGTATTTATTGTTTAATTTACTATAATTATTTAAGTTATTGTTAAAACATAGGTATTCAAAATTTTAATATCTTTATTAAGACACGAGAACAACAGCCGACAAACTTTTTTACAGTTTGGCAGAAATTATTAATGTAATAGTGTATACAGATTTTGAATAAAATAATAAATAAAAAACCGGCCAAGTGCGAGTCCGCTCGCGCACAGAGGGTTCTGTTTATACATTCATCAAAATAAATAGGTAATATTACTAATGTTTATAAATTAATATTAATAATGTTTATTGAAAGCACCGAACATTACTCGAACCACAGAACAGAAAAAAACGCCTTCTTCTTTTTTTTCTTCCTCCTTCTTCTTCTTCTTCTTCCTTTCCTTCTGTCTTCTCTGTTCTGTGGCTCGAACAAAGAGGCAAAATTAACTTTGCCTTTCGAAAATTGTTGTCCCCATACATCAATATACAGCATTTTTACTTTTCCAAGTACATTTTATAAGTTGGTCGACTATTACTCGTAAACTTGTAAAGCGTACTTAGCTGTGATAGATTTCCTTTTAATTTCGTTATATATACTACTGCCGTGATTTTTTTCACATATCCAAAAGCAAACATTTAGTTGGCAGTGGGGGGACACTTCACTGTAACAAAAATTTGTAATTTAAGGCTTCATTTTACGCAAACGGATCCCTGACTCGAAAAATGGTTTTCACAGACCCGTAATATTTTTAAATGGCCTATCCAATGATACCCCACACCATGGGATAGACAAGAAAAAATACATCCCCACTTTAGGTGTACAGGAGGAAGAAAAAAAAATTTTTTTTTTTCCTTGGTTTTATTTTACCACTTTGTCGGCGTGATTAATGTGTATATACATGCCAAATTACAGCTTTCTAATACTTAAGAGTCTCTGAGCTAAGCTCGGACGGACGGACGGACGGATATGGTGAAACTATAAGGGTTCCTTATTGACTACGGTGCCCTAAAAACATCTGCAATGTCTCTGGTATTACAGATATCCTTAGGCGACGATGACCACTTAGCATCCAACAATTGGTTTCTTTGTTGTTTTCAGTTATTAAACTGAAAACAAAGAAGAATCTATATATATAAAAATGAATCCCTATTTCCCTTGGTCACGGCATCACGCGTGAACGGCTGGACCGATTTCGCTAATTCTTTTTTTGTTGTGTTAGGAGAAGGTTCTTATGAAAAAAAAACTAAGAAAAAAAATTGGTACATACGTAGGTGAGGTATGTAGGTAGGGTAGTGTAGGTAGGGTTGGGTAGGTAGGGTAGGGTAGGTAGGGTAGGGTAGGTAGGGTATCGTAGGTAGGGTAGGTAGGGTAGGAAGGGTAGGTAGGGTAGGTAGGGTAGGTAGGGTAGGTAGGGTAGGTAGGGTAGGTAGGGTAGGTAGGGTAGGTAGGGTAGGTAGGGTAGGTAGGGTAGGTAGGGTAGGTAGGATAGGGTAGGTAGGGTAGGGTAGGGTAGGTAGGGTAGGGTAGGTAGGGTAGGGTAGGTAGGGTAGGGTAGGTAGGGTAGGGTAGGTAGGGTAGGGTAGGTAGGGTAGGTAGGGTAGGTAGGGTAGGTAGGGTAGGTAGGGTAGGTAGGGTAGGTAGGGTAGGATAGGCAGGATAGGGTAGGTAGGGTAAAGTAGGGTAGGTAGGGTAGGTAGGGTAGGTAGGGTGGGGTGGGGTAGAGTAGGTAGGGTATGGTAGGTAGGGTAGGGTAGGGTAGAGTAGGTAGGGTATGGTAGGTAGGGTAGGTAGGGTAGATTAATGTTTGGTGTTTTTATGGCAAAACAAAGTTTGCCGGGTCAGCTAGTTACTTATAATTCTACAAAGAACTTACCTACATGGTTTTGCCGGTACTCGTTTATTATTTACTAACTGTTTCCCGCGGCTTTGTTCAATCTAAGGCTGAGGCCAACCGATAGCAATTTTGTTCTTTGATTGACCATTTATGCTTCAAAGAATCAAGCCACGAAGTCACGTATCACTATGATTCAAACGTAATAGCAGTTAGGGTCTATCGTGATGCCGAGTAGCGAAGTTTTGAATGATATCTAAAGTTTACCCAAGACATTGTTACTTAGATATGTGCCCCGCAGCGGGGCTCCGTGTTCTTTGTTGCTTAAATAGTAATCGTACTTAAATACAAGTATATACAGTGTATACAATATTTAATTAACTAAGACTACAAAAATAAACACTTAAACCAAAAACTACTCACTAACTAAACCAAAAAATATACTAATCTAAAATATGGCGTTGAAAAACTCCTCCACATCATTGTCCACTGGTAATGTGCCCAAAAGACTGGCAGCATTGCCACGTTGTATAGCAATGCTTATTCTCTGACCGAGGTAAAAGCCAGCCCTTGGGTCACGCGAAGTGTCAACTAAACATACCTACCTATTCTATATTAAAATAAGGCAGAGTGAGACACTTTCAAATCTAATTAATTATTTTCCACACATCACATTATCAGCCTATTAATTTCCCACTGCTGGGACACAGGCCTCCTCTCTGTGAGAGGGAATGGGCCTTAATCCACCCGCGGGCCCAGTGCGGATGGTGGATGTCACATGTCTTCGAATTTTTGGTTCTAGGACATGCCGGTTTCCTCACGATGTTTTCCTTCGACGTTTTCAGAGCAGTGGTGATTTGAATTTACACAAAGTAAAACGCCTGCCTGGGCTTGAACCCACGACCTACAACTTGTAAGTCGCGGCCGATACCGCTGGGCCACCACTGCTCTTTTTTCCACACATACCACATTTTTTAACGAGTCGGTATTTTTATCGTAAATATAATGAACTTAGATGTATTAAATGTTGACATTTTGAACATAAGTATATTGACTATCGACATTTTTAATCAGTCGATATTTTAATCACTCGGCATTTTAAGTATTACAATTTTCGATATTTCGATACAAACGATATTTAAATTTTCGATGTTTTGAACAGTGACATTTTATCCGTAGGTATTTTAATTTTTGACGTTCAAATATATGCCCAAATAGTTGCCTACTGTAAAACGAATGGTGAAATAAAAGCGGTGCTTAAGAACACTGCTTACTGTAGACATCACCTTATTAGACATAGCGATGTTTGACGTTAGTGAAAATTAAAAAAAAAAAAAAAAAAAATCTCCACAATCTAGCACTGTACAACTTGAACAATAGCTGAAATGCAATGAAAATGCCTCCATGGCTGAAAAACATTGTTTTTCCACTCGTGGATATTTCGTACCCAAAAATCGCTATCCGCTTATGCCTCAACACTGCGACCCAAACTGAAATACTCAAGTGGGGCCCAGAAAAGACAATATAATTGAAATTATCTTTAAGAGGGGACACTGAATCCGTCTGTGATACAAAAATATGTACAACTATATCTCTTCTTAATTTGTTTGTTGGCAAATGTAATTTTTAGAAAGATGTTTGTGTATTATTATTTAGCTTTATGTTTTATGTCTGTATTTGGATTCCGGATTTTCGTTCGATTTCAACGACTTTTTTCGACTTAAATCAAAGTTCTGGCGTGAGCACAGACATAAAACTAACTAGATATCGAAAGTCCCTCCATCTGTATGAAAACCCAGCGTGCCACTTTTTCACACACAATTTAAAAACAAATTTACTTACCAATGAAATAAAACATTTCCAATGCCTCGGCCAACTTTTTCTAATACAGTATTTACAGCGAAATATGGCATAAAAAACAGGCCAAGTGCGAGTCGGACTCGCGCACGAAGGGTTTCGTACCATTATCGCAAAAAATGGCAAAAAAAAACGTTTGTGGTATGGGAGCCCCACTTAAATATTAATTTTATTCTGTTTTTAGTATTTGTTGTTATAGCGGCAACAGAAATACAATATCTGAGAAAATTTCTATCACGGTTAATGAGATACAGCCTGGTGAAAGACGAAAAGACAGACAGACAGACATGACGTATCCATACGGTTTCCGGTTTTTGCCATTTGGCTACGGAACCCTAAAAATTACGACGATACAACACGTTGAAATATTGTGTGACGTCATGCCTTGCTACACTTTATACTGACAAAGTGACGTCACAAGCTCCCCACTCCTGAACTTTGATACGCTTTATCTTTGTTATTGATTTATTATTGATTTGATATAGGTACCAAAAAATACGGGTCCAATATTATTTGATAATTTCAATTAGAATTATCATTTTTTACCCAGGATACATCCATTATACGGGATACATATTTTTTCTCATAAAGCCAGCGTCGTATTTTAGGAGTCAGTTTCCTTTTCTTCTAATTCTCCTTTTTTTTTTTTAATCTTCCCCCACACTAGGAATTTCTTCCAGTATCGTGGGTGTGTTTACAAACATTTAAACTCACATATAACACACGATTCCCGCACGGAATAAATATGTGTTCCGTGCGGGAATCCAACGCGCGACACGCAGCGCAGCAGTCAATCGCTCAACCACTACACCAACCGAGTCGTCTTCCTAGTAAATATGTAGATATTAAACAAAACACTTATTGATTTATTTTTTTCTGAACGGCTAAAACTATTAATAATAGTACATTACTGCAGCGGCCAACAAAAGAGGCATTGGTGGACCAATGTGTAAATGTGGGCCGAGACGAAGCCGAGGCACACATACGTAAGTCCATCAATGCCTAGTTGTGGCCAAGGCTTGTATAGTGCTTTTCTCAAATAATGCGCGGAAATTAAAACTAAGTAGCACCTAGAACTCATTTTGTCAAATACAATTACTTTTCGAAATCAATGACGAACAACAATAATTATTTCCGCGTTAAAGTGTTTATTTTTTCTATTAACACTTTTTTATATGCAATCCAGTTCGAAATTTAAATCAAACCTTTGATACCTCCTTAGTTGCCATGTTTCGGAGTAAAAGATCGTTCCATTTTTAAATTACACGACAGATATGAGTTTACTATGTAATTTATTTGGCCGCTAGACACGACAGATATGGATTTTCATACAACTTTTGCCGGCCGCTGCTCGCATGTATTTGGCCAGTACAGCAATTGCGATTTATCTCGAAGAAGGTTGTCAAAATAATGCTCAAATATCCAAGCATGTTTGAGAAAACACTATTAAACAATTGCAATCTAAAATCAAATATAACTCACGAAACAAAAGTGACCAAGCATCTTCTTGGTTCGCTCGCAACATCGTAGACCATCAGATGAGATCGAGGTCAAGAACGGCTTAAAAAAAAATGTTTACTAGAAAACATATCCTTAAAACCGAGGTTACCCTAAAACCAACTCCAAAAAGTCTTAAAAACATTTGCCTGTGTAATGCGAATTGAACTGAATGATTTTATAATAAGCTCCCTAAACCCAAAGCATGTTGAACCCAAAATGTGTTGTAGTTAGTTAAATGTTTAGAAATGTGTTAGTAAGTGTGTTTGTACATCTGATATAATATTAGAGTTTTTTTGTCCTCACATAGGATGGGAGGAAATGCGTCGACCCGGTCATAGCTGGGGACAACACGGGATTTCTGTCCAAGGTACTGACAACTTCATTAATTTATCCCCTTCCTATCTGGATTTTACCGGACATAACCGGTTTATGTGTCCGGTTCTTTTTTATTTTTATGAAAATTGCCGTCTATGGTACTTGATTCTTTCTTGAATTATTCTACTTCTCATTCTGTTCCGGTTTTGTTTTTATGTCAGGACTTTTTATTTATAAAAACCGGCCAAGTGCGAGTTGTACTCGCACACGAAGGGTTCCGTACCATTATCGCAAAACTTGTAACTTTTTTGTAAAGAATATACAACTAAACATTCTGTGAATATTTCAAACGTCTACCTGTTGCCGTTATTAATATCGAGCAAAAAACGGCAAAAATATCACGTTTGTTGTATAGAAGCCCCCCTTAATTATTTATATTATATTGTTTTTAGTATATGTTGTTATAGCGGCAACAAAAATACATCATCTGTGAAAATTACAACTGTCTAGCTATCACGGTTCATGAGATACAGCCTGGCGACAGACGGACAGACAGACAGACAGTCAGACAGACAGACAGACGGATCGCGAAGTCTTAGTAATAGGGTCCCGTTTTTACCCTTTGGGTACGGAACCCTAAAAATGGCGGTCTAATATACAAATTTTTTCTTAGAATCTTTCTTCTCATTAAACTATTGCCCAGAATTGATGTACCTGGATTTATTTGGGATCAAGAATGTCCAATTAAATGTCCAAAAATCACTAGTTAACAGATATCTGGTTGTAAATTCTCAACCACAGTAGCAAGTTATATCCGTCTTCCAGAATGATGGCAACATCGATATTACTCTTAGTTTTCCACAGTTATACTCATAATAAGTTCTGGCGTGAACACAGACATAGATCTAACTAGATACCGCAAGTCCCTCAATCTGTATGAAAACCAAGCGTGCCACTTTTCACACACAATTTAAAAACAAATTTACTTACCAATGAAAGAAAACAATTTCCAATGTCTTGGCCAACTTTTACTTTACAGTCTTTACAGCTCAATATGACATAATTAGACATTTTTCTAGATTTCGGTGGAATTCCGGTGCTAATGCTAAATGAAAAGCTAAAAGTACGATCATTGATCGTAACTTTACTCCGTTTTTTGGCACGCGAAGTACATACAATCGCGTCATCTAGTTAGATTTATATCTGTGGCTGTGCTTGTATGAAAAACGTAGAAATACAAGGAGTATAAGAAGTATAAGGACTAATTATAAGGAGGGGAAATTATTCACAACCAGCGACCGTGTAGGACCGGATTACGTAAACGGAACCAAAGGAGGACGAGTAGGTATGTAGGGATCGTAGCCGGTAGCGTTCTAAAGTCTCTGTTTACCCCCAAGGGATAAAGACGTGAGTTTATGTATGTGTAGGTATCATAGACCTAATGATTATTCAGCAGTCTAATTGCATAAGTGAATTCAGCAAGGCAAAGGGTTTAACCGCCATCAATCGACCAATCACATAGACGGAAATCCACATCGCGTCTTTCTTCTCGCATGTGATTAGTCGATTGATTGCGTCAAAACCCTTTGCCTTGCCGATTTCACTTACGCATTTAGGCTGCAGGGCACTATGTATAATGCCCGGGCATTATTATTCTATTCAAGTTAAGTCGGGCAATGTAATTAATACTGATTTAAATGTCTATATGTATCACATTGTCTGGTCATTATGAATATTGCTACGTAACGGTTGGGAAACTCGATAATGGTCAATGAATTATTCAAGGCTCCCAAGGTGAAGAGCGAGCGAAGCGAGCTCGGGAGCTTAAGGGTACACTAGTCGAAAATTCTTCCATTCAAACGTAGTCTGGCTTTTACTTCACTGTTTCAAGATGTACGTTCAAAATAAAAAATGATATCAATTTGTCTCATCATTATCTAGCCCTGTATGGAAGCAAAAAAGTAAAAAAACATTTTACTTGAAAGTTATGAGCTTCGAAAGTTCCATATTTTAACACTCATTTTAACGCAACTTTGGGCGCAAATAAGTACCATAAGAAGAAGTAAAATTGAAAACGGCCTCCATACAGGGATAGATTAGTAGTTCAACAATGCAAATAATTTTATTTTGAACAGATACATTCAGTCGTTTTTTCATGATATCTAGACTCCCAAAGGTCTGTTTATAAAATTTCGCACGCTCGTTTTCGTTCTAAATCATAATCCATTTCGCTACAAATTTGCAAAAGTGTGTATTCGTACGCGTACTAGCTTCGTACTGCTCATAACAGCATCTATCTATTCCGCACGTATTGTCGGTTGATATAGCACGCATTTTAACCCCGCGCATAAAATAGTTCGAGCCGTTGACTAGTGTAACCTTAAGACACCCCAACACGGATAGGTTAGGTTCGAAGGATATAACTATCCATAACGAAAAATATTGGTACCTACCAAAGACACCGACTTCTAATAAAAAAAGTTAATTAAAAAAATCAAAAAACCCGACTGCTTAAAAAGCAAACTAAAAAGACGTAAACAAGAAGAAAATCATGCTGTACAGTCGGAGGATAGTCGGCGGACCAAAACCAGATGTATCCTCCGACTGCACAGCATGATTTTCTTCTTGTTTACGTCTTTTTAGTTTGCTTTTTAAGCAGTCGGGTTTTTTGATTTTTTTAATTAACTTTTTTTATTTACAACTTTTTAGTTATTTTTTTTTAGAATTATTTACATTTAAATATATAAGTGTTATATATTTTTGAAATCGCCTTTTAAAACCCTTTATTTTGATACCCCACACGATGGGTTTGGATGAAAAAAAAATTTTTTTTCCCCTCAAATTGTCGCCCAAAATCCGCCATTTTTGTTTTTTCCAATTTTAATGTAGCCGGTGACACTTGCAGGATTAAGACGAATCGATTGACGTAAGAATCATCAAAATCGGCCAACGCGTTTGGTCTCTGGAACGCCACATAGGAACAAACATACATACATACATACATACATACATACATACATACATACATACATACATACATACTTACATACATACATAGACTGATAAACACATTACCCTCCTTCGGCAGTCGGGTAAAAAGAAAGTAATTTTTCACTTTGTAGTGTTTTTATTTGGAATTGGAAGTTGGTAATATTATTTTGTAATAAAGTTTTTTTTCAAATCGCTATCGCCACTAATGTCTAAGAAGCCTGGAAAATAAAATACCAAGAGTCCGTGTCCAAGAAGGATAAAATTAAAATGTCCAAACTCCTCTCGAGTGGCCGATCCAGACCTTTTTGTCAAGACTCTTCAAATTTCGATTTACCCTTGGGTCTCGTGAATGGGAACTAACGCATTATGTTAAGAGGACTGCAGTAGCAACGTCCTCTTGTTTGTCAATAGCATCGATTCTTAAGCCCCTTAGTTACCTAATTATTATTCCTTTATTTATCTTCATTCTTGTTTAATATTTTTTAAAAAAAGAAAACATAAAGAAATAAATTTAAAAAAAGTTAATTAAAAAAAACAAAATACCCAACTGCTTAAAAAGCGAACTAAAAAGACGTAAACAAGAAGAAAATCATGCTGTGCAGTCGGAGGATACGTATTCTCGAGCTGGCTGACCAAAACCAGATGTATCCTCCGACTGCACAGCATGATTTTCTTCTTGTTTACGTCTTTTTAGTTCGCTTTTTAAGCAGTTGGGTATTTTGTTTTTTTTATTTAACTTTTTTATTTACAACTTTTTAGTTAACATTTTTTTCGAATTAGGCACATTTAAATATATAAGTGTTATATATTTTTGAAATCACCTCTTGAAACCCTTTATTTTGATACCCCACACGATGGGTTTGGAAGAAAAAATAAAATTGCCCCCCTACAATATGGCGCCCAAAAGCCGCCATTTTTCTATTTTCCAAATTTAATGTAGCCTATGACACTCGCAAGGTTAAGACGAATCGATTGACGTATGAATCATCAAAATCCGTCAACGAGTTTGGTCTCTGGAACGCCACATAGGAACAAACATACATACATACATACATACATACATACATACATACATAGACTGATAAACACATTACCCTCCTTCGGCAGTCGGGTAAAAATAGGTGCCAAACGGTATCGGGAACAGGGTCCAAGCTACCGCCGGTGGTTAGGGCTCCAGAGACAGGAACCTCCTCACAATGCGAGCCGTACCAAGGAGTACTGCCTTCTGTATCAGGCCCTTGATCCAACCGTGTAATGACAGCCTCGACAGATGTCATCGAGGCTATTGGCCGTAACGACAATCGTCACAATGATCGCCGAGATACTTGATTTAATTATTATTTGTTTATTTTATTATATACTTTATTGTACACCACAAAATATGTACAGGACAAACATTCACAAAAGCAAGTGTACAATGGGCGGTCTTATCGCACAGGGCAATCTCTTTCAGACAACCTTTGGATGGACTGAACGATAGGAGATTAATTTAGGGCTGTCAGTGTACAAAATTACTTACTTAAATGATATTACTTAGACATAATAACATAACATATATACATACAATATTATATAATACATATCAAATATATAACAGAGAAATGAGAAAAATAAAAATTATAGTGACAGGTAATGCTCTTTTATCATTTTCTTAAACGTTGGCAGTGTTTGAGCACGTCTAATGTTAGTTATTTATCTTGAAGAAGTTTGTCAACTAGCCGAGGTATGGGCTAGCGGGGTACTGCATTTGGATAAGCCTTGCCAATTGATTGACAGGGCTAAATATAGTCGCAACTGCGTGAGTAGTTGGCCAGGCCGACAGCGTGGTTTGACGATCGACCAGTGGTACAGATAGAGCCTCTGGTCGTTTTAACACGTGCAAACATAGATTTATGTAAATAATAAAGATACGAGGAGCAGTCGTGGCCACTGGGCCATCAATGCTCATCTTTTGTTTTTACCAGAGGCCAATCACATTCTATCGACGATAATAATTGTTAACATTCCAAGATGTTTGGGATTGACCATAGGCTCTAGGAGTGCAGTGGTAGCTTAGTGGTATCGGCCGCGACTTACAAGTTGCAGTTCCTTGGTACGAACACAAAAAGGCACTTTACTTTGTGTAAATTATTTCATCACCACTGCTCTCAAAACGGTGAAGGAAAACATCGTGAGGAAACCGGCATGTCTTCTAACCAAAAATTCGAAGACATGTGATATCCAACAGCACTGGGCCCGTGTGGTGGATTACGACCCGTTCCCTCTCACAGAGAGGAGGCCTGCACGCACAACAGGCCAAATGGGAGTCTAAGTGCGAATAATGGGGCCAAACCGTACACGCGTTCACCATACAAGAAACACGGCGACCGCTACCGAAAACAGACAACCACGTGGCGAGTTCGCTTAGATCTACTATGACCTATATATGACCAAATTGTGGCGCCAGAAACTCTGTCCTGTACTTACTACATAAGAATTTGAGTACAAATAACATTCAATCTGAAAGTTCTAAACAATTCGTATCCCCAACTGTTTGTAGCTGCGAAAAGACTGTCCAATATCTTTCCCCCACTGTGTCGACAGCCGAAAAGATAAAAGATCCCTTTAAAAAAAAGATTAAGTTGAAAACTTTTATCTTTGACGGGGCTAATCTGCAGGACGTAATGGTTTCTCTCGCTGCTCAAAGTTAAAGACTTTCGTTTAGATAAAAATGTTGAGTTTGTAGTCACGGAGTCTGGATTTTTGTCCGGTTTGTGTCGTATATTGACCTTTGTATAACCCTTGGGGTATACTGGCGTGTTAATGTTATTTTACTAACAAAAATGCATATTGAAGAGCTCCAGTGCTTATTTTACTTTATCAAATCAGTCTATTAGTGTTCCACTACGAATGAACGAGCATTGATCACCTTGCTTGCTAATTGTGTGTTGTCGATTTTTGAGTAACCAGTAAAGTCGACTTTTTACCATAGGCAATGTTTTCTTTTTATATTCTGTAGGCTCGCGCTTGACCACTAGGTATCTCACCTGATAGTATAAGCGATGATGTGGTCGACGGTGAATCACGCTTGCCTAAAAAAAAACCTATTCACTCTTGACTTAAAGACCCCTAGATTGTAGCTGTCGGGAATCACAGACTCCGGCAGGGAATTCCACTCCTTAGCTGTACACACAATAAAAGTGTTCCCAAAACGTTTTGAGCGTATGGGTGGGATGTCCACCATGTATCGATGGCGCATCGCCGTATGTCTGGTAATCCGATGATGAAACGGGCTAGGTGGAATTAGATCATGCAATTCCGTCGCACACTAGCCGAAATGTAACCGATAAAAATCCCACAAGCTGGCGACTCGGCGACAATGTTCAAGGCTCTGCTATCTTTTTATCTCGGAAAATGCACGGTTCCTGGAAGTACTTAGTTTGAAACGAACACAGTTTTGTAAAATTTTGAATAGACAATAGGTACCTACTTTAGACATGTAGTACCCATTGCAACTTCTTTTACTCCTTTTTGTAAATCGTAAAAAAACTCCATCAAACTCACGTTTCTCAACATATCAAACAAAAGTTATAACATAATCATTATTGCCTGAACTCCTCAAACAAAATAATCTTACGTTAAAGTCGTTTACAAAAACACATTTGTAACAATCAACCATCAAACTGCCAAGGTTATAAAACCTAACTTTTAAACTGCTATAAAAAAATAAACGCGTAAACTGCCGAACTTCAGTATTTTGTTAAAACGTTAATATTTTATGCAGAAAGAGGAAATTTTCTAACAGCCCCTTGGCAGCCATCTTGTTTTGTGACTTCATAAACAGCGTTGATAAACGAGAGTTGTCAGAGTGCGACGATAGATGGCGGTTTTATAAATTTTGACAATTTCTAAAGATGCGGGGTTGTAAGTTTTTAAGGTTATGTTTAGGTATAATTTTAATAAAATGTAACACATAAAATAATATACTTACCCAGCCATTAATATGACACATTGAGCTTTAAAAAGAAATGATAGGTTGAGGAGTGGAGTTCTCTGCCGGAGTTTGTGTAGCAAACCCATAACTTGGAGTTGTATAAGTCAAGAGTGAATAGGTTACTTCTAGGCAAGCGTGCTCTATCGTCGACCACATCATCGCTTTCTATCAGGTGAAATAGTGGTCAAGCGCGGACCAATCAATAATAAAAAAAAGTTAATTCTAAAAATCAAATAACCCGCCTGCTTAAAAAGCGAACATCTCGTATTAGTCACCCAGCTCGTGAATATGTATCCTCCGACTGCACAACATGATTTTCTTCTTGTTTGCGTCTTTTTAGTTTTTTGATTATTTGAATTTTTTTTTTATTTATAACTTTTTAGTTAACATATTTTTTCGAATTAGGTACATTTAAACATATAAGTGTAATATATTTTTGAAATCTCCTCTAAAAACCCTTCATTTTGATACCCCACGGGTATGGAAGAAAAAAAAAATTGCTACCTCCACAATATGGCGCCCAAAATCCGCCATGTTCCTTTTTTTTAAAGGCACTTAGCTAAGAACACTTGGGCGGTTAAGACCTATCTAACGATGTCTTAATTATATTAATATAATATTTTTTTTTTGTTCCGGGGTGGAAAATCCTCATTGGATGTCCCCCGCCCTGGGGAGAGCGGAAGGGCCTGTCAGACTCGTACTGACTAAAAATCACCCCGGTGTTCCATCTCACACCTACGCTGGGGGTCGCGGGAACAAAGATACTTCTGCAACTCCCGGCCAGCCTCTGCGGGCCTCGATCTCTGGTTAGGGGGGAGTGAGGTGTTAGACTCCCCCCGAAAGGTCTAAGAGGGGCGCGCGTGGAACACTTCGCGCCGCCACCACGTTTCCTGGTGTGTGTGGGGGTAACGGACGTCCCCGAGTCCGTCGCCCTTGGACCCAGTATCAATAGCCTGCATCAAGTTTAGTCCTAACTTCGGACGGATAGTTCATATCAATGCAAAAAGTAACTATGCACATGAATATTTATAAAAACCTTTAAATATATTCAGGTCTGTCCTTGATGGGGTTTGGTATGGGCGTTTAAACCTTACGGACTGCGACGGTTATGACATTTTACGCGTACCCCAAATGAAAGTAATAGGTGCCCCTTCACATCATCATCATCATTTCAGCCGAAAGACGTCCACTGCTGGACATAGGCCTCCTCCAAGCGTCGCCACATTGACCGGTCCCGTGCGTCTCGTATTCAGCGGATTCTCGCAATTTTATCCAGGTCCTCGATCCACCTAGTGGGAGGCCATCCTTTGAGCCATATAGGCCGTAGAATTTATTATATTTACAAAACCACAGGCATCGCAGGCCTTTTACCATACCAGTGGCAAAAACTGTAATGTCTCAAAGTGTCTGTAGGTAGGTAGACCCTATAAACAGGCCGTAGCTTACTCTAACTGGTGATTTTTTTTAACGTGTTGAAATTCTCATGCATATTGCGCTACCACGGAGAGATAGTACAGTTATGTGGGACTTCAACCCACTAAAACTCCACGGTGTCCTCCTGTGCCGCTTCTGGCGGGAACACGGGCATGCGTAAGCGCTCACCGCGAACCTGCCGCGGCTGTCCGCTGTTTGTCGCTATCTAAATATGACATCTAAGAGCGTAAAGTTTTAAAAGATTATGCCAGAAAAGAGTTGAAAAGATAATCCCTGCCTTCAGATATAAATCTTTTGAGTTAAAAGCTTTTTAAATGTTTTAAAATTTTAGTTATCTAAGTATGCATGTCCATTTATAAAGCCCCTCCAAGCTTCAAAGCAGAAATAGAAATAGAAAAAAAAAGACTATAGTCGTGGAACTTTGACAGTCCTTAAAAATATCACACCACCCCATACATTTTTTTCATCCCAAAAGCTTTACAAAAAATTTACGCGGGAAAAAAATGACCCGGCCGGCGGCACAAAAAATTGGTATGTTTACATTGGAGTTCTGGGAACTCTTTATGCCAAGTGGCTTGAAGTGCTATTGTATTACATAGCTTGGTACCTAATCTCATCACACACAACGTTTTAGCTGTTAGAATTGTTTACTTTACGAACAATGAGCCACAATGTAATGTAAACAATTGAAACTTAGCGATAAAAATACGCTTTGTTTATTTTATTTCTTTTAATTAAAATGTATTTTTCTGCTGGAATTTACACCAAATACAAAAAGAAACTAATAAAAACAGTTCATCACTTACCAATTCATGTTTTTCAAATGATATCTACAATATTTTATATTTTATGAGGAGCTGGAATGGCGACCGCACTTTCACGAACTTTAGAAATAAATATGACGTTTCAAGCCGGGACCACAGAACTCAGGACTTTTTTTTTTTCATACTTGTCTATTAAACTTCAAGATGAAATAGGGATGCACACTGCAAAAACGCTTTAGTAACATAAAATATGGAAAAAGTAAGTACCGACCTGTAAAACCCGTTACGGGTAGTGAGCAGACATAGAAAAAATAAAAATATCCGAAACGGGTTTTTGACAAACGAGTGGTGGGTTTTCCAGAACCATGAAAGTCGGACAACCAATGGACGCTTGGGGAAGGCCTATGTCCAGCAGTGGACGTCTTTTGGCTCAAATGATGATCATGATACGACGATAGAGGATCCTTTTACCGCACTTAGACTCGCATTTGGTCCGATGTGCGTGCAGGCCTCCTCTCTGTGAGAGAGAATGGGCCGTAACCCACCACTCGGGCCCAGTGCGGGTTGGGGGATGTCACATATCTTCGAATTTTTGGTTCTAAGACACGCCGGTTTCCTCACGTTTTCCTTCACCGTTTTGAGAGCAGTGGTGCTGTAATAATTTACACAAAGTAAAGCGCCTGCCTGGGTTCGAACGACCTACAACTTGTAAGTTGCGGCCGTTACCACTGGGCCACCACTGGTCTCTCTACGATACACCTTTGGCAACACTGGTGTTAGATATCTTGGCTTCTCACTATCAACCTGCCGTATCAACATTCAAAGATGTACAACTGTCAGCCGGGACCAACGGCTTAACGTTCTTTTCGTGGCACGGAGAAGTCTCCATATATTAAGATGCTCACCCATCTAGGGACCGACCTCGGCCAGTTTTGATGACCCTTGAAGATCGACCCGCGGGGCTGTTATTATTTAGGGCCGATTTCACCGATGAAAATAATCGAGCATACAAATACAGCATTTTGATTGGGCGTTTCTCAGCAGTCTCAACCAATTTGAACGCTTTATTTGCATAAACTGAGTTTAGTTGAACTAAACGCGATTAGTTTCATTGGTCAAATCGGCTCTTAGTCACAAGCTCCTCTCCTGTTCTGGCAACCAGAGTTACCAACTTAAGGGGTGTCGTGATATCAAGTAACTGTTTATGGAGGTCTGATAGGCAGTCGCTCTTTGTAAAGTACTGGTGTTCCACTGCATCGAGTTATGCTGGAAGCCGAGCTGACCTCAACTTAGATATGAAAACGGTAGATAGAGTGGCTTGTTCCTTCTCTATTTATTTATTTATTAGTTTATCCTCGAACTGGAACGTCTTGCAGCAATTACACTTATGGAGCACAAACTTAAATTAAACTCACTATAAGTCCAGGTTTCCTCGCGATTTTTTCCTTCACCATTGTCAACAATGTCCAAGATTAACTTAGAAAGTACATATATGAATTGAAAAAGGCACATTGGTACTTGCCCGGATTCGAACCCACGGCCTCAAGCACGTGAGGCGAGGTCTTAGCCATTGAGCTACCACGACATATAGGTATGAGAAGTGGCATATGCCCTGCAATGGGACTGCTACAGGCTGATATTTTTATAAGGGAGAGACTTAGGTTGGTAAAAAATGTTGGTATAAAAAATTCATTCTTATTGTGTACCTATCAAAAACACGGACATAAATATATAACAATTTCGCAAAATTCAAAAGAAGTAATAAAAAAAATATGGTATTACGCATTTAGTATATTTTCGAAACCAAATTACCACGAAAATGAATTTTTTTTTTTTCAAAGTTATAGTCGGTTGAAAATCCTGTGTGTGTTGCCAGTGATAACCTATGGCTCTGAGACGTGGTCGCTTACAATGGGCCTCATCTGAAAGCTTACCGTCACAAAAAGGGACATGGAGAGGGTTATGCTCGGCGTTTCCTTGCGTGATCTAATCAGAAATGTAGAGATCCGCGAGAGAACCAGGGTTACCGACATAGCCCGAAGAATTACCAAACTTAGTGGCAGGGGCACATTGCTCGCAGAACGGATGGCCGATGGGGCTGAAAAGTTCAGGAGTGGCGACCGCGACGGAAGACGTTGCGTTGGAAGGCCTCCCACCAGGTGGACCGATTACCTGGTCAATGTGGCGACGCTTGGGGTAGGCTTATGTCCAGCAGTGGAAGTCTTTCGCCTGATATGATGAATCGTTTTTGGGACGCAAAAATGACTATTAATCATACTAATATTATTACTATTTACTTTTTTGTATGTGTTACATATTTATACTGTAAACTTGAAGTTGAGGTAATGTTAAACACATAATATATAGCCAGGTGCCCAAAGTCATGCACACGACAACGGTAACTATTTGACACAGGCGCTTATAACATAGCAATAAGGTTGATTTTCGCAATACAAGTTTTGCCTTTGACTATACCGTTAACTTCCAGCAAATCGGTCAAGCATGAACTGTTGCTTCAGTGCGGGTTGCGCAGTTGACATAACATTGTTGTTGTATTGAAAACAAAGGCTCATACAATATGTATGAGAGTAGGAGCCATGTTAATATATGAAAGATTGTTAATATTGGTACTGTATATAAACTCAACTGCACAGCACATGTGTGAGTACTATGTTCCGTCTGTAAATCTACCGTTCACTGTACCTATGTGTCGTTCGTTGACTTCTGTGTGCCCTGGCAGTTGAGTGTGTCATGTTCTCTCTAATTTCTCTCTGATGGTGGCACATGTGTTGGATCATTCGGTTCCCTTCATGATGGTTGAGCTGAGTGGTGCCGATCCAATCCATAGCTCGCTGAGCGATCTTAAGCTGATGGACCAGCTGTACCATGAGTGTCCACGCCTCGGCCCTGTAATTCAAAACAGGATTGAAGACTCTGGTCTTTAGACTCTGTGGAATACGTGACGAGAAGACTCGACGAAGTTTCCCAAACACCGCCCAGCCTAGCTGTATTCTTCTGCTAGCCTCCCTCTCAAAGTTTTTTTTACCAACTGCCCCTTAAGTGCAAAAGGTGTTCAGTAGATTTTGTGTGAAAGAGTAACAAACAAACAAAAAACACACTCACACACTTTAAGTGTGATTACCGGGATAAAAAGTATCCTGTGTGCTATTCCAGACTATAATCTATCTCTATGCCAAATTTCGTCCAGATCCGTTCAGTAGTTTATGCGTGAAAAAGATAAAGATAAAGATAAAGATATTTTATTTTGCAAATATGGGTACAAGTCATGGTGGTACACAATAAATAAATACAGAAACAGCCATATTTTGCCAATTACAAGGCATGCAAAAGTACAGAGTTTAAAATTTAATACTATAATTCCATTAAATAATATAAATTTGGTTCATCATTTACTAATAATAATATCAATGTTCAACCATTCAATTCATTCAATAAATAAAATAATTCTATTTCATCAGTCAATAATATCATTAATGTCGCAATTTCTAATAATTATTTAAATACAATATATAAAATAGTCAAACAATTTCTTTCTCCAATAAAAAATCTGCAATACTATAATAAACCTTATCTACTAAAAAATTCCGAAGTCTTTTTTTGAATAATGTCAAATTATATTCCTTCCAACAACTTGGTATTTTATTATATATCACCGGTGCCATGCAGCAGACACCCTTGCGCATCAGAGTTGTTCTAGCACTGGGGATACACAGACTAGTATTGTCACGTCTATTCCGTGGAAATACATCAGCCATTCGTGCGAAGCGCTCTGGGTTTAATTTAACAAATACTGCCATTTCTAAAATGTACAAACATGGTAGGGTTAAAAGTTTATATTGTTTAAAATATGGCACGCAGCTATCAGTACTTTTCAATTTAAAAATAGATCGTATGCATCTTTTTTGTGCCTTAAATGCCGTTTCTTTTTCTGTTGAGTTGCCCCAAAAGATAACTCCGTATCGCAGATGGCATTCAACTATACCATAGTACGCAGTAAGGCATGCATCCAGATTTACAATATACGATAGGGTATATAGAGCATATGCAGATGTACTTAGTTTCTTGCAAAGTAACTCAATGTGCTGTTTCCAGCTAAGTTTTTTATCTATTTCAAGCCCTAGAAATTTTGTACTAACTACCTCGCTAATTTTATTATCATTATATTTCACATTAAGATTGTCCATATCTGTCATGCGTTGGTTAAATTGAATTATTTTTGTTTTACTTAAATTGATTCTTAAGTTGTTTTCCTCTAGCCATTTTATAATAGTTTTTAACGAATTATTAATGTCACTTTGGTATGTATCAACGCTTCTCGAAGGTATTGTCACGGTACTGTCATCTGCAAATAAAGTCAATGGTTGTTCAATCCATTCTGGTAAGTCATTAATATAAATTATAAATAACAAGGGACCCAGCACACTACCCTGTGGTACCCCATAACTAACATTTCGCTCTTCTGATCTAAATATCTCGTCATGTTTATTAATTAAATTTATCCTGTTGATTTCTGTTATTTGCCGTCTATTTTGTAAATAGGATTGAAACAGTTCTAAAACATTACCCCTTATGCCATAAGCTTCTAGTTTTTTAATAGTGTAGTATGGTGGACATAATCAAACGCCTGCGTCATATCGCAAAAAATTGCGCAGACTGGGTTTCGTTTATCGACATTATTTATGATATTATGAATAAAATCGTAAATCGCCATATTTATTGTTTTTCTTGGTCTAAATCCCTTTTGTTGCTCACACAGAATATTATATTTGTCAAGGTATTTAAATAGCTCTTTGTGTAGATATTTTTCAAATATTTTTGAAATAACAGAAATCAATGAGACTGGCCTATAATTTTCCACTAGCTCTCTATTTTCCTTTTTAAATAATGGTTTAACAATGGCAATTTTCAAAGCATCTGGGTACACGCCAGCACCTATACTGAGATTAAGTATATAACTTAAATGTACACATAGTTCCTTAGCCACTGATTTAATAATATTTGTGGAGATGCCATCGTAACCAACGCTATTTGTGTTTTTTAGTGACATTATAATTTTAAATATATCATCTGGTAAACTTGGTGCCATGAACATTGATTTACATCTTGTGTATATCTTACGTTGTGGGTTAGGCTGGCTACAGTCATTAATTATGGGCTGTATTTTGTCAACAAAGTAGTTGTTAAACGTTTCAGAAATGTCTTTAGGATCTAATATATTATTATTATTAACTTTAATTTTATCAATTTGCTGGTTGGGAGTATTGAATTTCTTTCGGTTTATTAATTGCCACGTAGTTTTTGCCTTGTTTGCAGCTTTTTCTATTCGGTAGTTGTTTTGTGCCTTTTGTGTCAGATTTATTATTTTTTTATATAATTTAGAATAGTTGACCAACTTTATTTTATTGTCACGGCTCGGGTTTAATCTCAGTTGCCATAGAAGGTTCCTTTTCTTTTTACTACACAATTTAATACCCTTTGACACCCAATTACGTTTTTTTACTAAGTTAATTTTTACTCGAATAAGCGGGAAACACAAGTCATAAAACAACTTTAAAGTGTTGATAAATGCATTATAGGCTATATTAGGATCGTCTGTATCGTATATCTCTGAGAAAGAAATATTTTGCATACAGTGATTGAATTTAGCTATGTTTTCTTTATTGTAATCTCTTCTTGTCCTATACCAATAGTTTATGGCACACGCCTTTCTAACGGGGCACTGAAGTAGCTGTGCTGTGTGATCCGATAACGCAAACTCTAATACTTCACTTTTACATGTTTTACTAAAATTATGTGCAAAATTATCTATGCATGTCTTGCTGGCCATGCGAGTCGGTTGTTTAAATACTAGTTTTAAATTATAACTTAATAGTAGACACTCAAACGTAGCAGAATGTCTATTAGATTTTAGTAAATCTATGTTAAAGTCTCCTGCTATGACAATCTTTTTAGAAGTCGTCTTTGATATTATTCGTAAAAGTCTCTCAAGTTTATTCAAACAATCATCATAATTATTAACATTCGGCACCCTATAAATGCAGACGACAATTATCTTATAGCTTATAAGCTCAATGGCGCAACATTCAAAAATACCAGAAGTCGACAATTTAACAATTTTAGGCAGTTCTTTCCATTTGTGGCCATTTTTAACAAGAATACATGCACCCCCTCTTTTTTTCCCTTTTCTGCAATAAGACGACGCTAAACTATAATTAGGTACATACAACTGACTCTCGTAGCCTTCCATAATGAAATGTTCGGTGATGCATATTATATCAATACATATTTGATTATCAGCTAGTTGATCTAAACATACAGATAAATCATCCGATTTTTTTAACAAACTTGCTATATTTTGATGTAAGATATTAATATATTTATTCGAGAAAAAACAACTCTTTAGCATTTGACTCTGAGTTGTTAATGGTGTCAATTATTATCGGAAATAACTCTAAGTCAATTTTGATCCTATTCATTATATTTTTAAATATGAAATGTATTCCAGCTTTATTCAATATACCTGTTTTATGTGAAAACATGTCAAATTCAAATGTCAAGTCATAATTTGTGTCAAAATAGTATGCGCAGCTATGAAGTTGGAGGTTCACATAAAGTAGGTCATTAAATATCTCAACCTTATGGTTATATATAGGCGCTCCTCGTACATACGAAGGAGTGCATATTATAATATTTGTATGGGTTATCTGCGCCAAGCTTTCATTAATAACATTTATAGTATCAATAAAATTATGGCTACATTTAATGTCAGTTTCACCTATAAAAATTATACAATAATCATTCATACTGAAGTCTCTTAATTTCGATTTCAAATTAGCTAATAGTTGTTTTATCTTCGCGTTCGGGAATGAATAACTACAGAATTTAAATTCTTTAGAAAATTGTTCTTCAATAGCTTGCAGTATACCTCTTTGTGTGCTATTACTTAATACACACAATTTTCTATGTTTGGCTTCATTGGGTGCGCTCGTTCTTGAAGTTTTCGTCTCCGGTGTTGAATTTTTTATTGGCAGCGTCAATTTTATATCCTTGGGCGACATAGCTAGATTGATTGATTGATTTTTAGTACCCAATGCGTTATTGTTATTCGTCGCTTGTGCCTCCTCCACTTTATTCTTCACCTGTGTGCACGTGCTATTTCCAGTTGGTGAGTTTTGAACTTTCTGCATTTCCTCTACAGAATTGTCCACCAACGGTGTGCATGTTATTTCCTCAATAGGTAGTCGATTGCGTTTTTCTGGGGTCATATACTGTAGGCATGCGCTTTCTCTGTTGCTGTCATATATTTTATTTCTTTTATTTTTCCTACTCGAGGTTTTAGGGGAATTATCTATGGAGTCCAGTTTTTTGTAGACATTAATGATTTTCTGGCATTTTAACAATTCGCATTTCAAGTTCCGGATTTCTTCATGTAATGCATCAATTTCGTTATTAGCAGACTGTAGTTCGCATGTCAGTTGATTATTCTGTGCTTTGAGCACTTCACAGCATGAGTGGCTTACATCCAGAGATGTGCCTGGAAGACTTGTCATTGTTGAGTCAAGTATGTGAGAAGTAGATAAATCAGTCAATGATTTTGATTGCTGTAGATTTGTCCTCTTTCTTTGAGTTATGTTGTTGTAAGAATCCATTATAAAATTTTGAAGTTATAATTTTAATAAAAATTTGGGTATAATTTATTAAAACCCAAAATTATTTGAAAATATCCCAATTTGGTAGAAAAATATTCCAGGCTTGCAACACTATGTAGTTTTCGATGCACAAAATAGTATTCTTTGTTGACCTGGAACGTTTCTGTCAAGTTCTGCTACTCACTGCTAGATGGCGGTAGATTACGTTGCACGATGTTAATTATGTGACACTATTTTAATTTTATGGCTGGAACGCGATCGTTGTTTGACCAATGTCGGCAATGTTATTGTTTTTATTTTGAAACTTAACGTTCACAAAAGTGCTCAAATTAGCATGTAAGCACTTTTAACACTTATTTATTGCGTCATTAAGTGTAACAAAGTTAGTTGAGATGAAATTGGTTCACTAATTGACTTTTGTATCACATTTGCTGCTTTATTGTCGGTTTTGTAAACAAACACTAAGTTGTCACTTTTTGGCAATTTTCTCAACACAACGGAATCATTTCACTTAGCAAACAGTGTCACTAGTTATTTATACTACAATAATAATGTTTTTGTACTTTTTACACGATAATCATAGTTTAATAATTATTAATCAATTAATTAGCACGGACTAGTATAGTTCACGGTTGACAGCTCGTTGACGAAGCAATATAGTAACAGTAAAGTAGTTTTAGTAGCAATAAAGTAACAAACATACAAACACACTTACGCACTCACAAACTTTCGTCTTTTTAATCCTAGTCGACACCCGCGGCTTCGCTGCTATGAACTGGCTATATACCTACCTATCTACCATACCTACCTACCCACCTACGTAGTCACCAACCTTGCCACTACCAAATAATACACAATACCAAAAAAAAAAATAGGCAAAATTTTGCTACTTTAGGTTACATTATTGCAATTTTCATAAGGATATCTAATTTTTTGAAAATACTCAAGAATTATGTAGCTTTCCTTAAATGAAAGATTTTTTTAAATCGATCCATTAGTTTCGGCGCCTATTGGGTACAAACAAACTCACAACCAAAAAAAAACTTGCCTGTTTATAATTTCGGGATAGATAAGAGTGATGCTTGTGATACAAAGTATCCTATGTGTTATTCCAGACTTTAATCTATCTCTCCAGCCGTTTGAGAGTGAAGAAGTAACAAACATACAAACACACACACACTCACAAACTTTTGCCTTTATAATATTAGTATGATGAGATGAGTAGCGATACCGATTGGAAAAATGTCAAAAATGTATTGGAATGTCACACGCTATCGATTTGTCACGTGAGAATTCGCTTACATTTTGACATTTCGATCATAGCCATCGCTGACGTCGAATAACACTCAAGGTACATACAAGGAGAAATATCTCGAGAATTGATCACTACAATACTCTCTCCATATTTCCAGTTCCAAGTCTAGCGTTCACATTAACATATTCTATTTGAAACGTCAATTTAGTAATAGCAGTAGTTCTACATATATTTCGAGATGGAATTGAATCCGTTCCCCTGAGATAACGTGTATTGATTGCCTGCCTTCGACCCGCGGGCGCTACATAATTCAATTCTGGGCGAATATTCATATGTGTATGGGAAAGATGACGGTTATACATTGTTGGGAGTACCTAGTGGTATTTCTATAATATACCCATATTCTGAAGCATTTTTTCGATTGGACTTAGCTTATCTATAACATAAAAACCGGCCAAGTGCGAGTCGGACTCGCGCACGAAAGGTTCCGTACCATTGATTGTCGCAAAAAACGGCAAAAAAATCACGTTTGTTGTGTGGGAGCCCTACTTAAATACCACACACTTGTTATAGCGGCAACAGAAATACATCATCTGTGAAAATTTCAACTGTCTAGCTGTCACGGTTCATGAGATACAGCCTGGTGACAGACGGACAGACAGACAGACGGATCGCGAAGTCTTAGTAATATGGTCCCGTTTTTACCCTTTGGGTACGGAACCCTAAAAATGAATCGCTAAATGTGTTGCTAAGCGCAAATCTCGAGAACAGCTGAACCGATTTCGCTAATTCTTTTTCAATACAGTTGTTAACATGGCGTACTTTCAGAGGCTATAATTATGATTCGAAAATTAAATCTTATGCATAGGCATCTTTCTGTTACGCGGTCGTGACTTTTGTTTACGAGCTCGATCATTAGTTTTGCAGTTTAGTTTTAAATTTATAAGTCAATTTAAAAAGTTTAGTAGCAAAGAGTTTTCATACATAGAATAAAATGGGATAGATTTTATACGAGGAAAAATGAATGATTCCGTACGTTTTAGCATTGAACTCTCAAAAGTATTTTAAATGGTTGTTTAATATATGTAATTACCAGTTTTAATTTAATTATTTTCACATCAACATTTGTCTAAAATCGAATAGGCTGTATAGGCTGTTTTCGTTGTAAAAAATATCCAGTTGCAAAAACGCGCCATTAGTTATAAGTCAATTTAAAAAAGTTTAGTAGTAAGGAGTTTTCCTACATAGACTTAAATGGAATAGATTTTATACGAGGACAAATGAATGATTCCGTACGTTTAAGCATTGAATTCTCAAAAGTCTTTAAAATGGTTGTTTAATATATTTAATTACCAGTTTCAATTTAATTATTTTCACATCAACATTTGTCAAAAATCGAATAGGCTGTATAGGCAGTTGCAAAAACGCGCGATGATTTTTTTTATGAATAAATAAATCTAATTCTTTGATTCGTTTTTACCATTTCCCACAACTGTATTGAAAAATGTCGTGTGATACACGGGTGTATAGGTTATTGCAAACTCGTGTCATTAAAAACCCTCGCCTTCGGCTCGGGCTTGTTAATGACACCTCGTTTGCAATAACCTACTTTCCACCCTTGTATCACAATGTACTATTTCAATACAGTTGTTAACATGGCGTACTTTTAGAGGCTATAATTATGATTCGAAAATTAAATCTTATGCATAGGCATCTTTCTGTTACGCGGTCGTGACTTTTGTTTACGAGCTCGATCATTAGTTTTGCAGTTTAGTTTTAAATTTATAAGTCGCCACATTGACCGATCCCGTGCGTCTCGCATCCAGCGCCTTCCCGAAACCTTAACCAGGTCATCGGTCCACCTAGTGGTCATGAATGCGGTCGCTGTGGCTGAAACCCGCTAGATGGCGTCATCATCATCAATCTTATCTTGCTACTATAATATTATAAATGCGAAAGTTTGGATGGAAGGATGTATGTTTGTTACTCAATCACGCAAGAACGAGACAACATACCTGGATGAAATTTGGCGCAGAGATAGATTATAGTCAAGAATAGCATATAGAATACTTTTATCCCGGTAATATGTTCCCTCGGAATAACTTTCAACTATCACGCGGGCGATGCCGCTGGCAGAAGAATTATAAGTTTAGAAACATAAACATATCATCACGCCTGTGTCCCAGAAGGGTAAGGCAGGGGTGCAACTACAGTACACCATCAACCGGGCACAAGTCCAGACCCCGGACTGCATCTAAGAAACTCCAAATGGAAAAACCCATGCTTAATATCACTAATATACAACAGAGATATTCCCTCAGTTCGAACATAAAAACCTGTTTTCAACTTCACCGAGGGTTAGCAAAACCATCCTTTAATACAATATCTCAAAGTATCTCATGACACCCTTGGGAATGCCAGGACCTGCGGTTGCCATGGCAACGAAGAAATATACAGAAAAGTTTTTTATTATGATCTCAACGACAGTTGATATTACCCTCTTGGTTGTAATATAATTTAGAGGGTTTACCTGGGTTCTTAGTAATATGAAACATTTATCAATAAACACCTAAGGCTCGGCGCAAACGGAACAGCTACCAGTGGCTGTCGCGCGCTACCGCCGCCGTTTGTAACAGTGGCTGAAGTGCGCGACAGTCACGGATGTTCGGAAGCCGCCACGTTTCTAATATTGTATAGATCCAGCGGTGGTAGCCCAGTGGTATCGGCCGTGACTTACAAGTTGTAGGTCGTGGGTTCGAGCCCAGGCAGGCGCATTACTTTCTGTAAACTATTTCATCTCCACTGCTCTCAAAACGGTGAAGGAAAACATTGTGAGGAAACCGGTATGTTCTAGAACCAAAAAATCGAAGACAGGTGACATCCACCAACCCACACTGGGCCCGCGTGGTGGATTAAGACCCATTCCCTCTCACAGAGAGGAGGCCTGTGTCCCAGCAGTGGAAACATTAATAGGCTGATGATGTGTGATGTGATGATAGATCAGAATGTGAATCCCAAATAGCAGGACGCAATTGGATTTCCGATATGAAAGTATCGATTTCTATTTAAGCGTAATCGTGCTTCATGGTGATGCGTGTGATGCGGATGACTAACGCCTAACTGCACGGCGATGGAGCAGCGCGGCAGTGGCGGGTTTCGGCGTCTTGTGTGGCCTGCAGCGACCACAAGAGGCGATTCGTGGACACTGCTGTTGCGAGTTGCCGCCACCGTTTTCACTTGTGCGTTGCGTCTATACAAAATATATGGAAGTGTGTTAAGTTGCTGTCTCTGGTGGCAGTGGCCCCTTTGCACTTACTTTAACTGTCAATACTTTTCATAAAAACAGAGCAAAACTGAGCGTGTCAGTGAGTTCCACCATTTACTCATGGAAAGTGACTATTTTAACTGTGGTTATAACAATGTGCTCAGCGCACATTGAGCTACTACCTACTACGAATATTATATAATAAGCCAGCGCTCTAGTCGGTTCCGTGCTATGTGGAACATTTCTTTTTATTAGTTTCTATAAATATGTACTTACTTACTTGTTTCGTATGTTGTCGGACGTAAAGAATTTCACCATCCCATATCTTCCCGTGGGTGTCGTAAGAGGCGACTAAGGGTCACACCAGAGAATGGGCAGCAGCGTTCTCTGTGCACTTAAACAACAAACTGCGATCGCCAACCCGCCTGCCAAGCGTGGCGATTACGGCAAACCCCCCAAACTGAAATGAATAGCACAATGACAAAACAGCCTCTAGTGCCCGGCAGCCCATCTATCCTCGACTACAGTAGCGGTCGAGGCTATGGCGTGGCAAGGGGTGCGATGAATCCCCGAAGTGGACCCGGCTAGCACAATAAACACCGAACCTGGCACCATAACAACTGGCGACTGGACCTGGCAACATATAACACGCGAACACCCTGGAACGATGAGAAGATAGTCGAACTGGAGAAAGAATTAAGCAGGTTAGATGGAGTATTATAGGGTTATCTGAAGTTCGAAGAGAGGGGGAGGACTTGATAATTCTCAAATCCGGTAACCTGCTCTAGCAGTGTTTGTGTTGCTCTCCTTTTTCTTTTTTTTTACGTAGAGAAATGTTCATGCATACGCCAGTACGGTATCCTCCTGGGCCGCTTATGGCGGGAACACGGGCACGCGTTAGCACTCACCGCGAACCCGGCGCTGCTGTACGTCACCGGACCTTCCTCCGGGAAGCACCCCCCATCACCGGGGCACCAGAACACGTTGCACGCCGTGACCACCCCAGGAACCATAACATCACATGGGCGCCGTGTAGGGCACCCTTGCTCTCCTATGACGGGTCAGGACAGTAGCCCCACCGCACCTACCACTTTTTGTCCGCAGGGGAAAGGAAGAGCGGCCAACGCTATACCGACACTCCTCCTCCGTTGCGGCCCCACCACGTCCGCCATCAGACGGAGGTGACACCGTGCAAGCCGCGGAGGACAGGGCGAGCGGTGCACCGTAATACCGGCACTCCTCTCCCCCGTGGCCTCCAACCCTCAGCCGCGATGCCTACCATACCACATCGCGACGTCTCCGTTGCGATGTCGCCCAGGCGGCACCGCAACCTACATGTTGGCCGCTCGCCGTCGGCTTATCGGCAAGAGCCCTGAGGAGCGGCCCCTTCCTCTAAGCTTCACCGTGGGGATCAAAACCACGGCTACTGAGCCCCCCCGCCTCGACAATGCGGGAACCCACCGGGGGGTCGTGTTGCTCGCCTTAACAAAGTTAATTTGAATGTACATTGGAACGAAGTGAAATTACAGAAAATTAACAATAAAATAAGGTTACTATATTATATAGCGATATTTATATATAGTGTACATAGTGCTAGCCCAGGCTCCATACATTTCTAGAACATCTACTTTGAACCACTTCTCGGTGTTCAATTGAGCTGAAAATTCACACACACGTTCTTATCTTGTGTCAATGCAATTTATATAAAAGCTTGATTTAAACTTAAAAAAAATCCTTTCGTTCTTACAGGGTTCCCCACGGAACCCCAACCCGTTAATTTTTTCCGTGCCTATTAACACCGTCGCTCGCGTGATTATAAAACATTCCTTTATTATCGGGGTCATTGTGGCGACTGTTTGTTATAACTAGACACGCGTGTGAAGGGGTGGGCAGAGCTAGTAGTAACGATTTTTGGTGATAGAGTCATTTTTATGTGTTTTGTCGCTTATACTAACAAGCAAAAAGCGTCGCAATATTAAAAACGTTTAACGTTTTTCAAGAGTCATCACGAATGGTCTCGTGCGCATGTTTAACGATTTCCAGCCTCCCGAACAAGCCGGATTCCGTAAAGGTTTCAGCACCGTAGACCACATACGCTGCGGCAGATTATACAGAAGACCGAAGAGTACAACCTGCCTCTCTGTTTAGCGTTTGTGGACTACGAGAAAGCCTTCGATTCGAGATCGAGACTTGGGCTGTGCTGGTCTCTCCAACGGTGCCGAATTGACTACCGGTACATCGAAGTGTTTATACAAAAACGCCACCATGTCAGTTCGACTTCAGGATCAGACCTCGGAACCCGTCCTTATGCAGCGAGATGTGAGACAGGGAGACGTCATATCTCCGAAGCTGTTTACCCCTGCACTGAAGGATGTCTTCAAGGTCCTGGAATGGAGAGGGCTAGGCATCAACGTCAATGGCGAGTACATCACTCGCCTTCGGTTTGCCGACGTTATAGTGGTTATGGCTGAGACCATGGAGGACCTCAGTACAAAGCTCGATAACCTCAGAAGAGCTTCTGAAAGAGTGGGTCTTAAGATGACCATGGACAAAACCAACGTGATGTTGAATGCCCATGTTACACCCATTCCTATCAAGGTCGGAGACTCTACACTCGAAGTTGTGGGCGACTATGTCTATCTGGGACAAACGATCCAGTTGGGTAGGGCTAACTTCGAGAAAGAGGTCAACCGTCGAATCCGACTCGGCTGGGCGGCGTTCGGGAAGTTGCGCGGTATCTTCTCGTCCAACTTACCACAGTGTCTCAAGACGAAAGTCTATGACCAGTGTGATGACATATGGCTCTGAGACGTGGTCGCTTGCAATGGGCCTTATCAGAAAGCTTACAGTCACTCAAAAGGCAATGGAGAGGGCTATGCTCGGAGTTTCCTTGCGTGATCGAATCAGAAATGTAGAGATCCGCATGAGAACCAGGGTTACCGACATAGCCCGAAGAATTACTAAACTTAAGTGGTAGTGGGCAGGGCACATTGCTCGCAGAGCGGATGGCCGATGGGGCAGAAAGGTTCTGGAGTGGCGACCGCGAACCGGAAGAAGTTGCGTTGGAAGGCCTTCTACCAGGTGGACCGATGACCTGGTGAAGGTTGCGGGGATCCGCTGGTTGTGAGACGTACGGAACCTGTCAATGTGGCGACGCTTAGGGGAGGCCTATGTCCAGTCATGGACGTATTTCGGCTGATATGATGATGATTAAAAATGTTGATATTCTCATCCCCCTTTCCTTATATCAATACGGATATAATTATTGTTCTACGGAAAATATGCCCGTAGAAATGATTATATTTTTTGTTAATAAAATACTTTATAAATAAAAAATAAAACCACTTCCAAAACGAGACACTGCAAAGTGTCTTTGTCACCTATTTTTTTCTTTTCCGACACCAACTTCTGAAAAGAAAGTTAGTCTTTCTCTTTGCAGTGTTTTGTTTTGGAAGTCGGTTTAAATTTTTGTTAAAAAGTTTTTTATTTTACTCGTTTTTGTTTTGTTACCTTACATTACCATAAAAATACGCATTATTAAGGATATCTCAAAAACTGCTCGTCATATATTAATAAAATTTAAATGGGACCACATGAGAAGCACGAGCTTTCAAATTAAAAACAATCATCAAAATCGGTTCACCTAGTAAATAGTTCTGAGGTAACAAACATTAAAAAAATACAGTCGAATTAAAAACCTCCTCCTCTTTGAAGTCAGTAAAAAAATGGACGTCACATCTTTGTCGCATTGTCGTCGCGTTGTACCTGTCAGCCTTTATATTTAACTAGCTGTTCCCCGTGGCTTCGCTCCCGTGGACCACCCCACAGGACCCGTTTTCAGGATAAAAAAAATAGCCTATGTCACTCAGGCATAATGTAGCTTTCTATTGGTGAAAGAATTTTTCAAATCGGACCAGTAGTTTCGGAGCCTATTCGGTACAAACAAACAAACAAACAAACAAAAAAATCTTTCCTCTTTATAATATTAGTATAGATTACAAACCACAACGATCGTTAACGTTAAAAGTATTTGTTGTAACCAATTTACAGAAACTATAATACAATATTATCTATCAATGATAACAAGTTAAAAGAATTATGTCAATTCTCATAAAAATTTAAAGCTTTTGGGTAATAAAAAGCTTTTTTTTTGCTTTGTCTTTTGTAGGTAGTGTAGTGTATCTGTCTCACTCGCACGTTCGCTTTGCCATCCCCACTTTCCCCCACACAGACATACACAATCTCGTGCGCACCACGTTAGTAATGCGAGAGCCGCTGGCTAGAGCAGACGTGTTGAAGTGTGGTCATTTAGTGCGTGTACGAGCCTGTGAATTGCCCTATAGAACCGGTCACTACAAATGGCGACGAGGATAAAGTATGAAAAAATATTGGTGTAAATAAAAGAAGAAGGATTGGGGTAAGTAGATAATGCATGACATGACACGGTTATATTTTATCGTTTAGGCGCCCACATTCCGTTATGAAAATAAGACAATAAAGCAAGTCCTACGTGATAAAATGAAAAATTACATGGTAAATACCTATTTATTGTGTAAACACCATATGACTGCTTAAATATAACTATGTAGCGGAAAATAAATACTGCCGAAGTATTGAGTAAATAACCGTCCCAAATTTTAATAATAAAGGAAATTTTGCATTACGAAGGTAAAGAAATTCGTATTATCCTAATCAAAGAGCCAAGGGCCATGACTAAGAAGTGTCTGATTACAAAAAACTTTGCCATTAAACATACACCAAACAGCTGTTCTAAAACGATTGCAAAATTATATTGGTGGGTAGGTAAATAACAAAATTTACTTTACTAATTCAAATCATAACATCTGATCAAAATAATAAAATCGATACATTGTTATTTTGAAACCGAACTACTGCGCCTGCAACGCGGATATCGTTGAAATCTTTCCACAGACAATCAAGAGTCTACCCTATTTAATGGAATCATTTTCTGGTTGCCGTTCAAAATTCATATAGGGGTTTCCAATGATCGGGAAATACATTTTGATTGAATACTTAAGTTTTATGGCAACATATTGTGATTTCATTTCATTCGGACACATAAAGCTATTCGAAATTGTGGTACATCGATGCATGGATTTTCAGCAATTCGGAAGTTTGATTTGACTTCGGGGTAGCCACCGGGCATATGACATTCGAATACCGAGACAAAAAAAAAATATATATGTAGAAATCTAAATGTATCCTAAAAGACCTTAAAACGTAGGTATATACGCACTGAGTGTTTATGTGAATATATACATTGTAGTTACATATAGGCCTAAATGCCTACGTATCTATTCATTGATTATCGAGCCTGACCCCTCAAATTTAGAGGTTAAAATTGAATCGTCTACCGATGGAAACGTTAATGATAATAAACAGTATCTTTTAATAATAATAAACAGTAACTTTTTTATAATAATAAACAGTAACTTTTAATATCACCAAAGGTGGTTTTGGCAAAAATTTTGTGTACATCATAATACAATATTTAATTAAATATCCATATTTGTAGCCGCAACTACTCAAACGAAGGTCTCAAGATTAAATTGAATTACATCAAGCCAAGGTCCACGCAGATTCAAAAAAGCTCGTAAAGGGCACGTAAAAATTTGAAAACATCCTAAGGCCAAGCAGTCATGTTTTGGTTACATAAGCCAAGCATATGAGCCCAAATTCCTGCTGTAATCAGCAGTGACTCATGCAACGACAGTGTTATATAAAATACGGGTTTTAGTTACGTGGTTTTAGGGCTAATTAAACCTAAAAAGAAAATATTTATTTATAAAAAGATAAAGTTAGTTAACTTGCAATATTAGTTAACATATTCGTGTTAATTTTGAAATAATCTTTTTAAGACCTTGTTTTTTGAAATGTGAGGGTAGAGGAAGAATTTTCTGCCCCAACGGAGCCAGTACACCGAGACACCAGTCTACCCGGGACCACGATCGTTGTAACGAAACGTCGGGTTAAATAGGTAAATAAATAATCTAAATCATTCGCGTTAAATTCTCGTGATATATTGTTTTCCATTATGAAAAAGAAAGAAAGTTTTAAAGTTAATACCTTGTTGTTTTTTCATTGCCTACGTATCATATACAGTACGCTTTGGAACTTTTTAGTATATTAGTAAACTTATAACATTGTGGGCACGAAAAAATATTTATGAACCAGCTTCTTCCAGCGGTTTAGCCCGCGCGTAGTTCGAAAATGATCCCTAGTGAACGTTACACCAAAATAAGTGGCCTGTGTGCTGTTCCGGACTGTGATCTGTCTCTGTGCCGGGTTTCGTCCGGATCTGTTCAGCGGTTCTGGCGTGGTTGGATGCCGGGCGTGCATCCGTCCGTCCGTGCTTTCGCATTTATAATGTTAGTAAGATTTACGATCGGTTTTCGAGCTAAATCAACTGACAGTTGCCTACAAATCTTTAAAAGGGTTTGAGCTGCTGTCCCTATCAGGTATGTACATTCTTGAGAGTGTAGTGGTCGTGAAAACAGATTTACACCATTGCATTTGAAACATTCTTCATTATTTTTGTACACAGGACATAAAAAATAAACTAAATATTTGTACAAAACCGGGTAACTCTGGATTCGATTTACTACTATCAAACTTTTGAGTGATGAAAAGAGTTTGTAAAAGAGGGTAGAGGTAGTCAGGTGAAAAAAGTCAAACTAACACAAAATGAATAAAACACATCAAAAATATACTACGTACATAACAAATACCCAATATGTACGGTTAAGCTGTTTGATTCTTGACCCATCCGTTTTAAAACTTCAAAACATTAGTTTTCTTACTACAAACCACTCATCTCATGGTGGATTTAAGACTTTTCAAAAATATAAAAAACTGTGTCAATACAGACATCTGGTCGCGCAACTACCATTACCATTTTGTTCATTGCAATAGGTAGATTATTAATTGAAAAAAGGTATAAAACAGAAATTGGAATTAACTGTCGACCCGCATTGTTTTCTTATAGAAGGAAGCGCAGAATAATATTTGATAAAAAAACAACTATTTAGTTTACATGAGTTTATTCTGAATTCAAAGAAAAATGCTAAATAACAAGTAAAGTACGTCGAGTAAATATTCAATCTGCAAATATAATTGGAATGACAGCGAGATGGGTAAACTGATTGTCACTGACTTTCACTCTATAATATATTAGTCTATGACTGTCTTATTAAATCGATGGCAAGTTGTTGCTGAGAAAATATTTATTTAAGCAAGACTTGACCTAATTGGGTTAGAATGCCCGTAGAAGAATTAGTATATGGTGGGCCAGGTTTCAATCTTGTTGATTGTACATATTAATTATATTGTGCCATTGCAAAATTAATTATCTTTAGTTGAACATTTAAATGGAAGTGTCGTGACACTGAGACTCGCGCCACTATACAATAATACAACACAGGATTTACACTTAGTTTTCTAGGTTTTTAAAGCAGGACGCCTGAATCTATTAGAGAAGACACGATGAGAAATAGCGATCTCTGTACTTTCCTTTACACCTATGTATGTATGTTTTACAAATATATGGTTTGAGTATGAGTGCTTCATTAACTTCAAAAGGACGAAAAAGTTAGTTTATGGTCAAACGTAAACAATCAGTACTCGTCATTAAAATATCTAAAGTTTGCCTAATCATTAAGCGTATTTCACGCGAATCAAAATAACGTATGGCATATGGTTGGCTACATCATAAGCGGGTGATGCCCGGTTAGGAGGCTAGATCCAAGGTGGTTGATGTAATAAGATATGGCGATGCCATAGATCCTAGGCGAGTTATGACAATTTAGGTTAGATTCAAGGCGGGTCAGATGTTGTGTAATAGTGCCTATTTCTTGTGGAATGAGTGAATGAAGGCTAAAGTAATAACAAAATAGATACCGCTTAATGTAAGTACTGAATAGCCATATGGGTGCAAATCTATTAAAACTACCAAGGGCACTGCTGTTGTAAAAATATACCTCCGGGACCAGAAAACTATCGAAATGTCAGTTTAACAAGGTGCCACATCGATAGCCTTGAAGTTAGCTAGCTGTGCAGATATGCAATGTTAACGTTAACACTGAACTGATTTTGTAAAACTACAAAGGTACCTACCTAAACAGTTTCGTAGGTCGACTGGTGTGGAGGATTGTCAGATTTCCAAAATCACGAAATAGTGCTCAGTTATAAATAAACATACTAATGTTGAGGAAACCGTATGTCCTGGAGCCGGGGATTCAGGAACGTGTGACGTCCGCCGGGCAACGTTTAGCTCGTGTGGTGCATTGAGGTCTTGTCCCTGTCGCAGAGGGGAAGTTTGCTTTCTAGCAAATGGAACATTATAGGCTGATTATGCTTATAGGAATAGGTGGAGTGAAAAAACGCAGCCATTTACTTGGTTGGTTGTTCTGCCATTTTCTTGATTGGTTGTTCGGCCATTCAATTGGTGGATTTTGCTGCCATTCAATTGGCGGGTTTTGCTGCCATTAAATTGGTGGGTATTGCTACCATTAAATTGGTGGGTTTTGCTACCATTAAATTGGTGGGTTTTGCTACCATTAAATTGGTGGGTATTGCTACCATTAATATGGTGGGTTTTGCTACCATTAAATTGGTGGGTTTTGCTACCATTAAATTGGTGGGTATTGCTACCATTAAATTGGTGGGTTTTGCTACCATTAAATTGGTGGGTATTGCTACCATTAAATTGGTGGGTATTGCTACCATTAAATTGGTGGGTTTTGCTACCATTAAATTGGTGGGTATTGCTACCATTAAATTGGTGGGTTTTGCTGCCATTAAATTGGTGGGTTTTGCTACCATTAAATTGGTGGATTTTGCTACCATTAAATTGGTGGATTTTGCTACCATTTAATTGGTGGGTTTTGCTGCCATTAAATTGGCAGGTTTTGCTACCATTTCATTGGTGGGTTTTGCTACCATTAAATTTGTGGGTTTTGCAGCCATTAAATTGGTGGGTTTTGCTACCATTAAAGTGGTGGGTGGCTACTGCCATTAAATTGGTAGGTGGTTACTGTCATTAAATTGAAGAAAAATAGGAGAGTGAAGGGATATTGAGAACGTGAAAAAAAGACAAGGATCTGTCACGTGAAGAACACACTATATATGGTCAAATAAGAATAAGAATAACAAAAGTACATTATTACGAAATGAATTGATATTAAATGGATTCTTAATAAAATCATTAATGAGGAAGGGATGTAGTGTATCTGTCTCACTCGCACGTTCGCTTTGCCATCCCCACTTTCCCCCACACAGACATACACAATCTCGTGCGCACCACGTTAGTAATGCGAGAGCCGCTGGCTAGAGCAGACGTGTTGAAGTGTGGTCATTTAGTGCGTGTACGAGCCTGTGAATTGCCCTATAGAACCGGTCACTACAGGTAGGTACAAATTTTTCGCGTTATGGACACCGACTTCCAAAAATAAAGTTATTTTTCACTTTGTAGTTTTTTTATATGGAAGTCGGTAGTATTTTTTTGTAAAAAGCTTTTTATTTTTCACTTTTTAGTTGTACCTACATAATTGGCAAGTTGTTTAGTAAGGTACCTATAACGCCAGAATAGATTACCCGAGTATCATGAAACTTAACCGGTGAAATGAGAGATCTGTGTACCCCTTAATAGCGAACTGGCGTGATGTTATGTTGTGTAATGGTAAAAATAATAAACAGACGCGATTACAGCAATCCCGAGAGGTTTGCCGTAATTTATTGAAGAGTTCTGTTGTATATCTTCGAAGTTCTTCATCAAATCTTGACCAAATTAAAATGGGACCAATTTCGAAACATACTATTTCAAACAAAAAAGTACCTCCTCCTTTTTGGTAAGTTGGTTAAAAATACACGGGTTAAATGCGCAATTTTAGACACAACCCCCTTCTCATTCTCCAGTAATCTGTGTCAGTAATGTTTTTTTATTTTCGTTAGTGTAATGTTCGGTGCTTTCATTGTTTAAGAACTTCAGTATTTTTACCCGACTGCCGAAGGAGGGTAATGTGTTTATCAGTCTATGAATGTATGTATGTATATATGTTTGTTCCTATGTGGCGTTCTAGAGACCAAACGCGTTGGCCGATTTTGATGGTTCTTACGTCAATCGATTCGTCTAAACCCTGCGAGTGTCACTGGCTACATTAAAATTGTAAAATACAATAATGCCTGATTTTGGGCGCCATATTGTCGGATACCAAATTTTTTTTTTCTTCCAAACCTATCGTGAGGGTATCAAGGGCTTTAAGAGCTGATTTCAAAAATATGTAACACTTATATGTTAAAATGTACCTAATTCTAAAAAAAATTAACTAAAAAGTTATAAATAAAAAAAAAAGATTTTTTGAATTTTTTTTATTAACTTTTTACCTAATTATGTTGGTGAATGTAGCTATTTGAACAGAATCCTCGGTGCGCGAGGCCGACTCGCACTTGGCCGGTTTATTATATAGTTCTTTCAGTCTATGCAAAGATTGCCTGGTAGATATTGCTATTAGCTATAAGCCATTGTAGCCGTGAATTAATACTTTTTGTAAAAAGTTGTGTAATTAATTTGTTGTACAATAAAGTAAATTCTATTCTATAGTAGGTACAAAAACAGTGAATTTAAATACTGCCTCAAATTACATAAAAACCACAGATAAGTATCCCACATTTAAAAAAACCTATTCACAATTCTTCGCCAAAAAATAATGACATGCAAACAAAAGAACCGGGCTCCAACAGTAAAAACAATACGGAGGCAAAAAGTTTGAAAAAAATTTGACCAATCATGTAATTCGGACACACAGGGGAAATTTCACAGTCCAGCTGTCAATTCGTTGAAAAAAAAATTCTTTATATTTCATTTTGGGCCTGAGATTTTCTCGACTCGTGCCAGCGGGGATAGCTTATATTTACTTAGGGTAAATTAAAAAGTTCGTGATTTTATTTCTTTTTTTCGTTGGGTAACCTTTGACTTTTTTAAAGTGTGGGTAGGGACACGGTATCGAATAGAAAGTATCGATACTGTACTCATGAGTAATATCGAAAAAATATATCGTACTCATAAAAGTATCGCTATTCAAGTTATCGAGTACTTTTCTTAGAGCCCCTAAAGCGCATAGAGCATAGGTCAATATCAGTCAGTAAATAACGTCAGTTTAACTTCAGTAGGTCAGGACATGAAAACAAATGGTATTGGTACACAAATTGAATACAATAATAGAAAAAGACAACTGCAACTACAAAAATTTAAAAAAAATAGAAACAATGTTAAATTATTTAGTACTTTAGGCGAAACGAATACGATAAAATTAAATGACAACGGTGAACGAGTGAGTGAATGAGTGATTGATTAATGTAGTAAATTAATGAAAGAAAGGTTAGGAATTTAACTGTTAACGGAAGGAACGATTTCGAGTAAAGGTCGATGTAATGTTCTAGAAGGTTTAGAACGAGTGAACTAGATGGCGTTGCCATAACCATAAACATAAGCCGTAAGTTCGCAATTTCTAAGATGACCCATTTAAAACTTAATTTCTTATTCGATACGATACCTGCCAAAAAGTACTCATTGAGTATAAGTATCCAATGCAAAGTATCGAATACAAAAGTATCGGTATCGAATGGAAATGTACTCGATACCACAAAGTATCGATACTTTTTTCGTGTCCCTAACTGTGTGGGTAGCTGTTAATGCTGTGAACGCGGACGATACCAAAACATGTGTCGCACACAAACTGTCCTCGATTATCGTATCGCATCGTTATAATTAGATATATTGTTGAAGATTATTATGCCAAATTGCAATGGCAAGCCAATTTATCAAATTATCCAATAGGAAGATGAATACGACGATATGATATTATATTATTAGTATAATTGGCTGTGTCTGTGCCAAATTTCATCCAGATCCGTTTAGCCGTTTTGGCGTGATTGAGTAATAAACACATCAATCCAAACTTTTACATTTATAATATTAGTAAGAAGTAAGATATTATTACCGGTGGCTTCGCTCCCGTGGGCCACCCCACAGGACCCGTTTTCGGGATTAAAAAATAGCCTATGTCACTCAGGAATAATGTAGCTTTCTATTGGTGAAAGAATTTTTTAAATCGGTCCCGTAGTTTCGGAGCCTATTCGGTACAAACAAACAAACAAATCTTTCCTCTTTATAATATTATTATTATATTATTATTATTACTAGCTGTTCCCTGCGGCTTCGCTCTCGTGGGCCACCCCACAGGACCCGTTTTCGGGATTAAAAAATAGCCTTTGTTACTCAGAATTAACGTAGCTTTCTATTCCTGAAAGAATATTTTAAATCGGTCCAGTAGTTTCGGAGCCTATTCGGTACAACCAAACAAACAAAAAAATCTTTCCTATTTATAATATTACTATAGATAAGTATAGATAGTATAGATGATACATACATGGCGTCATACAGAAACTAAAAATTAACTTACTTTTTTGCCTATTCAGCCGTGAATAAACAATTTTCACTTCTATCCCTACGCGTATCTTATCTATCGAATATCTTTAAACGAGCAATTCTTGTATATATGTATATTTATACCTAATCTGAATCTCGGAAACGGCTCCAACGATTTTCATGAAATTTTGTATGCAGGGGGTTTCGGGGTCAATAAAGCGATCTAGCTAGTTTTCATTTTTAAAAACGTCGTTTTCTGTATTTTCACCCGAACAGTGCTCGGTCGCCCAGGTACTGTATAATTATGTACAGTACAATTTTTTTCTAAAAGTCCCTCGGCAATTATCGCAATTCCGAATAAAAACGAATCCAAATTTCGATGTCTATCAATTATTAGATTTATCTTGTATAATAATCACAGAACAGAGAACAGCGTTTTTTTTCTGTTCAGTGATAATAATTGAATTCAGAACTATAATACATTATGGTACAAGTGCGTATGTTGGTGATTACCGCTGAGGCGCCATTGAGACCCGAACCGTCAGCTGAGGGTCTTAAGAGAGCCGAGGACGGTAATCATCAATGCACACGTGTATCATACGACGTTTTTCAACACACTTGTGAATAAAATAATACTAAAAAATAATTTTATTTTGTAGATAATACATATTTTTCCTTGGAGTTTTCAGGTAGGCTTTTTATAAATTTAAGGGTTTCACATCTTATATCGGGCGGTGTACAACATAAATCATTTTTAACCGACTACCAAAAAAGGAGGAGGTTCTATGTTCGACATTATGTATGTTTTTTTTTTTTTTTTTTTTTTTTTTTTTTTTTTTATGTATGTTTACCGATATCTCCGTCAATTGTGGACCGATTTTAAAAATTCTTTTTTTGGTTGAAAGACTATATTCCGAAATTGGTCCCATTTTAATTTGGTGAAGATCTGATAAAGTACTTCGCAGATATACAACAGAACTCTTCAATAAATAACGGCAAATCTCTCGGGATTGCTGCAAACGCATGTCTGTTTATTGTTTATACTATTTCATAACATAACATCACGCCAGTACGCTCGAAAGGGGTATGCAGATCTCTCATTTCACCGGTTATATTCATTTTTCATGTTATTCGGGTAATCTATTCTGTCGTTATAGGTACTTACTTAACTACTTCCCTATTAGGTAGGTACAACTAAAAAGTGAAAAATAAAAAGCTTTTTTACAAAAAAATACTACCGACTTCCAAATAAGAAAACTAGAAAGTGAAAAATAACTTTATTTTTGGAAGTCGGTGTCCATAACTTAAAAATTTGTTACCTACCAAAGACATCGACTTCCAAAAATAAAGTTATTTTTCACTTTCTAGTTTTCTTATTTGGAAGTCGGTAGTATTTTTTTGTAAAAAAGCTTTTTATCTTTATTACTAGTACTTGTAGACATTTTAATTATTAATAACTGTAATTTCAACAGTGAAAACGAGTTGTGAAAAATTTTTCGCAATGGCGGGAAAAAATTATCAGTTTTCCTATGCGCGTGCATCTAACAATAGCGATCAGCCATAGACTAAAATAATGAGGTTTCTTTTTTTTGGCTTTTCGCGGATAGCGTTTTAGCCACGTACAAAATGGTGAATTTCAAGTTTTCTTTATTACCGAGAAAACTAAAGTTCTAAAGTTTTATTTATTAAATACGTACAAGTTGAAATTATCTATTTAAATACGAAGTTGCATGAATTGAACAAGCAATAAATAGATACATTAATTTATTTGTACTATTGAGCACGATCTTTTTGTATCGAAACTTTTTTAAGAATAAAGCAACTCAACCAATAAAATAAAATAAAAAAACTCTATAACTCACTTGTGAATAATGGCAATGAAAAAGTAACAGTTTGATTATTGGTATCATTATGTGCATAATTGCGGTGAAATTAGGACCACTTTATGAGCAAGTGTGTTGAAAAGAACTTTATTGTTGTTTTGTTTTTATTTCCGTGTGAAATATATAGAGCTGTAAAATAGCAGCTTTAGCATCTTTCCTCCCATTTTTAAAATAAATTACATTATGTTAAAAGAGTATTTACCACTCTATATACTTCCAAGTTGATTGAGAGCGTCCGGTCTGCACCTAGTGCAGACGAAACACGAAGTTTGCCGAGGGACATTGAGAAATTTGTTTGTACTGTAGATTTTTGGGTTAAGGTTCCCGTAGACAGATGCTGTCGCGTTGTGTTACGCGTTGTCACATATTTTATTGGTTTTTTTTTTAACTGCAGAGCACTTTTAGAGCGATTTCTAAGTAAACGCGATGTCGCGTCCTTGTCGTTAAGTCTCGTCGCACCTTTAAGGCGCTATATACGCCCCAATGTTAACGCGGTACTGGCCGTGCGCCCGCTCGATGCCAAAATATCAATATTGAACCTCCTTTTGAACAGTTTTGTTTGCTAAATATTATTTGATTTACGTATGCTATGTTAGTTATGAAGAAATTCCAGCCATAAGTTTTTCTGGGTAAAATTTTTTTTAATACAGCAAAGTCGTTTTGGAGGCGTTTCAATAAAATTGCTAAAAAATATCGCGTTTTTTTTTTTGTAAGCGAATCTATTAATTACACGAAAAACCTTGTGTTCAAAATTGTGTACATGAATCAATAATAAATATATATTTTTTTCAAACCTTTTAACCTAGCCGTTACTAAGGAGTATGCTTTAGAAAGTTACCGTTTTACGGCACTAAAGCGTATGTAGCTTAAGAGTATCTCTGCATATATTTTCTATCTAAGTAGATTTCCAACACACTCCCTTCTCAAAAACCCACTCAAATACAAGATACAAGGTAAAAATAACAAATTGCGACGCGAAGTAAGTAACGTTACGTACCTGACGCCTTGTAATGCAAATATGTGCTTAATTATGAAGCAACATGCGTCTGTTGGTGACCCCGATACATACTGATGTGCTATGCCGTGCCGAGACGGGATTTGTGGCAGATTTCAGAGAATTCGAAGGCAGTTGACGCGTTACCACGTCGTCTGCTTAGCTTATACTGTTGACTAGCTGTTGCCCGCGTCTTCGTCCGCGTCAAACTCGTAAAAAATATATTTTTATTTTTTTAGTTTTCCGCCGGTGTTATGAATTTTCTCGTGATCAAACGTAGCCTATGTTACTCGTTATTACATCAGCTATCTACCAGTGAAAGTCCCATCAAAATCGGTCCAGCCGTTTCGGGGATTACCCGGAACAAACAGACAGACAGATAGACAGACAGACAAAAATCTTATGTGTTGTTAGTACCGTATATACTTTCACGTGCTTTCAATAATACGTTGTTATTTTGATATTACAAACAGACACTTCAATTTTATTTATTTGTATTGTATAGAAGATAATGTACATATCTCGACTGAATTCCTGAACGAGTAAGCAGGAGGCCAATTCTCCTAATTCAAAACGTCAAAAATTACTGAACGCGATTGAATCCTTTTTAACCAACTTCAAAAAAAGGAGGAGGTGATCAATTTGAAGGAATCTCTTTTTTAGGGTTCCGTACCCAAAGGGTAAAAACGATACCTATTCTGTAAGACGTTGGTGCCTGTGATACAATGATTTTCATTAGTACAGGTGCCAACGATTCTCTTTTTCCATGTTTACTGTTAAAAATTTATGTATTTATTTCTTTGATCCTGTACATGTGTTTTTCCTGAATAAAAGATGTTATTATTATTAAATTATTAAAATCGGTTCATCCTTTTAGGAGCTGTGATGCCACAGACGGATACACAAATACATAAACACACAGGTTTCCACACTTTTTCCGTCGGGGGTTAAAAACATTAAATAAATTAAAACGTAAAGCTTTTTTACTCGACTTAAGCAAAACCCAAAACAGGGTTATGTTTCTTTCTTTGTACGATTATTTCACAACAAAAACCGCGAGTTTACAGTCAAATAATACCATTCTAAAGTAATTGCAGATTCTATTGATTTCGGAATCTATTGTGACTTAAACCTATTACATTTCGAACACAATAGATGATGACTGTGATATCTATAATAGATTACCTACATTCGTTTGTTAGAAGGTGTTAATAACAACGACATTATAAAATGCGATTTTGCCTATCTGGTCGGAAAAAGTGTTCATGGATTTTACCATTAGAAATGTATCAATAACATCCCGAAACCTGGATCACACATTGGTCCAACTTTGGCCCATACATTGAGGTAAAGGCTCAGTTGGCTGACAAAAAGCTGGGGATCCTTACAAAGGTGAGAAGGTACTTCACGCCAGAACAGCTGCTCAGCTTGTGTCAAGCGCAAGTTCGATCATGCATGGAGTACTGTTCTCATCTCTGGGACGGATCTGCCAAATACCAGCTTAATGCACTAGAGTCGATCGAAAAGCGGGCCAAGAAACTTATCGGCGATGACGCACTGGTTAAGTCAAAGCTCCAGAGCCTTCAACGTCGTCGCCGAGTTGCCAGCATGTCGGTTTTTTATCGGATACATATCGGCGAGTGTACGATGGAATTGCATGATCTAATTCCGCCTAGCCCGTTTCATCATCGGACTACCAGACGTACGGCGATGTGCCATCGGTACATGGTGGACATCCTACCCATACGCACTAAACGTTTTGAGAATATTTTTATTATGCGTACAGCTAAGGAGTGGTTCTATGCCAGAATATAACCGGTGAAATAAGAGTGTACCAGGGTGAAATGTACACATCTGCTTACCCCTTTAGAGCGTACCGGCGTGATGTTATGTTATGAAATGGCGTAAACAATAAACAGACATGCGATTGCAGCAATCCCAAGAGATTTGCCGTTGTTTAGTGAAGAGTTCTGTAGTAATATCTCCGAAGTTCATCATCAGATCATTACCAAAAAAAATACGGCCGAATTCATAACCGCCTCTGTACGCGCCTGCTCATGTTTTGAGAGCAAATCATTATTTGTGTGTTTTGCGTCTACCACCATTTATTTTTTTTATATTCAATATTATGAAGGTAGATAGATATAGTTGGGCTAAGAAAATTTGCACTCATCATTTTGGCTCCGCTAAAGAAAGTTGTAAAAATTTAATATTATACGGATTTCAATTCATCTATGAGTTTTCTTAAAGAAATTCCAATCTTGTGCGTAAACAGCCTCCTTTTTGAAGTCGGTAAAAAATGTGAATACACTAAACAACTCTGCTGACCACGTGAGGTAAAACAAGCGTTATGTTATGTTAAGAGCAACCCATTATCGGACAGCTGATAATTTTACCAGCTTGTGTCAATAATACAAACAGGATATTATCATAGTATTGTGCAGTAAAGGTCATCTCACACCGAGATGCGAAGCGACGCAACGCTACGTACACTTTTTAGGATAGCGACACACTCAATCAATGTTGGGGTCAACTTCCAGTCTCAATTTCAGGAAAAACAATATTGAATGTCGTTTTTGCGACGAATAAACACTTTTTCTTTCTTTATTTCTGTCTCTCAGCTGAGTACCAGTATTTAACATGCAGCGAGTAGCGACTATTACGATATCTTTCGGGTGAGAGGGAATGGGCCGTAATCCAACACGCGTGCCCAGTGCGTATTGGTCGATGTCACATGTCTTCGATTATTTGGTTCTAGGACATGCCTGCATGCATGCATAGGTTTCCTTGCGATGTTTTCCTTCACCGTTTTGAAAGCAGTGGTGATGAAATAATTTACACAAAGTAAAACGCGAATTCGTACCCACGACCTACAACTTGTAAGTCGCGGCCGATGCCACTGAGCCACCACTGCTCTATAAACTACTGCTGTCTAAAGACAACATAACAAACGGAACAAATAGCCGAGTAGCCTCCGACCGCTATTAAGGATTCGGCGGGAGCGGTTGTGAGGTAGGCCTTCAGTAAAAGTCAGTTAAACACGCGACAAAGCACGTGCGGGGCTTGATGGACGTGTGCCGTACCTTCGTAAGTACCCACCACACGCACCGCGCAATGGAGCAAACAAATCTATTTATGTACGAAGGAAAACACGAAAATTAGTTGCGCTTGTTTTCTTTATACGACGAATAGTTCTTTGCGTAAACAAACATTCGGGTGGCCGTTTTTCTCCCAATCAAACTTTCGAGCAAAAGTCCTTTGGGCAATCGTTCGTTCAACTAACAGTTGCTTGATCAAGCGTACTTCGAGCAATTGTGACGCAATCCTCATCGCGTTGCGCACCAGTGTGTGTTTACCCTAAAACCGAACATTTGTATTCATGGGATAACAGCGCATTCTCGAATCAATTTGCATCATGATCGAGTTGCAATTGGTTATTTAGAGCTCCGGGCTAAATAATAGTGCTTGTATGATAAACGGCTGTAAACACTGAATATAATGCTCAAAATCAACACCAAGCAACGAAAAATATGTTTTACAAAAAAATACTACCGACTTCCAAATAAGAAACTACAAAGTGAAAAATAACTTTATTTGCCTGCCTGGGTTCAAACTCACGACAAGTAAGTCAGGACCGTTACCACTGGGCCATCATTAGGCAGGTAAAATTTAAAAATTTAAACGATCCCCGACATATTTTTATTTCATGCTACTTATTTTGTTTAGTAGTAGACACGCTTCGATCGGCAATCTATTGAACACGTAATTATGACACGATATGTTGCGAAAACACCCCGATTCAAAGAGTAAAATGCGAATAACTTTTGAACGGCTAAACCGATTTTATTCAAACATAGCTAAAAGCACTGTCGATAAAGTCACCTTTCAAACAAAGAAAACTAAATCATAATAGGTTCCGTTTAGGAGCTATGATTTCACAGACAGATACACGAACAACGTGGTACACACGTCAAACTTATAACACGCCTCTTTTTCCGTCGGGGGTTAAAATTGAGCACAAGAAACATCTTAAATACCTATAGAAACCTCCCCAAAAGTTCGTGGATTATATTCCTCAATATAAATTTATTTTTAAGGCAAATATTCCAAAAAAATTTGGTGCTTATGTACGCTTTATAAAGCTCTGCAGCATCTTACCGATTTGACCTCGAACTCTGCCTACCTACCAACATAACCTGCTTGAGTATGCACCACTCTCATAGTGAAGTAACATTTTATGATATAATCCGGGGCGCGCCGATTGAATTTAATTCAGACCTAAAAGCTTCAGAGCTTAGGTAGGGCTGCCACCTCTGATAAAAATTTCAACTTTACATAATTTAAGTCAGGAGTGAATAGCTTGCCTAAGCGTGTTTCATCGTCGACCACATCATCGCTTACCATCAGGCGAGATAGTGGTCAAACGCAAGCCTATAAATTTAAAAAATAATTAAATTGTAGTGAAATCTTCTTCAGCCCCGTTGAGATTTGAATCTCGATGAACCGAAAAAGCGACATACATAAATAGGATAAATAATAATACATAAACTCATACATATATAGGATTTTACGTGCGAGAGAATGAGATAAAATATATTAGAACGTTTCCCTTCTACCGCGTGTGAACTGCACATAGGTGTTTTTTATTCAAAATTGACTGACGAATTGATTGTTGACTGTATTCAATAGCATCCCTAATTTTTGTTGTAATATCTAAAATAATTTCATCAATTTCAAACAAAACTGTAGTAGTAATTAAATGCATGAAACAAATGCTTTTAATGTATCAAATAATAAAAACATCACAAAAATAAAACGATAACCCACTTTTATTTTTGGTTTTTAGGGTTCCGTACCAAAAGGAAAAAAAGGGACCCTATTACTAAGACCCCAATGTCCATCTGTCTGTCTGTCACCAGGCTGTATCTCATGAACCGTGATAGCTAGACATTTAAATTTTCACAGATGACGTATTTCTGTTGCCGCTATAACAACAAATACTAAAAACAGAATACAATTCATATTTAAGTGGGGCTCCCATACAACAAACATGTCTTTTTTTTGCCGTTTTTGCGATAATAGTACGGAACCATTCGTGCGCGAGTCCGACTCGCACTTGGCCGGTATTTTGCATTTACCTAGTCCTTTTTTGCCAGTATCATAAGACTCGGGAAAATAATTTGTTCTGAATTATTTTCTTATCCAGTTCATCTAACATTAGTTGGCAACCCTACAACGAGAAAGGTATTCATAATACAAGCAATGCCTGATCAGAGCGGAGCGTAGATTGAAACCGGGACATACATACATACATATAAGGGTACACGGCTTTCAAACAGTTTGCCTTGCTGAAATAGATCTGTGATACAAGTCTGAGGATTACTTCTTTGATGTTTAAATAGGGTACATTCAAATAGCTTCTATGAGAATATTTACAATGATAACGAGTCGATAAATGATAATTCTATTTAGTCCGTCAGTGAGTTTATCAAATAATATTGGACACGTATTTTTTTCTTTACCAAATCAATAAAAACAGTCAAAATTTAAACGCATCAAAGTTCAGGAGTGGATTGTGACGTCACTAAGGCAGTATAAAGTGTACTAGCGGCGTGACGTCACACGATATTTCAACGCATTATATCATCGTTACTTTATGTTTGCGTGTCAAAAGAAAAAATACGTGTCCAATATTTTTTGTTAATCTACCTAGTAGTTGACTGAAATATTACGAGGAATTTGGTATGGTCATGTTGAGAGGATGAAGGAACAAAAGGTATACGGCAGACGTAAGTGGAAACGCCAGGTGGGGATGCCTTAGAAAGACATACACGGATCTTATTGGTAATGTCCTTCAGAAAGGCCAGGTACGCAGTTACCATTTTTTTTCTACCCGACTGCCGAAGGAGGGTAATGTGTTTATCAGTCTATGTATGTATGTTTGTTCCTATGTGGCGTTCCAGAGACCAAACGCGTTGGCCGATTTTGATGATTCTTACGTCAATCGATTTGTCTGAACCCTGCGAGTGTCACTGGCTATTAAAACTGGTGGTTAACAACTGTATTGAAAAATATTTTTCAATACAGTTGTTAAACATGGCGTACTTTCAGTGGCTATAATTATGATTCGAAAATTAAATCTTACGCATAGGCATCTTTCTATTACGCGGTCGTGACTTTTGTTTACGAGCTCGATCATTAGTTTTGCAGTTTAGTTTTAAATTTATAAATCAATTTAAAAAGTTTAGAAGCAAAGAGTTTTCATACATAGAATAAAATGGGTTAGATTTTATACGAGGATAAATGAATGATTCCGTACGTTTTAGCATTGAACTCTCAAAAGTCTTTTAAATGGTTGTTTAATACATTTAATTACCAGTTTTATTTTAATTATTTTCACATCAACATTTGTCTAAAATTGAATAGGCTGTATAGACTGTTTTCGTTGTAAAAAATGTCCAGTTGCAAAAACGCGCCTTGTATAAGTCAATTTAAAAAAGTTTAGTAGCAAGGAGTTTTCATACATAGAATAAAATGAAATAGATTTTATACGAGGAAAAATGAATGATTCCGTACGTTTTAGCATTTAATTCTCAAAAGTCTTTTAAATGGTTGTTTAATATATTTAATTACCAGTTTCAATTTAATTATTTTCACATCAACATTTGTCAAAAATCGAATAGGCTGTGTAGGCTGTTTTCGTTGCAAAAACGCGCAATTTTTTTTTTTTGTCATTTAACAAATCTAATTCTTTGATTTGTTTTTACTATTTCCCACAACTGTATTGAAAAATATCGTGTGATACACGGGCGTGTAGGTTATTGCAAACTCGTGTCATTAAAAACCCTCGCCTTCGGCTCGGGCTTGTTAATGACAACTCGTTTGCAATAACCTACTTTCCACCCTTGTATCACAATGTACTATTTCAATACAGTTGTTAAACATGGCGTACTTTCAGAGGCTATAATTATGATTCGAAAATTAAATCTTACGCATAGGCATCTTTCTATTACGCGGTCGTGACTTTTGTTTACGAGCTCGATCATTAGTTTTGCAGTTTAGTTTTAAATTTATAAATCAATTTAAAAAGTTTAGAAGCAAAGAGTTTTCATACATAGAATAAAATGGGTTAGATTTTATACGAGGATAAATGAATGATTCCGTACGTTTTAGCATTGAACTCTCAAAAGTCTTTTAAATGGTTGTTTAATATATTTAATTACCAGTTTTATTTTAATTATTTTCACATCAACATTTGTCTAAAATTGAATAGGCTGTATAGACTGTTTTCGTTGTAAAAAATGGCCAGTCGCAAAAACGCGCCTTGTATAAGTCAATTTAAAAAAGTTTAGTAGCAAGGAGTTTTCATACATAGAATAAAATGAAATAGATTTTATACGAGGAAAAATGAATGATTCAGTACGTTTTAGCATTGAACTCTCAAAAGTCTTTTAAATGGTTGTTTAATATATTTAATTACCAGTTTCAATTTAATTATTTTCACATCAACATTTGTCAAAAATCGAATAGGCTGTGTAGGCTGTTTTCGTTGCAAAAACGCGTGAAAATTGTATTTTTTTGTCAATTAACAAATCTAATTCTTTGATTTGTTTTTACTATTTCCCACAACTGTATTGAAAAATATCGTGTGATACACGGGCGTGTAGGTTATTGCAAACTCGTGTCATTAAAAACCCTCGCCTTCGGCTCGGGCTTGTTAATGACAACTCGTTTGCAATAACCTACTTTCCACCCTTGTATCACAATGTACTATTATCGTCTTGACATTGATTTTAATATAGCATGGATAAGTACGATTACGTATACTATTTATACAACATAGTCGACGGACTATTTCTGTCTGCAGGGTCTAAACTAACCTAGCATGAAGGAGATGAAGGGAGCACAGTTCGCTCGCTCTTGGACCAACTCATTGACCATAATTATTGAATTGCCCAACCGTAACAATATTCATAATGACCAGACAATGTGATAAATAATGAACTTTAAATTACGAGTAGTATTCATTACATTGACTTGCCTTAATCTATACTAATATTATAAAGAGGAAAGATCTTTTTGTTTGTTTGTTTGTACCGAATAGGCTCCGAAACTACTGGACCGATTTGAAAAATTCTTTCACCAATAAAAAGCTACATTATTCCTGAGTGACATAGGCTATTTTTTTATCCCGAAAACGGGTCCTGTGGGGTGGCCCACGGGAGCGAAGCCGCGGGGAACAGCTAGTTCATAATAAAGCCATGCAGCCCTTATTACACCCACTCCTATCAAGGTCGGAGACTCTACACTCGAAGTTGTGGGCGACTATGTCTACCTGAGACAAACGATACAATTGGGTAAGGCGAACTTTGAGAAAGAGGTCAACTGTCGAATCCCACTCGGCTGGGCAGCGTTCGGGAAGTTGCGCGGTTTCTTCTCGTCCAACTTACCACAGTGTCTCAAGACGAAAGTCCATCAGTGTGTGTTGCCAGTGATGACATATGACTCTGAGACGTGGTCGCTTACAATGGGCCTCATCAGAATGGTTACAGTCTCTCAAAGGGCAATGGAGATGGCTGTGCTCGGAGTTTCCTTGCGTGATCGAATCAGAAATGTAGAGATCCGCAAGAGATTCAGGGTTACCGACATAGCCCGAAGAATTGCCAAACTTAAGTGGCAGTGGGCAGGGCACATTGCTCGCAGAACGGATGGCCGATGGGGCAGAAAGGTTCTGGAGTGGCGATGTGAACCGGAAGACGTTGCGTTGGAAGGCCTCCCATCAGGTGGACCGATGACGTGGTGAAGGTTGCGAAGATCCGCTGGTTACGAGACGCACGGGACCGGTCAATTTGTCGACGCTTTGGGGAGGTTTATGCCCAGCAGTGGACGTCTTTCGGCTGATATGATGATGATGATGAATTCATAATGCCCGGGCATTATACATAGTGCACTGATTAATCATTTGGTCCATGAATCGTCGCCACATTTATTAAAATGACATATTGACAAGGAATTACAAAGAACATGACAATCGTTTGAAGACTGAAAGTCCGATTCTGTAGAAAGACGCAAGGAATAAGCTACGGCGTAGCACAGTGCTACGCCGTATCATGGGTATGCTACGACGTAGCACAGCGTACACACACACACACACAGCACTGCGTATATTGTGAGTTTCGTAGTAGAATGATGCAAAACCGAGTCCTGGTTTTTGAATTGAGTAATAGGAATTAAGGTTGCTCTAGTCGATGGCACGAACTATTTTGTGCGCGGGGTTAAAATGCATGCTATCTCATCCGACAAAACGTGCGATAGAGATAGATGCTGTGATGAGCAGTAAGGAGCTAGTTCGCGTGCGAATTAGCACTTGTGTTGTAGCGAAATTGATGATGATTTAGGAAGAAAACGAGCGCGCGAAATGTTATAAATAGGCCTTTGGGAGTATGGATATCATGGAAAAACTACTAAATTTTATATTTTTTATATAAAATTATTTGCATTGTTGAACTACTAATCTATCCCTGTATGGTGACTGTTTTGCCATTTTCCTTCTTCTTATGGTAATTATTTCCGCCCAAAGATGGGTTAAAATTAGTGTTGAAATATGGAACTTTAGACGCTCATGACTTTCAAATATTTTATTTTTTATTTTTTTTTATTCCATAGAGTGCTAGATAATGATGAGACAAATTGATATATTTTTTATTTTGAACGTAAACCGTCAAACAATGGAGTAATCGCCAGACTACGTTTGTATGGAAGAATGATCGACTAGTGTAACCTTAAGAACTAAAACAAATGCTATCGGGGATAAATCCTATTCAACTTGATTAGAAAATTATCAAATTGCGAATATTATATTAAGGACATTAGCGATAATAATCATATTATGGGGGTGTACTATAAGTGCATGCCTGCCTACGGGGATTACAGGCGTTTCGTTTACGTTTTAATCACATTAATATTCGCGAATTGGATTACATCTCGCTTCCTCTCGCAGTGAGGAGGGCCGTGTTCCATCAGTGGCTGTTAGATAGCGACCTTCGAGATACCTCGACATGATTTGATTTATGTCACAAAGACATGTGATTTAAAAAAAATAACCGACCAAGTGCGAGTCGGACTCGCGCACGAAGGGTTCCGTACCACTATCGCAAAAAACGGCAAAAAAATCACGTTTGTTGTATGGGAGCCCTACTTAAATATTTAATTTATTCTGTTTTTAGTTTTATATTTTTGTTGTTATAGCGGCAACAGAAATACATCAACTGTGAAAATTTCAACTATGTAGCTATCACGGTTCATGAGTTACAGCCTGGCGACAGTCAGACAGACAGACGGACCGCGAAGTCTCAGTATTAGGGTCCCGTGTTTACCCTTTGGGTACGGAACTCTAAAAAACTGGTACCACATAACCCATATTAGAAAACTTCTTTAAATTATCTTTATCCTTACACAGTATAAAACAAAGTAACTTTCCACTGTCTGTCTGTCCCTATGTATGCTTAGATCTTTAAAAATACGCAACGGATTTTGATGCTGTTTTTTTTTAATAGATAGAGTGATTCAAGAGGAAGGTTTATATGTATAATACACGCAGGCGACGCCGCTGGCAGAAGCTAGTTTAATAATAAATACAAAATCACACATAAATTATTCAAAAAAAAACACAGTTCACAAACCTTGATATTTAATATAATTGATATAAATTATTCCGTGCGACACTATTTGTAACTTGACTGTCACAGCAGTGTCGCACATAAAGACAGCAGTTCCTATCATACACAGAACAAGAGATGCACAGAGTTTTGGTCATACAGATATCTGTACAGACTTGAAAGTCTGAATAAAAATTATAACGCAGACATACGATATGTTTGCGCAGAATTTTCGTTTAGTTAATTAATTCATTTCATAATAACTTATTTGGTTACGAGTAATACGTAGACATCATCATCATCAGCCTATTAATGTTCCCACTGCTGGGACACAGGCCTCCTCTCTGTGAGAGGGAATGGGCCGTAATCCTCCATGTGGGCCCAATGCGGGCTGGTGGATGTCACATGTCTTCGAATTTTTGGTTCTTGTTTCGTCACGATGTTTTCCTTCACCGTATTGAGCGACAGTTTTGAATGTCAAGAATTAAAATTTACAAGTTTATAATAATTGATACTACCGTCCATTCGGCAAAGTAGCTTGTTATAGAGAAGAACTGACAAGGAACTCCATACTTATAATCTTTTAAAAAAATAAGTGGTTTACAATATTTACATAAGTACATACATTAATAAATTCATATATGTGAGGACGATGCACCCAGAATAGCACTACATACTATACTACGTATAGGTATAAATTATTGAAAGCATTGACAGGTAAATTCATCAATTTGATAAATAGGAACATGGTACTCACATACTTACAAATATTGCAAACATAGGTAAAATACTTAATTCAACAACAACGGAACAGTGTGAGTCAATTTCTTAAACAAAAAAAAAGATTTTCACGTGTGCGATATTGCCTATCGAAATAATATAAATTGCTCCCCGCTATCAGGAAAGTTTTTTACACTATACACTGATAATGTTATTTATTAAGTTTTAATAAAAAATGTATTGTTTCAGAGCACTATCACATCTTCGTCGGAGACCTGAGTCCTGAGATCGAGACTCAGAGCTTGAGAGATGCCTTCGCACCCTTTGGAGAGATTTCGTAAGTCTAATAGTCTATATTTTTTAATTTTCTTTGATAGCTTGGGTGTTTTCTAACAGCTCCGCGTAATACTGCACCTAGCGCCATTTTTGTATTAGTTTATTCATTAATTATTCTTTAAATAACAAGACCCTGAACAAAACGTTAATCACGATGGATTAGTGGTTGTGTATGACAATTGATACGGGTTGGTTCTTTTACTGGTATTTATATCTATCTATCTATCTATCTGCCTAGCCTTTTCCCAACTATATTGGGGTCGGCATCCAGTCTTACCGGATTCACTGGTATTTATATACTTACAAGTATTCTTTCGTCCTAAATTTATTTAGGATCAGCTGAGCATTTCTTGTTTTTACGTAACTGGAGTAAAATGCAACACGTAATATTATTGTATTCTTTTTTCCCGAATCAGCATCAGAATTTTGATTGCAAACTATTCCTAATACTTCTTAAGTACCTAGCAACATGTGGTTAACTGACATCTTGAAATTACTCAAATATTCTCTCTTTAAATCCTTAGATAAAGTACCTATAGGTTAAGCCTTAAAATGAGCTTGATTGATAGAGCGAGATGGTTAATTGGCAGCTCCATGTAAATAATAAGGACAAAAGATTATTTTTTGTCTTTGTCACCATGGCCGGTTTCTGTTGTTTGTCAAACTCTAATATAATGGCAGGTTTGACAAACAAACTCGGTATTATTTTCATTTTCTGTGATTTCGTGATATTATGTGTTAATTGAGACAAGGAATCGGGTTATTTATAGATAATAAGTGTCAGTGCGATGGTGGGTTGTAGTGTTCTTGTTCTTGTTTTAACACTAGAACTAACTATTGTTGTCTCATGTGCGGCGACGCCAGGGCTTCATCTATGGGCACTTTATCTAAGAGTAAATCTCTACCCCGTCTCAGAAAACCTTCACAAATTAGAGTTCATAGGGAATGACTTCGCCTGATTTCTGAATTAAGATCTTGAATAGGGATTTTTCCTGGGTAGAAAAATGATAATTATTTTTAGTCCGTCCGTGAGATTATCAAATAATATTGAACCCGTTTTGTTTTAAAATTGACAAAGATATAGCGTATGAAAGTTTAGGAGTGGGGGCTTGTGACGTCTTTTTACTCGACTGCCGAAGGAGGGTAATGTGTTTATCAGTCTATGTATGTATGTATGTTTGTTCCTATGTGGCGTTCCAGAGACCAAACGCGTTGGCCGATTTTGATGATTCTTACGTCAATCGATTCGTCTGAACCTGCGAGTGTCACTGGCTATATTAAAATTGTAAGATAGAAAAATGGCGGATTTTGGGCGCCATATTGTGGCGGCCCAAATTTCTTTTTTCTTCCTGTCCCATCGTGTGGGGTAACAAAATAAAGGGTTTTACAAGGCGATTTCAAAAATATATAACACTTATATATTTCTATGTACCCATTTCGAGAAAAAGTAACTATAAAGTTATAAATAAAAAAATCATCTGGTTTTGGTCAGACTGCTCGCGAATATGTATCCTCCGACTGCACAGCATGATTTTCTTCTTGTTTACGTCTTTTTAGTTCGCTTTTTAAGCAGTCGGGTTTTTTGGTTTTTTGAATTAACTTTTTTGTCTATATAAAGTGTTGCACACTGTGACGTCACACGATATTTCAACGCACTGTGTCGTCGTAATTTTTTATACGCGGCAAAAGAAAAAATACGTGTCCAATATTTATAGGTTATGTGGTGGGTGGTTGTGTGGTGTGGTTGTGTGGTGGGTGCGTGTGTTTTTTTTTAATTTTTTTTTTTTTACTTGCTGGTATTTTTTGTCAACTACCCTATTAAGTATTTGTCAATCTCTACGCCAGAAAGACCTGTAGAACTTTGGCATTCAAGTAGTGTTAAATACTCAATTCAGAAACTGGCCCTAATCATACACAGACCTCTTCTATATGTTAAAATACTAGTAAGCTAATATCCACATTAGTAAATCAGCAACAATAAGTCGGAGCCTCATCTCTCGAGGAGTGCTTAAAGTATGAAAAGACATGTAGCGGCCGACAGGCTTGGATAACCGCCAAAAGGTTGGGGGCGCAGTGTTAGCAGATAGTGTGTGGCTTATGGGTTAAATCTTCTTAGGAAGGCAGCGTTTTCAAAAGACGTCTAACGCTAACGACCTTGAGGGAATAAAACGCGCACTCGTTTCACACCCGCGCGACCCAAAATTTTGTAGATTCTTGTACTTTCCTTATTATTCTACGACTTTAAAAAAAAAGCCTCAACAAAATGTAAATAATTAAATTGTCTTTGAGATGGTGTCGATTTCATTAAAATACTCCCAGCGGTTTTGGTGCGATTGTCGTGTTTTTGTCCGTTTCAGATATAACTTTACAAATTAATTATACTATGTTATACGAATAAAACTCGAAATTTTCTTATATCAAATTATTAAGAAAATGGTTTAATGTAACATATATTTTTTCCAAAAAATTACGACTAGCCGTTTAGACGTGATTCTCATTTTAAAATCAGCTACTCAAGGGAATCTGCGCCTAGATACCTACTTTTACAGAACTCGTTTTTAGTACAATGTACGTACTAAAAACGAGTTCTGTAAAAAGCAAATATTTATTAAATTGAAACATGCAATTTACATCAATCAATGTACGATAATTATTAAATTAAAACATTGTGTCATAGCAGTCCTCATAGTGTTTAATTGCATTGAAAATAAAGCACATACTCGTATTAGCAGTTTTAGATATAATAAGTAATTGATGAAAATAAAAAGTCAAGTTTTATATCTCATCACATCATCAGCCTATTAATGTTCCCACTGCTGGGACACAGGCGTCCTCTCTGTGAGAGGGAATGGGCCGTAATCCACCACGCGAGCCCAGTGCGGGTTGGTGGATGTCACAACGACTTAATCTAAATGAGCCATATGCGCTCCGCTTATAAGACCGCTATTAGTCACACCACACCCCTACCCCAGTGACATAGTTCATATTTGTCAATAAGCCAAAAATGCTGCTTTATGCCCATCTTGAGACTCTGGCAAATATTTTATCTTTTATCTTTTTTATCTGTAGATATCTTTCGGTCTGGTTGACTGAATATCAGTATTTTTTCACATACGGTCGGTTTCTCGCTTTGAACAAGCCGTATGCCCAATGGAATTTGCCGTCGGAAAATATGACGAACTGCCTTCGAACAATAATTTACTAGATAAACAATCCCATAAAAAACTTGTCTAAAAAACTGACACCAATTGTGTTCAGGTAGTTTTAAGAATTCTAGTTGAAATAAATATACATTAATGCAAATTCAATCTTAAATGCAATGTTTAAAGTTGCATTCACAAAAAAGCAATCAAAAAATTGTGTGCTTGCTTCGCTGCTCAACATACATCAAAACAAATTTAGTCCTACACGCATATTTTAAAGTCTAAATTACAAAGTTCCCGAACAGTCGATGTTTGTTACAATAGTTGGCGCGTTGTCGACGCAAACGTTGGTCAAACAATCATAATATTTAGTAATTGATTCATATTTACTATTTAATTCGGTTTTTACTTTATGAAAAAACACTTAAACTTACCAAAAATAAGATATTCCTTCCAAAATCAAGGATTTACGGTGGTTATTTGCACAATTTTTGATAGCAAATTGCGGCATTTTTAACGTCTTAATGTTGGCTATGATTGGACCATACTAATTTGAATTAAGACCACAACCGAATTTGTAGCCATATTTTTCGGTCCGTTTTTGTAACGCTGATCTAGTGTATTGTTATTGATCGAAGCGACCTGCCTAGTTGATCTGGTGGTTGCAATCGTTACTACGAAACAAGAAGCTCTGGGTTCGATGCCCAGGTCATGCAAAGTGTTGAGATGGCTCAATAATACTGCTGCTTATAAAGCCAAATTAAATATATTATCCGGACCAAAGGTTTAATAATACAAAGGAGCGAAGGAGCACACGCGATGACCTATAATCGAGTACAGAATGTTTTACTAATATCAATTAGTGAAATGACGTAAAAATGCACGAATAAGCATTAGTGCATTATTATTAGTGTATGGTTTCACCGTACATGCTCCCGGGCCAAAAATATACAAAAATGTTACATGTCTTCTAATCTAAAGCGACACGTTTTAGATATAGGTGACGTAGCTATGTCCCGTTTACAATCAGTGTTCGCACTAGTTGTGTTCACTTCACTTGGCTGACGGTCTTACTCTGCTTTCGCGAAAACACAACACTATTTGCCACACTTTGACATAGTTCTACTGAAGAAACTGCTCGACAAGGTTTATTCATCTGGAATTTGTGATTCAGCCTGGATTTGTCACCGGTTGATGCCAATACGCTCCTATTACATTTTAAAATAACTGTGGACCAACGAGGCAGATTTATTTTTTACTTTTTTATCTATGGTGGGTTTACTCTTGACTGTACTCTAGGTCAGAGGTGACGATGGAGTGAGCTTACCCAGAAGAAGCCTGTTCACTCTAACTTTGAAGAGATTCGGGTTGTATGCGTTCGGAAACACAGACGTAGGCAGTGAGTTCCACTCTTTTGCTGTGCGCATTATGAAGGATGTTTTTTTTTTATATATCTATAGGCTCTCGCTTGACCACTATGTCACCTGATGATAAGCGATGATGTGGTCGACGGCGAAGCACGCTTGCCTAGAAAAAACCTATTCACTCTTGACTTAAAGACTCCTAGATTGTAGCTGTCGGGAAACACAGACTTAGGCAGGGAATTCCACTCCTTAGCTGTACGCACAATAAAAGTGATCCCAAAACGTTTTGAGCGTATGGGTGGGATGTCCACCATATACCGATGGCGCATCGCCGTACGTCTGGTAGTCCGATGATGAAACGGGCTAGGTGGAATTAGATCATGCAATTCCATCGCACACTCGCCGAAATGTAACAGATAAAAAACCGACAAGCTGGCAACTCGGCGACGATGTTCAAGGCTCTGGAGCTTTTTCTTTACCAGTGCTTCATCGCCGATGAGCTTGTTGGCCCGCTTTTCGATCGATTCTAGTGCATCAAGCTGGTATTTGGCAGATCAGTCCCAGAGATGATGATATTTAGTAGCACCTGGTGGGAATTGGTGGAATGGTAACTAGTTGAGGATAATAGTAACTTGCAGTGCGTGGTCTAGATGTCCGATGGTAAAAGGGGGCCGGTGGGATGAGGTTGTGGAGTTCATGAGCACACTCGCCGAAGTACAGTCTGTTTACCAATAGTTGCGAAAACACCAACGTATTATTAGTAGATAATGTAAATTAATGTTAATATTGTAAACAGTGCATTGCTTATATTGTAAAGCGTTGTCTAACAACGATAACCGCATAAACAATATAGCTTATTTGTAAACAAATATGTTTAGTGCAAACATGGCTATAATATCATGATCGTTAGCCTACCTCTAATTTATTTAAATTTCATGCACAAAGATACAATGGCGGATTTAATACCTGAGGCATTCTCTACCAGTCAACCAAGGGTGGTGAAGAGATAACATGGCAGGTGCATTTTTGACTGCCCGACTGCTGAAGGAGGGTAATGTGTTTATCAGTCTATGTATGTATGTATGTTTGTTCCTATGTGGCGTTCTACAGACCAAAAGCGTTGGCCGATTTTAGTAATTCTTACATCAATCAATTCGTCTTAATCTTGCGAGTGTCACTGGCTACATTAAACCATCGCGTGGGGTATCAAAATAAAGGGTCTTAAGAGGTGATTTCAAAAATATATAACACATATTTAAAAGTACGAAAAAAAAGGTTTTCTAAAGAGTTATTATAAATATAAAAAGTTAATTTAATAAATCAAAAACCCAACTTTTTTTATTTCAACTTTTATAGTTTACATATTTTTTTTCATACATTTAGATGTATAAGTGTTATATATTTTTGAATTAACTTTCTTTATTTATCCGGAGAAAAAAAAAAAGCAATATAATAATAAGTTGCTTACATGATACACTACCCAACTTTGTTTGGGTATGCTTCCAGTCTAACTGGAATCAGCTGAGTACCAGTGTTTAACATGGAGCGACTGCCTATCTGACCTCCGCAACCCAGTTGCTGAGTATCACAATAACTCTTGGCGTGTTACATTTTCTGGTTTCTGTCTACCATTACGACTGACAAAGATCTTCAAATGACAGTTTTCAGAGGCTCGGAGGAGTCTTGCTACGACGGACTAACGGATTGACACCCACCCACGGACTGACCTCGGCAGTTTTTTGATTATTTTTCTTGCGTTGAGAAATGCATACTGCGCTACTACGGGGAAATAGCGTAGTTATGGTGGACTGCAACCCACAAAAACAACACGGTGTCCTCCAGTACCGCTTATGGCGGGAACACGGGCATGCGTTAGCACTCGGCTGGCCCGAGTCGACGGCTTGTAGTGTTCCACGCGAGCCTCAAGTAGATTTCAGCAAAAACTGACGGAGTCCGCTAGGGCTGATGCCTGTCTGGGTCGCGGATAAATTTGAAAGAGATTTACCGCTGCTCTGGCACAAGCAACTCAAGGAACACGGGTGGGATTTAGTCAGTAAAAGTCTGACACGCCCTTCCGCATCATCCAGAGCGGGAGAAGTCATTGGACGAAATACAAACAGCTGACAAACCAGCTTATGGGCGCCAGACGACCCCGTGTATGGTCCCCTTGGTTCCCCTGTGACGGGTTAGGTAGTACCCCGCCCTCGGGTTCCTCATCGCTTCACCGTGGGTAACCAAGCCACGGCTACTGAGCCCCCCCGCCTCGACGAAGCTAAGCCGAACGCCTCCTTAAGCGAAGAGGAGTCTCAAAGCGAAATAGAAGGTCACCATGGACCAACCTCGGCAAATGTAGCTTAACCTTGTAGATTAATCATTGTTTTTCTTTGTTCGCAGTGACTGCCGTGTGGTGCGTGATCCTCAAACTCTGAAGTCCAAAGGATATGGATTCGTCTCGTTTTTGAAAAAATCGGTGAGTGAACCTTTTGTTTTTTTACATGCTTTTATTTAACTTGCCTTGTTAGGCCCACTTGCGACAAAAACCTAACTCAGAGTTAGTTGCTAACTTACACGAGGTTAAAATAACATAAATATATGTCATACATAATTATCCGGAATAGCTACTAACTCGGAGTTTGTAAGATGCAACCACAGAACAGAGAAAGAAGGCGTTTTTTCTGTCCTGTGGATACAACCCAGGGTAGCGCAACCGGGTCGTTGTCAGTTAGTATGTGAGGGTCAAATGTTGCAACTGAATTTTAAAACATTTATCTCCAGACCCCAACCTATTGAACTGAAATTTTGCAAACATTTTGGATGATAAAATTAAATAACGGGGGTTTTTTTTAATTTGTAATTTAGTTTTTATTGCATGCTTTTTAAACTACATATAATATAGCTAGTAGAAGACACGCTTCAATCGACAATCTATCGAAACAATGACACGATATCTTGCGAAAAAAACCAGATTCAAAGAGTAAAATGCGGATAACTTTTGAACGGCTGAACCGATTTTATTTAAACATAGCTAAGAACACTCTCGACAAAGTCACATTTCAAACAAAAAATTTGGTTCATCCGTTTAGAAGCTATGATGCCACAGACAGATACACAGATACACAGCAACACAGCAACACACGTCAAACTTATAACAACCCTCTTTTTCCGTCAGGGGTTATAAATGTTTATGTTTAAAAAAAAAAAAAACCGGCCAAGTGCGAGTCGGACTCGCACACGAAGGGTTCCGTTCCATTATCGCAAAACACTGCATAAAAATCACGTTTGTTGTATGAGAGCCCCCCTTAATTTATTTTATTTTAATTTAATCATTATTATTTTTTGAAGTGAATATACAACTAAACATTCTGTGAATATTTCAAGCGTCTACCTGTTGCCGTTATTAATATCGAGCAAAAAATGGCAAAAATATCACGTTTGTTGTATGGGAGCCCACCTTAAATATTTATTTTATACTGTTTTTATGTGTTGTTATAGCGGCAACATAAATACATCATCTGTGAAAATTTCAACTGTCTATCTATCACGGTTCATGAGATACAGCCTGGTGACAGACGGACAGACAGACAGACAGACGGATCGCGAAGTCTTAGTAATAGGGTCCCGTTTTTACCCTACGGAACCCTAAAAAGTATTATTTAACTTTAACTACCAAGCCCTTTATCATATTACGCTATATTTTCATCTGTATGTATAATTAATTAAACAAACTTGAAAGAGACTAACAACAATAATAAGTTTCTGCTAACCTGACACGAGGCTCCGGGCTATTTCGGCGAAATTCTTAATTGAGCCGTAAATTCTCGTAAAATATTCGCCAATTACCAATTATTAAGGATACACTAGTCGACGGCACGAACTATTTTGTGCGCGGGGTTAAAATGCGTGCTATATCAACCGACAACACGTCCGGAACAGATAGATGTTGTTATGAGCAGTAAGAAGCTAGTTCGCTTACGAATATACACTTTTGAAAATTTGTAGCGAAATGCATGATGATTTAGAACGAAAACGAGCGCGCGAAATTTTATAAACAGACCTTTGGGAGTCTGGATATCATGAAAAAACGACTGAATGTATCTGTTCAAAATAAAATTATTTGCATTGTTGAACTACTAATCTATCCCTGTATGGAGGCCGTTTTTCAATTTTCCTTCTTCTTATGGTACTTATTTGCGCCCAAAGAAGCGTTAAAATTAGTGTTGAAATATGGAACTTTCGAAGCTCATAACTTTCAAGGTAATTTTGTTTTTACTTTTTTGCTTCCATACAGGGCTAGATAATGATGAGACAAATTGATATATTTTTTTATTTTGAACCTACATCGTCAAATAGTGGAGTAAAAGCCAGACTACGTTTGTATGGAAGAATTTTCGACTAGTGTACCCTTAAGAGTAACAGCTTAACGCTTGATATTTCGGACTAAAGAAGAATAGTTATTAATAATCCATCCATACATAATATTAAAAATAAGTTCAAAAACTGACCAAGTGCGATTTGGACTCGCGCACGAAGGGTTCCGTACCATTATCGCAAAAAATGACAAAAATATTACGTTTGTTGTATGGGCCCTACTTAAATATATATTGTATCCTGTTTTTTGTATTTGTTGTTATAGCGGCAACAGAAATACATGATAAGTGAAAATTTCAACTGTCTAGCTATCACGGTTTATGAGATACAGCCTGGTGACAGACGAACAGACAGACAGATGGATCGTCGAGTCTTAGTAATAGGGTCCCGTTTTTACCCTTTGGGTACGGAACCCTAAAATCTAAAACCCCACTACTGAAAAATCACGCTCTATAAAGTAACTAGAAAATATTCACATCTGAAATTGTTATGTACACACTATTCGATATGTATCAAGTATTAAATAAACAACTCACATTTAATAAATATTTTATTTTATGTCATACATATTCATAGTGGTGTTCACAAGATAACCGTGGTCGTATGTCTACTACAATACATTATGCAAAGTAGCAAAAAAATAATTGTTTTGACTTCGAGCCCCCTAGAGGGCGCCATATTCAATTTAATGCGACATGACAGCCAACAAACAAGATGCTTCCAACGACACCTCAATTGTCAAATTATGAAAAGTAGTTTAGAAGTTGTGAGGGAACAGATGAACATACATATATACACATATACCGGTTAAAAACATAACCCTCCTTTATGCTTCGCCGTAGTCGGGTAATTATATATGCCAAAGTTACTCTGTCTACTCGTTTGTTGCCAAGGACTCGCCTCGCGCGGGACGCAATGGTTTTTTAACTGAATGCCGAAGGAGGGTAAAGTGTTTATCAGTCTATGAATGTATGTTTGTTCCTATGTGGCGTTCTAGAGACCAAACGCGTTGGCCGATTTTAGTGATTCTTACGTCAATCGATTCGTCTTAACCTTGCGAGTGTCACTGGCTAAAAAAGTAAAAAATAAAAAGTCTGGTTTTAGTCAGCCGGCTCGCGATTATGTATCCTCCAACAACACAGCATGATTTTCCTCTTGTTTATGTATTTTTAGTTCGCTTCTTAAGCAGGCGGTTTTTAGATTTTTTGAATTTACTTTTTTTATCGTTTCATTAATTACGCCATTAAATGTGTTAAAGATCGAGCCGTGTGGCTGATACTATTCAGCCGCTAAACTAAAAATTCGCCGTCTGTCACACAATTTGTCATACCTATACGAACTAAAAAAAATCAATATGCCAGTACAAATGTAATATTAACAAGTATTTCAATGATTAAGTCTATGCATGGAACCACTGCATTTGTATAAATATTAAACGAATATCGATTGAATGTCAATGTGTCATGTTTTTCATGGTAACTCGCTAGTACTTCATGTGAATGGATCACAGATATATATCTGTCTAGATGACGCGAACGCATTTTAAATAATTGAAATCGAATTTTTTTTCGGCGGCCCGCGGTGAACCACCGCGGTTGTAATTTTGTGGCGATTAAGTGCGTACGATACCAAGCGGTTCCATATTAAATTGGAAAAGCGGCTAGCCGCCCGGTAACTTCTGAAAACTGTGCTTACCTATAAACTCCCTCTGTCTAGAGCTCTAAGAGAATATTTTTATTTTAAAGAAAGACCATTACATTGAGTTTGTTGCTTGTTCTCTTTTGTTTCGCATGCCTTCTCTTTCTGACCATGAGCCTTGTGTTCTTTGGTATGAGCAACTGTTAAGGGTCAAAAGAGCATAGGTACACTCTACCAAAACAGTAGCGGCAATTTTATTCAGGCAAATGTATTTCAACTTTTTACGGTCAGTTGGTATAATCTATACTTTAATTTCTATACAACATATTAAACAAGATGCGGATAATTTAACTTCTTTCCAAATGAAATCAAAATACGTTTATTCATTAATTGTTAGACTAACAAACGGTCAAATAATTAACTCCCAAATTTAGTATTCAAGTATTTTATCAAAACTAACAACGTAATGTTCCTAATATGAACTAAAAAAATATTGTATAAACACGTAAATTTTTTTTCGTGGACAGCAAAAGTTAAAAAAAAATACCATTACAGTGCAACATTTCCTTCGATGTTCAAACAACTGCACCATAAAATAACTTTTTAATTTTTATAGAACACTTTCACTTTTTAATTTATTGAATTAATGTAGAAAAATAGTGTCATTGTCTATGAATCCGCGCGCTGCGCAATCATGCAAAATGAGAATCAAAATTTGCCGCCGATTCCACTTTTGTTTTATTTCAACGGTATGAGTGAAGATAAAATAGTGTACGCAACGGCATATAATTATTAATTATTACCGTTGCATAAACTACTATTACATGGGATGACTGACATCCATAATACGCACAAAGCCATTATGTAATCTAATAAATCTTTCTTCTTGTTCCAGGAGGCTGAATCTGCCATTACGTCTATGAACGGACAGTGGTTAGGTTCCAGATCGATCCGAACCAACTGGGCCACTCGTAAGCCGCCAGCGCCCAAGAATGAATGTAAGTTATCTTTATACAGTTTCATTCAGTTACAGTTTTGTTTTGAAGCGTATAGGTGCCGGTGTACTTAAATACAAACTGCCCTTCAAACCTGAACTCAGCAACGCTACTTGATGGCAGAAATATTGTATCCTGGTGGTATTTAATTCCCAAGACGAAAAATTTTGATGCTGGTAAAACCGTCGGTCGCAAAATGTAAAATAAATTAGAAATTTTTAGATCCAAACGAATATAGTAAAAAGATAAATTTTTGGCTTGTTGGTAATCTTTTAAACTGTTGATTCAGAAGTATAAAATAAGTATTTCAGGCTAAAGCCTCATTAGTGCGTTGTATTGCGTCGTCGTGCGTCGTCGCAACGCAGGTATGGCATACAATGCGTTGATCCGTTGCTACAACGCAACGCACTAATGAGGCCTCAGCTTAATAGAAAAAAACATGAAAAAGCATATTTATTTATTTATTTAAACTTCATGTACAATAGTGGTACATAGGCGGACTTAATGCCACAAGGCATTCTCTACCAGTCAACCTTTGGGTTAAAAAGGACAACATTGTGAACGGGTACAAAATAATATCGAAAAATAACAACTTGTATACGAAAATGTATAAACTTACTTATATATTAATGAAACTTACATATACATAAATATTAATGATACACATATACAAATAAAATAGACTAATAAATACTATATATATATATAGCTTATACATCAAAATAACACATTGGCATTTATAAATATATTGGGCGAAGTAATAATACAACTCGCGCGAAGCCGCTGGCAGATGCTAGTCAATCTGCCTAGCCTTTTCCCAACTATATTGGGGTCGGCTTCCAGTCTTACCGGATTCAGCTGAGTACCAGTGTTTTACATGGAGCGACTGACTATCTGACCTCCACAACCCAATAACTGGGTAACATGATACACCATGGCAAGACTGGGGTCAGATTTCAGGCTTCTGACTACCCGTAACGACTGTCAAAGATCTTCAAATGACAGCCGGGATCAACGGCTTAACGTGCTTTCCGAGGCACGGAGGAAACTCGGTATGTTGAAATGGTCACCCATCCACGGACCGACCTCGTCAAGCGTTGCTTAACCTTGAAGATCGACCCGTGCGGCTGCTATTATTTAGCCACGAGCTGGCAGATGATAGTATAAAATAAATATGTAAGAATTAATATTCTTTAAGACAAGATTCTGAAAGGGTTGTGAAAACGAACATTTTTGTATTTAGTGTAATCCGTTCTTAGCTGACAACTTAAGAATCTCTCAGTTTTTCACTGACAGCTAATCTTTAACGGGTATTAGCAGAAATGGTGGTCTGTTTAAAAAAAATTAAAACATAAATTTTCTATTTTGCTTTAAACATGAGCCATGGGCATAAAAATATGGTGAAATGATGATGGTTGGAACATGAGCCATGGGCATAAAAAGATGGATGAAGCGAGGTTGCATGTAGCAGAGATGAGAATGTTGAGATGGATGTGCGGAGGGAATGAATAAAGTGAGAAATGAGTAGAGGAAGTTTTAAAGCGGCGCCAGTGACAGAAAAGTTTACAGGAAACCGTTTGTCCTGGTATGGTCATGTGATGAGGATGGATGAAACGCATGTTACTAAAAGAGTTATTAGTATAAATGTGGATGGATGGAGAGGGAGAGGAAGGCTAAAGAAAAGATGGATGGACTGTGTGAGGAGTGATATGAAAGAAAAGGGAGTCAGTAATAACGTGACGGGGGATAGGACGGTGTGGAAGAAGCAAACGTGGTGCGCCGACCCCAACTAACATGGGACAAGGGCAGGACCTGGGGCAGTCTATAGAGGTATGCGGAACAGGGTGTAAAGTCCAGCTAACTCCATTGAAAAGGGAGGACCTCCGTCCAGACGGGTGCTGCGTCTGGGGGCCCATTGCCTGATGATTGTTGTCGGGCTGTTGTATATTTTCATATCGCGCAGAGAACTTTGATTACGCGATGTAGGATTTCTGTGACTTCAGGTTTTTTACCCGACTGCCGACGGAGGGTAATGTGTTTATCAGTCTATGTATGTATGTATATATGTATGTATGTTTTTTGAGATCGCTTAAGTGACAGATGTATACAAGTCATATACATCTGTCCCTTACACACACGCTCCTGCTTTCAAATAACAAGATCATCATCATCTTGCTGCCCTTATCCCAAATTTTTATTTCATGCTTTTTGAACTACATATAATATACCTAGTAGCAGACACGGTTCAATCGACAATCTATCGAAACGAATGACTTTTGAACGGCTTTTGAACACTCTCGACAAAGTCACCATTCAAACAAAAAAAACTAAATAAAAATCAGTTCATCAGTTTAGGAGCTATGTTGCCACAGACAGACACACAGTTACGCAGCAACATACGTCAAACTTATTACTCCCCTCTTTTTCCGTCGGGGGTTAAAAAAAGGAATCATCAAAATCTAGTAAAAAGTTCTGAGAAACGAAAAAAATTACTAAAGACACAAAAAAAATTACTGTCAAATTGAGAACCTCCTCCTTTTTGAAGTGGGTTAAAAACCTGCCAAATTTTGACATTAGAGTCTGACGCGTTCCAAACTCCAAATTGTCAATTCGAAAACCAATTGTTGTCCTTTCTTCTCCTAACAAAATACATAAATACTTTCTTCACGTTATGTTCAAACTCTCGCTTCGTGTTCGCTCGGTAAACACTCAAAGAGAATAACAAAGCAAAATGTTTAAATTTTAACAGTTTCATCTGCCTTTGATCTTGCCGTTAATTTTGCACAGAGGGAGAATTTTCTAGAGAGGCTAATACCTTTTAGATTATTTTTGTTTTGCTAATTTAATATTCTGTTTCAAATTAGGTGAAGCTCCGAAATTTCAAATTGATTAGTTTATGTGTTTACTTGCCTTTTCCCGTGGCTTAGCTCATCTGGGCTAATCTATATTCTATGTTTCGGGATAAAAATTTGCCTACAAGTGACATGCCTGATGTTTCGACGCGAATTGATTTACATCACACCAATTAGCGATTTTGACTAAGCAAAATTGCATGTAAGTACATTTGTCACGTAGACGCAATGGGGGCTACCGTATTTGTGCTCACCAGTTGGCGCCACTGTCGAGTAAGGTTAATAAAAATAGCTGTTAAATGTTGTTATTACGCGCACGGAAGCAAAGTATGAATTAAAATCATTTCTAATGCCGTAAAAGTGCGATTAAATATAAAATCGAGTTCGTCGCAGTTTTGCGCAGCCCCTATTTTTTTTACTTTTGGAGCGCTATTAAAGCAGTGGTTGATAAATCCCGTACCTATCTTAACCTTCCATATTTGGAACTAATAATACTAGTAATACTTACATACATACATAAACTCACGACTTTTTTCCCATGGGGGTAGGCAGACACTACAGAACGCCACCTGCTACGATACTTACATACTTCTTTTCTTTTTCTTCAGTCACGATCATAAATCTGGTCATACACGCCGGTTATGAGTAGGTACTGCACATCTGTCCTTTCTGAAGAACATCACCTATAAAGTCTATATGTATCTTTCTAGGGCGTCCCCTCCCGGCGTTTCCATTCACGTCTGCCTTGTAAATACCTTTCGTTAGTCGCCTTTCATTCATCCTCTTAACATGGCCAACTCTTTTCAATTTTAGTCACTACATCTTCTTTTAAACCACAACGTTGTCTTTTTACCCGACTGCCGAAGGTGGGTAATGTGTTTACATCATACCTCAATCTATCATTTAAAGTTACACCACACATACTTCGCAAGGAAGGCATGCCTACTGCATTAATCCTACTTTTATATCTATTTAGCCATTCCCAACCGTCACTTCCACACATAATTGTAGGCACCATGCAAAAATCTATGAAATTTGACATTGGAGACCTCACAACACACCAGCGCCTCTAGTGGCGAATCCATTTTCCCAAATAGCATTAGAAAATTTTCTTTAAAAATTACGTTCTCGATTCCGCCTATCGACGCAAATTAAAACGCGCTTTCCGAGTCATGGAATGAACGGTCACCCATCCACAACATCAGTAAGCGTCGTTTAACCTTGAAAATAGACCTGTGTGACAGCTATTATTAAACATAACGACGCCAAAATTACCTTAGAAAAAAATAAAATAGGTTATTTCGGACGCACAACTCTATAGAAATGATTGTAACTGTTAATTTCCGGCGCGCGGTAATTCCTTCCGAGCTGTGACGTCACATCCTGCTGTGTTGCCTCACATTACTCAGTACTGATTACTGGGGACTGATATTGATTTCTGTGTGGGGGTGTGTTAATTTTTCATTGTGTTTTTTACCCACGACGGAACGGAGACGGTATATGTATTTGGGGTGAGAGGCATTATGCCATTTTTCTCCAAAACTTCTAGTCCGATTTTTGTAAGTTATTTTTATAATTCAACTAGCTGACCCGGCAAACTTTGTTTTGCCATAAAAACACCAAACATTCATCTACCCTACCTACCCTAACTACCTACCCTACCCTACCTACCCTATCCTACCCTACCCTACCTACCCTACCTACCCTACCTACCCTACCTACCCTACCTACCCTACCTACCCTAACTTTTTTTTTTTTTTTTTTTTACCCTACCTACCCTACCTACCCTACCCTACCCTACCCTATCTCTCAAGTTGGATCGAACTGCACATGGTGTGCGAATTTTATTATAATCGGTTAAGTGGTTTAGGAGTCCATTGAGGACAAACATTGTGACACGAGATTTATATATATTAAGATTATTAACAAAAAAGGTGTATGTTAAACACACATTTGAAGATCATCTTTCTGCCCTTATCCCACATTATTTGTGGTCGGCGCAACACATTTTCTTCTTCCATACCGTCCTATCCATTCTCAAACTATTACAGACTCTCTTTTCTAAGCGTTCGTGTGTTAATTACCCGACTGCCGAAGGAGGGTAATGTGTTTATCAGTCTATGTATGTATGTTTGTTCCTTTGTGGCGTTCTAGAGACCAAACACGTTGGCCGATTTTGATAATTCTTACGTCAATCGATTCGTCTTTTCCCTGAGAGTGTCACTGGCTACATTAAAATTGGAAAACAAAAAATGGCTGATTTTGGGCGCCATTTTGTGGGGGAGGAAACATTTTTTTTCATCGTAACCCATCGTGTGGGGTATCAAAATAAAGGGTTTTAAGAGGTGATTTCAAAAATATATAACACTCATATGTATAAATGTATATAATTCTAAAAAAAATAACTAAAAAGTTGTAATAGTTGTGTTTTTTATTTCATATTTATTTGAAGAGTTTCTATCGAACTCAAAATCAAGATTCTGGGCTCGGAATTTTCACCTGGTAATACTAGTAACCAATTCTAAATAAACTTAAAATTTAACCCAACTCGAGTAATTGGAACCAGGTCCCTAACAACGAAGGAGTCATTTATAGTATCGTTCTACAACCCAATTAAATTAAATACCTAAAATCTCTTATAAATCTATTTTTGTTTAAGAAATTGACTCATACACTGTTCCGTTGTTGTTGAGTTAAGTATTTTACCTATGTTTGCAATATTGTAAGTATGTGAGAACCATTTTCCTATTTATCAAATGAATGAATTTACCTGTTAATGCTTTTAATACTTTATACCTGTACGTAATATAGTATGTAGTGCAATTTTGGGTGCATCGTCTTCACATGTATGAATTGATTAATGTATGTACTTATGTAAATATTGTAAACCACTTATTTTAAAAGAGTAAGTATGGAGTTTCTTGTCCGTTCCATATCTAGCTACTTTTCCGAATGGACGGTAGACTCAATTATTATAACTTGTAAATTTAAATTGTTAACGTTCAAAAGTGCCACTTAATGGCCTAGTTAAAATAAATATTGTTGACTTTGAAAGAGTTCCTGCCGTCCGCGTCGGTCGGTACAAGATTTTTATTCTATTGGTAGCAACCTACTATTGTACTTCTTTATAACATTAGTTGATTGACTGGCAACCATTTGAATCTGCCACATTTTAGCCAGGTAAACTTTACCCGACCCGAGCATCGAACCCGGGTCTTCATGCTCAGCAGTAGCGGTTGCGACCACTAGACCAAAGACCCCTTATCTCCTAAGACCCAGTTTTTTGATCCGTAGTTAACTCAACCAATGATTAAATATGCTAACCGATGGCCAAAAACAAAGTCGTGTTAGTTACACCACTTATAACATAAGAACGGCTGAACCAATTTTTATGATTTTGTGTTTTTGGATTTATCTTCGTCCGGAATAGGATAATAAGCAATAAAACATTGAAAAAATTAACGATAAAAAATATTTTTTTCCATACATTTTGCGAACACAGCGCCATCTCTGATACATGATAGAAACAAAGCACACACAAAAATTAAAATGGCGTTGTATACTGGTTCCGGTAATGCCAGTAGATGGAGTTGTAAAAATAAAGTCGGGATAGTTACACCATTTTCCCATACACTTGTTTAAGGTGGCACGAAGTTCGCCGGGATAGCTTATTTACAATAAAACAATGATTTCGACGACACTGTTGGCGTAGTGGTTCAGTGATCGGCTGCTGCGCTGCGTGTCGCGGGTTCGATTCCCGCACGGAAGAAATATTTGTATGACCTACAGAATTGCTCCGGAACTGGATGTCTTTTGTGAGTTCAAATGTTTGTAAACGCACCCGCGATACAGGAAGAAATTCCTAGAGCCCCCTCTTTAGTTTTTTACGCTTTGCCCCCGCAAAGCGTAAAAAACTGGCCAAGTGCCAGTCGGACTCGCACACGAACCATTATCGCAAAAAACGGCAAAAAAACACGTTTGTTGTATGGGAGCCCCATTTAAATATTTATTGATACTGCCTAGCTAGTACAATTCATGAGATACAGCCTGGTGACAGACGGACAGACAGACAGACGGACCGCGGAGTCTTAGTAATAGGGTCCCGTTTTTACCCTTTGGGTACGGAACCCTAAAAAGGACACAAAAGAAACTGGAGCTATTTGTGCAGCCAGGAGGCATATTTGCCCTCATATTTGTTGTTTCATTTGTCCAGAAAAAGTTGTTGTTTCGTTTGTTGTGTGCCTCTAAGTTTATGCTAATTATATTTACTTTCTTTCTTGTTGCTTCTACCAAATTAACCCTGTGTCTGCCCTGTTCCAGTGAACTCCAAACCCCTGACGTTCGACGAGGTGTACAATCAGAGCTCCCCGACGAACTGCACGGTGTACTGCGGCGGCCTCACCACCGGGCTGACTGAGGAGCTGATGCAGAAGACCTTCCAGCCCTTCGGCACCATCCAGGAGATCCGCGTCTTCAAGGATAAGGGATATGCTTTTATTAGGTGAGTTTGGAAATGTCTTGGTTATTAAAAAAATCATTTATTTCAGGTAACCTTTAAAAAACATAAATTTTGGCCAACTGAACATCCACGTCAGACAATTGAATTAGGTATACCACTCTTTCTGCTTTTTAAGGCCACACTGTCACAATAGAAGTGACATTGATTATAATTTGTTTATACCGCTCCCCCTCTAAAAAGCTTATTTTATTCACTGAAAACAGTTAATAAAAAGCACTTTTAATCACTGTTTTGGTGTTTGAATTAAGAACACACCAATATAATATTATTATTCGAACTCCATCTCAATGCTACACAACCTCCTTGCGCATAAAATACTCGATACAAACTCCTTGTGCATAGATCACTCGACTTTCAAACTCCTTCATCGATTTAATTTTGATTTTGTTTATATTTATGATTTTAATAATGATTTTGATTTTAGTCTAGGATGTTTAGTGAATACTTGTTTAGATTGTAATTCTAATATTAATTGTATTGGTGTTTAATTAATTATAATTATGTAACGTAACGAAGGTGGTCACTGGCCCCTGAAACACAGGTGCTGTTACCTAGCTCAGGGGTCAGGGTTTCACAATTTTTGTAAATTTTTGAAGGTAATAAACCATTTATTATTATTATGCCTTGTGCTTTTCGCTTAAATCTTTCTTTTTCTCGTAGTCATGATATAAAATATAGTATGCAACTCTTGAATAAAACGGATTTATATTGAGGGCCATGAATCACTCGCGTCGCTCAGGATTCCAACACTTGAATCACTCTTAAAGTCTTGATTCAGTTGTTAGAATCCTTCACTTGCTCGTGATTCATCTACGGCCCTCGCTTTAAATCCGTCCTTTATTCACTAGTTGCATAATATACTATTTCCCCAGACGAAAACAGCTATACATGAACAGAAAAAGTTAGATGTAGTAAAAATTGAGCCAAGAAGCGAAGGGTTCAATTTAAGAATCGTCCTTAAACAAAGCGATTATTATCAAGCGAATATGCGACACTCATGTTTGCATCGTGGTTTGTGACTACTTATCCGTAATGCACTCATTTGGTGTCATCGTTCACACAATTAGTAGAGACTTATTGTGTACTAGCGACCCGCCTTTACACGGGTAGTAGAGCATAGGTATTATACCTACCACGTTTTTTCTTTCGTAGGATCCCGTCGTCGGTGTGCGGCCCACCCGCTTGAATTTATTTTCGCGCGCGTTAGTTTTTATTTTGCGATAACTCCTAATGCTGTAAAGGTCAATTTTGATCTACATGAAATTCATAACGTATCCAATGTATTTAAATGGATAAGGAATAATACTGTATTGTTTAAAATAGCTTGGTAAATAACCCATTTTTTTTTTGAAATGTGTTACGACAAAAATGGATACTGTGCGTTATCCTTAAGAGATAAACATATACCATTGCGAACTTTTTTATCGACCTTAGTAAGATATACAATTCCGTAGTTCATTAATTTGATTTATCTCGTAAGGTTTTGCCAGCGTTTGCAATGTAAGCGCATACAAATATGTTTGTTACAACATCACATTACAAATCTTTGAATTTCACGGCTTTCCTCTAGTATAACATGCATATATACTACATAAAAACCTTCCTCTTGAATCACTCTATCTATTACTGAAAACTGCATTAAAATCCGTTGCGTAGTTTAAAAGATCTAAGCGTACATACAGCGAGAGCGACTTGTTTCGTATCATGTAAAGATTCTTTGATCTGTCCTCTTGCATTTACTTGCGTTTTCTCCTTGTCCCTCCTCATTGATTAACCGGTGATTATACTTAACCCAAAATCATCCACAGATTCTCCACCAAGGAGAGTGCAACACACGCGATCGTGGCGGTCCACAACACCGATGTAAACGGCCAGCCCGTCAAGTGCTCCTGGGGAAAGGAATCAGGGGACCCCAACAATGCTCAAGCACAGGGACAGGTAAGAATAAGACGTAGATAGTGGTAGAGCTCTTTGTGAAGGTGTGTAGCGGCACCTACACCACCACATACGAACTAAATATAAAAAAATGTGACCACATGAGAAACACCAGCTTTTAAATAAATAAAAATATTTTTAGCAAAAAAATACTACCGACTTCCAAATAAAAAACTACAAAGTGAAAAATAAATTTATTTTTGGAAGTCGGTGTCTTTGGTAGGTACCATTTTTTGCGTTATGAACACCGACTTCCAAAAATAAAGTTATTTTACACTTTGTAGTTTTTTATTTGGAAGTCGGTAGTATTTATTTGCTAAAAAGTTTTTTGTTTTTCACTTTTTAGTTGTACCTACTTAATAGGCAAGTTGTTTTGTAAGGTACCTATAACGCCAGAAGTGATTTCCCAAATATCATGAAACTTGAACATAACCGGTGAAATGAGAGATCTGCGTACCCCTTAAGAGCGTACTGATGTTATGTTATGAAATAGTATAAACAATGAACAGACATGCGATTGGAGCAATCCCGAGAGGTTTGCCGTTATTTATTGAAGAGTTCTGTTGTATATTTTCGCAGTCCTTAATCAGATCTCCATCAAATTAAAATGGGACCAACTTGGGCATTTTAATTTGAAAATTTTTAGGTTATCTAACCTAAAAATATTAGGCGCGCATTTTTTCTTTTGCCACGTTAACAAAAAAATACAACGTTACAGTGCGTTAAAATATCGTGTGACGTCACGGTGTGCCAAACTCTATACTGACAAAGTGACGTCACAAGCCCCTACTCCTGAACTTTGATGCGCTTTATCTTTGTCAATTTTTATTTATTTGATAAAGTAAATAATACGGGTCCAATATTATTTGATTGTCTCACTGACGGACTAAATAGAATTATCTTTTTTCTACCCAGGAAACATCCCTATTTCCATGGGTTCCTCTCGTCAGATCCTGACTTGGTGACAATGGGACCACCTCGAGAATATACCCTTAAAAACAAAAAAAAAAATAACTGACGGGGAAATTTGTGAAAATACACAAAAAAAAACTAACGAAATCGAACATGGAACCTCCTCCTTTTTGGAAAGTCGGTTAAAAATCTTATATCACAAAAACAAACTTCTCCGCGTACTGTGAACATATTCAACTGCCTGACATGGTACCATGTCAGGTCGAAGGATCCTCTCTTTTCTAAGGTGTTTCCTTATCTATAAAATCTTGTATCTTTTAGAGCTCAGTGATTCAAGATTTAAACTTGTCAGTAAAATTAGCAGAGGTATATCTAAGAAAGTATTTTTAATTAGTAAGTAATTATTTATTTGCTCAAACATGAGTACAGTATCTACACACAACAAATAATTGTCAATTTAAAAGTTATGTTAAAATATAAAAAATACAGCGCGTCATGTTTGCCTTAGATAATGGCACGCAAATATTAATAATAGAATACAAATCAAAATAATTTAAATTTAAATCAAAATAATAAATCTAGAATTGTCAAATACTCAATATATTTAAAAATGTCGTGTAAATGTTAAAATTATCATTCTAGAATATCAAAATAGAAAATTCTAGAAAATCTTAATAATAAATTATACCAATTTGTCACATGTAGCCAAATTATTTAAAAAAAAATGTTGTAAAACTAATAATAAAAAAAACAATTAAAAATTATCATTCTAGAATGTCAGAATAAAATTATACAAAACATTTAAAATGTCAACATAATAAAATAACAAATTAAATAAAATATTACAAGGCCAGCATTAAATTATTAAAAATGTCAATAATATAAAATAATATATTTTTAAAACTCATGTATGTTATAATAAGCTTTACATGCTAAGAAATCTTTAACATTTTTGATTGTACATTTTACACATTGTTTTAGAACTCCTAATAAAAGCCGACACCGATGCCAAACACGGACGAACATAAACAAAAACAGGCAAACACAAACAAACACCCATCCACACGTTCGTGTTTGTTGTTTTGTGTTTGCTGTTTGCCATTGTTCGCCAAGCGTGTAGAGGCGGCATAAGGATTCACTAGGTTCTCTTGTAAACTCTGAATTAGACAACATTGTTTTAAGTTTACCTATATTTTCTAAGAAAAATCAACGTAGTAATAAAATACTTTCAGTCCACCAGTAAATAATTAATTATATAAAAAATAAACATCTATATTACTTATAATATTACATATTTATTTATTAAAACATAATCTTGCCTAACAATCATTATAAATTCTCTTTAATTAGATAGAAATTTAAATATTTTGTCCCTCATTAACATTTAGAAGGTAGTCAATTAACATTATTTGTGACTTTCTCTGCTAATAATAAGTATGTCCGGACTTGTAGTAATAATACTCTAAGGCCGTAAAATACACCTAATTTTATCGATATAAATACCCCACAAAATGAGTGTAATCCCTACACCATCAAATATGGAGTAATTTTATAATCCAACCATAACTTTGGATCTAGTTCTCATAGAAGCATACATTTAATGTTATTTTTATGGCAGTAGCATAGAAAATCTAAAAAATATATTCAACTAACACACAAAAGGCAAGATTTTTGTATTGAGCCACAAAAGTCAATATTTCGACATAATTGCACCCGTGTTTAGGGTTCCGTACCCAAAGGGTAAAAACGGGACCCTATTACTAAAACTCCGCGATCCGTCTGTTTTTCTGTCTGTCCGTCTGTCACCAGGCTGTATCTCATGAATGGTAATAGCTCGGGGAATGGAGTACTACATTCCGTTCTCTGACGTAGCAATGTCTAGCGTCGACCGGCCATGGTTTGGCGCCGAGTGCAAGCGCGCCAACGCGCTTAAACATGAGGCCTACCTGGCATGGGTCGACGCTCGGACGCACAAAGCAAGCGACGTGGGTCAGTGGAAGAGAGCCTACAACAGGGCTGCCAAGTCCTGCAAGAAGGTGATTCGAAGATCTCGGTTCGACCACATAAGCCGTATTGGGACCAAACTTGCTTCTTACCCAGCGGGTAGTAAAGCGTTTTGGTCCCTGGCTAAGTCGGTGGAATCGAACTTCTGCCGTCCCTCACTTCCACCCCTGCTGAAACCCGACGGGTCACTGGTCCGCTCCGCTGAGGAGAAAGCAATTTGTTTGCCTCTCTTTTTGCGGAATCTTCACGTCTGAATTCTGGTGACGCGCGGCCCCCTCCTTCTCTTGTCGGATCCGAGACGAGTATGTCGGACATTCGCATCCACCAAAAGGACAAAGGACGTTCGGAGGGTGCTGCGCAACCTTGACGTGAACAAAGCTAGTGGCCCCGACGGGATTCCGGCAATTGTACTCAGAACCTGTGCGCCTGAACTGTCTCCGATCCTGACACGCCTGTTTCGCCTTTTGTATGAGACGGGAAAAGTGCCGAATGCTTGGAAGCAAGCTAACGTTCAGCCTGTGCCCAAGAAGGGCAGTCGAGCTGACCCGGCCAACTACATACAACCATATAATAAAGTGTATATAAATAAATATAAATAAATAATAAATAAATACCCATATCAATAACGTCCATCCTCTGCAAGAGTATGGAACGAGTGCTCAACTCCAAGCTCCTGGCATACCTAGAAGCTAACGACATCCTCAGTGACCGCCAATATGGCTTCCGCCAAAACCGGTCAACTGGGGATCTTCTAGCGTATGCCATTCACATCTGGAGTGAGGCCATCGAGAGGCACGGGGAAGCGCTTGCCGTTTCCCTCGACATCTCGAAGGCTTTTGATAGGGTCTGGCATGAAAGCCTCATTGGTAAGCTTCCTTCATTCGGTCTGCCCAGTGGTCTGTGCGATTGGATTGCAGACTTCCTGAGGGACCGGTCCATTCGAGTGGTTATTGATGGCCGCTCGTCTGACCAACTGGGTATTAATGCCGGGGTCCCTCAGGGGTCGATACTCTCAGCAACATTATTCTTGCTGCACATAAATGATCTGCTAAAACGCCGGGACCTTTGGGTACGCGGACGACAGCACTGTTGCTGAGAGGTACGTGTCCGACGCGCGCGCTACTGGACCTCAGATCCAGTCTCTCCGGGAGGCCATGGTTCACGGCCACGGTTCACGCCAGAACAGTTGCTCAACTTGTATCAAGCGCAAGTTCGATCATGCATGGAGTACTGCTCTCATCTCTGGGACGGATCTGCCAAGTACCAGCTGGATGCACTTGAGTCGATCGAAAGACGGGCCAAGAGGCTTATCGGCAATGAAGTACTGGTCGTATCTAGGCTCCAGAACCTCGAACATCGGCGCCGAGTTGCCAGCCTCTCGGTTTTTTATCGATTACATTTCGGGGAGTGTGCGTTGGAATTGCATGAACTAATTCCTTCTAGCCCGTTCCATCATCGGACTACAAGACGTACGGCGATGCGTCATCGGTACATGGTGGACATCCCACCCATACGCACCAAACGTTTTGGAAATACTTTTATTATGCGTACAGCAAAGGAGTGGAATCCCTGCCGGAGTCTGTGTTTCCTAATAGCTACAACCTGGGAGTCTTCAAGTCAAGAGTGAATAGGTTTCTTCTAGGCAAGCGTGCTTCATCGTCGACCACATCATCGCTTACCATCAGGTGAGATAGTGGTCAAGCCTATCAACAAATAAAAAAAATAAAAAAAATAGCAAGGCAGTTAAAATTTTCACAGATGATGTATTTCTGTTGCCGCTATAACAACAAATACTAAAAACAGAATAAAATAAATATTTAAGTGGGGCTCCCATACAACAAACATGATATTTTTGCCATATTTTGCGATAATGGTAAGTCCGACTCGCACTTAGCCAGTTTTTTTATCGTATTTCCTAAAACTCTGCAAAAAAATGGAATTAATAAATGTATTTTAGGTTATTTTTTGGTAGTTTTTTAGTTATTCTACACACTGATATAAGAATAACAGCTCTTAAGCCATATTTTTTTTTAAACTTAGAAAATGCAATTAAATTGTAGAGGATTAAAACACTTATGTGGTGTTTTATCGATCAATTAATTGCAAAGTTGCCTTAAAGTTGTTTTACTACACACCCGGACACATTGTATACAACTGATACGCACGGGGTTTCCATTTTTTTAATTAATGTTTCATTTAAAAAATTACAAAAATTTTTGGGATTGTCAATCACTATCGAAGTGACACGTGATCCATCCCTTACATTTAGAAATTTGGACCATCCACTTACCTGGGACATCCTGTCTGCAACCTCAGGACCAAAAACAAATCAGAATCTATAAGTAGCCAGTTTCATTGTGAAATCGTGATACAATGAGCGCTACCGTTTATTAACCGACTTCACAAAAAGGGGGAGGCAAATAGCAAAACACTGGTGAACGCGTGTTTTAGTAACTTTTCGACACCGACTTCGAAAAACAAAGTTATTTTTCGCTTTTAGTGTTTTGTTTTAGAAGACGGTTTTTTTTTTTGTTAAATAGTTTTTATGTGCCCACCAGTTGGGCCACTGGCGAGTTATCGTCATCATCAGCCTATTAATGTTCCCACTGCTGGGACACAGGCCTCCTCTCTGTGAGAGGGAATGGACCGTTATCCACCACGCAGGCCCAATGCGGGTTGGTGGATGTCACATCTCTTCGAATTTTTGGTTCTAATACATGCCGGTTTTCTCACGATGTTTTCCTTCACCGTTTTGAGAGCAGTGGTGATGAAATAATTTACACAAAGTAAAGTGCCTGCCTGGGTTCGAACCCACGACTTACGACACGTAAGTCGCGGCGATTACTGGGCCACCACTGCTCACACTGGCGAGCTTAAATACAACTGTTAAACGATGTTATTACACGCTCGGAAGCAAAGTTGGAATTAAAATAATTTCTAATCCACTTTTCTCAACAGATCCCGACAGCTTACAGCCCCTTCGGCGCGACGTACACCGGTGGAGTACCCCCAACTTCATACTGGTACAACACCTACCCGCAGCAACTGGGGGGCTTCCTCCAAGGAGTACAGGGGGTGCAAGGATACACTTATGCTGGACAGGCGTTTGCTGGGTACCAGCAGCAGTATATGGGGTGAGTATAGTGGTATACTGGTTTTACTGCTATAAGAGTTGGGCAACCAAACAAACTTTGCAATGCAATTTGTCATAAAATATTGTCAATTTAACCTAGTGTTAGGAACTAACTCAAAGTTACCTTTTTCGTGCAAGTGAGCCTAAATAAGCCTAAACAAGCTTTTTCCGTAATTTTTTCAGCAAACCCTTTCTTTAGATACCCATATCATGGCAGTGCACAAAAAATAACTAGTCCGTCATCTTGGGAAAAAAACAAAAAAATAAAACAAAATTCGTTGCGTGGTTTAGAAGAAGTCAGCGGGGAACTAGAAATGACGTCGACAGATTTTATTTTATTACAAGCTTTTATTTAACTTGAAATGTATGTAAGTGTGTTCGGGTCAAATCTTGCAACTGAATTATTAAGCTTGTTTTAAAAAATCTTTAATGAATAAATTTTTTGAAACTGATTTCTGCCTATTTAAAAGAACAGCTCCACCTTTGTCTTACCACGGGCACCAAACGCGAATTAAGAAAATTCGGTTCAATTAAATTACACTAGATGGCGTGATAAGCTTCGATTTGTTATTGAATTGTGTGTAAAACTAAAATTTCCTAGATTTTACAAAAAAATTAAGTTATTTTTAATCAACTCTCTTAAGTATAAAATTAAGGAATATTGGACTGTTAATTCACATTTCAAAGATTATTTGAATGGATCATTTGAAATTGATTCCAATAGATGGCGCGGTTTTAAATTTCTGAGGCATCCACTCCATTTTTTAAATTAGTATTGTAACACATTTTGGTATAATGAAACTGTAAAAACGTGCAAAAAAATACTATAAAACAAGTCGTCACAGTATTTAAAAAAAAATTACACGAACTCAGTAAACCCTTTTACCTTGCAAGTCGCTGCTAACACCATCTATATCCGTGAAACGGAACCGAACGCGAACGATGTTCTTAGAAAAATAATCAGTTTAATCAGACGAAAAAGGCTAGTTACGTCGTCACGGTTTCTTTGTATGGGATGAGGCATCTGTATGCTAGTATTATATTATCTGTGGACTTACCTGGAGAAAATTGTCATCATACCGTTTCGTTACACCCGTATGAAAATTCATCAATTAGTTCATTGTAAACGTAAACAACAGACAGACTGTTACTTTCGCCTTTTTAGACTGTATCTTGAAATAAATAATGAAAGAAAAATTGTTTATTTGCGCCAGGCACGAAATTGTAATCTCTTTCCTTTCTCCGTTACAGCAAAGACTACAACCAGTGGGCCAACACGACTGCCTGCTCCAGCATGGGTGGGGTTCAGCTCCCCTGGGCGCTGGGGGCCGGTGTAGGGGGTGTGGGCTCCGTCGGTGGGGTGGCCGCCATGTCACAACCGCCCCAAGTGCTGCACTATCCCGTGCAACATTTTCAGGTGCAGCCGGTAAGTTGTTTGTAACTTTACTTGGGGTTTACCAGAGAGAAATGGAACGCAGCATTCTGGGGTAGAAAAAGACCGAGAAAAAATAATTCAAAATCAAATCTTTATTGCTCAACACAATATACATATATATATATATACATGTATTATACATTTCCAGATGTTAGGTGAATGTTCACTGTGTTGTACCAGTTTAGGCATGCAAAATTATTATTTAAATTATACAATGTCACAAATTATTATTAATATCATACCATGTCGTAAATCATTATAAAAAATATACAATGCCATACATTATTATAAAAAATATAGAATGTCATAAATTACAATAAAATTATACAGCTTCATAACCTGTTACTCAAATATACAATGTCATCAATTATCACTAAAATCATACCAGTCATAGATTGAGATCACAAAATTATTTCAGAGTGTAAAATGTCATAATAATAAACAAAACAATACGTAAATAATGTCAGAGTCTAGTACATAGGACAACACATAATAAATAAATTACAGTAAATAAATGAAAAGGCAATATATTTATTTGCAACATTAAATGCGAAACACAATGTTGTCTAACTGAATACGGAATACGGTACCACGCTGCGCTCCATGGGAGCAATAGACGTGGACAAAAAGGTTGGCTGTTTTTAATGGGATTGGGTCACGGCAGCCTTATACACGATGAGCAAGATTCTCCTCGAAGTGGATTGGAGACATCCACTTTGTCTGGGACGTGGCGGCACTAGCCATGTGTCTAGTCTCATATTTCAGACGTCCATAGACATCCTTTATATTCTAAGTCATATGTCTCATTCGACTTAATAAAATTGAAAGTCGATTTTGTTATTTATTGACACTAATCAAGGGGTTCTTACGTTATTTTTGCTGAGTGGAGGAAGTTTCCTGCAAATATTGAATTGCCCACTTTTCATCACTGAACGCCTTCTTAATACCAACTAAACGTCTGTTCTTTAAGTACAAACCCTAAACATTTTATTTTTAACTAGCTGTTCCCCGCGGCTTCACTCCCGTGGGAACAGGGCCCGTTTTCGGGATTAAAAAATACCTTATGTCACTCTGTAGTATCGGAGCTTATTCGGTACAAACAAACAAAAAATCTTTCCTCTTTATAATATTAGTATAGATTTGTTAAATTTGTTTCCAGATCGGTGAAGATGAATGGCTCGCCCCCAGCCTCCTGGTGTGAGGACCATCACATCAACCGCCTGTTTCCTGTTGTTGCGTGCATAAAGACTGGATTTAACTTGTTAGCCTTGGTTTATGACCGTTCCGAGTCTCTTTTGGCGAGTCTTATTTGGAAAGTCTTAATTTCGTTTAACCTCTTTTGTAAAGTCTTAATTTCATTGAGGCTTTTTTGGAAAGTCTTAAATACGTCTAGGCTTTTATGTGTTTCAGAGTCTTATGAGTTAAGTCTCTTTTTATCCTGGTCATTCTGTAAAGGCTGTTTAATTGAAGCAATTTAGTTATCTGAAAATACTGTTGTGATTTGTTTAAGTTAGTGAAGTCTTATTTTGAAAGCAAAACTTTTTCTCAAATTGTATGGTGTCGAAGTGATTTTGAAAAGTTTTAAATAATTCTGTAACATTATTTAGTATTTAAATGTGTTAGTTTTGTGAGGTTTTGGAATTTTAATTTATTTGAAAATTGTTTTCGTTAGAAGCATCTTAAAATGTTGTGTGATATTCATAAAAGACCCGTTTTTTTCATAATAAATTCTAAGTTTTAAGTGTAAAGACATTTTGATCAAAAATTGTTAATTAAACACAAATGCTTTTGTTAAAACCATTTTGGAGTTGACATCAAAAAATCTTGTGATTTTTGTTAATTTTAAAAGTTTATTAGCGTTTTGGAATTACAAAGTGTTTCTCAAAGAAATATAACTGTTGTTGCCAGAATCTAGTCATATTTTTAGTCAAAAAGTCAAAGATTTTCGTTGTATTTAGTTAAAGCTAAAATAAAAAAATGTTAATTGTTATTTATTGAAGAAAAATATGGCAGATAAGTTGATCATTTTTTGCATTCTTTAAGAAAATTTTAAGACAGCCAAAATGTCTTGGCTGTCTTAAAATAAATTTTAAGTATATTTTTAAGAAATCTTGAACTCATGGATATGATGTACTCACATCTTATTGTTTTTAAAAGATAAACCAAAGATTCTCAAATAAATCTAGTCAATTAATGACTTTTTAATTAAGTTATTTTTATTGTAATAGAAAAGTTTTTTTAACGTTTTTCATTTTTTATTTTCACTGCTTTGGGAAAACATGAAATATACAACAGGAATGCGTTCACGCGGTATAACGGCTTAGAGCATCACCCAACAATGGGACGAAATATAAGAAAAAAAAAATTAAAAAAATGTGAGTCAAGAATATCGAAAGATTTACTCTATTGCTTCTTATGAGTGCAAGGTAAACGTATAAAACATACTTTTAGAAAATATATAGAAATTAAATATAAGATAAATTATAAGTTAGTTCTAAGAAAGTATCACCACGCGGGCCAAATCGGGGTTGCGAACAAAATAAATGAATAAAAAAACCTTTTTTTTACGGTCCAACCATCTGTCAGCACAAGTTGTATAAATAAGAAAAAAAATATTGAGTAAAAAATTAGATTTTTGGAGATATGTTTAGTAGTAAAAATAGAATGAAACATCCGAGTGAGAAAATTTTATAAAAAAAAAACTTTTATAAGTATGTATATGCCGAAGAAGCTAGTAGAGATTGGTAGACTACGAGTAGGGAAAGACAAACATTTTTGAGATGGGCAAGGAAAGAAGTCGGCTTTATGACTTTCCCGATTTGAAGTCGGGTACCATTTTAACGGTGGGCGTTTTATAAAGTCGATAGCCAAGTAGGCTTATGAAAGTCGAAAATATCGACTTATATCTACGAGTAGAGCTTGATGCGAGTGGTATATCGGTATCTGGCCTTCAACTCCGATGTTGTGTGAAAGTCGAAGTTCGAAAAGTCGTTCGATACGACTCAAAAACGTCTTTAGACGAGGATAAGAGTCGGCAATTTACTTATATTTAAAAACATCGAGAAATCTGTTCTTTCTCTTATGCGCACACTTTCAGAGTTTCGATTAGTTTAGTGACGGAAGTTTTCAAGTCGGGAAAACGACTTTTGAATGATTTGAAGTCGACTTTCAAAGTCGCCCATCTCTGATTTTAGTCACGATTTTTTTTCTTTCTGGAAAGCCATTGCCAAATTCAGAAATCCGTAAAATAAAAAAATACTGTTATAAAATGGTTGTGTCTAGATAAAAGATACACTACTTACTGATCCGAGAAAATGTAGAGAAAAAAAAATTAGATTTATTTATTAATATTAACGTATAAGTGAAAAGAAAAAAATATTTATTGCCTAGATAATAAGTATAATACCCGTTTACTGTAGTTAGAGGAAATTATAACAAAAAAAAGTTCTTTTTCTCAAAAAAAAAGGTTTGGACAACGCTGACGAAGCGTGATTTCGGCTACTTATTTATTTTTCTTAATATTTCTTTTGTTTTTTTTTCCTAAGAGAGTTTTTTCTCTATTTCCTTTTCATATTTCCCTCGTCGGAGGCTAGTGTTTGATAAAAAAAATACTAAAACGCTATTACTAGTTGGGAACGTCTTTTTTGAAACATTTTAGTCGGCGGTACGCTTGTGCCACCTGACGTGTCTTTGTATAAAAAATCGTATTTTATACATTAATTATTAAATTAAAAACTATATTATATTTGTTTGGACGTTTTTTGCTACTTTTCGCTTAGTTGGTAAGGCGAAAAAAATTGAAAATGAGGAAAGATTGCAGTTCTCTTTGCATTGATATAAAAACATTCTCAAGGCCTTATATATTATTGTCCTTTAAACAGCATATGAAGACAAATAAAAAATACTTAACATGCTACTTATCCCAGAATACACCAATTTACTTACAATTAGGTATTGTGAGAACTAGGATGAGTTAAATAGCCTATATCAAGAAGAGAACTAGTAATAGGCTGAGGATAATTATACTTATTTATCTGAAAAAGATATAAGAGAGAAAATATAAAGTATAAAATAAATTGTAACTAAAATTTAAAGTAACAAAAACCTTCCAAACATTTAGGTTTGACTGTTAGATCTTTTATTTCGAAATTTAGCTGTTTTTTATTTTTATCTTCAGCGTAGTAAAAATTTGGCAGACATATCGCTAGAATCTTATAAATAAGATATTATATAATATATTACTATATAATAAAACTATTCTACATATATAGTTTATTTCATGACTTGAAGAATTTTCACACTTATTCATTATCTATCGTACTGTATGTTTTTATTTATTTTTTCTTTATAATATCTGCGTATATGTGTATATTTATATTTCTTTTAACTTTTCTTCAACGAAAACTTTGAGCAATGCTCGACTTATTTTCTTAAGCCGCAAATATACAAGCTTACTTGCACAAAAATATGCAAGTAGTCTTTGTGTCATAACGGCTCGTGTCATATTGAATGTCACAATAGCATGCAAGCTTCTTGCATATTATTGTGCAAGTTACAAGCCTGTGTATAACGTGCTTTAATTCGATAAGCTTTCGCCTCTTAAAGGCTAGTCCTTAAATATACATAATATGTATAACTCAACACCAAAATATAAAAAAATGTCCCTTAAATTAAGACCTTGTGTGTGTAGTAATAAGAAGTAAAGTTAAATACTATCTTGACTTGGCACTTACTTGATTTTCAAAGTATATAATGGGATATATATATCCAAAAATGTTAGTATATAAATTCTGATTAAAGAGTTGTAGAAGTAGTAAACGATGATTTTCAACTGTAATTGTGAGAAGCTTTAAGCCAGGTATACAGATGCTAGTAACCAGCCCAATTGTATACCAGAAGCTGAAAAGCAAAATTCACCAGCTAAAATCAGACGCAAGAACACTACTGAACATAGCCCCAGAGCGTAGCCATATCTACCAGTACCTGCGGCCTTCACCGTGTCATCGGTTAATCTTGAGAGGGACCTAGAAGGTACATTACGTCTCCCGACAAGCATTGTGCAATTGTAACTTGTGACTGATGATTGTCACAATTGGCATGCAAGCTACTTGCATATCCTTGTGCAAGTTACTAACATGTGTACTCTTGGCTTTATTTATGGTTATATCAAAGCTGAAAAGGCAAAGTAACAGTGGTTTAAAGTAAATACAACATGTACATATATATTTTATGATTATATATCAAGGTAGTTTTTAAAACCAACCATTCAGATAAGAAAATGGAAGGCTTTCTTTTCTGTACGAATTATTCTTCTCTTGTTGACTCCAACTATTAGAGAAGATCGTGTCTTGCATGTATCTTTGAAAGTCAAAAGTTTGACAGTAGAGCCGACTAAGATCGTGTCTTGCATGAATCTTTGAAAGTCAAAAGTTTGACAGTAGAGCCGACTAAGATCGTGTCTTGCATGAATCTTTGAAAGTCAAAAGTTTGACAGTAGAGCCGACTAAGATCGTGTCTTGCATGAATCTTTGAAAGTCAAAAGTTTGACAGTAGAGCCGACTAAGATCGTGTCTTGCATGAATCTTTGAAAATCAAAAGTTTGACAGTAGAGCCGACTACATATTGTAGAAGTATCGTCATTGATGGAAAGAATTTATCATATTTTGAATCAGTCGATATGAATCCATAAATATTTTAATTTGTCTTGCTAAACAAAGATATTTTGATAAGAATCCGATGGAAAAATATTTATATAAATATATATATTGCAGTGAAATGTTTTGTCAGAATGACATGAAGTCATAATAGTTCGTAGAAATGCAAGAAAATTCGTATATTGCATATTATATACCCGTTTAGGTTAAGGTGGTTAGCTGCCAAGATTGTAGATTAAAAGATAAGTGTGAAAAATCTTTGGGAGGGAAGCTGTTGAGTCAATTTGGGCATTCAGTCAATCAAGGAAGGCGGCGGTTTGTTTTGGGTATACAGAAACGGATTTTTATATATTTTCAAGCGTCACTGTTTCGGCGCTCTTGTGGTGGTCGTCACTTTTGATTCTGGCTTTCAGAAGTTGCTGTGGTTGGAAATAGAGAGGCGGAATAGACCCAAATAATTTTTTGAAACACAAGTCAAATAGTGATTGAATTATTAATGAATCAATAAATATATATATATATATATATACTGAATATATAATAATAATAAATCCTTTTTTTGCAATTTTAAGCCTTAGTAAAACTATAATAAACATTACAAAGTAACAAAACATCGACTTTTTATTTTAATCGAACTTATATACAAAAATGCATAAGCTTCTCTTAAAATATATATTTCGATATATAATTGATCCGTTTTCGTATACCTTCCACACACCACCGGAGGTTCAACCTCCAATATCACAAAATATAATGTTAGCTAGTCAAATTTAGAATATAGATAACATATATGCTAGAAAAATCGTTTATGCCTAAGTGCTTGTAGACGTATATAACCAATATATAAAAAAATGCCGACCGGAAAAGAGTCGTTGCCTTTTCAAAACCTACTTCCTTCAATATATAATCATATATAATAATAAATTAATCATAAGGCTTTGCTCTACATAAGGTATTTAGATAGGTGAAAAATGCAAAATATATAATATTAATTAACAAACAAAAAATAAGTTAGATAGGGTATTCAATTATTTTTGAGTTAAAAAAATTATATTTGTTTATTTTAGTTTTATTTTTTTTTATTTAAATTATTCCTTGAATAAGTATAGTAAGCTCCCGAGAACACCAAATATTGTAATCCTTAATATATAAAGTAGAATTGGATATATATGTATGTAAAGTATATAGTATTTCGGACTTATATCTAACTAGGATGCCTTACTTTATTTTTCTTTTTTTTTAAGTCACAATTGATTGAGGTTGGTGTGTTATTTGTAACTTTTTTATTTTTTACTGTTGTGATCTTTGTTGAAATAAAGTAAATTTAAATGAGATTATTTTTGCAGCTTTACTACCTGTCATAGCTATTTCAAAACTGAAGACAAAATTACAATAAAATACTTTTTTGTTTATTCATGAATATACACACCAATCTCAACGAGGCGAGTGCCAAAAAATGTTTTCACACAATTTTTTTTTCTTTCCTCATTTCGCATTTTGACATCCGTCTATTTCAAATAAAATTATAACACCAAAAAATCAGACTAAAATGTAATCCTCTAAGGACGTTTCTAAAAATGCGTTTTTCTTAAAATTTTAATGTGTATTTTAAATTTTATATGACAAATATTTCTTTTTGGGATAATATAAATACATATCTTGGTACGAATAACTTAGCTGTGCTAAAAATGTAACATGGTGACTGTTTCACATTATTCTGCGTTTTGTGAATTATTGTGGTTTTTCTGTCGTATTTTCAAATACTTGTGATTAAGAGATACAAAGTATCTGTAATGCAATACAATTTTTCCCTAAAATATTTGTGTATAAAATGAAAATACATGTAAAACTGTAAGAAAAATTATAGTATAGACATGAATTAAGTGTTACTCAGTGTGTTTTCTGTTCTTATGTCCTTAAGTGTGCATCCAAATGTTTGCAAAGATAAAGAAAAATATTTTTCTAGTTACAATTTTTTACAAAAAAAAAATGTAAAAACATATAACTAGAAAAAACACATGGGTGGGTAGATTTTTCAAATTTATGTTTTAAAAGACCTATCGAAGTGAGAAAAACACGTTGTAATTAGAATTAAGTCATTGTTTTAAAATGTTTGAAAATCTACCCATCGTTAGTTCAATTCTTGACCACTAGAAGCGCTGATTCAACGTGAATTTTAATCTAAACGGCAAAAACCGACTTAACTCTATTTTAATTCATTCAGTATTGTCAACCTCTAAAATCATTTAAAAAATCGCCAAAAATAACAAAACGATCCAGAAACGGAACCAAAACTCAACACTAAACAGCCACAGCTGGCCCAAGTAATAAAAAAAAGGATTATATTGAAGAAAACAGCTAAAGGTCCTTGTACAAATTGTCCACCAAAAAAAATAACTAAGCATACTAACAAGAACAAAAAGAAGTCTCCTTTTTCGTTCACCTCTCAACTAAAGTTTACACAATACTTTCCCTCTTCCATGATATCCTCAGTGGCAAACAATCCTGCATTTTCCAAATTCCCAACTACGTATGTTGGTGTCGGCTTCTAACCTAACCGGCACACACTCACTTGACTGCAAAATGTTCCCCTCTAAATTGATTTTATAAGTTGTTCCATAAGGTCATGTTTTTTTGAGGAGAAATAAAGATTATGATTATGAATATTACATGTAGCAACTGCCTGGTTGTCCTCTACAACCCAGTAAATGGGTAACACGGTACCCCTTGGCCAGACTGGTGTCAGATCTAACAATTAAAACTAAGTAACAGCTTCTGAATATACATTTTTCTCGATTTTTGCAACATCTGAACGCATGCACGTAGTCGTTTTAATTTTATTTTATAGAATGAGCTAGATTTTTGATGTTTTATATTAAATGTCCCAATGGCTAAGACGCTAAGAGTTTGTGTTTTAACACAAAGCTACGTACGACATGAAAATATAATGATATACATATTTTTTGAAATGTATAAATAAATAAAAATCTACGAACTGTCCCCTTATTTGTCTTTCGGATTGAGCCAGCAAAAGATAATGACAAGAAAGTCTTTCTAACAAATGAATATCGAAGTTCTGTCATTTGAGACTAAAATAAAAAATAAAAAAATCTTTGACAGCTGTCAGCCTGACAGCTGATTTGTACAGTGTTATCAACCACCAAAAATATTAAAAAGCCTCAAGATAATTTTGCAGTATAGCCGTTAGCTCACTGGCGTGTTACGCCTAACGAGAGTGCTCAAGAAAAAGTTAATAAAAGTAGTAATATCTACAAAAAATTACTTACCAGAAAACTGCCAGTTTGATCAGCAATAAGGCAAGGCTCTTGTTCTTCTTCTCCTTCTCTAAATATCACTTCAAAATTCGAACGGTTGTCGAAGTGAGACGGTAAAAAAATGAGCTGGTTTTCAATTACGGTATTTACGGTACGCTAGCTAAGTGATCTTTTCAGAAAAGCACTTCAGGAGCCGTTCTGTGACGTGTAAACGCCATCTTGATTCCGTTGAGAAAAAATAATAGTACTGTTCTCTTACACTGGAACAATTATGGCGTTAACAAGTCATAGTATGGATTAAATGCCATCAAGATTCCAGACCGAGAGACAGACAAAGCAATATAATATAACCTATAGCATGAAGAAGGTTGAAAATAACGAGTGAGATACTTAAATAAGGAGCAACGGCTAGTTAAACTATATAAGACCGTTTTGCTGGCTCGAACCTGTTCAGTAGGATTTGGTGTTTGTACTCGTGTTTCGGTGTCGTAGTGTTTCGTTTTAAAATTCCTGATTAGCAATATCTTATAGTAATAGTTTTTGTGATAAAAATCGAAGTAGCAAATCGGATTGTTGGTAAAAAATTCTATGAGAATTTTTACTCGACATTTTTTTTGTGTAACATTTTTATTTTGTTTTTTTTTTTTCACTCCGTGAAAACGTACATTTTATAAATGTGCGGAATATTTTGCTGGAGACTTTCGTTCGTGTTTTTTTTTGTTAATTAATAATACTTAATATAAGAATACTATCAGCTGTCGCTGTAATTTTAACAGTTTGTAAAAAGTAGTAAGAAGTATAAGCAGAAAAAAGCACTTCGATTTTTATCAACAAAATAATAAAAATAATTAAAAAAACAGCAATAATGACGCAATAGGTGTTGAAAGTAGATTTTTTATTTTTCGTACCGCTAGTAACAACTTCTTAAATTTTTTATTTCTATATCTCTTCGAAATTCTGTTGGATATATTAAAAATTATTTCTAAAAAGTCTTAAAACAAATTATAGCACATTTTTTCTTGTTTTACCCCCTTATTTCTACCGTCCATGGGTGTTGTAGTAGAAATAGGTTTTTTTTCAGAGCTCAAAAGATGTTTATTTTCAACGAAATAAAAAATTTCAAACGCACAGTTTTGAACTTTGGTAGTGACAAGAGATTGAGCTTCTTTAATTTTTTTCAAAAAAAAATGTGATGTTTCGAACTTAAAACGACCACGAACGAGTTAGTGATTTTTATCTTCCCTACATCTTCATCTTTTTAATATTTATATCATTATTGTGATGTTAAGATCTTACTATATAACCATACTGTAACGGACCCTAACAAGTGACTTTTTAATCGAAAGCCGTTAAAAAAAATCTACAAAAATATTATTGCTAACAAAAATTCAGAATCACTCAAAAAGTTTAACTCATCAACTTCCAAAAAAAACTGTTAAAAAGCCATATAAAAACACGCACTTTCGATTAAAAAAACCTTTGCGTCCATAAGTTAGTTATTTTTTATACCCCCCTGATATAATTTAAATAATTTCGCGTAAACATAATTAGGTGAGATATTTAGTACATAATTAGTGTTAAGATTAATATTAAGGACTAATGTATGCTTGTTATGTTTCAAGTTTTCATCTGACATTAAGTTTTAACTGTCTTTTTGTTAGACTATTGACGTTATTGTTAAATGTTTTGTGGAAATACTTTTTTACTTAACTCAGTATTTTTTCTGTGCTCTCTAGCGCCAAAACACCCGATTCTCTGCTTTCCTCATTCAGTATAGGCCTTTTAATTCCATGATCATAGCCGCATCTTAGGGTCGTCGATTCTTAGCTGTCAAAACCAAATCGTTAGCTGTCAAAATCTAGTCCTTAGCTGTCAAAATTTGTTAATTCATTCAGAATTTTTGTGCAGTAGACCTTAGACGCTACTTTGTCAGCTGTGGGTATGTCACTCTTCTTCTGTAAGCAATTTCATAGGTTATGTCAATATCATAACAGCCTATCGATTTTTAAAATTCTGTGTTACTTATAGTATCCTGTGTGTGTGTTACTTGTAGTAGTTACAGTAACGAGTTCACCATCTCTCTCAACTGCATCATTATTAGCTGCAAACACGGCACTCTGGTATTTAAAATCGTCGTTGCACCTAACCTGAGGGCATTCTACTTTACGTTTACCAATTCGGGGTCACCAATCAAGAACACACCATCTGCCATTAGTCACCTCTCATCATCATCTTCCTGGCTTCTGCCAACTATATTAGATTAGATTTCAGTCTAAACGGAGGCAGCAAATATCTGTATTAACACGGAGCAATTGCTCATTGGCAATTGCCTATTATTGCTTGCAATTTCTAAGTGAGCTACACAGTTACGAAAACAAAGTAAGATCACAAACAGTCTATACTGTTACCGTTGCTGATACACACACGAGCCTTCTCTCTGTGAGAAGGCATGAGCCGCAATCCATAATAAGGATTTTTGAAGTCAAAACTTCTTTACCGTTGAGCGACTTTTGGTAGAGCCTAAATCTAAGGAGTCAGCGACATGGTAATTTAACAGCTAATGTGATTTTTGATGGTATATCTATGTAACTTTTCATTTCTGTTGCTCCCTGACTGCCACTATTTTTCGGTTGTATGCTGATAAATCTTGAGGTTCTGTATATCAAGAGTAAAAAGGTCTCTTCCAGTTAACTTTGACGGCTCTAAACATATTTTATGTCTTTCATATTTAGCATGTCAGTAAGGTTACCAACAGGTGAGTTTACAAGAAAAAAATAATATTTCCACAAAAGGTTTTATTTAAAAAAATGTTAATTTTCATGTAATGTATTGTGGAAACGAGTTGATATTGTATTTACGATAAGGTGAAATATACTCTGTACCTATACCTATCTTAGCAAACTACATATGACTTAGATTTAAAGTAATATATGATGCGGATATATTAAATAACAATAACAAAATATTCGTGTTTTATTTTGTTATCCAAATACACCTATACCCTGAATTTTCCCGTGGCATAGCCCATAAGAGGCCCAGTAAAGGTCAGGGCCGTGCCCGGGGACGTGGACGGATCGTGCCCGTCACGTGCTCAAAAAAATATCGGTGTGTACATTTTATATGAACTCGTTCACACACGTCCGTGCACGGGCCAATGACGGAGCTTCAGTGCCTGGGCCAACGCCGTGAAGTGCACAGGTATGCCGATATTTTTCCTGCACGTTATCGATTTTTTTTCTTTAAAATATATGAATGACGAAATTGTTAATAGAGGCAGAACGCATAATATATAGAGTTGCATACGTCTTTTACCTCTTCCATTTCCTATTCATCTAGATCAATTGCAATCGCAATCAACTCCTTTGTATGAAACAAAGACATGACGTATATTGCGTATATTAATTTCTATTTCACTACACTACACTGAAGCAATACTCTGATCAGTACCGTCTTTACCATACGGGCACACGGGGCCCGTGCCCAGGGCCCCCATCCTCATGGGGCCCCGAAGGACCGACAACCGACAATTTCTCTCACATTTATTCTCAAAACATTTCAGTAACAGTGAGCACCCGGGGTCGAAAATAAAACTTACTTTTGTCTTAAAATTTTAGCCAAAATTTTGTAAAAAATGTAATGAATTTGCAGAATTTTTTCAAAAATATATTAATGCATATGAACTCAAAATATAATGTTTTCCAATATTTAAAAAACATAGCAAAGCAATCAGCGGATTTAAATATCTCAACCTTACTTAACCTCATAAAGTCATATAAATGAGAAGGAACTTCCAAACGTTGAATTTGTTACAAGAATATTCCTTTGCCTAATGGTTACCAATTGTAGTGGAGAGCGTTCATTTTCGCAGCATAAGAGAATAAAAAATGAATTGCGAACAACAATTTTACAAGAACGACTAAGGGAGCGTTCAAGTATTACGTAACGCAATTTGGGGGGGCGGGGGGGTCTCGTAAAACGTTACGATGCGTTACACGGGCGGGAGGGGGTCCTTCTTACAACACGTTACGTAACATTATTTCTTTTTTTATATAAAAAAATAGGGAAATAAAACTCCCAAATTGGCAACCCTTTTTATAGTGTTGCGAATTAAAAATCTCTTGTTTTATTATAAGGCAATTAAAACTATACGAAGGATAAAAACTATAACAACTTTTTGCGACTTCAGGGTAAAAATGATGACTTGAGTGTTACGTAACCTTTAGAGAGGGGGGGGGGGTACAGAAAAACGTTACGGAGCGTTACAGTGGGGGGAGGGGGGGTCAAAAATCTTCAAAAATTGCGTTACGTAATACTTGAACGCTCCCTTTGGTCACTTTTGATAATTTTGAAAAAAAAACTGATCCTGTGTTGCCTAGGATCAATATTAATATGGATAATTTATATTCAGAATTAATATTCAAAGTTATTTATGAAAAATAAATACAATAAATTTCCAAATAAAAACACAACTTACAAAGTGAAAAATAACTTCTATTTCGGAAGTCGGTGTTCCAGTTTTCGTTTCTTCGATTTTTGACACCAAATTGTCGAAATTGAAGTTATTTTTCACTTAGTATGTAGTGTTTTTATTTGGAAATCTTTTGTATTTGTTTTATAAAAAAATCTGAATATAAATTATCCATATTAATATTGATCCTAGGCAACATAAGATATTTTTTAACCGTAGTACTCCTGCGAGCGAGCGCAACCTTAGGTTCCAATACCACCTCTAACTGAAACGATAATCGAAATCACATTCGATGCTCGTACTGCAAAGCATTCTGTGAGCTGACTAACGAAATGTTGGAAGGCTAGGCAAGTCGTTAGTGATAACGCGGATAAAGCGAACATTACCGATATTAAAAGCGCGACAAATGCAAGTACGAGCGACGGTAAAGGAACATTACGTTGTTAAGGATGCGGCCAACCAGGGAAGGTCAAGTCAAAGTGTGGGACTTGTTCGAACAAATCCGAAGCTGTCAAACGTTCCGACTTTAATGTCTTAAAAGGCGACTGTCGCACGATGACGTCATCAAATCCATTGGTGACAATAGAAGTAGTAACCAAAGAAGGGGTCGTTGACACCGGGAATTCACATGGTGTTCCTAGATAGGCTGTTTCCGCAACTCCACGGCCAGCGCGTATCGCGCGTACGCAAAGTACGGGTGGGATTCGATTACTTCATTCAATACACCCCAGCTCCTCGAGGAAGGCCAGCAGCGCCCTGGTGCTGCCGACTCTCTCCTGCAGGGTATCTGGTTCACCGAAGTATTTGGCCCTGTAGCTAGCGGTTACAGGGCAGCTTAGGAGCAGATGTGCTGCTGTTTTATCTTCCACCATGCATGCTCTGCAGAGTGGGCTGTCCGTGATACCTATGACAAAAAGGTCCATATTAAAGGTCCCGTGTCCAATCGTTATGGCTGTGACTGCACGCTACTGTGGCTTAGTCAGTAATAGTAGTAGGGCCTCTTTTGTGAACCGGTCGTCGATGGCGAGCAGTGCCTCCTTGGCCTGCCTCAGAGGCGTCTCTAGCCTATGTAGCGCCCGTGTGCAATCATTACCCTAGCGCCCTCTAGTAAGCACGCGGTCAAAATGGAATAGGTACAAATAACAACACATAACCACAAACTGTCATATTTCCTCCTAGATGCCCGCGGCGTCTACGAGAACGCCAAGGCATCGCGTACAAGAGATACTGATGAACATCATCAGCTTGCTCCCGATTATAAGGTTCGTGACCTGGTTCTGATGAAAACGCAAGGGGCTAATGATACCGGAAGAGGTCAGATAGCTAAGTTCATCCCTCGCCGCGACGGACCATGCAAGGTCCAGGCTGTGGTCGGTCCCACCACGTACGTCCTCGAGCGCCTCAGCGATGGCACGGTCCGTTCCCTTCGTTGGTCGCATCCAAGCTCCGGTACAAGAAAAGCGTAGGACGGGAAGCAGCGAACCCAAACGCGAGGACGTTCAATATAACCATATGGAACGAGGAGGAGACTGTAAACGCTCAGTGTGGATGTCGGTCAGTCTCTACCTGGATAGAGGCCTTTGTTCGCATAAGGACAGATTCTCATAAAGACAGACTAACAGAAGGACAGATTCTCGTAAGGACAGTTTCGCATAAAGACAAAGTACAGTTAAAGAGAATATATATATTTAATTTATTTTTAGGGTTCCGTACCCAAAGGGTAAAAACGGGACCCTATTACTAAGACTCCGCGATCCGTCTGTCTGTCTGTCTGTCCGTCTGTCACCAGGCTGTATCTCATGAACCGTGATAGCTAGACAGTTGAAATTTTTACAGATGATGTATTTCTGTTGCCGCTACAACAACTAGGTACTAAAAACAGTATAAAATAATTATTTTTGCCTTTTTTCTTGATATTAATAACGGCAACAGGTAGACGCTTGAAATATTCAGAGAATGTTTAGTTGTAAATTCACTTCAAAAAATTATTATTATTAAATTAAAATAAAATAAATTAAGGGAGGCTCCCATACAACAAACGTGATTTTTTTGCAGTGTTTTGCGATAATGGTACGGAACCCTTCGGGTGCGAGTCCGACTCGCACTTGGCCGGTTTTTTTTTTACTTTACATACTCCATGTACTATATTCAATTCATAAAAAAAAATACTTTTTTTTTAATCTAGTCACTGTAGGTTAGGTACGGTTCTAGCGTGAAATCTCGTTCTCTATAGTACCACCATTTACTAAATGGTACTAGGGAGACTGTTTGTTCCCAATAGTACTACTACCACCTATGCAAATTGTAACAAGTCCTATATGGCCGATATTTTTTCGTTTGCGAAATCCAAAAATTTTTTTCTCAATTTTACTGTCAACCAAAATATGAGATTTCCTTCTTTTTTTCCTGCACAATTTATGTGAGATGTCAGCATGTAATGTAAATAACTGATAGAATGGAAGAGGACAACTTCTAAATGTACCATCGACGTACACAACATTAATTTACAAAGTGTTGCTATTGCCAGTTGAGTACCAAAACATATTATTTTATCTTTTAAAAAAAAAAAAGAAATCCTTTACTAAATGGTCTGGCAATAGCACATCATGAGGATGCTTGAAAATACGTTTCTTCACTATTTGATATTTATAGCGAGCCCGGTATCCTTTTTGGAAATGAACAAAGGCATTTCCTCTGGGCAAAACATCTGGGCTAACAAACCTTCGATAGTGGCTGAACAGAATTCTGTTTTTGCCATTGCTAAGTGTGTAAAAATGTTTCTCAAACATTTTTGGAATAGGCTTCATATTATCATATTATATGTATGCTTGGCGGCGAGAGTGTTAAGGGCCTAAAATAGTGTGCGGAACTGTACCTTTTCTGTCTTTATAAGAAACTGTCCTTATGCGAACAAAGGGATAGAGGGACCGCGCAAACAGATGGCCACCAGACGTGCGGCATGCGCCCCGCACCCGCACCGTGTGCTGTGCGGATTTTTCATGCATTTATGATATTAATTAGAAAGCGTTTGTAGCTTGGAAAACCAAAATAATTAAAAATCTTAAAATTGCATGGCCTAATTTGGCACAAATTTATTTAATAGGTATATGTAAGTGATCTGAGAACGGAAATAGTTATATCATAAATTGTAAAAAAAAATAACTATTTTTACCTATTGACCCTATGTCAGTTTGCACTTGGCTAATATGACACAAATTGGCTTTGCACACTCCACAGGCTATCCTAGATATGATACCATAATTATTTTAAATATTTTTTACCAGTTTTGATTTGAATAAAAAGAATCAACCATAAATCATTGAATAACTGAAAATGCAAGTAACAAATGTGACACACAAAACGCAATAATAAGCTACATATGTACGACTGTATCCACAGGCAAGAAATAAGCAACTTTAGATTTTTTTAACCTATGGCATCAAAATAGGCTAGCGCTATTGGTCTAGAAAGGTCAAGAATAAAAAAGCATGCTGTTATTACTTCCAGAAAACTGGATGCAAGACTATTGAATTTTATCAGCAATAATTCACGTCGGGGGCCCCTGTCGCCCGGGGGCTCCGTATAATTGATACGGCAGATACGACGGTATAACCCTCGCCAAACTTCTTGGCCACCCTGAAGTTGGCTACAATAGTTGCGCAGTAGAAAATCTCATACAAAAACAGCAAATCTTCGTACCTCGCGCATCCGGTAAACTAACTTCAGGGCGGCCAAGAAGTTTGGCGAGGGCTATAGCTACGCCCCTGCCATCGGCAAATGCAAGTGAGGTAAGAGGGAGTGCCCATGGGATTGTGAAAAAAAAAAACGACACTGTCATCAAATATAAAGCTTTTTATTTCGACTTTTTACAAAATACTTAAAAATATTAAAGCTCTATCCACACATATCAGGGCCGTGCCCGGAACGTGACTGGGCTGGGCCCAGGCATTGAAGCTCCGAACGAGTTCATATAAAATGTACACACCGATATTTTTTAAACCCCTGACGGGGCACGGTCCGTCCACGTCCCGGGCACGGCCTTGATATGTGTGTATAGACCTTTACATGTACAACTTACGTATGCTAAATATAAGTTTAGTTCAAAACTTTGGCTTACAAGAAGCTTTATTCCACAGACATAAATCTAACTAGACGACACGAACGTATGCAGTACCATTGCGCAAGAAACAGTTTGTCATTGAGTATACCATTTTTTTTAGAGATGGGACCGATATATCAACACGTAACTTATATCGGATATGTGTTAGATATCATATCATATCGATATCCATATCAAAATAACCAATATCACAAAAACTGTATCTAATCAAAACCTCTACTTGCATGCGAGAACGAATAAGTCAAAACCTAAAACCGTAACAATGCGAAAACGTGCGAACTACGAACAAAACGCAAACTTCACAAACAATAGGAACCATATGCGCTACCTCTCTTTCTAAGTATTATATATTCTTTGATTGGTATAAAAAAGATGCAGCAATTACGAGGTAACTCCATTTGAAATAACACTAGAAATTTTTACAACCCCTTTTTAAAGTCCGATCAACCGATTTTGAGTTCTATCCCGTAAATATAAGGATGGCATCAAAAGCATAAACCTGTTACCAAAACGAACTGTTTAATACAGCTGCTATTTGTCTATAACTGTAAAAGTGTGAGTTTGCGTTTGCTTTAGTTCGCGTTCGTTTTTAATTTGCTCATCTAAATAACATGTTAACTTTTGCAAACTGTATTCGATATCGATATCTGAAAACCGTTTCCGATATCGATATGAAAACTGTATATCGGTTACGTAACCGTTTGCGCAAAAAAACCGAAAACGCCCATCTCTAATTTTTATTTACCAATAGCTATCGCGTCGTTGCCGTTTAAGAATGTCACCGGCAACTTCATGAACTTATTACAATTATCTTTTAAATACACTGGCAACAAATAATCTAGCTACAATTTAAAGCTGTCGAGCTAAAATTAATATTCATACGTCCTTAATATTAGATAGCAACACTAAAGATTAAATAATTTACTAAAATTAAAGTTTTTTTATAAATTAGTACCTAACCCCGAGTTTCTCAGCTCAAAATTATCGCAGAATTAATGTGACAAATTGTCAAGCACGCGTTATCTGCTGTGATTGGTTGAATGAATTTTCAACAGCCTATTACAGCAGATAACGCGTGCTTGACATTTGTCACATTAATTCTGCGACAATTTTGAGCTGAGAAACTCGGGGTAAGTACTTCAAAAATATAGTTTTATACATTTTAGGAACGAAGTTCATTAACGCGGCTTGCGAAAGGAGTTGCTGGTAGAAATCGTCACGTAACGTAAAAGCGTTATCGAGACGTTTGGTTCCGTCCGGCGTAGTTCGGATATTATCGGTAAGCAAGTATGGCGGCCAGCGTTTGTTAAACTTTTGAGTGCCGGAAACGTGGATCCACGCGAGACGCAATGGCTTTTTAATTATATCGGTAATTACAGCATACAATCGGTTAAATGTGAATTTAGTGTCTCTTTTTTTCTATTTCTAGTGTGTCTATGTGAAAAATTCGTCTCTGAGGGGGGTTCCCCCACCACACAAGTTATATTTTTCTTTTTCAAATGATGTTAAGTTTTAATAAACATAATAACATGCATGAAAACATTACAAGTTGCCTAATTTTTAGGTGCCTACCCTAAAAAAATAGTGTAAAATACAGTATTTTTATAACACTACATAATAAACCTTATAATCAGCTAGTTAAAGCTCAAACTAAATCGCCAGAGGAGTCGTTCGATGTCTATTGAGCTGTTCGTACCACTTTACACTTTAAAACACTGATTATAAAGTGTATTCTTGAATGGCATCAATAAAATCACAAAAAAATATACTTCGATATAAATAGGAACCTCATTTAATATAACTCTACATACAAATTTTGGCATTATTAACTAATTTTTTTCATTGAAAGGCAACAACTACACATAATATATTGCTATTATTTACTGAAATTTATTTTATTTATTTATTTATCACACACACATTTAAAATTGGTAAATAAGAAAGAGATGGCAGATGTCGAGTTGTAAAACAAAATTTTAATTATTATTATTAAATCAGCACAAAACATTTATACAGGTTGAGTTTTTAAAGTGGGCGTGGATGACCAAATCCGAAACTATGACGAATAGCGGAAAACACTCAAAGGAGTCACGAGGCCGATTTTGATGAAAACTAAAACTGCATCATTGGATTTAAAAAAAAACAATATTCCTAACCAGGAATCGAAGATGTCGACTTAAAAAAAAAACTGTATTATTACACCATTTGACAGTGTCGCTAATAAGGATTAAATTCTGGGCAGTAATGGAGCCTTAAGGAAAAGGCTCTTTTTTGTTAGGGTTCCGTACCTAAAGGGTAAAAACGGAACCCTATTACTGACTCCACTGTTCGTCTGTCTGTCACCAGGCTGTATCTCATGAACCGTAATAGCTAGACAGTTGAAATTTTTACAGATGATGTATTTCTGTTGCCGCTATAATATCAAATACTAAAAACAGAATAAAATTAATATTTATATGGGGCTCCCAATACAACAAAGGTGTGTATTTGCAGTTTTTACGATAATTGTACGGAACCCTTCTTGCGCGAATCCGACTTGCACTTGACAGTTTTTTTTGTATGATATTTACGAAGGCTCGTATCATGCAATTGATGACATGAGAGTCTTTGGAGAATATTCTGAACTGAATCAAAATTATTGTAATGCTGATACATTCAGCATTACAAGTTCAATGCTAGAGTTGGCGAATTCGGTTTTATATTAAAAATAATAGCCATCATATCATCACAGATTGGATATATTTGGGCGCACGGTTCGCAGTGGTTGACCGATTGACTGCTGCGCTGCGTGTGCGTGTGCGGGTTCGATTCCCGCACGGAACAAATATTTGTGTGACCGGCTCTGGGTGTTGTGTAGGTGAGTTTATATGTTTTGATATGATACAGGAAGAAATACCTAGTGTGGGGCAGGTTAAAAAAAAAATAACCCGCTCGCCCGGTCTATACCCGCGAAACCCCTAGTTACCGCTGCTGCGTATCGCGGTTTCGCGGGTATAGACCTTGTAGGATCCAAGAGTCGCAGCATTGCTCATGAGCCCCAGTATTGCCTCTTGGCTGTGATCCGCAGGCATGTATTCAACAATAGGGACACTTGACGTAGGAAATATAAGTATTTAGTTAAAAATTACCCTATCCTTAAGTTTGCCATAAGCCACTACTTCCCAGAATTTGATTTTTACTAGCGACACTATTGAATGGTGAAATAATACGACGTGTTTGTCACATTGACGGCACTATAGGTCTTTTGTAAGTTACCAATTTTCTGAAGAATTATATTGATTGTATATGACTGTTTGATGCCAAAATAAAACAAAATGTTTTTTTTTTAACTGTTTCGATTCCTGGCTACGAAATATTGATTTTTTTTAATTCAATAATGCACTTATATTTTTCATCAAAATCGGCCTCGTGACTCCTTTGAGTGCTTTTGAGTTTCGGATTTGGCCATCCACGCCCACTTTAAAAAAACTCATCCTGTATAGTTGGTGCCAAAGAAATTGTAGCTAAATTGGTCTCCGTTGATTGTTTGGCGCCACCTCAAAATCACACATCACATCACATCATCAGCCTATTAATGTTCCCACAGCTGGGACACAGGCCTCCTCTCTGTGAGAGGGAATGGGCCGTAATCTACCACGCGGGCCCAGTGCGGGTTGGTGGATGTCACATGTCTTCAAATTTTTGGTTCTAGGACATGCCGGTTTCCTCACGATGTTTTCCTTCACCGTTTTGAGAGCAGTAGTGATGAAATAATTTACACAAAGTAAAGCGCCTGCCTGGGCTCGAACCCACGACCTACAACTTGTAAGTCGCGGCTGATACCACTGGGCCACCACTGCTCACAATCAAAATGCTAGACTAAAAATATTTTTTTATTTTTTGCTTTTCGGTTCGTTATTTAGTCGATATATTTTTTTGTTAAAAAAGTTTTTATTGCTTTTCAGTTTACTTAATTTCAACAGAATCACTTCACAATTGAAAATTCTGTAGTAAATTATCAATAAATCCTTAATAAAACCTTTAGGGGTGGATTTTATTTTTAAAATTTAAATGGGACCTACTTTTAGGTATAATTAATCCAAAAAAAAAAAATGTTTTTGATATCGGACCACTCTATAAAAAGTTACGCGTGGTCATACATAAAAAAATATAAACATGTTGAATTGAGAACCTCCTCCGTTTTTTTCGTCGGTTAAAAATAATTTATGTCTTTCTTTTATCTTAAAATTAGAAGCGTAGTTCCAAGCTGTCTTTTTATCACAATTTATGTAGATCCTCTAGAACTCGCCATTCCTGGGGAGTGGGTCTATCCGGCCCCAGTCTTATCGATATATTTCAATATTTTTGTGGCCATTTTCTTTAAAATTTTAAGCTCATGGTAAAGTAACAAGAATTTTGCAAATCCGTTCATATATGACGGAGTTATGACCGAAAATACATTTAAAACATTGAGAACCTCCTCATTTTTGGGAATTCGGTTAAAAACAGCCACACGGATCAAACCACAAGGTTAAGCAACGATGCCGCGGTCGGCCCGTGGTATCAGATGGACTGTCGTCAAGAATAGTCAGAAGTCAGTGAATCTGACACCAGTCTTACGAAGAGATATCGTGTTACCCAGTTACTGGGTTGTGGAGGTCAGATTGGCAGTCGGTCCATGCAAAATACTAAGTGTAGTCAGAAGTCAGTAAATCTGACACCAGTCTTGCCAAGAGGTATCGTGTTACCCAGTTACTGGGTTGTGGAGGTCATATAGGCAGTCGGTCCATGTAAAATACTAGGCATCCGGTTTGATTAAAAGCCGACTCCTTAAAATTGGGCAAAGATTACAAGAATGATCAATAAGTTAACTTTACTCTTCTCAGTCTTCTGTTCTCTTCTCAACAGAAGCAATAGTCTTTGCTCTTGGCTCTGTACGCTACTTCTTCTTTCTGGAGCTGGACCCTCATATCTTCGACGTTTTTCATTAGTTGGACATCGGCTGCGCAATCGTCGACTATCTTCTGGAAGAGTTCCTCTGGAAAGATATGGAAAAGATCATCAAAATCTGTAGAAAAATCGTTTTTGTACATCGAAAATATTAAAAAAACCGGTCAAGTGCGAGTCCGACTCGCGGACGAAGGGTTCCGTACCATTATCGCAAAAAACGGCAAAAAAAACACGTTTTTTGTATGGAAGCCCCACTTAAATATTAATTTTATTCTGTTTGCTATTATAACGGCAACAGAAATACACCATCTGTGAAAATTTCAACAGTCTAGCTATCACGGTTCATGAGATACAGCCTGGTGAAACACAGACAGACAGACGGACGGACCGCGGAGACTTAGTAATAGGGTCCCGTTTTTACCCTTTGGGTACAGAACCCTAAAAAATAGCTTCCGGATGACCAACAGAACCCATTTACAGCATTTTTGGAATTTTTGTCCGTTTATTTGTTTAGTTGTGCACGCATCACGTAAAATGCACGAAACCAATGTAGATAACTTTTATACATACAATTGTACGTAACTTGAAGTATTACTTAGATTTTGTTTCTCTCTATCAAAAGTTAGATGAATTTAAAGAGTACAAGAAGTAAAATATCACAACACACGCAATTTAGATACCCGGATAGTTGAACTCAATATTCGATAGATGGCGTTGTGCATTTGAAGTCTGAATGGCGGTGTTAAGATTCTCCGCGAAATAAATACTCTACAAAAAGAATTGGTACTTAGGTAGGGTAGCAAAGTAAGTAGGGTAGGTACTGTAGGTAGGTCTAGGTAAGTAGGGTAGCTAGGTAAACCGGATAGGGTAGGCAGTTGACGGTAGCGAAGCCGCGGGCACAGCTAGTCTTAACTAATATTATAAATAATTCATAAAAACTTATTTTTAAAACAAGCTTTTTTCGTATTCTTCTCAGCAAACCCTTTCTTTTGATACCCATATCATAGCAGTGAACAATAAATAACTAGTCCGCCATCTTGGGCCATCCACCACATAGGATTTAGACTGACATCACTTAGCTAACCATGCATTGTCACCCAAACTAAACGTGTATGCAAAATTTAATCTTAATCGGTTGAGGATAACTGCTTTAAAATTCAGTTGCAAGATTTGACCCGAACACACATCCATACATACATACAAACGTACATACACACATTGCAAGTTAAATAAAAGCTTGTAATAAAGAGAAAAAGCCCAAAATTTGTGAATACGTTTCTACGTGTACTGTAATCTCTTGAACTACTAAATCTATTTGAAAAAATCTCTCACCTTTTGGAAGGTACATTATTTCAGATGGTTATATGCTATAATTTATTATGAACCTGGCAAAGCAGGGGCGGCCCACTGGTGTAACATAATATCAGGCGACTAAAAAAAGGGAATTTGGTATGTAAAGTATTTTGAATTTATAGATTTCTAATTTAAATATTTAGTTTTTCCAAGCTTTCTGTCAAAAAACGACGAAACGAAAACCGGAACACTTCCGAAATTGCAGTTATTGTTCACCTTGTATTATTTATTTTTGGAAGTCGGTTGATATTTTATTGTAAAAAAGATTTTATTTTGCAAAAAAAGATTTTTTATTTTTTTACACCTACCCACATTCTCGCCAGTCTTACTCGACGTAAAGTAATGTCCGCACAGTCCCTGAGTGTAGGTCGCTATGGTGTCTTCTGGTACCTCTCGGCTCACATACCCTCCGTCCAGAAGATCTTTCTTAGTGCCGCAGAGGTAGACTTTGCAGTTCTGAAAAAAAATTAAAGAAGCATAATTAATAAAAATTATAAGATAAAATTACAAATTTAAAAACCCCCGATTATATTTTTTATTTCATGCTTTTTAAACTACATATAATATACCTAGTAGCAAACACGCTTCAATCGGCAATCTATCGAAACACGTTAATTAATTAATAATGACACGATATCTTGCGAAAAAGTCCAGAATCAAAGAGTAAAATGCGAATAACTTTTGAACGGCTAAACTGATTTTATTCAAACATAGCTGAGGACACTCGACAAAGTCACCTTTCAAACAAAAAAAAACTATATCAAAACCGGTTCATCCTTTTAGGCCTAATGACGCCACAGACAAACACACAGATGTGTATCTGTCTCTTTTTCCGTCGGGGGTTAAAAAGGCGTAACACCGGGCTAATTGGAATGGGAACGGGGGACAAAATAGGTTTAATAATTTTTTTTTTTTTTTTGTAGCAGACGTTCCTTTGATACCCGTATCATGAACGTGCATAAATAATAATTGGTCCGCCATCTTTGAAGTACGTGGATTGGTGGAGCGATCGGCTGCTGCGCTATGTGTCGCGGATTCGATTCCTACACGGAACAAATACTTGTATGGCCTGCAGATAGTTGTTCCGGATCTGGGTGACTTGTGTACGTGAGTTTAAATGTTTGTAAACGCACCCATGATACAGGAAGAAATTCCTAGTACGGGGCAAACAGAAAAAAAAAAGAATGACGTCACTTAGCTAACTATGCATTGTCATCTAAAGCAAACGTCTTAGCAAAATTGTAACTCAATTGGTTGGGGATAACTGTTTTAAAATTCAATTGCTAGAGTTGACCCATAGAATAGAATAGAATATACTTTAAACATACGAAGTAACAAGTTAAGCTTCGGTACACGCACGTTTAACTAATTAACTTTATTCTAAATCCAATATGGCGGTCTTCCAAAGATGGCGGACCAATTATTTTTTATGCTCCCCCACGACATGGATATCAAATAGAAAAGAAATAGAAAAGGTTGACTGAGAAATACGAAAAATAAAATTACGTCACTATAAAAGGTTATTTTTAAAACTTTTTAAGCGTAGCCAAGTTAGCTTGGTTCTATAATGACCTATGTACTAAGATCTAATAAAAAATCAAGATGGAACGTTGCAATCAACAAGGTGAAAACTACGCCTTGCCGTTAACATACACAATTACACGCATACACGTACAACGAAACTACGCCTTAGCTTGTCAGTCGAGCTCTCAGATTAAATAAAAAGCTCTTTGCAAAATTTCTTTTTTTTTTTTTTTTTTTTTTTGTTTTCTTTTTTTTTCTTTTTTTTTAAACATTGCCCCACACTAGGAATTTCTTCCTGTATCGTGGGTGCGTTTACAAACATATAAACTCACATACACAAACACCCAGAGCCGGAACAACTATATGTAGGTCATACAAATATTTGTTCCGTGCGGGAATCGAACCCGCGACACGCAGCGCAGCAGTCAATCGCTCAACCACTGCGCCAACCGTGCGCCCAACTCTTTGCAAAATTCCATCTTGACTTTCGATATTGTAGCGTCATCGGTACTGACCTCTTCAACGCCTCTCAACTCTTGCAGCCAATGTCTCAGTCGCTTCCACGAGGCCACGGACGAAGGTTCGTAGCAAATGATAGCAGCATGAGCTCCTCTGTAGTATATCTTCGTCATTGCTTCATATCTGTAAAGGGAAAAAAGGAACGTTGAAATCGGTTCAGAGGTTTAGATAAGATGGTAAAGACAGATCAATAATGGTTTTTCTTGCGTTGTGGATTAGAAATCTAAACTTCTTAACATAACATTTTATTTAAGTAATGGTTTTTTTTTTTTTGTTTCATAAAATCGGCCGAAAGACGTCCACTGCTGGACATAGGCCTCCCCCAAGTGTCACCACATTGACTGGTCCCGTGCGTCTCGCATCCAGCGGATCCTTCCGCAACCTTCACCAGGTCATCGGCCCACCTAGTGGTCCAACGCAACGTGTTCCGGTTCGCGGTCGACACTCCAGAACCTTTCTGCCCCATCGGCCATCCGTTCTGCGAGCAATGTGCCCTGCCCACTGCCACTTAAGTTTGGCAATTCTTCGGGCTATGTCGGTAACCCTGGTTCTCATGCGGATCTCTACATTTCCGATTCGATCACGCAAGGAAACTCCGAGCACAGCCCTCTCCATTGCCCTTTGAGTGACTGTAACCATTCTGATGAGGCCCATTGTAAGCGACCACGTCTCAGAGTCATATGTCATCACTGGCAACGCACACTGGTCATAGACTTTTGTCTTGAGACACTGTGGTAAGTTGGACGAGAAGATACCGCTCAACTTTCCGAACGCTGCCCAGCCGAGTCGGATTCGACGGTTCACCTCTTTCTTGAAGTTGGCCCTACCTAGTTTGTTTCTAAGAAGTAAAAATCTTTGAATTTAGTGATCGGATGACGAAAGTTCTCTCACTCTCAAATTTAATAGCACGGGAACCCTATACGACCGGAAAGAGATCAGCAGCCTAATTGCGTAAGTAAATTCTGCAAAGGAAACAAGTCGATTCTTTCAAAGAATCAGAATCATTTCTTTCAACTTTTTCGGTATTGAGAAACTAATTTGGAAAGCTAGCGTCCGCTTTCATTCATTCTTTTACAATCAATTCTACGTCAAAATATTGGTAATGAAAGGAGCATAACCTTTCCGTTTCAGAGTGTAATATGCAATACGAAAAGTCGTTTTTGGGAAGGTTCCAACTTGTTTGCTTTGCAGAGTTCACTTACGCAATTAGGCTCACACCGCCATCTTTTAAACTCCGGGTGCCCACTAAGACATTCCTAATGGCAAAACACAAAAACACTTGCCACCACCTGTCCAGGAAGCTCACTCTCATCTGTTACAACACGACAAAATATATTGTATCGCTATGTTAAAAGTGTGCGCCCTAAAGTGTTAAAGATTGTAATTTTTGGGGTTCCGTGCCCGAAGGGTCCAAACGGAGCCCTATTGCTGTCACTCACGTGTCCGTTTGTTTGTCCGTCTGTTCGTCGTCTGTCACAACTCACACGGGTTTTACGGCGAAACGGTTGAAACTACAGTCTTCAAATTAACATAGTATAATCCATCTTGTTAATCCAAAGCCAATAAAATTGTGATAAAATATATTTAAATGTTTTTAAGAGGGGCTTCCAAACGGGGGGCGGCTAAAGTGGGGGGGGGGGAATGATAACATAAAATTTTAAGCTTCCGCATCGAGTGGGATATCGTTGTTTAGAGCTGGTTGAGTAGATAAATATCGTATTTTTGTTTGTTTTAAAAATTTACGGTAAACAAAAGAATCAGAAGCCACCAAAGTCAGCTTTCTTAACCCCCGACGGAAAAAGAGGGGTGTTATAAGTTTGACGTGTCTTGCTGCGTATCTGTGTGTCTGTGTATCTGTGTGTCTGTGGCATCATAACGCCTAAACGGATGAACTGATTTTGATTTAGATTTTTTTGTTTGAAAGGTGACTGTGTCGAGAGTGTTCTTAGCTATGTTTGAATAAAATCGGTTTAGCCGTTCAAAAGTTATTCGCATTTTACTCTTTAAATCTGGCTTTTTTCGCAAAATATCGAGTTATTATTACGTGTTTCGATAAATTGTCGATTGAAGCGTGTCTGCTACTAGGTATATTATACGTAGATTAAAAAGACTGTAATTAAAATCATTTTTTTTCTTTTATTTGTATTTTTATCTTGTTTACAATATTTTGTTCCGAAGAATTTTGTAAGTTCCCATTGAACTTGAAATTTGGCGATAATGTTTATTATTACGAATACCCATATATTGAGAAATCTTGTTCATTGAAATTCCCTCATTTTGTCTGTTACAACCAACTTAATTTTGCGGTTTGACACGAAACTCTAAATGTGCTAAAACTGATACGCACTTGGCCGGTTTTTTGGTTGCTTGTAGATCGACCAGTGTGGCCTGCGACGAGCTGCCGAACCCCTCTGTTGTTATAATTGTTATTATAATTTCTATTTGCCAGCGATTGTCGTACGGCAAGGTTAAGGCCTCCTACTTATCATTTAGACAAAGAAGGAGCGTGCAATGATCTCCTCGCTCACTGCGTATTGAAAATATAAAGCCATAAATGCGTATAATATTATACGTTAAGCCGCAGATACCCCTGAGTAGTCGATTTTAAAATGAGATTCACGTCTAAACGGCTGGTCGTAATTTTTTGAAAAAAATATATGTTACATAAGACCATTTTCTTAATAATTTAATCTAAGAAAATTATGAGTTTTATTCGTATAACATAGTGTAATTAATTTGTAAAGTTATGTCTAAAACGGACAATCGCACCAAAACCGCCGGGCGTATTTTAATGAAATTGTCACCATCACAAAGACAATTTAATAATCTACATTTTGATCTAAAGCTTTTTTTTACAAGTCTTAGTAAGTACAAAAAACAAGTGATTTTTGGGTCGCGCGGGTGTGAAACGGTTGCGCGTTTTGTTCCCTCGGTCTCTTTTCACACGCTCCGGTTGCCGGTTAGCCGGTGCCGGGTAACCGGCGGCGAATGTATAGCCAAGTACGTGTGAAAGCTAACGTACATGGCTATACACTTCACCGCCGGTTACCCGGTAGCGGCTACCCGGCAACCGGAGCGTGTGGAAAGGGCCTCAAGGTCGTTGGCGACTGTCGTCCACGCCGTTTGTCCCGGATATCATTTGTAGACATTTAATATTCATTACGGATAGTCAAACGCCAGAAAGTCTACACCATTATTTTTGGGAAAATGCTGGACAGATAATGCACGAAGTATGCACCACCCTGCACATTGCCCACGTGGTGTATTACAGCCCACTCTCTCTCATTTAGAGAAGGTCTGAGTCTCCGCATCATAAGCCTACAGCAGTTCACTGCTCGGTATATGTCTCTCTAATTGCACGCCATGAAGAGCAGTGGTGGCCTAGAGGTAACGTCCGCGACTTACAAGTTGTAGGTCATGGATTCGAACCCAGGCAGACGCTTTACTTTGTGTAAATTATTTCATCACTACTGCTCTCAAAACGGTGAAGGAAAACATCGTGAGGAAACCGGCATGGCATGTCTAAGAACCAAAAATTCGAAGACATGTGTGTGACATCAAACAGCTCTGACATCCACCATTTCCTCTCTCAGAGAGGAGGCCAAATGTGAGTCTGATTGCGGCAAAGCGGGTCCATCTATCGTATCCTGTCCTTGCACGCCTTTTGTATCGGTCTTCGACAACTGTCATCCAGCTGCTATCAGCCACCCTGCGTAGATCATCGCTCCACTTAGCCCAGTGATGGGCAAAGTACGGCCCGCGGGCCAGCTCCGGCCCGCGAAAGCATTTAATCCGGCCCGCCGACGGTCCTTCGACACGAATAGTATATGACCCGCGATAGTTATATTTTGACGGTCCAGACACCAGAATTATAAAGTAGATTCTACTTAGTAGAATAATAGACGCATAGGTAAAGGAGACAGCTAGACTATCCGCGTAGTTCATGATTGCTCACGCCCAGAAAATTAAGGCAATGTATGCGCCGTCGTATGTGTGCGAACAGACTTTTACCGACCATGAAATTGCGGCAAAACTCAATCAGAAACCGACTCACTGATGAAGAACTTTTCGCGCTGCTGAAAGTTACTTCGTCACAGCTCGCAAACAGCAACAAATATTATGGCAAATCAAAAGAAATTTCATATGTCTCACACGCCTACCATGACAGGGCCTTCGAATACATTTCTTAAACTTTCTGGCCCCAGATTAAGTTTGCCCACCACTGACTTAGCCTGAGGGCGTCCTACCTTACGTTTACCAGTTCGCAGTCTCCACTAAAGAACACGTCTACCCCAACGGTCATCGTTTCTACGGCTTACATGGCCGGCCCATTGCCACTTCTGCTTGCTTTGTCTGTGAGCTATGTCGACAACAATGCTATAGGCCGATTAGGAAGTATACTATACCTTTCGCTGCCTGCAGTATCCCAGATGCCAATGTTGAAGTTCTTTCCATTAGACTGCATTGTCTTCGCACAGAACGCTGCACCCACCGTCTGGCAAAAACAAAAATAGACAGATGATTTATATGAAACTTAATATTAGAATCATCATATTCCCATGTTACTTGGGACCGGCGCGAAGATATTTAGCCGACTTCCCAAAAAGGAGGAGTTCACCAATTCGACTGGTTTTTTCTTGTTGTTTTTGTTACCTCATAACTTTTTACTAGGTGAACCGATTTTGATGATTCTTTTTTTATTCAAAAGCTGGTGCGTTTCATGTGGCCCCATTTAAATTTCATCACGATCTGATGAAGAACTTCGGAGATATACATCAGAAATCTTCAATGTGGGATATTTCACCCTGGTATACTCTCATTCCACCGGTTTTGTTTAAGTTAAATGTTATTGGACTAATCTATTCTTGCATCACTTTGGGCATTTTAGCTACCTAGCCTTATAGAACTGGTCCATTATGTATCACAATTAAAAAGTGATAAATAAAAACTTATTTACAAAAAAAAAAAAAACACTAGAAAGCGAAAAATAACTTCAATTTCGGAAGTCGGTGACAAAAAACGAAGAATCGAAAACAGGAACACCGAAATTGAAGTTATTTTTCGCATTGCGGTGTTTTTTTTTTTGGAAATCGGTTGTTTTTTTTTGTAAAAAAGATTTTATTTCTTCTTCTATTCCTCCCCGTCAACTGTCACGCTGAAGCCTTATTGCGTAAGTGAATTCAGCAAGGCAAAGAGTATGAATAAATAATCAACCAATCAGATGCGAGATGAAAGACGCGATGTGGATTTCCGTCAATGTGATTGGTCAATTGGTAATACTATTCACCTTGTCTTTGAACTCCCTTCCTTCTTTAGATGACCGTTTTACGCAGAAAGCCCTGCGACTGACTAAACCACAATTACGTGCAGTCATTGCCGTAACGACTGGCAATGGGACTTTTAATAAACATCTTTAGGCTTCATCTTTAAACATTTTTTCTTAGGGATCACCGATAGCCCACTGTTGCAAGCATGCATGGAGGAGAACGAGACAGCAGCACACCTGCACACCTGCTCCTAAGCTGCACAGTAATCGCTGGTTACAGGGCCAAATACCTTGGTGATCCAGGTACCGTACAGGACATAGTAAGTAACACCAAAGCGCTGCTGGCATTCCTCGAGGAGCAGGGGTGGATCTAGTAAGGAATATGAATCCCACCCGTATGCAAAATATGCGCTTAGACGTGGAGTTGCGGACACCAGCCCGTCTTGATTTAACTTAACACTTCTGCTTCTCCATCCACCCATAACGTATGTTTTTTTTTTTGTAGTTACATGATAGAATGTTCGAGGAGCTCGTGGCTAAATAATAACAGCCGCACTGGTCGATCATCAAGGTTAAGCAACGCTTGACGAGGTCGGTCCGTGGATGGGTGACCATTTCAACATACCGAGTTTCCTCCGTGCCTCGGAAACCACGTTAAGCCGTTGGTCCCGGCTGTCCTTTGAAGATCTTTGACAGTCGTTACGGGTAGTCAGAAGCTTGAGATCTAACACCAGTCTTGCCAAGAGGTACCGTGTTACCCAGTTACTGGGTTGTGGAGGTCAGATAGGCAGTCGCTCCATGTAAAATACGGGTACTGAGCTGAATCCGGTACGACTGGAAGCCGACCCCAATATAGTTGGGAAAAGGCTAGGCAGATTGATTGACATGATAGAATGTTCCCTACTATTGATTTTAATCGATTTTTAGATTTTGAGTACCAAAAAAAAAAACGTACCAACTCTAGTACCTACTGATCCGTAGGCGCCACATGTGGAAAAAAATCATTAATAAATGATTCCACATTTGGCACCTGCGAAAAATATCGACAGCTCGAGCTCGTATGTGGAATACCTCAGGTGCCATTAACTCAGGTGCCATTAAAACGGGAAATGGATGGATGGGAACGGGCCCAATGTGGAATTCGTCAATATTTTGGCTCTAGGGTCTTCTAATTCATATTTTGCCAAACCGTTTCTGAATTGCTACTTTCTACTATTATATCGATTATTTTGCCACAATGCGGGTGAGTAACTGAGTACCTATAAGGTCCTCAGTTACTCACGTTGGGCATCGCCAAGGGATGGCAGGTAGGGGCAGCTGCCCCCCCCCCCCTAGAGATTAAACATAAGTAGGCAAATGGAAAGAAATCAAAGTCCTAAGTCAACACCCAACGTTTACCCAACCCAACAAATCTAGCCATTTGTTGATGTCCTAAAAGAGTCTTAAAAGCGTTGAAATATTTGGTCGGTCTACCAAAATCAATCGTTAAGCAGCCTCAGGAGACTAAAAACCTGGTTAAGAAGTACTATGGGGGAAAATCGCCTCAATGGTCTGGCCATGATGAATGTGCACAGAAAACTTATTAATCAAAACTTAAGTTTACCCAAAACATCCGATGATTGAGCTCGTGAAACGTTGGACTTTATACTGTTCTTATAACAATCGCCGTAGGGGTAAGACTCGTACCAGTTTAAAGCTTCATAATAATATGCTTTTGACTGTACCGTATTTAAAATTCATACTTTTTCCCATCCTCCATATATCCATATATCACCTTGCCCCCCATGTCCATCGGCCACCTTGTCCATCGGCTGGCGACGCCCTTGCTTCTCCAGTTCCATTGAGTCCATCTATTTTGCATTCTAATTAATTCCAGTTACAGGCTAAATTAAAGTTCTCTGGTTACCTTCCACAAGCCCCTGATTGCTTCAGCTATTGACCTTGAAGTCTTAACATATTCAAACTGCATCTAAATAAAATTTGACAGGTATTTTTGGCGAAACATAACCGTAAAGTATATTGCAAATAGAAAGAACGTCTTAAAAAGTATTTCAAATAAAATACAAAATGCTTTGAAGAAAGGGAAATAAATAAAAATAGGTATTTAGCATTTTGTATTTGCATTTTAAATACAAGTATTTCAAATAAGTCACATCTCTGAAAAGTGGTTCTTGTGATACAGGACTTCCTAGTACAAGAGCCAGGGCTGCACTGATGTTTGTGACATGAACTGAGTTAAATAAATACGAGTAGTATCGCAGCAACAAACAGTAGTGCACTAATACAGGATAATAAATGAAAAATCCCAACATAGCTATTTGTGAGTAATCAAATGACTCACCAAGATAATCTAGTACAAGTACAAACTGCACTTGTGTTATACTGTGAATCAACCTTAGAATAATACATAATAATCTGTTAATCGAGTTTATTGTTTAGAAATAGGAAGTAATAATAATAAAAGCGAAGGAGTCTTTTTTTTTTGGACATTCCCACCGCACTATTCCCAAACCACTGCAACTCCTGAAAGCCAGAATCAACAGTGACGAACACCAGAAAAGCGCCGAGGCAATGAAGCTCGACGAAGTCCCGGAGAAAGAATTTAACTGTCTTGGATCCCGCAACGAAATTAATTTGTAAAGAATAACGGAGGAGTAGGAAAACGAAAACATAATTTCCACTTCCCTCCATATCAAGTAGAAGACAGAACAAATGAAGGGTCATTTACAACTAGGATAAGCACAGTTGCCTAGCACCACGGATAAAAATTTATATGAATAATAATGGGTAATAATGGGCGAAAGTGTCTGTCTGTCTGTATGTTAAATTTTTTCACGACTAAACCACTGAACGGATTTTAATGAAACTTGGCCCAAGGGTAATATATAACATTCAAGGCCCGTATAAGGACAAGACATCCTTTTTGCCCCGGGAGTATGTTGCCTTGCGGCCTTGCGATGATTTCAGGCATATAATTGGCGGCACGTAAGTTGGCAAGAGTCGTTAGATGAGCACAAGTCGTTTTTAGGTCTCTTTGGTTACCAAGCGAGACGCGGGGAACGTTTAAGGGCGCGGCGAAGCATGAATTGTCCATACAAACGTAATACCTAAATCATTTGTAAGTTGAGCATATTTCCACCAAATTATGCTAATATTCGGATTCAGACAGTATTTATCTAGGTTCCTACGTCTTTTTTTTTTTTTCAAAATACTTACCTAAAATGAAGTTTAAGCGAATTCCATTTCGTACATTTTTACAGCGTAAATGACATGTTTTCTTATTGATTTTTCTATCTTAAAAAAAACAATATCTATAAAATTGTCAACGCTATAACATAGCTCATATTATCAAGAAACAAATTATCGAAAAAAAATTAAAAATACATTAAGTTTTCATTCATCATTTTTGGTATTACGGAACACATAAAAATAATCATACATTTTCAATAGCTAGTATTGCTGTCGCGTCGAGCAAGTCATGTCAATGTGTGTGTAGTCGTGCTTCATACGGTTGAGTAGGTATCGCTCGTACGGCTTTTGTTCGGGGCACTTCGGGGTTGTTTACTGTTTGTTGTATTGTATATGTTTTACCCGACTGCCGAAGGAGGGTAATGTGTTTATCAGTCTATTTATGTATGTATGTATGTATGTATGTAAGTATGTATGTATGTATGTATGTATGTTTGTTCCTATGTGGCGTTCTAGAAACCAAACGCGTGGGCCGATTTTGATGGTTCTTACGTCAATCGATTCGCCTTAACCCCGCGAGTGTCACTGGCTACATAAAAATTGGCAAATAGGAAAATAGCGGTTCTTGGGCGCCATATTGTGGGGGCCCAAATTTTTTTTTTCTTCCACACCTATCGTGTGGGGTATCAAAATAAAGGATTTTAAGAGGTGATTTCAAAAATATATAACACTTATATGTTTAAATGTACCTGATTCGAAAAAAAAAATAACCAAAAAGTTATAAATAAAAAAAGTTAATTAAAAAAATCAAAAAACCCGACTGCTTGACAAGCGAACTAAAAAGACGTAAACAAGGAGAAAATCATGCTGTGCTGTCGGAGGATACGTCTGGTTTTGGTCAGCCAGCTCGCGAAGATGTATTTTAATTAACTTTTTTTTTTTGTGGTTTGTTGTCAGTGTTAGACGATTACTTTACTGTGCTGCTCGTGCGTATTTATTTATTTTCTAAGTACTTATTGTAATATTTCTGACACTATTGACCTAAGCTATGAACTTGGATTTAGATTTGCCTTGTGATTTGAACTTTGATATTGAGTAATCTACTTTCTTACGAACTTTGCGTTGTTTACGGACTTTATTATTTACGATTTGGTTTGGTTGCCGACATGGACTCCGAGCGTTGGGATGTTTCTCACAGTAAGTACCTATATCCCAATGATATAATACAATAAGTTACTATTTTTACCAGATACAAGGACAATTGCAAATAACAAACCGCAAATACTGTATTTTTATAATATGGACGCCTAAAGGACTGGCATATGAAAAAATTGAAAAAGACAACGAATTTTGGAATTCAATAGTCTTAAAATTAGAAGAGTTTTATTTTAAATGTATATTGCCTGAATTAATAGATCCCCGTTTACCTGAATTAGTAGAAATCTGCCTATCAGAGACAGAATATAAACTTTTTTTTTTCTTTACCTACGTAATGTACAATTATTACAATGTACAATTGTACATATAAACTAAAAAGCGTGCGTGAAAATGTTTTCTGATTATCATTATTGTATTTTTGTATTTCGTTCAGTCGATAATATTTATGGTCACCCCCTACACGACTTTATCACGTTTTGATTTATATTTTTTAAATAGATGAATGATGATCTATAAAGTAAAACATAACTAAATAAATGTTTATACGAAATTCTTGTTTTTATTTTGAATATTCTTAGATCAGAGCGCTGTTATTTGTCTGTACCTACTTATGCGTAAATAGGCATAAATTATTGGAATATTTGTCTTGTACTAATACTTTGCCTAAGTAACATTTGTATTATTTTACTTGCATTCATTATTTATTATAACAATACATATTTGAGGTTTCGTAAAAGGCATAGTTACCTACATAAATAAGACAAAAGAACGCCGGCGCAGTTCGCGTTGGCCGGCTTGCCGGCTTTCGAGTCGTTATGAATGGAAGCCTATCTACTCGCACACACACGGCTGCGCACGGCGCACCGCGTGTGTGTGCAAAGCGAGATAGCAATACTCTGAACGAATTCTTCACTCGTCTCGAATTGCATTTGCGAGCTACGTTCGCCGCGCTCTTAACACCGTTCCGAGCGCGCGATTGGCTGGTCAGTTGACACAAGGATCGACTGACCAATCGCGTCGCGGCTACGTTCCATTCGCTCTATACCTATGGTGGTTGGACAGTTCGTGCGCGAATTTTTACCCCCACTACGCCAAAACCTTGCCAAGTTACATGCCAGGGATTACACACGCAGGTCGCGGATACATTTGAAAGAGATTTACCGCGGCCCTGGCACAAGCAACTGACGGAACGGGTGGGTTTTAGTCAGTAAAAGTCTGACACGCCCTCCCGCTTCACCCAGAGCGGGAGAAGTCTTTGGATGATTTACCAACCCAAAATAATAAACAAAAAATAAAATAAATTGATTATACACGCGGGGGAAGCCGCTGGCAAAAGCTATTATAATATTTAAAATGCAAAAGTCAAAAAACACCGCATAACTGTTAAATTTTGAAGCCTAAACTGCTACTGCGAAATTCTTAATGAAATATAATTTCACTTTTCCCCCGACTTTGGAATCGAAACGGGGCGTCACGCTCACCAGTCTCATCTGAATAACACATAGGCTATATATAGCTTATAAAGATATTGGGGAAGAACTAATTCCACTCGGAAGGAGACGCTGGCGGCTGCTAATAAGGAAATAATTTAAGGATCCAATTAATTATATCAATTGTAAAGAACATGGCAGGTTTCCGAATACAAACGAATGCTAATTTCTATGTCCATCAATTATTAGATTTATCGTGTATAATAATTTGACTTCACAATTAAGTAAATGATAAATGATTTTATTTCTGTAAGTTGGTTTGTACAAACACTTTTACATGTCGATCATATTTTTTTAAACTAGATGAGGTCGGCGATTCCTGTCTGACTACTCTGAGAAGAAAGGCCGAAACAAACTCAGAGGTCACAGTCTCTTTTAAAGTCCAGACAAAATCTTGGTTAGATCATGTGAAGACCATGTAGACTGATGTCTGAAATGGTCTTTTGAGGAAAGAACCAGCCAGATTGAGTGGACCTGTCCAGTCAGTGCACGCATTTGTCAATAACCGTGCAGCTCAACTCAGAATTTAAGGAGCTCAACGAATTGACGAACATACCAAAGAAAGGACATTCGGGTAGGCCGCATAAATACTCAAACTGCCAGACCATGATTAAAAACTAACTAAGATAAATTAAAATTAAAAAAATAATGATCCACATAGTCTTCACATTCACAATAATTAAAATAAAATAATACTTTAAAAAGTAAATATTCTTGTCATAGCAAGAAAAATAATAAATCTAAATTCACAGTGCAAAATAAAAATACTAAATTAATTGGAGCAGCTCAATCCCAAGCCTTTTTGTCCTCAACGTAATCTTTAATGTTATAAAACGCTTTCTGGCATAACTTACGTTTAATGAATGATTTGAATTTATTAGTTAGTACTTTATTGTTGTTTTGTATTGATCCAATTTGATTGAGAGCGTCCGGTCTGCACAGTGGCGTAGCTACCTAGGGGCTAGGCGGGGCAGTGCCCCGGGGCCCTCAAGCTCAGGGGGCCCTCGAATCCTCACCAAAAAATCTCGATCGAACTGAACTTTTAAAAATTTCTTATATTTTCAAAAGTTCAGTTCGGTCGGTTATAAAATAAATGCTGTATCAGGAGTAAGTAGGCTATAAACTTTTTATTATTGGTCAATATAGTGGTTCAATTTTATTTGATTTTAGTAAAACTCATATGATGTCCGTTATGTCAATAAATCATGTAAAATCTATAGATTTAGGCTACTCATTGTGTATAACGCGAAATATCGTGAAAAAATGCAGGATTCCCCAACGACGTCTTGTAGTGTATCATTACGTTTCTCCTTCCTTTTACTTTTAACGTTGTCAGTGAACAGTGAGTACCTACTCGAGCACAATCTAATATAAATATTGCATAAATAAATTAGAAAACTAAAATTATGGACAAAAAGAAGAAAGCATTTAAAGGCAAACAACGCCAAGAAAGAGAAGATAGTAAACAAAAATTGCCCAAAATTGACAAGTTTTTTAGTCAGCCTTCTGCAAGTACTTCTGGACTAAATATTTCTATTGATAGTGACTCTAATAATGTGGTAACTGCAGTGTTGGTTGAGAAGCCTACTGAAGAAGATTCGACAATAATTGCAGTTGGAGGTGACTCTACCACCGACCATGTGAACGTGGATGATGTTTGTATGGCACACATAAGAGCGGAGGATTTGGAGGAACCACATACCTTTACATTTTTCTAAAATGTGTACGATTTATATATTCTTATTGGGAAACTTCACGAACAAAATATTAAGTGAAAACTAAAAACGTCGAATTCTTGATATGGGGCCTTTTCAGCCTTCAGGACCTTGTCCAACAGACATCAACCAGAACAATAGGTGTTTTTTAAAATCGTACTACGTTTCAAGTTCTATTAAATATGGACCAGTTAATCGTTTTTGGTTGTGTTATTCCAAAATACTAGACGCTGCCTTTAGTCAACCCTGCTGGTTATTTGCTTCAGAATGTGTCTGGTGTACGGGAATTCGGGATTGGAAGCATTTATCAGAAAGAATTAAACAACACAGTTGTTCGAGTGGCCATACGGAAGCATGGCTGTGTATGAATTTTGGAACAAGAAAACAAAACCGCATCAAGCCTGGATTTAACCGAAGTCATTGATACTTTTGCGAAAACTAAAGCTAGGAAAAGATTGTAAATATAATTGCTATTTAGACAGTTGGAAGGTCCGACCTTTATATAATAAACCCTTGAATATTTTCTATTTCGTTTTATTGGCCAATACCTACACTAAGTATTAATTGTAATTTATTTTCACTGTTTAATATTTTTATTACCTGCACGAAAAACAGCTGATGATAAAGAAGCTTAGCATTTTTAAAGTATTTGTATGTTTCATGTTTTTACTTGATAAAATCTAACCAGTTTAGATAGCAGTGGGCCCCATTTTTTAATTTGCCCCAGGGCCCTTGGTTACCTAGCTACGCCACTGGGTCTGCACCAAGTGCAAAGTAGGGATGGTGCGTATTTACTGGTACAGGTATAAAAACCCAGTACGAGTTTATCAGTACGCAGACCGGGTATGTACAGCTAAGACCCGGTCCGTACCCGATAGTTATAATGTCAAGCTACGCACCGAACTAAATCGTATTACACCACTCACCCGCCACAGAATACTTGTCGTATCGGGTATGACGTCATACCCAGTGCGGCGGGTGCGGCGGCGCAGTAGTTCACCACTCACTCGCCACAGAATACTTGTCACATCGGGTATGACGTCATACCCAGTGCGGCGGGTGCGGCGGCGCAGTAGTTCATAGAGTCCGTCCAACGAAAAAAGTCCCGCGGAAATACACGGAACTAACAAGATTTGTTAGCGGATAGCGTACAGTCGCATAGAAACTAGCGCCGCGTCTACGGAACTTCTTTCGTTGGACGGACTGTAACGCCTGCGCTCGACCGCCTGCCATAGAGAATACGAAGTTACCCGAAGGTTACGGCGCTTCCCGAATACTCCCGATCGAGCCCGTATTGAAACGAAAAATTTTAGGCATACCAAATAATTCGTTGATGCAAATTTGTTCTTTATTTTTATTTTAATAAGGAAGTAAATTGCGTATTAATGTTAAAGTTTATTATTTTGAATTACTTTTTTCCAGAAAATGGGTTCTAAAGACGCTAATAAAGATAGAGGTGATTTTAGAATATATGAAAATATTTTAAGACATTATATGTACTTGAGTCGACAATAATAATATTATTATTTTCAATTCTTTTTAATTTTATGTCAGTTCACTTTCACTTGTGATGGCGGATTGAACTATTGGCCTTGAAAAAAAATTATCTAATCTAAATTTTTCAATGATCGTTCGATCGAGTCTCCAAAAGGCGACCGCTAAGGCCAGGTCTGAACATACCCATAGGTATTTTGATACTGGGTTTTAGTACTGGGTATATGGCCATACCCATACCTTTGAGGCTGGGTATAGAATGTTGCAGGTATATCTCATGCCTAGCTGCAAAGGGCAACTGATACAAATCCGACGACTGACGACTCACGAAGTTTGCCGAGGGACATTAAGAAAATGTTCGTACAAAATTCTTGGATCATAAAAATACCCTCTACAAATCATTAATTGCCTAGCCTTCAACCAACTAAGTTAATCCTAACTCAGTTGGATGAAGGCTTCTTTCAGTTTAACTGGAGTCAGCTGAAGAGTACGAGTATCATACATATGTAGGATGGAATAGGATAGATGGACCCCCTTATCCGCATTTAGACTCCCTTTTGGTTCGTTGTGCGTCCAGGCCTCCTCTCTGTGAGAGGGAATGGACCGTAATCCACCACGCGGACCCAGTGCGGGTTGGTGGATGTCACATGTCTTCGATTTTTTTATTCTAAGACATGCCGGTTTCCTCATGATGTTTTCCTTTACCGTTTTGAGAGCAGTGGTGATGAAATAATTTCATTTTTAATCTTATTATTTTTTATTTTTTTTAACACTTTTTGGGGCAACGTTTGCACTAGGAATTTCTTCCTGTATCGTGGGTGCGTTTACAAACATATAAACTCACATACACAAACACCCAGAGCCGGAACAACTATCTGTAGGTCATACAAATATTTGTTCCGTGCGGGAATCGAACCCGCGACACGCAGCGCAGCAGTCAATTGCTCAACCACTGCGCCAACCGTGCGCCCAAATTTACACAAAGTAAAGCCTGGGTTTGAACCCACGACCTACAACTTGTAAGTCGCGGTCGTTACCACTGGGCCTCCACTGCTCTCCATCTATACAAATAAATAAAATTAAAATGTCTGTTTGTAATATGATAATAATAGCTTTTTATTAAATGAATATGAAAGTATATACGGTACTTATAAGAAAAATACTATTTCTTGTCTGACTGTCCGTCTGTTAGACATACTGAGGGACAGACAACAAGAATCTATTACAAGTAATCTCCAAAACGGCGTAACCGATTTTGAAAGGACTTTCACTGATAGATAACTGATGTTATAAGGAGTAGGTAACTTACGAGTACTTTTATTAGGATTCTGTGATAAAATAATTAAAGCCCATTATTTGAAAAGTATAAGTACCACAGTGTCTCAAGACAAAAGTCTATGACCAGTGTGTGTTGCCAGTGATGGCACTGAGACGTGGTTGAAAGCTTACAGTCACTCAAAGGGCAATGGAGAGGGCTCGGAGTTTCCTTGCGTGATCGTATCAGAAATGTAGAGATCCACAAGAGAACCAGAGTTACCGACATAGCTAAAATAATTGCCAAACTTAAGTAGCAGTGGGCAGGGCACATTGCTCGCAGAACGGATGGCCGATGGGGCAGAAAGGTTCTGGAGCGGCGACCGCGAACCGGAAGACGTTGCGTTGGAAGGATCCGCTGGTACGAGACGCACGGGACCGGTCAAAGTGACGATGCTTGGGGGAGGCCTATGTCCAGCAGTGGACGTCTTTCGGTTGATATGATGATGAAGATGATTTGTATAAGTCATTTATTTCAATTAGGGCATTAAACAGAACTTTTGAATGTCAAAACTTTAAATATAATAATAATTGATTCTACTGTCCATTTGCAAAGGTAGTTTGTTATGGAGAAGAACGGAGAAGAATTTTACATTTTAAAGAGTAAGCTCTTTTCCGAAAACAATATTTTTCAAACGCTATCATTTGTAGCTCCTGCCAATAAACTTATGAGTCTGGCCTGTAATCGTAAATTATTGATAAAAACAATACATTTTAAAACAACTGAATAATTTATTTATCTCAAAGAGTGAAGGACACAGATACGTCTTTTATCTGTGTTGAAATTCGCCCTCAGTTAAAATATAAAACCTAATATCAGCCTGTAACTGACCCACCACACGGCAAAGAACTCTTCTCAAACAGAGAAGGAATGAGGATTGGTCAATTAAAGAAAAACATTTGGCAACAGCTCATGAAATAAAACCGGCCAAGTGCGAGTCGGACTCGCGCACAAAGGGTTCCGTACCATTATCGCAAAAAACGGCACAAAAATCACGTTTGTTGTATGGGAGCCCCATATTATATTATATTATTATCTAAACTAAATATTTATATTATTCTGTTTTTAGTGTTTGTTGTTAGAGCAGCAACAGAAATACATCATCTGTAAAAATTTCAACTGTCTAGCTATCACGGTTCATGAGATACAGCCTGGTGACAGACTGACAGACAGACAGATAGACAGACAGACAGATAGACAGACAGACAGACGGACGGACCGCGAAGTCTTAGTAATAGGGTCCCGTTTTTACCATTTGGGTACGGAACCCTAAAAGAGACTCAATAATACAAAAGTGTACGAGTGTGAAATATTTGAAAACATGCAAATGAAACAAAAACAAACTAAATGATTATCAAAAATTAACAATTTGTACTATAGAGATCAAAGTTATCTATACTAATATTATAAAGAGGATACATTTGTATTTTTGTATGTAACAAATAAACTTATAAACTGCTGGACCTATTTCAAAAATTCTCTTCTTCTTCTCTTCTTTCACCGTTGGGAAGCTACACTATCCCCGGGTGACATAGGCTACTTTTTATACCCTGTATTCCCACGGGAACGGGAAATACGAGAGTGAAACAAATTTATAAATATGTTTAGGTAATCTGAATCACTTTTACTACACTCATCATCATCATCTTCCTGCCCATATCCCATGTTATTTGGGATCAGCGGCCATGTCACGCTATCACTGACTCCCTTTTCTTTCATATCACTCCTCACCCAGTCCATCTTTTCTTTGGCCTTCGTCTCCCTCTCCATCCATCCACATTTATATTCATAACTCTTTTAGTAACATGCGTTTACGTGCGTGTATAATTATTTTTTATTACTCTGTTGGCAGTATATTTCTCAGTGATCATTGCAGTGCTCACAAATTTTGTGCAATTTTTGCATTTTGTTGGAAAAGCTGCCAACAGAAAAGCAATTGAAATGTACCTACATTTCCATCGCTTTTCCGTTGGCAGTTGTTGCAATGCCCACCCTTTGCAGTGGTTGGTGGGACGCTACTAAGACTCCCATGACTTAATGGCCACTAGAAGCGAGTTATGAAGCTAGTAGGGGGCGCGGGGAAATTCGGACCGCGGCAAGTGCTTCACTTTTTATGCTTTGACCCCACGCATGTAATTAAGGGTAAATGCACATCAAAACAAAAATATACAACACATGCATTCTTCCTGGCCTGACATAATGGCTGTGAGACTGGTCGCTTATAGAGAAACACAGAGAAAATCGCAATATGCCAAAGATGATGGAGAGAAGCATGTTGGGTATAAAACTAAGCAACAAAATAAAGAACAATCAAGTTAGGAAGAAAACCAAAGTCACAGACATACTTTCTAGCATTGACCATCTGAAGTGGGACTGGACTGGCCACATGCTCTGTTGCCAGAATAACAAATGGAGCAAAGAGGTCACCCTCTGGTATCCGAGAGATGGCACCAGAAAACTGGGCTGCCCGATAAGAAGATGACCTAAGACTAACCTTGAGACCACTTTGGACTAAAGTAGCACTAGGCAGAGCACAATGGAAAAGGTTGGTTGCCTATGCCAAATTATGGGCCTCCGAATTTTATTTTATTTTGCATAAAACGCTTTATATTTCGAAAATGTTAGATTGGATGAAAACCTTTTCAGGAAAGAAATTGTTGCTGCAGTTGATAACAATGAGATGATGTAAGAAAACCAGCGAAAAATTAAAATATTTCGATCTTTTCACCTTGCGTAGCCATAGGGGACGCACCGTTTCCGAATTACGAGCCTCCAAATTTTATTTTATTTTTTATAAAACGGTCTAATATTTCCAAAATGGTAGTATAGTATCATGTTGGGATGCTGCTAGCATGGTGTTAGCACAGGGGGGGCAAACATTTTTGGTTATTTTTGCCTAGGACACACCGTTTTCGAGATATTTGGATATATATATAATAAAATTCGGAGGCCCATAATTCGGAAACAGTGCGTCGTAGGGCTATGCTTCTCAAAACCTAATTGGGTTTTATGGTAAAGGTTAACCAGAAACAGCAATAAAATTGAAAAATTTAGGAAAAAAAAAGACAATACAATATTTTTTAAAGTCCTCGCGCTATAGTGCCCTAAAGCTACACTCCCGGAATTCGGAATAGAAGGCTATCGTTATTATTATTTAAGACTAACGCAAAGTACTGGCTCCCGTTTGCACAATGAGCAATAAATATAACCATAATATAAATAAATATAACGATAGTAACTTTAGAAGCGCATATCTCACCAAATATAGGCTTAAATAAAAAAGTCACATAGGAACTTAAATCCTGTATATAAAAATAAGTAAATACCACTTCTTCAAATATCTTTTTTCAGGAAGGTTAAAATTAGAATACTAATGAAGATCAAAAATCAGCACAAAAGTATTTATGGTTTATGAGATAAAGTTTATATTACATTCAATCAATGGCAACATCCAGCCCATGTGATTGGAGTAATGTGTTATCACATGTATGCATAGTAAATAGAAATTGGACCTTGAAATTCCAATTACAATACTGGTACTTAAGTAATAAGTTTTTTTAAGAAAATGTAGCAAAAAGTAAGAGCTTGAGGATAGGCATAGAATAAGTTATTAATTAATTTAATATTGCTTACGATTATTTTATAAAATTAAATAGGTAATAGAATGACTTTAAGTTAATAATTCTATCTAAGCATGAATGACTTTGCACATCTGCTCTAAGAAAAAAAAATAGGAGTGGTTTATGGCATGTTTACAAATATATTTTTTTGCTAATTACTCACGTTTTGATAAGGAATATCAGCATTGAATCTGCAGTTCACGAATCGCAGAACTAAACTGGTTTTTCCCACATGTTCACTCCCTAATAACACAACTTTAAAGTCACATCTACTCATTTTATTCTAAGAAATCACGCGATGTTTTTTTTCCTTAATTTTTCACCTGTTTTCACTACACGAAGGAATCTGTATAATCTTAATCGTTTACGTGACTCAGATATTTATAAATATATTTAAGACAATGCACTACGATATTAACATTAGGGTTTACAATTAACGAGATTAATTATAACAATATTATTTTTAAACAAAGCGCTCGTTTCGTCCACACAGTGAGCTTTGTAAATATTTCTGACGTTTTTTGTTCTTTTTCTGACGTTTGGGTAATCTTTGACGTTTTGAGATTCGTTTAGAAATATTAAATTTCAATCAAGCTTGCAAAATAATAAAGTAGGCTTGTGCTAATTAAATTATTTTACAATATGAATAATGCCGTATTAATCACTTGGTCCATCCATAACATATACACACCAAGCGCCATCTATGGTGCGGAATGCAAGCGCCATCTAAGGTAGGATGGATAGCATAGTAACTAGAAGAACAAAGAGGCTAAATATGTACTTATTGATCGATCCATTCCTAATGACAAATAAGCCGACGCTTTCTTTTTACGTCGTGATACCGTCAGCTTACTATGTGTACCTCATAGATAATATATACGAGGTACACATTGTAAAGCTCTAGATTTCGTTTTTTTTCTAGATCAATGGTGTACCTGACACTGTTACCAGAATTGGTCATTACCTTCCTCAGCATCCAGTTAGACTGGATGGGTGGCCTTCTCATCATCTCGATGATTGGATAAGTCTTGGCAGATTATGTGCCAACAACCACATATTAGCGAATTCTTTGGCAAATATATTGATATGTTTTGTACTTCCCTTTATGTGTGTTTGGCTAACAGCAAAATAGCTTAAAGTCAGTCACATTACTAGCTAACCTCTACTAAATGAAAACATAACACCATTGATAAGGCGCCGATACAGGTGGGGTGCAACGGGGTCAATTGTCCCCCTCCCTGGGCCTCGACCAAACTAGTAGTATAATTGGGCAACAGAAAACTTATTTCCGATGCTGGGCCTCGGGCTGGGCGCTAAAATATTCGAAGTCGTTACGGTCGCTCTCGCAACAGAAGTTGTTAACATTGTGATACATCAACAGGGCTAAATTTAATCTGTGAATCAGTGTGTGTAGGAAAACGCACGATACGTCTAGGAGTTGGACACCGAGTAATAGTTTGGCTGAGAATCGAACCCAGCAACCATGCTCTGCAGTCATGCTTGCTAACTCTAGATCATTAAGGACATCACCAATATTCTTAAATATTTTTATATCTATCCTATTATTTAGTCATGTAAATGACGAAAAGAGCAGTGGTGGCCCAGTGGTAAAGGCCCCATCTTACGTATTGTAGGTGGAGAATTCGAACCCAGGCAGGCATTTTACTTTGTGTAAATTATTTCATCACCACTGCTCTTAAATCGGTGAAGGAAAACATCGTTAGAAAACTGGCATGACCTACAACCAAAAATTCGAAGACGTGTGACATTCACCAAGCCGCACTGGGCCCGCGTGGTGGATTAAGGCCTATTACCTCTCTCACAGAAAGGATGCCTGTGTCCTAGCAGTGGGAACATTATAAGGCTAATGATGAAATGACGACACGGTTGGCGCAGTGGTAGAGCGTTCGACTGCTACGCTGCGTGTCGGGGGGTTCGATTTCCGCACGGAACAAATATTTGTATAGCCTAGAGCTAGTTGTTCCGGATCTGGGTGTCTTGTGTATGTGACTTTAATTGTTTGTAAACGCTCCTCTCGAAAAAATCCTAATGTAGGGCAACGTTAACAAAAAAAATAATATAATTTACATGTATGTTTAAAAACAAGGTGCCAACATAAAAAGAAAAAAAACCGGCCAAGTGCTAGTCGGACTTGCGCAAGGGTTCCGTAGCATCATGGCGAAAAACAGCAAAAAAACCCCGTTTGTTGTAAGGAGCCTCACTTAAATATTAATTTTATAATATTTTTAGTATTTGTTGTTATAGCGGCAACAGAAATACATCATCTGTGAAAATTTGAACTGTCTAGCTATCATGTTCATGAGATACAGCCTGGTGACAGACGGACAGACAGACAGACAGACAGACAGACAGACGGACAGACAGACAGACGGATCGCGGAGTCTTAGTAATAGGGTCCCGTTTTTACCCTTTGGGTACGGAACCCTAAAAAGGACTTTTTGTCGTTGTCTGGCTAGACAGAAAGAATAATAGGCTTCTCTATTATTTCAAAAATAATGTAGTCTATTTTGAGAATAGGACGATCTGCTCATAGGCCGTTTTGCGAATAGGACCTTTTGAAACGGAGATATTTCTGATGCCAATTTCTAAATTATATATTATCGTGGATTATTTTCCCATCCTCTGTGTAAGTAGTTTTTTTTTTCGAAAAGCTCATTTCAACCAGCAAGGCAGCAAAAAGGAGGTTACTACCCAGCATCAGTCCACACTGGTCCAGTAATAGTTGGTGACCGCTGGCGAACCGTGTCGATATTCATTCAACCGATAACACTACCGCGCTCCCCTCTTTTACACTCTTTACACATTCACAGGAAGACGAGTTGGGTTCATATTTACAAGTACCAAGGTTATACCCACCCATTCATAAACAAAAACTGTCATCATCATTTTCCTGCCCTTGCATTCCAATTTATTTGGGGTCGGGGCAACTTTTATATTTTTCTTCAATAGGTCTCTATTAAGAATAAGAATAATTTATTTAAAAGTAAGAACGTTCACAAAAATATACATTAGGTGCAGTACTTAGTATAATTTCTAATACAATGGTATAAATCGCAATAATAATGCCTATATATAATCGTCTTCTCAGCAGTTACCCCATTTTTTGTAAACCTACAGACATAATTATAACATCTCTGTTGTAAGTACGCGAATTCGTTCGCGTGGTAATAAAAAAAAAAACTTCCAATACTGAGGTCTATCCAATCCAAAAAAACTGGCTAACAAATAAATCATTTTTTATCTATGCACAAGATCATTGCACTTTTGACATTTCAAATGAACTAGTGAACGCCCTCTGTCGACCTGCATTTTGTTATTACGTCACGGGAGTCGGGGAGATGCATTAATATTGCCATAGTAAGATTTTAATTTTACTCGAAATTTATTTCGCTTATTTTTACAGATGTTATTTTTTTTCATTCTTTTTTTTATATTAGTATTTTGTTAGTCTACATAATTAACTTTTGCATGTTAAAGCAATTCGTACAGATACAGATTAAATACAATATTATAAATTATCTTTAATTTTATGTATGACTTATAATTTTTGATGAAAGTATTTTTTTATGAGTCAGGTACTTATTTATAAGAATCCTGTATATTAATGACGTCATTTTGGACATATTTTAGTATCCCATTAATGCTTGTTAACAAAGCTCAAAGGGAAGTAATTAAAGAAGCATTACTTCTTTACAAAGCTTATGTAAAAAGACATTTCACATTAACTAATGCGTAACTTAACCTAATTCCTGCAAAATAATCAAGTAATGATGTATTTTGACATAGCAAGTCTAAACTATTGTTACATGGGGAATTGTGTACATCACGGAACAGAAAAGTGCACATAGTAACTAGGTTATCAAGGTCAAAAAGGCAGTCGCTCCACTCCATACCAAAGAGCGGCATTCAGCTGGCTTGCACACGCAGATAATGATGATTCTATTGTCATGTGTTCTTTTCTTTTCTATTCCCAATACACTACCAACATCAACAATAATTCGCTTGAATCATTGTTATTTTCGAATGTGGAACACTCGTTGTCTCTTTCTGATAATACCTAACCCCGCCCCTACTTTGTTCGCAAACTATTGATTTTCGTTCAGTTCAGACTGTGTCATGCAAACAAATCAATAATAAACTGACTAATCTTTTGTTTGATAACAGAGAGGACAAACATTGGCCAATGCCGAAACGCTAAAGCGGACGAAAACGCTGTGTCGGTACAAAATTTGATAGAAATAAAAACAATTAATATGAAATGAGTACAAGTAGGTTTTAAGAAGCTGTTACTACGCAGGTTTTTTTCAAACAAGGAATGAAGTAGATTAGAAAAAAGAAACAGTTTGATAACGATAACATTCCATGAAATAATTGAATACATTTTTGTGTTATAATTATTTAGTAAGCCTCATATTGCAGTCTCTAAATGCATTACGAAACACAGCAATCATGTGAATTAGAAAATTAATCAATTACCATTTTCCAGAAGCAATAAATAAAATACTTTTAAAAACAAACTTGAAAAACACAAATTTAAAAAATCACATATGATTTTTAATTTAAAAAAATATGGAATTATAATGAAACATAATATATAAAGTGGAATTAGAAGAAATAAGAAAATAAACGATGAAATACGTCAGAGTTATAACTAGTTGAAAGGCGACCGTAACAAGGTGAAACCGCACAAAGCGCTCTGCGATAACACGGCTGGCGATAAACACGTCAAGTAGTTTATTACAATGCCAACTCGACGCTCGACCTACCTATAACTATCGCTATTCCGTACTGTCTCTGTTCTTGCCCCACACCCAACAATGTTGCTTGTTACTCCACCAAAATCAACAATATTTTTTATCTCCAACAATTTTCAATTAAATTTTAATTGATTATTAAAAAAAATACAAGATTTTTGATGCTTTTATTGTGATTTTTAAGGTTTTCGTTTGGATTTTGATGGTTTTATTTAATATACGGATAAATTGAAAAGATTATGAGGTCATTGTGTTCAAGAGAGAACCTGTCAATTTTGGTCCGTATTCCATTAGAGAGCCATAGACAGCGCATTAAAGTGGATTAAAATACTAAGATATACTATGAAATTAAAATTTGTGTGTCAAAAAGATGACAACAAACATATTTCAAAATAATATTATTTTTAAACGAAGGTTTATGAAGCTATTTCAATCAAGTTTTTGCTTTGCCTAAAACGAAAATAGTTTTTTTTTAAGTTATATCAAGTATTTACTCTTTGTTTACTGCATTTAATTGTTCATTAAGATTACGAATATACATAACAAGGTAAAGAACTAATGCATACCTATCTAGAATACAGTCAAATAACTTAATGTTTCATTTTCATCATTACCAAAGTTGACGAATCGGACCAAGCCATCGGGGTAACGGGACTTTGCAAAGTAACACAGAATGTTGCCACAAAAAAAATACATTCGCTATCTCAATTTCTGCTTCGGGCAGTAGCGTTGTCGCCTGAACAGCAATGGACGTATAGTTCACTTAAAATACGCCGTGAAATTTGTTTATATCTTCGATAATCTACGCTAAAAACTTTTGTAATTACTTTTAAAAGCATTCTTAGACTACAAAGATGTAGTAACGTTACAAACAAACAGTGGAAAGGGTCGTTCATTTGCGTATTCGCGTTCGCGTCGACATGAGTAGTCGGCCAAAGGAAATTGATTGTACTTATTTTAACTAATGGAACTTTATTTTACAATTTACGCGTTTTTTGTTGTTATATTAAGTTTGTATTGTGTGGAAATCTAATTAATATTGTTATAACGTAAGTTTTAAGTGTAAAAGAGTGTGTTATTTAAGTGTTTCTTCTGTTATTCAATGGAGTTTGATGTATAAGGTAAGAACTAAGTATCTTAATGCTTTCTGTAGTTAAGAGGTATTGATAAGCGTTTAATTAACGTTTCCATGGTGTCCATTTAGATGAATGCATGATTGGTTTGTGTTTTCAATTTCTTGAGTTACTCATAATCTAAAATTAAAAATTTCTCTAGGCAATAAAAAATACCATGCTATACATCTCTTCCACATAACTCAAATTAAATACCACGAGAAAACATTGCAAACAATTATAATCTCCCTACTAATATTAGTCAGTATGTGTCATGTACCCATCTCAAAAATTCCTAAGCCAAACCTGTTTTCTTCTAACAGGTGGTACAACAAGGAAGGTACAGCAACCTGCCAGTGTTTACATTTGTCTATGACTATTGTAAAAAGAGGTTGACTGCATAATAGGGCTTCTCTGCCCATAAGTTTTTAAAAGTCCATTCAAGTGAATCTGTTGACAAATTTATTGTTGTTGTTCACAACTTTTATAGTTGTGTCACTTCAGCAGGTTGATAGTGGTCATTGCCCTTTCCTTAGTATCACTTCGCAGAAGCCCAAACAAAAATCTATGTATTGTTTTTCATTAGTAAAATATTAGAGGACTACGAAATATTGTGTTTTAGTATGGCAATTACTGGTCAACTAGCGACCCGCCCTGGCTTCACCCGTGACAAATTATAGACAAAAACCTGCCTAGTTTCTCACTCTATCTATTGGTGAAAATCACATGAAAATTTGTTCAGTAATTTTTGAGTTTATTGCATACATAGCATATGTTGTGTTCAAACCGTGATAAACATAGTTAATGTCTGAGGTGGTCTTTTGAGGAAAAAACCACAGAGATTTGAGTGGACCTGTCCAGACTATTGTTAGTAAGTCAATAAGTATATTATTTACTAGCTTCTGTCCTCGGCTTCACCCGCATAAAAAGTGTTTTATCATCCTAAGGAAACACAAACAATCCTATGTCGGTCAATCAAAAATCTGTTCAGTAGATCAGTAGATAGATTACCCCCTACGACCTCACAAACTTTACCTCTTTATAATTTTAGTATAGATTTGGGACAAAAACTGTTATACATTACAGCATTTAAAATAAAATAGTTAGTTATATAAAGGCTAAAGAATGTATTGTGTAACCTACACTATTATCCACAAAATGATATCGAATAGGATAACGGTGTAGGTGGGTCAGTGACCGTTATTATTATTATAATAATAATACCATCCTGTAATGATTAATGCTCGGGTCTTCTCTGCATGAGAGCCTTTGCAGCGGGACAGTTCCAGGCTGGTATTATTATTATTATCATGCAAACATAAATGTTTAGGGTAGTTTTGTGTAAAACCATGTTTCTCGTAAGCAAGACGCAACAGGAGATTTGTATTTTTTCTACTACTCCTCTGTTATTCTTTTCTGATTAATTTCATTGGGGTAGCCAAAACAGTTAAATTCTATCTACGGGACTTCATCGAGCTTCATTGCCTCGGCGCTGTTCTGGTGGTCGCCACTGTTGATTCTGGCTTTCAGGAGTTGCAGTGGTTTGGGAATAATGCAGTGAGATTGTTCCAAAAATAAAAAGACCCAATAGGGGTATAAGAAATCGCACAGTATTCAAGCCTCTTGCAGTGTATTTGATAATGTCCTGTTGATAAATATTATTATGTTTATAGTTCTCGCCAAACTTCTTGGCTGCGCTGTAGTAAACCTCATACAAAAACAGCACCGATCCTGCCTTGCGCATCGGAAAACCAACTTCAGAGAACCCCAGAAGTTTGGCGAGAACTATACTTACTACCTTAATGAGAGTAATTTGCAATTTCTTCAATCCTGGGATATAATCATCATATTTATGATTCTGGGATTTCAGAGGAGGCATTATCAACTCGATGTTACTTACTTCCTCAAACTTTACGTAAATATACTCTACCTGTTCTTATTTCTGAATAAGTTATTCTCTTAAAATGGCTTAAAACTAACTACCTACCTAAATTAGTAAAACAAACTTCTGCCAGTGGCTTTACCTGCATGAAAACCTGAAATAATTATACCAAGGGAGCACATTCTCAGGATAAAAAGAATCCGATGTCCTTCTTGTACTACCTCGATACCAAAATTCATCAATATCGGTTTAGTGGTAAAAGTATGAAAACATATGGAACACTGGAACAGACATAGTATTCACAGTATAGTAGTCACAGTAGGCTCTGCGAAGAATTGCACAAGAAACATTTTGTCATCGAGTCTACTGCATACAGTAAGCGAGATAGGGCGATGCGACAAACATAAGCGAGTGAAAGAGCCAGTTATACAATGCTATCTTCTACTTCAACATTGACAAAAAAATAGCTACTGCACAGGGTTTTGCAGCCAACTTCAGAGATACAAAGATCTGCTGTGAGTACTATACCGGTATAGAAAGAAAAGTATTTATATTGTCACTGCCTATAAATAAATTAGTTTGGATGTTATTGTGAAGGTCAAAAATCCCATTATCTTGATGTCTTCACCATCCATAAAAGAACTACAATAATGTGAAGATGACCCTCTGAGCATTATATCTGTAATTGTCAAACTGCAAAGGTCTCTTCTAAACATTATAAAGACACATGAGTGGTTGCTAGGATGGTGTAGTTTATCATTTTGTTTTTTTTTTCGGGTTAGTATGACTCTATGGGACTGGTGTAGTCACCCAGATAAGATAAGAAAATCCATTATCTGCACTTATTGTGGGGGTCCTGACTATCATAGCCAATCATCTAGAGTGCACTGAAGCCTCATAGAAATAAGATAAAATATATTATAAAAACAAGCTTTAATTATACTTTTGTATTAAAAAATTCTAATTCCAGAATCGTTTCGAGTGCCTAGGGAGCTCAGTGGACGAATACAATGACGGGTTCGTGGAAGCTGTCCATACGGTCGGGTCTAAGTTTTTCAAGACCCGCCATACAAATAGGAACAAAAAGCTCTCTGATCCTACTCTCAAGCTAATGAAGGAGAGGCGTGAGATGATCCTGCAGTCTTCAGACGATGCGTTGAAATACCGGCAGCTAAATAGACGGATCTCAAAATCCTTGAAAAGCGACCTCCGCCGCTTGAATACTGAGCGTATTGAAGAGGCGATTGAGCGGAATAAGGGCTCCAAGGTCTTTGCAAGAGATCTGTCTATTGGGCAGACCCAGCTCACGAAACTGAAGACCGATGATGGCAGGATCGTTTCCGCCAAACCAGAGCTTCTGAGGGAGATCGAGAGATTCTATGGGCAGCTGTACACGTCAACCAGTAAACCCGTCGCGAATCTAGCGAATGACCCTAGAGCTAGATTGACCCGACACTATACCGAAGACATTCCGGACGTCAGCCTGTATGAGATTAGGATGGCTCTGAAACAGCTTAAGAACAACAAGGCACCGGGTGACGACGGAATCACGGCTGAACTCCTGAAGGCGGGTGGAAAACCGGTTCTTAAGACCCTTCAGAAGCTGTTTGATTCCGTCATATTCGAGGGCAAAACGCCACAGGCATGGTGCAGGGGTGTGGTGGTACTCTTCTTCAAGAAGGGTGACAATGCCCGGCTGAAGAACTATAGGCCCATCACACTTCTTAGCCATGTCTACAAGCTGTTTTCAAGAGTCATCACGAATCGTCTCGCGCGCAGGTTTGACGATTTCCAGCCTCCCGAACAAGCCGGATTCCGTAAGGGCTTCAGCACCGTAGACCACATACATACGCTGCGCCAGGTTATACAGAAGACCGAAGAGTACAACCTGCCTCTCTGCTTAGCGTTTGTGGACTACGAGAAAGCCTTCGATTCGATCGAGACTTGGGCTGTATTGCAGTCTCTCCAACGGTGCCAAATTGACTACCGGTACATCGAAGTGTTGAAGTGTTTATACAAAAACGCCACCATGTCAGTTCGACTTCAGGATCAGACTTCGGAACCAGTCCTTCTGCAGCGAGGTGTGAGACAAGGAGACGTCATATCTCCGAAACTGTTTACTGCTGCACTGGAGGATGTCTTCAAGGTTCTGGACTGGAGAGGGCTAGGCATCAACGTCAATGGCGAGTACATCACTCACCTTCGGTTTGCCGACGATATAGTGGTTATAGCTGAGACCATGGAGGACCTCAGTACAATGCTCGATGATCTCAGTAGAGCTTCCGAAAGAGTGGGTCTTAGGATGAACATGGACAAAACCAAGGTGATGTTGAATGCCCATGTTACAACCAACCCTATCAAGGTCGGAGACTCTACACTCGAAGTTGTGGGCGACTATGTCTACCTTGGACAAACGATCCAATTGGGTAGGGCCAACTTCGAGAAAGAGGTCAACCGTCGTATCCGACTCGGCTGGGCAGCGTTCGGGAAGTTGCGCGGTATCTTCTCGTCCAACTTACCACAGTGTCTCAAGACGAAAGTCTATGACCAGTGTGTGTTGCCAGTGATGACATATGGCTCTGAGACGTGGTCGCTTACAATGGGCCTCATCAGAAAGCTTACAGTCACTCAAAGGGCAATGGAGAGGGCTATGCTCGGAGTTTCCTTGCGTGATCGAATCAGAAATGTAGAGATCCGCAAGAGAACCAGGGTTACCGACATAGCCCGAAGAATTGCCAAACTCAAGTGGCAGTGGGCAGGGCACATTGCTCGCAGAACGGATGGCCGATGGGGCAGAAAGGTTCTGGAGTGGCGACCGCGAACCGGAACACGTTGCGTCGGAAGGCCTCCCACTAGGTGGACCGATGACCTGGTGAAGGTTGCGGGGATCCGCTGGTTGCGAGACGCACGAGACTGGTCAATGTGGCGACGCTTGGGGGAGGCCTATGTCCAGCAGTGGACGTCTTTCGGCTGATATGATGATGATGATGATTAAAAAATTGCATTGTTCTGAGACACAAACGTGTGAGCAGTATTTCAGCTCAATCGGACACTGGCGAAGTGCGTCAAATGTAAGTTGCAAGATTTAAGAGGTGAAACTAGAAAAAATCTTGTAGAAATAATTCTAATATACGGAACTCCTTGTATGAAACTAACGAGCAATTTCACTTGGTCTGGTTATATTTTAGCGATATAAAGCGCTGTCGTCGAATATTTTGTTGTACTGGAACGTGTCTCATGGAACGATTAAATTTGGACTTATTTGTTGTTAATTTAAATGTTGTTAGGCAACTTAGGTAATAGAAGTTCTTCTTTTACAAAATTTATAGCTTCTCGTGACGGGGACTTTAGATGATCAATGCATATTTGGTCATTTCAAACTAATTGGAAATTTCAAAGAATTTAATCCAGGTTTACTAATTCGACCCATTTCTACTGGCTTTCAGCTTGTTTGTCGTCGCATTTAAAAATCTGACCAATGAGGTAATATTATAACTCACTATTCTGTCTTACTATTCTGTCTCACTATTCTGTCTCACTATACTGTCTGTATTTTCCGCAGGCCTTTGCCCTGCAATGGAAAAATACAGGCAAGATCACTCAGAACTCTGCCCCATACATTTCAGTTGCTAAGGATTTTATTCTACTGGCTAAATACATTTATCTAATGCAATTGATAAACTAATCAGATGACAAAAACAGAACAATATAAAAAATAATATAGATAAATATATTTGACAAGTTCCAGTATATAGTTCTCGCCAAACTTCTTGACCGCCCTGAAGTTGGCTACAATGGCTGCGCAGTAGTAAATCTCATACAATAATTAAAATAATCAAAAAGACCCGACTGCTGAAGCGAACTAAAAAGACGTAAACAAGAAGAAAATCATGCTGTGCAGTCGGAGGATACATATTCGCGAGCTGGCTGACCAAAACCAGATGTATCCTCCGACTGCACAGCATGATTTATTATTTGGTACACTAAACATATAATTGTTATATATTTTTGAAATCACCCCTTAAAACCCTTTATTTTATACCTCCCTAAAAAATTAGGCCCCCACAATATGTCGCCCAAAAGCCGCCATTTCTATTTTCCAATTTTGATGTAGCCAGTGACACCTGCAAGGTTAAGACGAATCGATTGACCTATAAGAATCATCAAAATCGGACAACGCGTGTGATCTCTAGAACGCCACATAGGAACAAACATTCATGTAACACAGACTGATAAACACATTGCCCTCCTTCGACAGTCGGGTAAAAACAGCACCGTCTCGTGCCTTGCGCATCGGCAAGCCAACTTTAGGGCGGCCCAGAAGTTTGTCGAGAACCGTACTGTAAATGAGCTTACTAACATACTTCGACCTTGTCAATCACAAAACATTTTTTTAACCAGTTTCACCCTCTATTTTTATTTCAAAGAAACCTGATATCCAAGGGTCTTGGTAACAGGTGTGTCAATGAAGACATATAGGTAAAGTGTAGGGTGCACCCTATTGTCAAAAATGCATTGTGCATATTGTATTCTACTATGCAGTAACAGGTTGCACTGTGTCATCAAGTGTATTTACTTTTAGAAAGAGAAAAGAACATTCAGTTTCTGTTTTTTTTTTTTTTATTGAGAATTTAACCATTCAATTTGGTTTTATTTACTTAAGTACCTCTATTTAGTAACTGTCTGAAATCTGCTCTACCAAATAAAAGTATTAGGAGAACAAGTGCATTTTTGAAGATTAGGGTGCACCCTTAGGGCGGTTACGCACTATATCCGATCCGTGGCCGAGAAATTTCGGTGCCGAAGTAGCCGTAGTACTTCTTGTATGGTAGTACTTACGCACTACATCTAAACTCTATCTATCTGTCATAATTCAGAAACTTATGCTGAATTTCAATATTCACCAAAATGCATGAAAAGATTTTTGAAAGTTTTTGAAACTATTTTCCTGTAATAGTAGTTTATGCAACGGGAGTAGTAATAGTTTATGCCCGAAAAGTAGATGTAGCCTTAAATGACACGTGTAGAATAATCACTGGGTGCTTTAAACCTACTCCACTTTAAATAATAGGGAATATTAAAACACGAGTGTGGGTTGATAATAGTATCACACGAGTATTTTAATACCTAATTATATGAATGAAGACTAAATAAATAGTGTATGCAAATACGCTATTTTGTCTTCATTCATACAGTTGAAATAAAACAGTAGTGGAAACGAAATAAAATATGTGGTAAGGTGGGTAATTTAGATTCACATTGCGCGTGACATCCATAGACAATGACACTGTTTTTATACATTAAGCCCATAAGCGCCAATAGATTAAGAGGTAAGTATCCTATAAAAATTAAGAAGTTATTTTATGATGCAGTTTGAAAATCGAAGCCTAATGTTGCACTGTAAAGTTTCTTCTTTTTTAATTTGACCTATCTACGAAAAAAAATACGTGTATAAACAATCATTATATAATAATTAGTGTATAAATTCATATTTGGAACATTACGTTGTGAGTGTAGATAAAAGTTGTTATGACTTCAGGAAAACCAGAAGTAAAAAACGAATACTCAAAATAATATTTTTATTGTCAGGAAAATATTAGTTGTAATATGCTCAAATTTGATTGTGAAATCTCATCGTCTTCCTGCTCGTTTTCTCCTTCCATACCGTCCCGTCCCCCGCCACGCTATCACTGACTCCCATTTCTTTCATATCACTCCTCACACAGTCCATCCATTTTTCTTTGGCCTTCCTCTCCCTCCCAATCCACGCATATTTATATCACATCACATCACATCATCAGCCTATTAATGTTCCCACTGCTGGGACACAGGCCTCCTCTCTGTGAGAGGGAATGGGCCGTAATCCACCACGCGGGCCCAGTGCGGGTTGGTCATATTTATATACACAACTATTTTAGTGACATGAGTTTCATCCCTCTCAGTAGAGCAGTGGTTATCTTGTGGTTACGGCCCCGCGAATTACTTAGTGTAATTTATTGCATACATCATCAATGCTCCCAAAACGTTGAAGTAAAACATCGTGAGGAAATGGCATGTCCTAGAAGAAAAAATCTACTAACCCGTACTGGGCCCGCGTGGTAGAATATGTAGCATTCCCTCTCACAGAGAGGAGGCCTGTGTCCCAGCAGTGGGAAAATTATAGGCTTATTATACTATGCTATACCAAGACAAAGATACCAATTTTAGTGTGAGAATTCGAATACACTCACGCTTCGCGTCTCGGTGTGAGCTGACCCTAAGCTTGTAAATAAAAATACATGCATGTCTATATCATGTCTCGCACGAATTTGATAGGCAAATTGCACATAACTCGTCTTTTTGCCAAAACCAGGCAATGAATTGCTGTATTTTTGTTTACTAAAGCTTTGGTCTCTTGATTAGAACGCACAACGCTGCGGTATGCGGTGCCGGACACATAATCGTATGAAAAACATCTAGAGTTGTATTTCGTAGAGATGAAATGGATATTCGATAACTATCTGGTATCCGGCCTATCCGGCGCCTAATTACTATCCGGCCGGATACCGTATAACAAGCGCCTATCCAGCCGGAAACCGGCTTTTAAAAATACATCAAATTTAAGTAGCTCTTTATTTATGTCACATAACGAATACAATCAATGGTAACAAAGTTTTCATTCTCTAAAATAGAAAAATAATTAGTACTCATACTGCACTAAGAATGAATACTAATTTATCTGCGTTATTAGGTAACAAGCGGCTTTTCTTGTCTTCATAAACAAGGCCAGCTTCAGAAATCGTTAAAAACGATAAATCTTTTTAGAATTATATCAATACTTCAAATAACAAAAGCGCGTATTTAATAATAACATAAAACGTTGTGTTTGCAATCAATTTAACGAATCAATGAAACAATTGCTAACTTCGCTCATGAACGAAAATACCCGAATTCGACCGAGTCCACCCGATCGTTCTTGCGCACCTACGCAAGCTCACTTCTTGCGATGCAATAAAACGCAATGTTCGTCGGATATCCGGCTACAAAGTTGGCCGGATATTCGGTATCCGGTATCCGACAAAAAAGCTATTCGTTTCATCTCTAGTATTTTGTTCCGTCGCAGTGTGGTGGATTATATTCGGCACCGCATATCGCATTTATGCACTTTTAACCGACTTTCAAAAAGGAAAAAGTTTTATGTTCTTCTGTATGTTTCTTTTGTTTAGAGATCGAAGCTTTATCTAGTTTGGTAAACAAATAATGTCACCTTTTAAGATTTTGATATTAGTGAAATCACGTGTTTTTTTTAATGTAATTAATACTACGGCTGTTCTTACAAAGATCAAGAAATTCAAAAGTAACTAAAACCCAGTTTCTGAAAGACGAATCAACCTACAAAATTAGGTAACAGACTGCCCAAACCACTGCTAACTGAAAAATAACACCAAATTTAACCATGTCACGAGTTTGACAGCCTAATTGCTAATATTCGGGGTAATGAGCCTTTTAGATACCAGAAAGTGCATTGAAGCAAAACTAGTAATATTTGCACTGGTAAGATCGTGTACCAAAAAAGGCATTTTAAAATAAAACAAGCTTATATAATAAAATAAAAAAGTTTTTTTGTTATGATTTGTTTTTTATAAAGAAATATTTAAGAATGTAAATAGAAATTGTAATAAACAGTATAATAATATTAATATCAGCCTGTAACCTTAGGAGGCTCTCGTTAGGCAGCTGGGTCAAGGACCCTGATCCAGAGAGCAGTATTGCTGGACACGGCTCGTATTGCTAGGAGGTTCCTCTTTCTGGAGCCCTGACCGCCGGTAGCTTGGACCCTGTTCCCGATACCGGTGGGCCTCTATGTTTATATTTTTAAATGATTTTGTTATATATATTTATTTACAAAAAATTAAAGCAAACGAATAAAGGACATAATATCAGCCAGTAACTTGCGTGTTGCTGTGCAAATGCCCCTTCTCATACAGATAAAAATATACGCTTTCTCAAAAAGTAGTAAAAAGAACCGGCCAAGTGCGAGTCGGACTCGCACACGAAGGGTTCCGTACTATTATCGAAAAAAAAAATGCATAAAAATCACGTTTGTTGTATGGGAGCTCCCCTTAATTTATTTTATTTTAATTTATTAATTATTATTTTATGAAGTAAATATACAACTAAACATTCTGTGAATATTTCAAGCGTCTACCTGTTGCCGTTATTAATATGGAGCATAAAATGGCAAAAATATCACGTTTGTTGTATGGGAGCCCTCCTTTAATATTTCGTTTTATACTGTTTTTAGTTTTTGTTGTTATAGCGGCAACAGAAATACATCATCTGTAAAAATTTCAACTATCTAGCTATCACGGTTCATGAGATACAGCCTGGAGACAGACGGACAGACAGACAGACAGACGGATCGCGAAGTCTTAGTAATAGGGTCCCGTTTTTACCCTTTGGGTACGGAACCCTAAAAATGTATGTAATTATATTTCAGCTCAATCATACACCAGGAAGTAGGTTACATTTAATTTGTAAGCTTCGATTACATACACACCATCACAGATAAAACTAAAGCTTGTAATATTTGGGTTGCTTAGCCTTTTTTAAACTGTTTTTTAAAGAGTTTTTTTTAGGGTTCCGTACCCAAAGGGTAAAAACGGGACCCTATTACTGAGACTCCGCGGTCCGTCTGTCTGTCACCAAGCTGTATCTAATGAACCGTGATAGCTAGACAGTTGAAATTTTCACAGGTGATGTATTTCTGTTGCCGCTATAACAACAAATACAAAAAACAGAATAAAATAAATATTTAAGTAGGGCTCCCATACAACAAACGTGATTTTTGTGCCGTTTTTTTGCGATAATGGTACGGAACCCTTCGTGCGCGAGTCCGACTCCCACTTGACCGGAAACGCGTTTGTTTACCAAAGAAGCTAGACTCTAAAATAAAAATCTCCAACTCATCTAAACTTATCTATAATCCATTTAAAAAAACAATGGATACTTAAATAATTCCTTTTTACAGCCCGTTTAATCAATTTTGACTTCTATTGCATTGGTGATATGACAAGTGGCAGCTGTAGTTAACAGTTGGTTTTGGTAACAGGTTTATGCTTTTTATGTCATCCTTATGTTTACGGAACAGAACTCAAAATCGATCGGACACACCGATAAAAATGGTTGTAAACATTTATAATGTTATTTCATACTAGCTGTGCCCGCGACTTCGTTCGCGTGGTTGTCGAGAGCAAAACAACGTCGTTTAGATAAGAGTATATCACCTTTTTGATGATTTAGATAAGAGTCCTGACTTTGGTATAGTTGATTACGTTAATGCTTCTCTATATACTATGTTAGCGGTGGAATTACCCGGAGCATATACAAAAAGGTTGTTTGGGTTGCTAACACGTGATAGAGAAACATAGAGTTGGCCGTGTGAAAAACAATCAAAAGTAAGGTCTACACCCGCAACGGATAACGTCTGGCCTTGGGCTTTATTAATAGTCATAGCGTAACAGAGGCTTACAGGAAATTGCACACGTTTGAAAGTAAACGGAAAATTATTGGGGATAATGGGTATCCTGGGAATGAAAACAACATCACCGGAGCCGCAACCTGTTAAGATTTCGGCTTCGATGACATTTCGTTGGAGATTTGTTACTCTCAACCGAGTTCCATTGCATAGTTTTGGTGGGCTTAAATTTCTGAGTAGAATGATTGGTACTCCGACTTTTAAATAAATTTTGTGTGCTGGAAGACCTGGTGTATTTAGAGAGTCTAAAAACTCTACTGGATAGTGGGTGGCATCTCCTTCTTCTAAAACCGTGTTAATAGATAAATATTCCCTACTTTCTCCAGAAACATGTACCAATATTTGAGAATTTATTGCTGCTGCTTGGTCGTTGCGAGGTGCCAAAATAGCTCGTTGGCATAGCCAAGCAGCGTCATGGTTCGAGATCTCTGATGGATCTCCGTATACAGAGGAAATGAGTTCCTGCTGTGAGGCAACAGAAGAACACAGGCTTTCGACTAAAGTTACTTTACCTCCTTCTTGAGTCGGGTATGTGCCGTTACCAATTTGAAGTAGTAAATTTGAGAAAACCTGCGCGTTTGCGTCACCTCCCAAATATGCTCGCATATTAAAGCTCAAATTAGTTAATATGACACTACGCCATAAAATAGAGCTCTTTAAACAGGCACCTATTTCATCGGCCCTCGTTCCTCTGGGTATTATAGGGAGTGTCTGCCTGAAGTCTCCACAGAATAGCACCGTTAAGCCTCCCATCGGTCGGTCATTTTGTCTTATATCTCGCAACGTTCTATCTACAGCTTCCACAGCTTTACGATTTGCCATCGTACACTCGTCCCAAACGATAAGGGCGCAATCGCGTAAAACCCTTGCTTTATCACTATTGCGAGACACGTTGCAAACAGGGTTTTCTGTGCGGTCCAAGTCGATTGGTATTTTAAATGTTGTATGTGCAGTTTTTCCTCCTGGTAATAAAGTGGCAGCTATTCCTGAGGAAGCGACGGCAAGGGCAATTTTGTTTTGGCTCCTTATTTGAGCCAAGATAACTTTAGTGAGGAAAGTTTTACCTGTTCCACCAGGTGCATCTAAAAACAGCATTTCTCCTAATGAATGTTCTACACTACAGCATACTCTATCAAAGATTTGACGTTGTTCTGACGTCAAATTTGAACAGCCATTTCGCAATATTTCTGCTAACTCTTCGGGGTTGTAATTTATTTCAGATGTATACTCCCTATTAATTCGTTCCCCACCAACTGTCGGTGTCGGCAAGCCGTATTGACTGAGGGGGTTCCCTCCTATACTTGTAACTATATCTTGTATAGCCAGCAAAGCCCTATTATGGCAGCTTTCACGTACTTGGTCAGAAGTTTCACTATTTATATTTTGCTGTCTCAAAAAATCTTCGGCAAACGCGTCTTTATATTTTTGCCACAACTGCCCAGCGTCCGATAGGCCACAAAATGTCAACAAAATGGCAAATAAATGGCGCAAACGATGTGGACTATCACTGACGCATGCTTCGGCTAAAGCATCATCCCAATGCTGATCGCCATCTAATAAATGCCGTGCGCGGCAAGCAGCTTGAAATGTGGGATATTCTATATCGTCCACTTTGCGGAGCTCAGCAAAAGAAGTAGGTCCTCGCACTGTGTGAAGAAGAAGGCGTAAATAATAACACTCTGCATTATTTGGGTGCACCGTGTATACTCTTCCAATCACGTGTTCTTTAAAAATGCCGGACTCGCCTTCTACAGCAGTTCCACGTCTCCTGCGATTAAAAACACCTTGCTGCTTGTTATAAGTATAATAATGTGGCACTTCATTGTACAACAGAGACTTAGCGAAATTGTCTCTTTCGCAAAGGCGAAAGAATGCGAGCAAGGTGGTTTGTCTTGGGTTGTTCATTCTTTCTGCCACATTTTCTGGCTGAAAGTAAACTCGCTGCCCGCCTTCCAGGTGCACGTCAAGATGGATGACTGGCGGATACCTTTCATGAATAGGGAAACTCAAAATGCGCCAAACTGCCTCCGAAGAGCTTATGTATCGGCCAGATTGATACCTTGTCACTTCATCAAATTGGTTGTTATTTCTTAGTGCTATCATGGCTTGATCACTACCTTTATTAACATATTTACATATATATTTTATAGATTCGACGCTATTACAAATTTCAACATTAATGTGTGCTTGAAAAGCGTTTGACAAAACTGGAGAATACGGTACCACCCAACTATTATTTAGAATTATTTCTTGTCCACGGAATCTGACAGTAGCTGTGAAACCACCTTGTGACGGTGATCTTCGCCGGTATTGCGGATACCCATTTTCCCCAGCCATAGTTAGTTCTTTCAGTGCTCTGGGGTATTTTTTTGAGCATTGACCATCTTTCATGCACGGTGATTCCCTGTTTAAGAGGCCACATGGCCCGTGAACCATATGTGTTTTTACTATGTCATGCAAAATCGGATCTGCATTATAGTCCGGAAATTCTGCACTTATGACACTGTCTATAGCATCGGGACGAATTTTTTCTTCCAGCCACAGAAGAATGTGCGCGTGGGGTAAACCACGCTTTTGCCACTCGACGCTATACATAAAACAAAGAGTTGAACCGAAAACTTTCTCCTTTGTAAGTAGATTAATCAAGACTTTGAGTTTTAAATGAAAAATCCTAGCAATAATGTCATGTCTGTCGTATGACGCCTGTCCTGTGAGAAGTGCCTGGCAAATCTCCGTCCACTTTGGATTTGTTGTAAATGTTATAAAAAGGTCCGGCCGGCCGTATTTACGGACGTAACAAAAAGCATCTTGCGTTCGTTCGTGCATATACCGCGGACCGCCTGTGAAACTGGATGGCAAAATAACCAATCGACCCAAGTTTTCGACGTTATTATCTGATTGCATGGCGTCCCGCAAGTGCACGTATTCTTCAGCGCGTAACCGTCGCTGGTTAGTGCGAATATACACTAAACGTTCAGTTTCTATTTTTGCGTACATGTCCACAATAAATTGGCTGAACAAACCACGAAATCGTTGCAAATATACGAAACTGTTTTGCCTTATTTGTAAAAGGTAGGAATAGTATTGTTGAGCAGATATTTTTTTTTGATAATTAGTGACTCTCGTAGTAGGGTTCACTTGGTACAGCCCAAAATTGTACCCATCTTCACCATGACAATAGATTAGTGGATATTGCAGGGCGTCGTAAGCTCGGTGGGTTTCCAAAATGCGTTGAAGGCGATCGTCGCGTGTACGCAACACGATATCACGTCTCTCACACTCCTGGTCGACTAAAACAACTGCAACTTCATCTGCGACGGGTGCATTGTGTCTTCCACGGTGTTCACCCACAGGACGTCTATCGGCACTTATAACAATTTTGAAATCATTGCTGCCTTGTGGAATTGACTCCAATGCAGCTTTGAATTCACGAACGTACTGGTTAACGCGATGCAGCAATTCTTGAAGTTGACCCAAAAGCTCAGCATTGAGCTGGGGAAAATTGTGATTTCTAACATTGAGCTGTTGCGTGTAATCGGATACAAAATAAATTTGGAGAAATTTGGGTTCATTTTCTGGCAGCAAAGATCCAATAAGGTGATAAACTTGACCTTGTACTTTGAAGGTTGGCATGAACGGTCCTTCCGTTATTTGTTTTGCCCCAAAGGAAGTCATTTGGAAAGCACTGTTATATAAACGAATATTATCCAAAAAACGGTTCGACTGGGGATGATCGCCATTCAGGAGACTTATAAGTAAGTGTGGTGGATCTTGGAAATTTGGAAGAACAATTTTTCCATTTGAGCAGCACATTCCATCTGTCTCTTTCCTCCATTTCAAAGCATGACAAAAATTACAAATTTCTCTCATGTCACCCACGAAAGTAAAGCCAGCATAATTAATTCTAGACGAATATGTGAACCCTGATTCTTCCCTATTGTCCCAAGGTAATAAAATATTTGCATCGTCATTTTCCATGGACTCATCAGCTCCGCTATTTGTTTCTCTATTCATATGGTATCGAGCTCGTTCTATTTCTAGGCGAGATTGACGTTGTTCTGCTGTTTCTGCTCGTCTTAGTTCATCTATTCTTTCCCTTTCAGATGCAAGATAACTTTCATTGTTTCTTTGTACACCTACATAGTTATGTCTAGCTATTTCTAATCGTTCTTCTCTTTGGGAGAGAGATTCAGACTCGCGCGAGAGAGCGTGTCGCTCTCGGTCAGATGACAGACGTGCTTGGCGTTCCTCGATACTCTCTTGAGAACGCAAAGTCGCGGTCCGAGTTCTTTGCGAACTTAAGCGCGACTCCCTTTCTGTGAAAGTCTCTGACTCGCGTGAGAGAGACTGGCGCTCCCGATCAGCAGACAGCCGAACTTCGCGTTCCTGGATATTCTCTTGAGAACGCAAAGTCGCGGTCCGAGTTCTTTGCGAACTTAAGCGCGACTCCCTTTCTGTGAATGTCTCTGACTCACGTGAGAGAGAGTGGCGCTCCCGATCAGCAGACAGCCGAACTTCGCGTTCCTGGATATTCTCTTGAGAACGCAAAGTCGCGGTCCGAGTTCTTTGCGAACTTAAGCGCGACTCCCTTTCTGTGAATGTCTCTGACTCACGTGAGAGAGAGTGGCGCACCCGATCAGCAGACAGCCGGTCTTCGCGTTCCTGGATACTCTCTTGAGACCGCAAAGTCGCGGTCCGTGTTCTTTGTGAACTTAAACGTGACTCCCTTTCGGTGAACGTTTCCGATTCACGTGAAAGAGCGATGTGCTCTCGGTTAGCAGATAACCGTGCTTCACGATCTTCTTCCGATTCCTGAGACCTACAAAGTCTCATCCTTTTCGCATTTCGGCTACGCAGCGAAAGGTTAGTTTTTTTTCTTTGAGGCATTTTCAAGGAAAATTAAAGCAATAAACAAAACTAACAACACTTATGACTGAATAGCCTACAAACTTAAAAGAACGGTGCGTCGAACAGTCTAGTGTGACAACGTATCGTCTGTTCGTGGTCGTGACTCAACGAATTGGCAACACTAACTTACTGTATAACGATTGGCACTATTGGATTCAAACTACGAAGTAAATCAAATACAATCTTAACTTCGTACTTCAAACCAATGACCAAAGTTGACCAAACGAAACCAATAAGATAAGCAAATACTTTTTTTTCGACCAATTTAGAAAATCGATAAACCAAGCAACCAAAGAACTTTTACGACACACGCAAGAACTTTTAAGACACCTAACGAAACCCAATTTGCCTAGTAAACACGGTGGACGTCATCCTCGCGCGGAAAATCTTAAGAGCGCGGCGAACGGAGCTCGCAAATGCAATTCGAGACGAGTGAAGAATTCGTTCAGAGTATTGCTATCTCGCTTTGCACACACACGCGGTGCGCCGTGCGCAGCCGTGTGTGTGCGAGTAGATAGGCTTCCATTCATAACGATTCGAAAGCCGGCAAGCCGGCCAACGCGAACTGCGCCGGCGTTCTTTTGTCTTATTTATGTAGGTAACTATGTCTTTTACGAAACCTCAAATATGTATTGTTATAATAAATAATTAATGCAAGTAAAATAATACAAATGTTACTTAGGCAAAGTATTAGTATAAGACAAATATTCCAATAATTTATGCCTATTTACGCATAAGTAGGTACAGACAAATAACAGCGCTCTGATCTAAGAATATTAAAAATAAAAACAAGAATTTCGTATAAACATTTATCTACACTCACAACGTAATGTTCCAAATACGAATTCGAAAAATATTGTATAAACACGTACTTTATATTCGTGGATAGGTAAAATTTAAAAAATAAACCATTATACATATAAAATAACTTTTTAATTTTTATAGCACACTTTTACTTTTTAATTTTCTGGCGCGTATGGGCTCATGTCATTGTCAGTTGTCTGTGGATGCGCGCGCTGCGCAATGAGAATCTAAATTGTCCGCCATACCATACCACATATTTTTCCCTTTCCACTTTTGTTTTATTTCAACTGTATGAGTGAAGATAAAGTAGTGTATGTAATAGCATATAATTAGGTATTAAAACACTCGCGTAATATTATTATCAAATTCGGCTTCGCCTCATTTGATAAACCTACGCTCGTGTTTTAATAACCCCTATTATATGACCATTGCATAATAGTAGTTTATGCAATGGCCATATAATAGGGGTTATTAAAACACGAGCGTAGGTTTATCAAATGAGGCGAAGCCGAATTTGATAATAATATTACGCGAGTGTTTTAATACCTAATTATATGCCGTTGCATACACTACTTTATCTTCACTCATACAGTTGAAATAAAACAAAAGTGGAAAGAGAAAAATATTTGGTATGGCGGGCAATTTAGATTCTCATTGCGCTGCACGCGCATCCACAGACAATTAAACTTCTTTACTACAGCCCATACGCGCCAGAAAATTAAAAAGTAAAAGTGTGCTATAAAAATTAAAAAGTTATTTTATGATGCAGTTGTTTGAAAATCGAAGGAAAATGTTGAACTATAATGGTTTTTTTTTTAATTTTACCTATCCACGAATATAAAGTACGTGTTTATACAATATTTTTTGAATTCGTATTTGGAACATTACGTTGTGAGTGTAGATAAACTACTATTATTTAGTTATGTTTTACTTTATAGATCATCATTCATCTATTTAAAAAATATAAATCAAAACGTGATAAAGTCGTGTAGGGTGACCATAAATATTATCGACTGAACGAAATACAAAAATACAATAATGATAATCAGAAAACATTTTTACGCACGCTTTTTAGTTTATTTATTCAATTTTTTTATATGCCAGTCCTTTAAGCGTCCATATTATAAAAATACAGTATTTGCGGTTTGTTATTTGCAATTGTCCTTGTATCTGGTAAAAATAGTAACTTATTGTATTATATCATTGGGATATAGGTACTTACTGTGAGAAACATCCCAACGCTCGGAGTCCATGTCGGCAACCAAACCAAATCGTAAATAATAAAGTCCGTAAACAACGCAAAGTTCGTAAGAAAGTAGATTACTCAATATCAAAGTTCAAATCACAAGGCAAATCTAAATCCAAGTTCATAGCTTAGGTCAATAGTGTCAGAAATATAACAATAAGTACAAGAAAAGAAATAAATACGCACGAGCAGCACAGTAAAGTAATCGTCTAACACTGACAACAAACCACAAAAAAAAAAGTTAATTAAAAAAATCAAAAAACCCGACTGCTTGAAAAGCGAACTAAAAAGACGTAAACAAGGAGAAAATCATGCTGTGCTGTCGGAGGATACATCTTCGCGAGCTGGCTGACCAAAACCAGACGTATCCTCCGACTGCACAGCATGATTTTCTCCTTGTTTACGTCTTTTTAGTTCGCTTTTCAAGCAGTCGGGTTTTTGATTTTTTTAATTAACTTTTTTTATTTATAACTTTTTGGTTATTTTTTTTTTCGAGTCAGGTACATTTAAACATTATAAGGGTTATATATTTTTGAAATCACCTCTTAAAATCCTTTATTTTGATACCCCACACGATAGGTGTGGAAGAAAAAAAAAATTTGGGCCCCCACAATATGGCGCCCAAGAACCGCTATTTTCCTATTTGCCAATTTTTATGTAGCCAGTGACACTCGCGGGGTTAAGGCGAATCGATTGACGTAAGCACCATCAAAATCGGCCCACGCGTTTGGTTTCTAGAATGCCACATAGGAACAAACATACATACATACATAAATAGACTGATAAACACATTACCCTCCTTCGGCAGTCGGGTAAAAAATATACAATACAACAAACAGTAAACAACCCCGAAGTGCCCCGAACAAAAGCCGTACGAGCGATACCTACTCAACCGTATGAAGCACGACTACACACACATTGACATGACGTGCTCGACGCGACAGCAATACTAGCTATTGAAAATGTATGATTATTTTTATGTGTTCCGTAATACCAAAAATTATGAATGAAAACTTAATGTTTTTTTATTTATTTTTCTATAATTTGTTTCTTGATAATATGAGCTATGTTATAGCGTTGACAATTTTATAGATATTGTTTTTTTTAAGATAGAAAAATCAATAAGAAAACATGTCATTTACGCTGTAAAAATGTACGAAATGGAATTCGCTTAAACTTCATTTTAGGTAAGTATTTTGAAAAAAAAAAGACGTAGGAACCTAGATAAATACTGTCTGAATCCGAATATTAGCATAATTTGGTGGAAATATGCTCAACTTACAAATGATTTAGGTATTACGTTTGTATGGACAATTCATGCTTCGCCGCGCCCTTAACACCGCGATTCAGAAAATGACGTCATTTGCACAACGCCATCTATCGGATTTAGATTTCAACTATCAACATTAGTTCTCGTAACGTAATATTTTACTTCTTGAACTCACTAAATTAATCATATCTTTTGATAGAGTGAACCGATTTCGATGAAACAAAAACTAAGTTAAACCTCAAGTTGCGTATAATTTTTGTATATAAACATTGTCAGCATTGAATTCGTAGATTTTACGTGATGTGCGCACAAACAAACAGACAAACAGACAAACAGACAAACAGACAAAAATTTCAAAAATGATGGAAATGGGTTCTGTTACTTATCTTTTCACACGCTGGCTATTTTTTGTTTCAATTTCTTCAATGTACAAAAATGACTTTTCTACAGATTTATTATATGTATAGATGGAGTATAGCTAGCCTAAATCAAAATCCATATAATTTCTAAATTTGCTACAAACTGACCTTAAACAGTACATTTCGTGTCAAGCATAAAAAGTCGAGATTTTAACACGAGCGAGCCCGAATTATGAGTAAGAAAGGGATAGCCTATTCATAGGTTACTTTAGTACTCAACACTGATCAAACATTTTTCAGTATTTTTAAGACGTTTTGCTTATTGCCCACAAATTGCATTTTTTGAGTTAGATCACTTTCCTTCGTAATGTGTGATATTGTCACTATGCAGGGCAAAAGCCTCCCTTTATTTACATAATTCTATTTTCATTTCTCCCCAACTCAACAACAATTATTTTTTTCCAGTTTAATTAAAATATAATCAAAATGGCGCTATGTGAAAGTCAGTTGGACTCCGCGTTGCCTCAGCTGAAGAGAGAGGAGTCTCCCAGCTCTGAGGGCAGTCAGCAGACCCCCGAGAAGAAGCCCAAGATTGAACACAATGGGGAGATTTATGGGTTAAATCAAGGTGAGTGTTGAGCACAGTGCACGGATACCCTAAGAACAGATCTTCATTTATAATAGAACTAGCTGACCCGGCAAACTTTGTTTTGCCATAAAAACACCAAACATTTATCTACCCTACCTACCCTACCCTACCCTACCTAACTTACCTACCCTACCTAACCTACCTACCCTACCTTACCCTACCTACCCTACCTACCCTACCTTACCTACCTTACCCTACCTACCCTACGCTAATTTACCTAAACTACCCACCCTACCCTACTTACCCTACCTACCTACCTACTCTAAACTACCTACCCTACCTTACCTATTTACCTACCCTACCTATGTAGGTAAGGTACAATTTTTTTTTATTAGAACCTTCTCCTATCAATAACAAACACAAAAAAAAAGAATGAGCGAAATCGGTCCAGCCGTTTACGATTCTATAAAGGACATACAGACAAACATTCATTTTTATAGATACTTGTAGTAGTTGTAGTGTATGTGCTTCTCCGCACTTAGACTCTCATTTGGCCCGTTGTGCGTGGGGGTTCTGGCTAACATAGCCAGCCTAGCTCCGCCCAAAATCACAGAAGCTGCCTGGGGGCTTCACAGGCTTGGTGGAGTGACCTCACTATTCTGAAGATTTCTGCACGTCTAAAAGCCACTGCCTCACATTTCAGGATGACATGGGCGGTTGATCCCTCGGCGTTAAAAGGAAATGCGGTCGCAGACATTCGACGGCATATCCTAAGTAAAAAGTCATAATTCGAGATTTGGCTCTCGTCTATTTCCTCCTCCAATATTGGACCAATTTAAAAGATGTTCCATAAACTGAATAAGAAAGATACTCATATACTGTGCCCCTATGTTTTTCATTTTTTTCATTTATAGTTGTCAAATTTGTACACTATACTTCATTAAAGATAGCTTGATCTCTGCGACATATGTCAAACTGACGTATACGTTATTGTTAGCCTGTCAAGCGCTATTGTTACTTTATTGATACTGACAGCTGTCGCAGAGATCAAGCTATCTTTTATGAAGTATAATAGGCCTTAATTTATGTAGGTTTGCAGCGCAATTTTGAGCATCTTTTGAGGGTTCTACTGCTTCTAAAGATGATATATCATCAAAAAGAAAAACATATGGCACAGTATATATCTTTATTATTGGAGTGGAATTTCTTGGAGAGTTCCAGACTGTTATTAGACAGCCAATGTGTTTGTTGTCTGTGATCTGCAAACTCCCTGAATGTGGCTTTTACGAGACACGTCGAAATGCCTACACATGGCCACAAAATCATTTGCTGCATCCCTCTCTTGCCAGTTCGTCTTCCATTTCGTTACCATGGATTCCTTTATGCCCAGGGACATCAGTCTTATTCTTTTATGCTTCCCAAGCCTGTTTAGGGTTTGGAACACGCCGAACATAACTGTTGATATGTGGATGTACTTTAGGTGCACCTCTGGCCGTCTGCCTAACCATTCGAGTAATACAGGCGTGATGTTATGTAGTAATTAACGTATTTAAGGGATAACACGTTTAGTCATTATTTGATTAACCTATTGTCGTGTACATTAGGAGCTAATTAGCTAATTTCTTATCATTAAGGTAACGACTAACGACGTGGTTCTTCAGTCATTGCAAATGGTCCCTCGACATGTAGAATGACCCAGTTATATTTGAGCCCTCGTACTCTGAGGACAAGTATCTGCTGTCGTAGTCATAATTTCAATAACCTTACTGCCGATTTCTCCCGCTAGATGACTCACTGTATCAAGGAGGAACACAATTATTGCAAATCGCCCCTCGACAAGTACAAGTGCCCAGTCGTATTTGAGCCCTCACAAGCGGATCACCAATTTCGGCTGTCGAAGCCATAGTCAGAATAAGGAACCGTACTGCTAATTTCTCCCGCTAGGTGTATCACTGAATCAAGGAGGAAAAAACACGTCTTGTATACCGTCTGTGGTAAGGTGACTGTTTTTGAGATTATCCCGTGTTTGAAATACTCCGTGTTTAACCTTTTGGTATTGTCATAAAAAAGAGCAGAAAAATTACCTCTCAAATTCACCCATCGGGGAACACAGGAGTGATTTTATCTCGTGTTATAGTTTTAAACTTGTTCTGTTCACTGTTTATTTACGAAGCGCCATCTGATCGATCAACTTGCGTATTTTCCTGGCGCATTCTTACCGACACGCTCGATTTTATAACTAGATATTATTATCTGTTTTTCCACCTTTAGTGAATATTTTTCTTGTTTGTTGCAGTGCCTGGTGGTATGCCTCTGACGGTGGACTATCGCTCGCCCGTGTCACACTTCGTTCCTCCCGAGCTGTACGCCGCCCGGCAGCCTAGGCAGGAGCCCATCAGTGCCGGTAAGAACTTACTATTTGTCGCAGTGCCTCTGACGGTGGACTATTGCTCGCCCGTGTTACACTTCGTTCCTTCCGAGCTGTACGCCACCCGGCAGCCTAGGCAGGAGCCCATCAGTGCCGGTAAGAACTCGTACTGTTGGTCGCAGTGACTTTGAAGGTGGACCGTAGACCGATAGTCCATCGAATCAAACTGGCTGCCTTTTACAACTATCCAACATAGTTGTGAAAAGGCAGCTAGTTTGACTGACCTCCTTTGGGTTTCCAGTCTAACTGACCTCCACGAGCCAGATACTGGTGACACCGTTGGCGAGACGTGTCAGATTTTCTATGTATATATACCAGCCTGCATCAACAGCTAAACATGCTTTCGAGGCACGGAGGAGTCTTGGTATATGATGATAGTCACCTATCCACGGACTGTCCTCGGCAAGCGTTGCTTAACCTTTCGTGCGCCACTAATTAGCTAAACAATAAAAAAGTCATTGTGTCTCGCGTGGATCCACGTCCTATACACACGAAAGGTTAAGCGTGCTATTAAACGTGCGGCTGTTAAACCGAGCCTCTTTTAATCTCCACTCTGCCTCCTTAATAACCTTTTCTCCTCGTTCTCAGCTGAAACCAGCGATCCGCCGACTCCTATTAAGCGAAAGAGGGGCAGACCCAGAGTGGACAAGACCAGCCCTGAGTATCTCGCCAACTTGGCGGCCAGGAAACAGGCCAAGGAGATGGGTGAGTCACGTTTTGTATTATAACAGTGAAAGTCAAAGTCAAAAAAATCAAAGTCAGAACTAAAGTCGACTGGTAGACAAGTCTATACTCTGATTTTTAATTTCGTTGACTTAACTGACATTTAAGCGGCGGTTAATTGTCACTTTATCGTTACATAAAAATAGTGTCGTAGCCTGACTATCCTGAATGATCGAAAGTGATCGAAAATCGAAGTAGATCGGAAATGTAACAATTTCACGGCATAAAAATTACATTTGTTAAGAAATTAGCGGCCCCTATTTAGTTTCTACTCATTTATGTCAGACTTAATTTATCGACCGCATTTATTTGATTGTTGATTTAATATTTAACACAGTAAAAGTTTATGTACTATGTGTATGAATACTGTTATATTTAAATATATTACGTTAATATTCATAAAACATTTATTTACAGCAATTAGTAAAATTAAATTGAGGAGTCACGTCAAATCGATTCGATGAATCACTTATGATTGACCTTACCTACAAAACTATGCTCTGCGCTTGCAACTTCAAAAAAAAATAAGGTCATTGGCAGCTGTCAGTTTAGTCTACGAAATTAAAAATCACAGTATAAGGCATTGTTTGCTTTTGTAATGTGGTTTTTACTTGTGCATAAAGATTTAATAAATAAAAGTTATGATTAAAAGTCATAATCAAACGACAAAATATTTATTTCAATTAGCTTATAAGACAGTCAAAATAATTTTTGTTAAAGTCAAAAAACATAGTCGAAAGTCAAAAGACTAATAATTTATTAAAATCGATCATAAAATCAGTACTTTTAGAAGACAAATTAAAATGCTTTTCGGTAAAGATTTGACGACTCGAATGGCGTGACGGGTAAATAAGCCTATGCCCTACGAGTCGCGGGTTCGATTCCCGCTCGGAACAAATAGCTACTTGGCATGTAGATAGTTGGTCCGGGTCTGGGTGTTTGTGTATGTTTTAGTTGTGTTTGTTGACATAGTATTCAGTATACAGGAACAATATTACAGCGAAAACGAATCGAAGCGTAACACTACCAAAAGTATATTTTTTTTAACTATACGCAGTAAGCAAAAAGTCGTGGATCAAACGAAACATGATTGTTGCGGTTATTTAGAGTAGGTCCTAAAGAGAGAAATATTTTTTTCCACTACCTTGACCATTATGTAACACCTGCCTAAGAAATTCGTTTCATAATATGAGCATTTAGACACAAGATTATAAAATAAAAATGAAAACAAAATTACATAATAACAGTAACTGGTAGTAGTATCATTATGTAACTGGCAGAATGATACTGAATCTGTTACCTCTCGAATTAGCTCGCGTTGATTGTGTGTATATTGTATAGTCTGTGGTTTTTAGTCTGAACGTTTCTAATAAATTGTTGTTGGCACTTATTTGAATTTAATTAAGGAAGGTCATCGGGTAGTGTAAAAAGAATAGTTCGTGTCTCGCATAAAAAGGCTTTATTTTAACACTCGCATGTAGCTTTCGAAATTGGCTACATCGCCCGTGTTACAATCTCGACTTTTTATGCTCGACACGTAATGTACTATTTTTAATATTTTTTATTTCCGGAATAAAGAAAATATTCTGCTAATAACCGTAACTATCGCCCTGTTTCATTTGCCCATCCTTTGTACTTGAATTTTAGGCCTAAAATCCTTCACAATGAACGTTGTGAAATACAGAACGGACACGAAATCAAATGTTATGAACTTAATATCTTCCCTTACTTATGATGTTAGAATACTCGTTACATCGCTTGGGTTCGCTTTCATTTCGAACGGGACGGTATATTGTCTCATGGACCAAGTGATTAATCAGTAATGCACTATGTATAATGCCCGGGCATTATGAAGCAAGTCAACTCAAATCTTGCAATGTAATGAATACTGATTTAAACTTGTATATTTATCACATTGTCTGGTCATTATGAATATTGCTACGTAACGGTTGGGCAATTACATAATTCTAGTCAATGAATTAGTCCAAGAGCGAGCCAAGCGAGCTCGGTAGCTTAGGGCATCCCGACATGGATAGGTTAGGTTCGAAGGAGATAACGGGAGCTGAAGTAAGCGGGCAAAGCGTGCTCCGTCGACTTTGTTGCTTAAATAGTTATCGTACCTACTTACCTATTCTATACTCAAAACAATGTCAACATTAAACAAATAAAAAAAAAAACATATTTTATTACCCGGCCCGATAAGTGATGGCCATTATTCAGCCGGTCTATTTAATTATTACAATAGTTTTTATCGTATTGACTACTCATATTGGGCATTTATCAAATTGCACGGGCATTGTGAATAATGCCGTATTAATCACTTGGTCCATAAAATGGGCAGTCGTGCCCAAAATAAATTATTTTTTGATATTGGTAGATACATCAACCGATATTTTCTCTAGAATATAAGTTCGGCTTATACATTGCTCGGAACCACATGAAGACCCGACATTTTATTTATTTTAAACCGACTTCAAAACAAGGAGGTTAGATTTTTCATTATTTTTATATTTCGATTCTTTTTTTTTTTCAGCCGCAATGATGAATAACAGGACCCCAGAAAGTGGGGAAAAGCGTAAGCGCGGCAGACCACGCGTGGACAAAACTAGCCCAGAGTATTTGGCTAGGAAGAGGGCACGAGAGTTAGGTAACAAACAAACATACATACTGCATTGTGCTAACTTGGGATTGGTTTTAGTGTAAATATCTACTAACTTTTGCTTTTACAGTAAAATATCATTGTAGCTTGAGCTTAACATTAAATAACAATGCTATCTCGGTTTTTGGTAAACAAAATCCTTACAACTATCACAAAATCCAGAATCACGACGCGAAATCCTTACACATGACATTAAATCCTGACACATGAAACTAAATCCTGACAAATGACACTAAATCCGGACATAACTAAATCCAGATTCACGAACTACAGAATAAATCCTGACACATAAAACTAAGTCCTGACTCATAACACTAAATCCTGATACACTAAATCCAGATTCACGAACCACAGAATAAATCCTGACACGTCATAACACATCCTGACATAAAACTAAGTCCTGACTCATAACACTAAATCCTGACCCATAATACTAAATCCAGATTCACGAACCACAGAATAAATCCCGACACGTCATAACAAATCCTGACACATAATACTACTAAATCCAGATTCACGTACCTCAGAATAAATCCTGACACGTCATAACACATCCTAACACATAAAACTAAATCCTGACTCATAACACTAAATCCTGGCAAATAATACTAAATCCAGATTCACGAACCACAGAGTCCTACATAAAATTGTGAAAATGACAAATACAAAATATATTTTTTACTAATACGCAATTAACTTCTGAATCTCTAAACTAACCCTAGGGTGCTGGAACGAAATTGTAAAAACATTAAAAAATACAAGTAATACAATTGGCTGTGGGTAATATAGTCAACCGGTTGGTTGATTAAATTATCGACAAATCGTCAAGCGCGGTTGCGCTTTACAATTTGTCACCAAATTATTTTTCGATAATCTCCGTTCCAGAATCCGGGTATAAGTCGCCGAACACTGAGACTTCAAGTCGTAAGCGGGGACGCCCACGCGTGGACAAAACTAGCCCAGAGTATTTGGCTAGAAAGAGGGAACGGGAGCTAGGTAACAAACATACATACATACTACTTGTCGTATATGTGCTAGCGTGGTGGTGGTTTTGAGTAACTAGAGTGCGTTGTAATATATATAAAAGTATTGTAATCTGGTGGTTATTATTAAAAAAAAATGACAGGAAATCCAGAAATGCGGTATGAGTATGCCAGTATCTTGATACGAAATCCAGATTCACGATTCGAAATCTTAAATATTGAAATGAAACTCAGAAATATGAGACACCAAATAATAAATTAAAACACTCAATCCTGAAGCGAGACAAAAAATTGGGAGCCATGAAATATATAATAACTAAAATTAAATTAATTAGAAGGGCAGTTATAGACAATATTTCTTTTTTTCGACACAAAATCTTAAATGAAGTCACTAATCACAAACACTTAATGTTGTAAGCGAGAACAAAATTAACGTATCTTATTTATTGAATACAAATAGTAGTTTATGCAACAGTCATATAATAGGGCTTATTAATACACGAGTGTTGATAATAGTATCACACGAGTGTTTTAATACCTAATTATATGCCGTTGCCTACACTATTTTATCTTCACTCATACAGTTGAAATAAAACAAAAGTGGAAACGGAAAAAAAAATATGTATAGCGGGCCCGTAACTCCGACAACGAAGTTACGGGCCCGCCATACCCAGTTGGAACCCGTGATACGCCCGTAACGTAGGCCGAAATTACGGACTACGTGCTTAGGGAGTAGGCACCTAGAGTCGTTTCGGTTCAGATTACCGAGCATATCTGTACAGATTTGCTTGGTTAGACCGGACTTACGAAATAACTTCACTTTTGTTAGTGCCACAACCAAAAATTTATGTGCATTGTCATCCAAACCAAACGTGTATGCAAAATTTCATCTTAGTCCGTTGAGCATGACTGCTTTAAAATTCAGTTGCAAGATTTGACCCGGACATACATACATAAATACATTGTAAGTTAAATAAAAGCTTGTAATAAAAAAAATACAAGTTCACCTCCCAGAGAAAAGAAAACTAATCAAGATAAAAAAAACAATTGCTTGAGTATCTACATTTTTACAAGCTTTTTATTAACTTGCAATGTATGTATGTTCAGGAGCTCGTGGCTAAATAATAACAGCCGCACGGGCGATCGAGGTTAAGCAACGCTTGCCGAGGTCGGTCCGTGGATGGGTGACCATTTCAACATTCCGAGTTTCCTCTGTACCTCGGTGCGCACGTTAAGCCGTTGGTCCCGGCTGTCATTTGAAGATCTTTGACAGTCGTTACGGGTAGTCAGAAGCCTGAGATCTGACACCAGTCTTGCCAAGGGGTGAAGTGTTACCCAGTAACTGTGTTGTGGAGGTCAGATAAGCAGTCGTTAGCTGAATCCGGTAAGACTGGAAGCCGACCCCAAAGTAGTTGGGAAAAGGCTAGGCAGATTGATTTCATTGTATTGTATGTTCGGATCCAATCTTGCAACTGAATTTTAAAGCAGTTATCCTCAACCGACTAAGATAAAATTTTGCATACACGTTTGGTTTGGATGACAATGCATGGTTAGCTAAGTGACGTCATTCTAAATGCAATATGACAGCCGAACAAGATGGCGGATTAGTTATTTTTGTGCACTGCCTTGATATGGGTATAAAATGAAATGATTTGCTAAGAAGAATACGAAAAAGGCTTGTTTAAAAAAAATATTTCATTACGTTTATTTATTTCACATTCTTCATGTCACTAATATCAATGCAGCCCTAGCTCTTGTACTAGGATCCTGTCCTGTATCACAAGAGTCCTCTAATGTTTGCCCACATGTAAGCTTTCAAATGAACAATAAAAAATACGAGGTTTGTATGATTTTGGTTCGTTTTTATCGGTTTTTCTATTCGTTGTTGTTGTAAATTGTAAATATCGTTGTGGTTCCCGGCAAAGGATAGGTCATCTCAACCCGCACCCTAATTGTGTAACACGCTTTCTATCACAATCCAAAGGATATCCTAATACATTGTTCATAAATTCCACAAATTCTGCTGCAGCCATTGCCGTTGTGTGTTACGGAATTACTACGCAGGTCGCTTTTGGTACGTTTTTCGGGTTCGATTCCTGCTTAGAACAAAATGAAAATGATTGTTGTTTGGGGCTTGGTGTTTAAGTAAGATTTGTGTTTTCGATGGAAGCTGTGATGTACAGTTGCGGAATGAATTGGATAAGCACCTTTAGGATCGGCTTACACCGATAGAGGACGCGACGCTGCGTGAACTTTTTAAAATAGTATCAAGAGTGGGCCTTACCAGAATACCAGCGCGGCGTTATTTATTCTTTTTAAATATCGATGCACATGCTGAGGTAGTAGTCTTTTTGGTCTCGCACGAGGTTTTTTTTGTTGTATTATTATTCAACTTTTTGCACGGGATTTTTTTGTTTTGGTTATTTTTTTTTGTTTATCTCATGTTTCCTGTGCGGGTCACAAATAAACTTATTTTGTTTCTTTCTTTTTTTATAAAATATACTAACTTTATTTTCTATACAGAAAGGTAAACATTTCAGTGAGAGGATTCGAATAAATTCGAATTTCGAAGGTTTCAAATGATGTCCGAATTCTCTCAATGAATGCACGCAGCGTTACCGTTAAGCGTAACCTTTTCTTTCCACAATTGTACATTATTTTGCACATTTCCTGTGGTTGGCTGTATAAAATTCTTAATAAAATGTATATATAATAATATTATTTAATAATATTCAATTCTATGTTATTCCGTTTGTTAACAGAAGCACTGGAGCGAAAGGCCAAGAGAGAATACAAACGTCGCACTACCGGAGGTAAGATTTTATTAATAAAAAATTAACAAAATTGTGACATGCTGTGATAAATTTAGTTTAATCCTACTAAATGACGATTTTTTTAACAGTCAGACATGTTTTACTGATGCACAAATATGTCTTTTAGAAATTATTAAAAAAAAAACGAATATATTTATTCTTTCGGTAACGTTAACTGACTTTTGAAAAATCCGGCCCTGAGGAGTAGAAAGCCCTGCCGGAATATTACCTCTACAACCTGAGGGTATTTAAGTCTCTAGTGAATAGGTTACAGACAAGCGTGCTTCACCGTCGACCACATCATCGCTTACCATCAGGTGAGATAGTGGTCTAACGCGAGCCTAGCAATAATAGAAAGTGCGAAAAGAGAACCGTCGTGGCGTAAAATTGTATTAACATTATGATTTTTATAATATACTAATAATATTACAAAAACACTGAAAATATAATAATATTTTTAATTTTTATAGTACACTTGCCCGCCATACCACATATTTTTTCCGTTTCCACTTTTGTTTTATTTTAACTGTATGAGTGAAAATAAAATAGTGTATGCAACGGCATATAATTAGGTATTAAAACACTCGTGTAATATTATTAAACCTACGCTCGTGTTTTAATAACCCCTATTATAAGACTGTTACTATTCTAACAAAATATCAAGATGTTACAGTCGCACTATAATGACGTAACAGTGTTGTCAACCTAACAAACACGGTAATTAAAAACAGCTAAGCCCTCAAATCTCATGACGGTTCTCTTTCTGCGCAGACTCTACTAAACAAAAATTACTAGGGGTGAAAGTATACATGTTAAGCAAATTTTTATATGGGACCAGTTTAATTCTGGGGAGGTGAAGTACTAATGTATATAAAACATTTTAAAATGGAACCAACTTTTGAATTTTATAATTAATTACAATTTATCCACTATTTAGTATAGTATTGGTGTTCCCATCCCATCACAAGTTCACTTGTTGTATTATATCACAAATAAAAAAGTATTTTGAAGTGTTTCACTAATCATAACACTCATTGTTACATTTCTATGCAAGACAAAAGCAAGATAATTCAAGGAAAATAAGTTATTATTTTAAATTTATTCACTTTTTTTCAAGTAATCAAGACGACCTATACTCCATTTGAAATAACGTTAGAAATTTTTACAACCTCTTTATACATTCCGTTCAACTGATTTTGAGTTCTATCCCGTAAATATAAGGATAGCATACAAAGCATAAACATGTTACCAAAACTAACTTTAGTACAGCTGCTATTTGTCATATCACCAACGCAATAGAAGTCAAAATCGGTTGAACGGGCTGTAAAATGGGTTTATTTAAATGTCAAATGGAGTATAGACGCCCACTGCAGATGCTGGTCTGAGGTGACTCAGCAAAAGAATATTCGGAAGTATTTGGGAAAGGCCTTTGCCTAGTGGGACAGTACAGGCCAATATAAAAAAAAATCATTTTTGTTACTTTTTTTCCAATATGTCTTGCTTCAGTCTTGTATCTGTGTTTTATTTGCAGTCACTAAACGAGAAAGCGGAATTGCAAGACTCCCAATGACTTTTAAATCTGGTGCTTATAGCAAACGTATATATTTGAAAATACTGAATACTCATAAAAACATTAATAAGATTAGGTAAGGCTGTTATTTATTTTGAAGTTACTCAAATTATTTACATAATCATGCTATTAAGTTGACATGGTGTCCCAGCGCTAACAAAGAAAATTTGGTTCAAATAAATGTCACTGCATCGATTTGTAAAATTAACATTTTCTAGAATTGATTATACAAATTGTGTGTTCTTGTTTAATCAACTCTCCTGAGCACAGAATTATGGAAAATTGGGTTCTTAATTCACATTTCAAAGATTATTTGAACGGATAATTTAGAATTGATTCCAATAGATGGCGCGATATCAAATTTCTGAGGCATGATACTCGATTTTTTAAATTTGTAACGCATCTTTGGTACGATTAAACTGTAAAATCGAGCAAAAAAAATACTATAAAACAAATCGTCACTGCATTTATAGAAAAAGTATACATGAACCGAGTAAACCCTTACTTGCAAGTCGTTGCTAACACCATCTATAGCCAAGGAATGGAACCGAACGCGATCGAAGTACTTATAAAAATAATCAGCATAATCAGACGAAAAACGCGAAATTTAATTCAGCTAAGATTTCGCCATTGTTCTTTACACATTTCACATTTTGATAAAAAATATTGACTGTTAAATTATATTATTGTTAAAAATAGTCTTGCAATTCCGCCTCACAGCATCATCCAGCTTACTAACACCGAAAAATTCGTCTCTAGCAAAACCAAAACCTACAACCAAAACCACCTTACAAATGTCATCGCGGGTCAAAAAACGCCAGTTGCCAGCAAACAATAAAAAAATCGGTGTTACCATGAGAAAATTACCGCAGAAAGCTGGCAACAACGTCAGAAAGGCGGGAGATAGGAAGGTTTTAGTGAGGCGCGCTGAAAACAGAAAGTTTATTAAGAGAAAAGGTAATTTTTGGACGATAAAAATATGTTCTTATTTTCTTGTGTGTGAAGTGGTTTGAATTTTTGACGTCTATTGTTGTGTGCTGCCAGACCTAAAAACTAAAATAGTGCTGTCTTATGTATGAAAGCAAGATTGTGTTTGAATTTTAGTAAGACCAATCAGGACTTCAGCCTGTGATTGAAACATGAGCCACTATCATACGGTTACTCCATCCACAGTAAAAATATACAAACAGTATGGAAACCACCTACAATCGCTCGAAACGGCACACTCACACAAACATACGCACCGACGAGACCATTAAGGCACTTCTGCAGTGCTGTCAGTAGTGCGAGCCGCTTAGGGGTCTCATCGATGCGCATGTTTGTGTGAGTGTGCCGTTTCGAGCGTTTGTAGGTAGTTTCCATACTGTTTGTATATTTATTCTGTGCTCCATCTCTGACAAATATCAGTGATTTTGAGTATTTCATAACTCTAAATACTCTAATCAAAACCAGCCTATTAATAAGTCTCAGAGACTTCAGAATTCCTACTGATAAAAATTTGACCTTATCCTGGAAATTTCTGTTTCCCGAAAGCTACAACCTTGGGGTATTTAAGTCAAGAGTGAATAGGTTACTTCTAGGCAAGCCTGCTTCATCGTCGACCACATCATCGCTTACCATCAGGTGAGAAAGTGGTGAAGCGCGTGCATATCAATAAAAAAAAAAATATTGTTATATTGGAAAAGATTATCATCAGCACCAGAACAACACACTCTATTGAAATCAATGCTTGATTAGTTTTCGATCTTTCTCAAGAGTTGATGGCCACTTCACGATAATATTCAACAATAGATGTCAAAATATCCAAGATGGCTACTTAATACACAAGTAAATAACGGATGCATGGAAGTAGTTCGGCTTGTGTGGGTAGATAAAATAGTACAGCGTCTTAATGCCCTTTCAGTACCGTCAGCAGAAGAAATAATTTGTTTTTTGTTTTAGGAAAATATTTTTATTGTTCATGGAAAACGGATTGACTATCGATTTTAATTGAAAAAGAAAAAAAAACTCATTTGTTTGGGACACAGTAAGGGAAATACATAATTTACAAGAAATAGGCATAAAAAAGACCTTTGCAAGGCCAAAAAGGCTCCTATCGCACAAAAATCCTGTCCTTAGGTTAAACTTAAGGTTGACTGGTAGAGAATTTGTGAATGGAAGCTTACTTTGCACATTGATTAAATAATGCCGCGGTATTCAATAAAGTGCGTTAAAATTACTTATAAAAAAGTTTTGGCAGCAGATTATACTGAAAAAACTTTGTTGAAAGTAGTCTAAAGCGCAAAAACTCAAACACAAAGCAATTAAATCAATAAAACTCTTTCCATGTCACTCTTAAAATTGTCAAAGAGTCAATAAATCTGTGCGAGCAAGAGGTAGCGAGTTGCACATTCCAAAGCGTAGCTCTATGGATTTGTTGTTTAAATTATAATATTACAAAAATCCTGGCTACATTATTTTGACTGCTTTCTTTTCTATATGTGAGAACAAAGGGTTTAAACAGCAATTCTGCTAAAATCTAGTATTCATACGTAATTATAAACTTTTTAGAAAATTTATTTGTTTGTGTTGCTGACGGTACATCTTATAAATTAGTTAAAGTTATTTTTTTTCGTGTTTATGGTATGCGTCATATCTAGCGCAAATGAAGTACTTTTCTTTCTTATAAATTAATAAATATTTATATGTAGCTATATAATAATAATAATAATCTTACTTTTTAAAATTATTTAAATATTTTCGCATGAATTGTGTAGATTTTGGCTTAATCAATTTTTAAATACCTAAATGCTTTTTTATGTTAAGGTTAATTATCTGTAATTTCTAATTAATGAAAACTTTATATAAGTTTTTTTGTTATGTTAAAATAAATATTTAATATAGGTAGGTAGAATATTTTAAAAAGCATGAAAGTAGATTTTTTAAGCAAGTAGAAGTGTGATGTGTTTTTTTTATAAACGTATAATAAATCTTCTATATAATATATAAAAGAGAAAGTATGTATGTATGTTGTATGTTCCATAAAAACTCCGAATTCCGAAACGGCTGGACCGATTTCAAAAATTCTTTCACCGTTGGGAAGCTACACTATCCCCGGGTGACATAGGCTACTTTTTATCCCTGTATTCCCACGGGAACGGGCACTAAGCTGGTGAAACCGCGAGGCGGCCGCTAGTATTTTTTATAAATAAACTTACTAAATAAGTATTTTAAGGATTTATAATAACTTTCATATGCCAACCATGCGAAAATTGTATCACGGTCGCGTAATATCGGGGCAAATCTATGCAAAATCCAGGAGTTGGCTACTAGTGTTTCAAATCTTTTCAGATCTTGGGGCCAGATTGTTTAATAAATATCCATATTATTTTTAATGAGTCTTCTTTGGAACTCTGGTTCTGAGACACAAGCAATCGCAATATCTCATTAATACCGCCTGATTTTTTTTCACTTAATGTAATTTAATTAATTTAGTCTTAAAATAAATATTGATATTTTAATTGAAGACACGGTTTTTGCTAAAATCAACTGTTAAAAAGCAAAAATATCCGCCGTTCACAAAAGATTTTTGTGTGATCAAAAATGTACTGAACAGCTGATTTGTTGGTAAATAATTATATTGCCACTAAAATAAAAATTAATTTATTAAAAAAAACCGGGCTTTTGAAAGTGTCAATGATTTTTATAATAGTATGTAGTTATATTTGGGAATAAATATAATGACCACCAAAAAAAACTTTGTGACGATAACCCCTATCACCTAAAATATATACTAATCAGCAAAAAAAATAAACCTAAACCAAATTTAGTAAATTGATCACCAAATTTCATAAGTGCTAAAACCGTAAGATATCAAATCTAGTGATTTGGTCAATGAATCAGTCCAAGAGCGAGCGAAGCGAGCTCGGGAGCTAAGGGCACCCCGACACGGACAGGTTAGGTTCGAAGGAGATGACGGGAGCTGAAGTGAGCGAGCAAAGCGAGCGAACTCAGCTCCCGTCATCACCTTCGTGTTAGTTTACTTTAGACCCTGTATTCAGAAATAGGAGCCCCGCCCAGCGGGGCTCCGTCGACTCTGTTGCGATTCTAAATTTAATTTTGGTGATCATTTACTATTTTTGTCAGTATATTACTAGATTTGGTGGTTTGTTAAACATAAGCCGTTATATTTTATATTGTTTGCATGGCATCTACATTTTAACGTATTTAGATAAATCATGTGTTATTTTTTTTTAACGTGCGGCCTAATACACGCCGTTTAACTTACGATGCATTCTGATTTGTAGAATTATCCTGCTTGAAACAGTGTTAGAAGGATTTTTAAGTCGCGTAATTTACACAGCATTTCGTTTTATACAAACCTACTTCAGCCACACGGCGGTGCAAAATGAAATTACGCGACTCAAAAACTCAATAAACTACGTTCGTTCGGCCTGCGTATCATCAACAATGCGTAGCATCAACAAAAGCGTATGCGATAGCGATTTGAAAATTATGAATTTTTTACACATATCATATTGTAATATCCTGAAATCTATACTAATACTAGCTGACCCGGCAAACTTTGTTTTGCCATAAAAACACCAAACATTCATCTACCCTACCCTACCTACCCTACCTACCCTACCTACCCTACCTACCCTACCTACCCTACTACCCTACCTACCCTACCCTACCCTACCCTACCCTACCCTACCTACCCTACCTACCCTACCTACCCTACCTACCCTACCCTAGCCTACCTTACCACCCTACCCTACCTACCCTACCCTACCCTACCTACCCTACCTACCCTACACTACCCTAGCTAATCACAGTTTCTTTCAAGCCTGCCAACCTTTTTCTTTCTGATGACACGGTTGGCGTAGTGGTTGAGCGATCAGCTGCTGCGCTGCGTGTCGCGGGTTCGATTCCCGCACGAAACAAATATTTGTACGGCCTACAGATTGTTGTTCCGGATCTGGGTGTCTTGTGTATCTGAGTTTAAACGCACCCACGATACCGGAAGAAATTCCTAGTTTCAGGCAAGGTTATTAAAAAAAAACCTCCTTAACTTGTATTGCAGATTCTGCAGCCTCGTCTTCTGCTGGCGAGTCTACTCCGAGGACCAAGAGAAAATATACTAAGCGGACGCCGAGTGCTAAGAAAGATGCTGTAAGTACCATCCTTCAGATATACCTCACTGTTCATTAACACTGCAACTTCTTGGCAAGACCCTTTAGATTAACCTCACTGTTACTTACCACTGCAACTTCTTGGCAAGACCCTTCAGATAAACCTCACTGTTACTTACCACTGCAACTTCTTGGCAAGACCGTTCAGATAAGCCTCACTGTTACTTACCACTGCAACTTCTTGGCAAGACCCTTCAGATAAGCCTCACTGTTACTTACCACTGCAACTTCTTGGCAAGACCCTTCAGATAAGCCTCACTGTTACTTACCACTGCAACTACTTGGCAAGACCCTTCAGCTTAGCCTCACTGTTCCTTACCACTGCAACTTCTTGGCAAGACCCTTCAGATAAGCCTCACTGTTACTTACCACTGCAACTTCTTGGCAAGACCCTTCAGATAAGCCTCACTGTTACTTACCACTGCAACTACTTGGCAAGACCCTTCAGCTTAGCCTCACTGTTCCTTACCACTGCAACTTCTTGGCAAGACCCTTCAGATAAGCCTCACTGTTACTTACCACTGCAACTACTTGGCAAGACCCTTCAGCTTAGCCTCACTGTTCCTTACCACTGCAACTTCTTGGCAAGACCCTTCAGATAAGCCTCACTGTTACTTACCACTGCAACTTCTTGGCAAGACCCTTCAGATAAGCCTCACTGTTACTTACCAGTGCAACTTCTTGGCAAGACCCTTCAGATAAGCCTCACCGTTACTTACCACTGCAACTTCTTGGCAAGACCCTTCAGATAAGCCTCACTGTTACTTACCACTGCAACTACTTGGCAAGACCCTTCAGATTAGCCTCACTGTTCCTTACCACTGCAACTTCTTGGCAAGACCCTTCAGATAAGCCTCACTGTTACTTACTCCTGCAACTTCTTGGCGAGACCCTTCAGATAAACCTCACTGTTACTTATCACTGCAACTTCTTGGCAAGACCCTTCAGATAACCCTCGCTGTTCCTTACCACTGCAACTTCTTGGCAAGACCCTTCAGATAAGCCTCGCTGTTCCTTACCACTGCAACTTCTTGGCAAGACCCTTCAGATAAGCCTCACTGTTACTTATCACTGCAACTTCTTGGCAAGCAGGATTTCATCAGAGCAGTGCTGACTCTTAGAGATAGGGCGCACAAGGAGGTCTCTGCAACTAATTTGTCTCTCACCTCAAATCTATGGGCTTATATAAAAAGTCTCCCGGCTGTCGCGTCGCTACATGCGCGCACTTTCATATAAATCCTTAGACTACAGAAAATGGGTAGGTAGGTAAGTAGGGTAGGGTAGGCAGTTGACGGGAACGGAACCGCGGGACAGCTAGTCTTAACTAATATTAAGAGAGAGCTCTCTGGACCGAGTTCTACATCTGACTGCGAATATGTACAATCTGCACATCATATCTTATGGGAGTGTATTCTTTGGCAGAATGAACGTAATATTATGTTGAATAATGTACAGGCTGCATCAGGAGTTGTTTACTATACGGACCTTGTGGAAACTAGAAAAAAATTCCGTGCGTTCAAGCGTTTTGCCATACCTGTTATTGGAATCAAATATAACAGCTCACAATGTTAGGACCAACCACATTAATATTAATCTTATTTTTTATCCGTGGTGCTAGGCAACAGGGCTTATCCCAGTTGTAAACTACCTTTTGTGCCTATTGGCCTTGTTTGTTCTGTCTCCTGCCTGGATGAACGGAAGTGGCAATTTATATCTTTTCCTACTCCTCCGTTATACTTTTCTGATTAATTTCGTTGCGGGATCCAAGACAGTTAAATTCATTCTCCAGCAGCCTAATTGCGTAAGTGAATTCTGCAAAGGAAACAAGTCGATTCTTTCAAAGAATCAGAATCATTTCTTTAAACTTTTTCGGTATTGCGAAACTTATTTGGAAAGCTAGCGTTAGCTTTCCAAATCCTCCTTAGAGTTGAACACAGACTAATTAGAGATACTACGGAGTTGAAGATATATGACATTTGCATTACACAATACCAATAGTGAAGTTTTATCTCGATTCTTTCGCTTTCATTCATTCTTTTACAATCAATTTACGTCAAAATATTGGTAATGAAAGGAGCATAACCTTTCCGTTTCAGAGTGTAATATGCAATACGAAAAGTCGTTTTTGGGAAGGTTCCAACTTGTTTGCTTTGCAGAATTCACTTACGCAATTAGGCTGCAGGACTTCCTCGAGCTTCATTGCCTCGGCGCTGTTTTGGTGGTCGCCACTGTTGATTCTGGCATTCAGGAGTTGTAATGTTTTGCGGATAGTGCGGTGGAATAGCCACATAAAAAAAAAACTGGAGACACAAAATTTTTTTTTGAAAAAGTCTGTCACATTTTGAAAGGTACATTATTCCAGATGATTATATGTCATTGGAGATTAAATAATGTTTATTTCTCTAGCAGCCCCCGTCGACGGAGCAGCGCGTGAAGGGCAAACGAGGCAGACCGAGGAAGGTGGACCAACTTGCAGCTAACAACAAGCAGCAACAACAACCTAGTAAGTTGTTATTTTCTGTACTGAGTGATTGCTAATTCCAATCCTTGCATCATTTTGAAGACGGTTACTTAGGTACCACATTGGGTTGTTTTAAAACGACTTCCCTAAAACGAGGAGGTTCTCAATTCGGATGATTAATTTATTTTTTCGGGCTTTCTCCGTCATATATAAACGGCAAAATTTAGTTTTTATTCGAAATAAGTTTATTCCGAAATGGTCCCATTTAAATTTGGTAAAGATCTGATGAAAAACTTCGGAGATATACAAACAGAACTCTTCAATAAATAACGGCAATTCTCTCAGGATAGCTGCAATCGCAAGTCTGTTTATTGTTTACACCATTTCATAAAGAAAGAAAGAAAGAAAAATGTGTTTATTGGCATTAAAAACAATAACAACTTAAAATAACAACAAAACAATAACATATCATCACGCCAGTATGCTCTAAATGGGTACGCAGATGTGTATAGTTCACCCTGGTACACTCTCATACCACTGGTTATGTTCAAGTTACATGTTATTTGGGTAATCTATTCAGGCATCACTGTGGGTATTATAGGTACCTTACTAAAGAATTTGTCAATTATGTACTGCTAAAAAATGAAAAGCAAAAATATTTTTTACAAAAATACATAACCGACTTCCGAATAAAAACACTACAAAGTGAAAAATATCTTCAATTACGGAAGTCGGTGTCAAAAAACGCAGAAACGTAAACAGGATCACCGACTTTCGAAATTGAATTTATTTTTCATTTTGATTTTTTTTCTTTTTTTTAAATTTTCCTACTATAATAAATAATAATCATTTTCCTATTTTTTTATTTGCTAAATGAAATACTTATAAACTATAGTAAAAAAATATGAAAGATATTTTTAAATATCTCGATCAGAGACGAAGTTATAAAGCGTAAAAGTTGAGAATTAGAAAGAGAAGCCCGACGTGCCACATGACGTCAGATGGCACTACAACCATACAGTTGCCGTATTAAACGGCGTTTTCGTAGAGAGGGACAAATATATTTCTTTAAATTGTTATATCTCCTTCGTTTTTCGATCAATATTGATTCTGTTTTCACTATTAGTATTCTATATTAGTCTTTTTATTTAATATAAAAAGAAACTAATTTTTCTATTAAAAAAAAAACTGTATTTAACATTCAACATGAGTTAGGCAATGCTGCCAGCGTTCTGGGCACGTTTCCCATTGACATCGACGTGGACGAATTTTTTGATGCACAATGAGCCCTTTTCCCTCTCCTCTATGTATTTGCATATAGGTTTGCTTTTTTTAGTGTTCCGTACCTAAAGGGTAAAAACGGGATCCTATTACTAAGACCCCGCGACCCTGTCTGTCCGTCTTTCACCAGGCTGTATCTCATGAGCCGTGATATCTAGACAGCTAAAATTTTCACAGATGATGTATTTCTGTTGCCGCTATAACAACAAATACTAAAAACAAAATAAAATAAATATATAAGTGGGGCTCCCATACAACAAACATGATTTTTTTGCCGTATTTTGCAATAATGGTACGGAACACTTCATGCGCGAGTCCGACTCGCACTTGGCCGGTTTTTTTTAGAATATTTAATTGTATATATGTTAATATATTATAAATAAAATTATGTACGTTATGCTATCTATGAATTTTCATTGTACATGAGTTTTCATTAATTTGATTTACATTTTCAGAGATTCGCGTAAGAAACAATCTGATGCCCGTCAACTCTGAACCTATCACTCTTGATAGTGATGATGAACCTGATCTAGGTGAGTCATCGGCATTGTCTACTGTACCAACTATAGAAGAGAAACAGCTGATCCATACAATTGTCAGGGTTGATAAAAATCACGATTTAAAAAAAAAAAAAAAAAAAATGTCGGATTTATTTGATTTAAATCGGATTATTTTGTTTTTTTTTACATTCTGATCTTTTGTAATTTGGAAGTCAGTTATTTATTTAAAAAAACACAACATAATATTTGTTTATTTTAATTTTGAATAAAATTAACAAAAAACATAAGTATTGCTTTAAAAAAATATTATGAAATTATCAAAAAGTTCTTCTCAAAACCAATATTTTTTTAAATCACAATTTTTTTTGTCATGTTTTTCAAATATGAACAAGGAAAATAAAATAGACTTTAAATTAATAAGGACACAGCCGTTTCGGTTTTGCTGCAGTCGCAGTCACTTATTTTATTTATATTCATAGATGTTTTTATTGGCCTTGTATTTTTTTTCGAATTTAGTTTTTTTAAAAGGAAGACTAATAAGGCTGCTTTCTCGGTGCCTAATCTATTTTTTATTTTGCTGTGCACCAGTCATCATTTTTGGCTGATTTGGTGACAGTAAAAAAGTATTGATTTAAATCATTGTTTTTTTTTTAAATCATTTGATTTAAATCATATCAACCCTGACAATTGTACACTTACTTAAGCTTAGCGCGCCCTGCGGTTTTTACTCGCGCGATTTTTTTCCGCCCATTCTGCGATCTATGGAATTGTAGAAAGCTACACGCATTGCGGTAAAAAAATCGCGCGGAAATAATACCGCATGAAAACCGTGTTTTGCCACAGAACCGCGGCGTGGATTAGATTCACGCGAACATTTTGAACTCTATGAACAGGTAAACAGACAAAAATCGCGTGGAATTTTATGTGCAGCGCGTGTTAGTTAAATTCAGTACGTGGACAAAAATTTGCGCGAATAAAATCCGCGCGGCAAAAAATCGCAATGCGTGTTAGCCTTAAAGTTGTGACAATCTAAGAAGTAGGATTTGACTGCTATAAAAATACGTTATAAAAAGTTTAAAAACTGTAACCGTACTTACGGTAATTTTGTTTTTACCCGACTACCGAAGGAAGGTAATGTGTTTATCAGTCTATGTATGTATGTTTGTTCCTATCTGGCGTTCTAGATACCAAACGCGTGGGCCGATTTTGATGGTTCTTACGTGAATCGATTCGTCTTAACCCCGCGAGTGTCACTGGCTACATGAAAATTGGAAAATAGGAAAATGGCGGTTCTTAGGCGCCATATTGTAGGGGCCCAATTTTTTTGCTTCCAGACCTATCGTGTGGGTTATCTAAATAAAGGATTTTAAGAGGTGATTTTCAAAAATATTTAACACTTGTATGTTTAAATGTACCTAATTCGAAAAAAAAAAACTAAAAAGTTATAAATAAAAAAAGTTAATAAAAAAATCAAAGAACCCAACTGCTTGAAAAGCGAACTAAAAAGACGTAAACAAGGAGAAAATCATGCTGTGCTGTCGGAGAATACATCTTCGCGAGCTGGCTGACCAAAACCAGACGTATTCTTTGATTTTTTTAATTAACTTTTTTTTAGCATTTATTACCCGGGCCAAGCCTCAAAGTCGTGACAATCTAAGAAGTCGGATTTGGCAGCTATAAAAATTCGTTAAAAATGCTTAAAAACTGTAACCCGACTAACTACTTACTGTTTTTTGTTACTCGGGCCATAATAATCAATATATTGACAACATATAAAAATCGGATGATTAGCGCTACGGAGGAACTTAAGTAAATACATACATACATAGACTGCTAAAATCATAACCCTTCCTTTTGGCTTCGCCGTGGATTATGAATTTGTTTTTCGTAGACGTTCATACAAAGTTACCGCGGAATGTAAAATGAGAAACGTCATCGGACTCTAGATTGTCACGATTGTAATCAAAATAGATGAAATGGGTAAATTCGTAAATCACTCCCCTCAGCCGGCGCGAGACCTTATAAGGGGTCTGTTTAATAGGGATGTTTCCTGGGTAGAAAAATATATAATGATCGTCAGTGAGATTATCCTCCACCGATTAAGATGAAATTTTGCATAGACGTTTAGTTTGGATGAAAATGTATGGTTAGCTAAGTGACGTCATTCTAAATCCAATATGGCGGACGGCCCAAGATAGCGGATCGCCCAAGATGGCGGACTAGTTACTTTTTGTGCACTGCCATTATATGGGTACCAAAGGAAAGGGTTTGCTGAGAAGAATATAAAAAAAAAACTCGTTTTAAAACAGATTTTTAACGAATAATTTAATTTTGTTATTATTTTTGTTTTAGGTTCGCCAAGCCAAGCATCAGACTCGTTGAGTTTGGACGAAAACCTGCGAGCGTTGAGACATATTCACGAGAAATATGCTAATATTGATAAGGTTTGTACTGTTTACCAATGTTATTAAAGTATTCAAAATAATACTACTATGAAATATAAGAGTTTATTAATGTACTAGGTTTTGCCAGCGGCTTCGCCCGCGTGAATGTCGACAATTATCCCGAGGGAACATATTCCCGGGATAAAAAGTACCCTATGTGCTATTACAGACTCTAATCTGTCTATGTCCCAAATTTCATCCAGATCTGTCCAGCCGTTTGAGCGTGAAGAAGTAACAAACATACAAACACACACACTCACAAACTTTCGCCTCTATAATACTCGTATTGGTGTGATACAGGCCCTATATTATAAGACGGATATTTCTAATTAATTTTATTGGTAGCAAAAGGCATTTTTGGTACCCTACCCTGCCTACGCTACCTACCGTACCCTAGCTATATACCATATTTTTGTTCTTAATTTTTTTCTTCCATAAGACCCTTCTCCTAACAATAACAAATACAACAAAACAAGAATTAGCGAAATCGGTCCAGCCGTTCACGCGTGATACCGTGACCAAAGGAAATAGGGATTCATTTTTATATATATACTAGCTGACCCGGCAAACTTTGTTTTGCCATAAAAACACTAAACATTCATCTACCCTACCCTACCTACCCTACCCTACCTACCCTACCCTACCTACCCTACCCTACCTACCCTACCTACCCTACCCTACCTTCCCTACCTACCCTACCCTACCTACCCTACCCTACCTACCCTACCCTACCTACCCTACCCTACCTTCCCTACCTACCCTACCCTTAACTACCCTACCCTATCTACTTACCCTACCCTACCTATCCTACCTACCTATGTAGGCAAGGTACCATTTTTTTTTTCTTATTTTTTTTTTTATATGAACGTTCTCCTAACAATAACAAACACAACAAAAAAAGTTTTTTGTTGTGTTGCTGGACCGATTTCGCTTATTCAATTTAAAAAAAAAACATTCAGGAATTCATTTTTATATATATTATATTACTAAAATATCAAATACACATATTTCCTTCCCCAGGATGATCTCTACGGCACACACTTGCTAGCCGCCAACTTCAAGAAGCCGCACGACTCTCTGCGAAGGGGCGACGATGATGAAGTCCTCTCCGTTAGGAGTTCTGAAGGTCAGTTCCATCGTCAGTCTGTGACGTTCCCACTGTTGGGACTCGAGCCTCACTTATGTGAGAGAGAATGGGCTGTTACCATGCAGACATAGTGTGCATGATGTCACATGTCTTTTAATTTTTTGGCGCTGTGGTGTTGAAATGTGAACCTTGTTGGATAAAATATATGGGTGGAAGAGACATCGAGGGATAATCTGTGAAATCAGTTAGTAATATTTATTTCCAATTAGAAAATAAAAATTTAAACAAGCTTACCAAGCATTGTCGTCCAAACCAAACGTGTAGGTATGCAAAATTTCATCTGAATCGGTTAAGGGATAACTGTTTGAAAATTCAGTTGCAAGATTTGACCCGAACACACATACATTATATATATTGCAAGTTAATAAAAAGCTTGTAAAAAATTATTCTGGGCACAGCGATAGAAAATAAATAAAGAAAACATATTTATTTGTGACTTGCACAAGAGATACAGCCGAAAACAAAAAAAATATAAATGTCTTTATGTTTATAATAAGAGGAGCTCGTGGCTAAATAATAACAGCCGCACGGGTCGATCATCAAGGTTAAGCAACGCTTGTAGAGGTCGGTCCGTGGATGGGTGACCATTTCAACATACCGAGTTCCCTCCGAGCCTCGGAAAGCACGTTAAGCCGTTGGTCCCGGCTGTCATTTAAAGATCTTTGACAGTCGTTACGGGTAGTCAGAAGCTTGAGATCTGACACCAGTCTTGCCAAGGGGTACCGTGTTACCCAGTTACTGGGTTGTGGAGGTCAGATAGGCAGTCGCTCCATGTAAAACACTGGTACTCAGCTGAATCCGGTAAGACTGGAAGCTGACCCCAATATAGTTAGGAAAAGGCTAGGCAGAAGATGATGTGTATAATAAAAAAGTACATTGAAAGTTTTTTTCGGTTTTCCATACTTGTTACGGTTTTTCCTGCAGTTATTTTTACTTTAAACATATTATAAAAAGATAAAAACTATCATGCCGTAATAAAACACATAATTGCACCCGTTTTATTGTGACTGTTTTTATGCAGTTGGAAAAAAAAGAGAAAACTTAGAAAAGTCAACGAAATATCCAATCCTTGGGATCCAGAATTAGTGAATGCATTGTAACATGTTCTTTGAAGATGTCCCTTCCACTTATAATGTTGAAGTAAAATAAATGTAATACTTTTTTGAGTTTTTATCCGACGAAAAAAAAGTAGGTTCTCAATTCGACATTTATATTTTTTATGTATGACCACACATAACTTTTTATAGTGTGGTTGGATTACAAAAAGTCTTTTTTTTATTGTAAAGAGATACCTCACAGTTTGTCCTATTTAAATTTCAATAATATATTCCACCCCTGAAGGTAAAAAAAAAGGATTTATTGATAATTTCCCTCTGAGTTTTCAATTTTGAACCAATTATGTTGAAATTAAGTAAAAAAAAAAACAAAAAAATAATTAAGAAATGCTCAAAACGCTAAACTATTTTTTATTATTTTCTTTTTTATTCGTTATTTCGTCGGTTCAATATTTTTCCTAAAAGACTTATCAATCTAGTTGTTAAAACAAAGACAAAGGTGGTAAGGATTATACCAGTTCTAAACTTGCAATAAAACGGGGCATTTTTATACTTTTGTTAAAAGAAGAGCGGTCCCGAAGGATGCCTTAGGAGCCCATGGCTATTGAAAACGAAGACCCATCAAATTGGACTCCGATAGGCTCTAGAAAAAATGCCTTTTTCCAGCTAGCTTCCAGAACAGACGAACTTCGCTCATGTTGGTACTAATTGTACGTGTGGTAAAAATATTGCCAATTAGAAAGGTTGGTAGGCGGGTGTTAACATATTGAGTTTTATTATTTGATATTATTTTAAAAGCTTTAATTTTATAATTTTAGCAGTTCCGATAATGCAGTTATGTCCGCCTTTTAATAGTTAATAGATTAGTTCACACCGAGACACTACGATGCGTGTAACTTTTTAAGGCGCAGATACACCTCAGTAGGTGATTTTAAAATGAGAATCACGTCTAAACGGCTAGTCGTATTTTTTTGGAAAAGTATGCTCATCAGGTAGTGGAAAAAGAATCGTTCGGGTCTCGCATAAAAAGGCTTTATTTTAACACTCGCATGTAGCTTTCGACGTTCTTCTCGCCCGTGTTAAAATGTTGACTTTTTATGCTCGACACGAAATGTACTATTATTGTATCGCTATCTTAAAAAGTGTATGCATCGTCGCATCTCAGTGTGAGCTGACACTTATTTGGATAAAAGGTGCTGTATGATATTAAAGACGCGTAGTTGACGGTACCACTGCATAGCATAGAACTATAAACAATTATTGTTGCAGGAGGCGCCTCAGGAAAGGAGATGGAGACCCGAGTGGAGAAGCTCGAGGACAGCTCCGGTTCGGACTCCGACAGCAGTAGTTCTGGATCTGGTAAGTGATGGGTTCTTTTATCTTTCTGAAGAAGAAAGAAAAAATCATAATTGCACAGCGTTTTTTCTTTGTTTTTTGACACCTTAATTGTTAACTAACCCCACATTGACGCAGAAATTTGTGGATTTTCGCTTCGTGCTTTGACCCTAGGGAACCTTCATGATACATATATATAACGGATAAATGTATCCATATTTTTTGACCTTGAGCTTTCCAACTACAGTAGTACACTGTTTGATGCTTGCGAGATGGCGTGATAGTCATGTGTAATACAACGGATCTTTGTGTCTCTGAATGGTCTGCAAGACCCTGCGCAGTAGCTATTTTTGTGTCAAAGTTGAAGGTGAAGATAGCATTGTATACCTGTCTCCTTCACTCGCTTACGTTTGTCGCATCGTCCATCTCGCTTACTCTATGCAGTATACTCGATGACAAACTGTTTCTTGCTTAATGGTTGGCAGAGACAACTTCAAAGACACAAAGATCCGTTGTGACCTTAGATAAAGTACCTATAGATTTAGCCATAAAATGAGCGTGATTGATAGAGCGAGATCGCAAGTTGGCAGCCCCATGTAAATAATAAGGACAAAAGATTATTTTTTTATCTTTGTCACCATGGCCGGTTTTTGTTGTTTGTCAAACTCTAATGTTATGGCAGGTTTGACAAACAAACTCGGTCGTGTTTGATTTTCTGTGATTTCGTGGTATTATGTGTTTATTGAGACAAGGAATTGGGTTATTTAAAGATAATAAATGTCAGTGCGATGGACGGTTGTAGTGTTCTTGTTCTTGTTGTAACACCAGAAATAACTATTGTTGTTTCATGTGCGGCCACGCCATGGCTACATCTATAGGTACTTTATCTAAGGTTGTGACTATTATATGTGGGTGCTCAATGTTCACGTGTTCCCTTGCTCTCCACCAGAGCGGCAAGCGGCCCCCTCTCAAAGCACGTCCGGATCTCGTAACACAAGGAGCAGTAAGTTTACTTTGAATCTAAACTGACTATTATCTTAAACTTCTTCGTTCGTTCTATATTATTTATAACATTTAAATTCTTTGCTTCATTTTATCAATCAAAATCGTATACTTACTTGCCAGTGCTTGAAATCTTTTAACTTGGGCAACTGCCTTATCTTGGGAATGTGGTGAATTCGTTTCTTACTAAAGTCCCCGCCACGAGATGCTATAAATTTTGTAAATAAATAACTTGTACTAAGTTACGTAGCGACAATTCAATCATCAACAAATAATTCCAATTTCAATCAACTCAAAGTAAGCGTTCCAGTACCACAAAACATTAGACGACAGCGCTGTATATTGCTATAAGAGGAGCTCGTGGCTAAATAATAACAGCCGCACGGGTCGATCTTCAAGGTTAAGCAACGCTTGACGAGGTCGGTCCGTGGATGGGTGACCATTTCAACATACCGAGTTTCCTCCGTGCCTCGGAAAGTACGTTAAGCCGTTGGTCCCGGCTGTCATTTGAAGATCTTTGACAGTCGTTACGAGTAGTCAGAAGCCTGAGATCTGACACCAGTCTTGCCAAGGGGTATCGTGTTACCCAGTTACTGGGTTGTGGAGGTCAGATAGGCAGTCGCTCCATGTAAAACACTGGTACTCAACTGAACCCGGTAAGATTGGAAGCCGACCCCAACAATAATTGGAAAAAAAGCTAGGCAGATGATGCTGTATATTGCTATAATATCAACCACCGACTAATATCGACCAAATGAAATATCTCATTGTTTTCGTATTACACGTATCTTACTTTGAGTTGATTGAATTTGGGATTATTATTGTCGCTACTACGTAACTAAAAGTTGACAAAAAATAAAAGGCCCGTTTTGACAGCTATAAAAATACTTAATAATAATTAAACTTGATGCTTGTGAATGATACTCGTTGTTTATAGTGTATCGTTAACATAGTATTTAATTAGGATTATGAATTTGATTTTTCAATTTCTTACGTAGAATCTTATCGCGGCATGTACAGTGAGAAACGTCAACGGACTTCTTAGACTGTGACGACTTTAATAGAAGTTCTTTATTTACAAAATTATAGCTTCTCGTGACGTGGACTGTAGTCGACAAATAACCATTTGTTTTCTTTTACCCTCACTTGGATAATATTTCTAATATTTTTGTATTGTTTTGTACGTGACAATTGTCTTAATGGTAATAACGTAAATCCTTCAGTTTCTGTAAAACTTTTCGACATAATCTGTAATGCTGTTCAATAAACATCTCAACGAGAAAACTTAGGTGACGTGAGTTTGATGTGAGCCGCTGGTCGATTCGAAAAACATTGGTAATTTAAATTATTCATAAAAATATCTTTTTTTTTAAAACAAGCTTTTGTCGTATTCTCCTCAGCAAAGCCTTAAATTTGGTAACGATCTGATGAAGAACTTCGGAGATATACAACAGAACTCTTCAATAAACGACGGCAAATCTCTCGGGATTGCTACAACCGCATGTCTGTTTATTGTTAACACCATTTCATAACATATCATCACGCCAGTATGCTCTAAACGGGTATGCAGATGTGTACATTCCACCCTGGTACACTCTCATTCCACTGGTTATGTTCAAGTTTCATGTTATTCGTGTAATCGATTCTGGCATCACTGTGGGCATTATTCTTTTTATATATATTATTATTTTTCTCTATTTTTCCTTTAATTTAGTTGCACCTGCCTTATTTTATCTCTGCACCGCCCTAAGGTCGACTAGTAGAAAATGCCTAAGCATAATGACCATTACGCATAATGTACATTACACATAATGTAATTAGGCAAAAATGCTGTTGGCATAATAATAATGTTGCATAATCTAAAAAGCATAATGATACAAATGCATCCATCATGTTCGCGGCTCAAGGGTGGCCCAAGTGCCACTCCGTCGCACCTTATCCTAATTAATTTGAGTCCTTATATCAAATATATTTAATTAGACATTTTAAGCTGAGGTAAAGCAATTTTCAATCAAATCAAATCGAAATTAAAATATTCGATATTTTGAAAATTGACATTTTACCCGCAGGTATTTTAATTTTCGGCGTTCAAATATGTACCCATAAAATTATTATGACGAATAAATATTATGCCTTAAATATTTATGCAATTCCAAATTATGGCAAAACATATTAGACTAAATGACATTTATGCCACAGATTATATAATACTAGCATACAGATGCCTCATCTCATACTAAGAAACCGTGCCGACGTAACTAGCGTTTTTCATCTGATTATACCGATTATTTTTTGTAAATCGATCGCATTCGGTTCCGTTCCACGGCGATAGATAGATCACCATCTATATCCGTGGAACGGAACCGAACGCGATCGATGTACAAAAAAATAATCAGTATAGTCAGTACAGTACTTCGGGACAGTTTCTTTATATGGGATGAGACTCCACTGGTTATGCTAACCTTTGCATTATGCCACAGTATTATTATGCTGATAAAAGTTATGCGAAAAGGTTATGCCAAACAACATTATGACTAAAAAAATATGCCAAGAGGGTGACTCCCATTCTGTAAACATCTCACCGTGATGACGTAGGTGAAGTGAGCTCATTGTAATCGACCACGCTAAGGATCGACAGCTAACTTCACCAAAGTCAACACGGTGAGTTATCTACAAATTAGCACTACAGTTGTCTTCTCCGACTTCCAAACTAACCAGCACCACCACTCCGCAGGCAGTTCAAGCTCCGGATCCAGTTCATCATCCAGCTCTGACTCCTCCAGTTCATCAGACAGTTCCGACTCAGAATCAGAGTCTGACAATGAGAAACCCAAGACTGAACCAGGACCGGCGATCAACCATACTACTAATGAGGATGACAGGTGAGCATTGTCGATGTTGTCTTTGAATCTGGATAGGAATGTGGGTATTAGGGTTTGGAAATAGAGATAAATTATTATGGTATATGCCAGTGATTCCCAAACTGTGCATCGCGGCACCTCGGGGCGTCGCGGTGCTCTCTCACGGGCTTCGTAAATGAGGTAGAACAGCTGCTCAAACTATGAAATATGTGATACGAGTCTGAAGCTGCAAAATACTATTCGATACATACAAATAGTTACTATTCGATAAATACAATGTAAATTACATTTTACAGTAATGTATCCCAAGATTATACAACTGAGTATTGAAGATTCTAGTACCGTTTGATATATCAGCGTTGTACTTTCTTATGCGAAACTGGGTATTCTGCAGTTGCAGTAATTATGTCCTAGTACAGCTACAAATCCGAATTGAAAAGATATGTTCAAAAAAGCGAGCCTATTTTTTCCTAATAATCAACATTTTTTCAAGCAACAAGAGTTTGGGAGCAATCCTAATTTGAGACATTATTGCATATGCCAATGCAATAATGTCTCAAATTAGGATTGATTATTTATTATTGCAATTTAGACCTTATATCAACGACATGATGGATGACCAATGGGGCAGAAAGTTCTGGAGTGGTGACCGCGAACCGGAAGACGAGACAACGTCGGAAAATCTCCTTATATCTGGTTAAGGCGACGGGAATCCGATGGACGCGAGACGTACAGGACCAATCAGTGTGTTGACGCTTGGGGGAGGCCTATGTCTAGCAGGGAACGTCTTTGAAATGATAATGATGACGTCACATTTCGGAACGGAATCCCCTTACACCAGCCACTTCATCGTCAAGTTCAATTTAAACCTCATATCAACGACATAAGTGACATTTCGGAACGGAACCTCTTACACCAGCCGCCTGACCCCGTCAAGACTGATAGTCTTCACGTCCACAGGTCTTTCGGTGCATGGTCGTACAGCGGGCCGGCTTCCGACAGCGGATCCGACTCGGATCCCGAGCGCGCGGCAGATCCGGCCGCGTTAGCATCGCACGATGAGATCAGTGAGTCTGAAAACGAATCTGCGGATAAGAGCTTCCAATGCCATATCTGTTCGAAGTGGTATTCCACGAGAGTGACACTCAAGTGAGTATCTGAACGATAAGCATAACCCCCGATTTCTGAATTAAGAATTTGATGTTAAGTATTTGTCAAACTCCTGCCTGAAACCTCTCAAAATTGGGCTTTAAATTAAGGTTTAGCACGTTCTTAGCCCTAAATACTCAATTCAGAAACCGGCCCTTAATAATATCTGTCGTCTATTCATGAACATTGCTGCTACTTATTGCTTATATCTAAGAATACCGTTGTCTACTCGGTCTACTATCAGAAGACCAAATAGACCACAATCTTTGATTAACAAAAAACAACGGTCTTCATTCGGAGACTAAAAAGACACTGCTGTCATCACACCCGACATAGAAAACGATGGTAATTTCTATTAGAGGAGAATTCGAGCTATTAAATACGAAAATAATCTAAAGCTCTATAGTTAAATTAGCCGGAGCTGTGTATCTCAAGATTCTCATACTAATTTCGAAGTAAAACAATGCCTTCGTCTATGAACTCTTAGGCTAAAAACGCATTGGCATGCGATTTGCTTAGTGCCTAGCGAGCAGCGAAGGAGAACCTACGGTACGTAAGCCTCCATGCATTGCATTTTCAACCTTACTTTAACAAACTTAGGGATCTATGCAAAATTTAAACTTAACACATTATATTTCTCATCTCAATCTAAGCTTCTAATTTGACTCAGGATGTTTATTAACACTTTTCTTCTTCCTCAGAATCCATCGCCGCGTCCATCAGAACCGCGGCGGCGGCAACTCGCGGTCGCGCGCGCGTTCCTCCGACAGATACGAGTGCGATTGCTGCAGCGAAACATTCAACCGGCGCGAGAAACTATGGGAACACAAGTAAGTACACGTAGACTGTGCTATTTTGGGCGAAAAGACAGGTCTACTCAGGAGAAGACTGGTCTACTCAGGAGAAGACCGTGTTCTACTCAGGAGAAGACCGTGGTCTACTCAGGAGAAGACCGTAAAAGGTTTGAAAAAATATATGTACATTTATGTGTGATTCATGTACATTATTTTTAACACAAGGTTTTTTCGTGTAACTAATAGTGTTGCTTTAAAAAAATAATTAACAACACGATATTTTTTCGCAACTTTTGGAATCTCCAAAACGACTTGGATGTTTAAAAATATTTTTACACAGAAAAATTAATGACTGGAGTTTCGTTCTAACTATAACATAGCATACGTAGACTTAGTTAAGTAAGCCTAAAAATAATGTCTGACGTAGGGGTCGGACAATTGTAGAAAATCAAACAAACAATAACAACAACAACATAACAATAACAATAACAATAACAATATAACAATAACAACAACAATAACAATATGTTTTTTTTATTTCAATATTCTATGTCCGCGGTAGAATATTGAAATAAAAAAAAAACATAGTTTATGTAAATCAAATAATATTTTGCAAACAAAACTGTTCAAAAGGATGTTCAATATTGATATTTTGGCATCGAGCGGGCGCACGGCTAGTACTGCGTTAACATTATATCGCCTTAAACGGACTAAATAGATATTTATTTTTCAACATCTCTTTAGTTGTTTGTTTCTCGTGACAATGCAATTTATTATTTAGTATAAAAGCTTGTTTGATAATAATCTAACTGAAGAACTAAATATAATAATTAATTTTTACCCAGAAATCTGCCCTATTTGAATTTTTTTTTTTTATATTCTGTTCGGTCGTGGATTTATGTTAAGAACAGCCAAACAATCCTCTCATTTTCGCCTATTGAAATCTCCTGTTGCCCCACAGAGCGGCAGCGCACCGCGGCGCCATGACGGTCCGGTGCGAAGTGTGCCGGAAGTGCTTCGAAGACGACGCGGAGCTAGCCGAGCACGATCGCACCCACACCGCTGACGAACGAGCTGGTAAGTTCTATTCTTCTTTTTAGGGTTCCGTTTCCGAAGGGTTCAAACGGACCCTTCTTGCTGTTTCTCACGTGTCCGTCTTTCTGTCACACAATTTTGTTCCGAAGAATAATTTAACTTCCCATTGACCTAAGATCTTGAAATTTGTTGATAATGTTAATTATTACGTATACTCTACCAACAAATACCAATATATTGATAAATATGTTTTTCTTTGAAATTTCCTGAATTTTGTCATGGGTATCGTTTTCGTGGTTTTTGAGGTCGCTAATAACAAATATAGGGACAAAACCTGAATCCAAAATGGCGACGATGAAATTTTACCATCGACTCGTTATGGGTATCGTTTTCATAGGTTTTGGAGTCGTTAATAACGAATATGGTGTCAAAATCTAAATGCAGGATGGCGCCGACGAAATTTTTCCAACATTTCGTCATGGGTGTAATTTTCATAGTTTTTGGGGTCCCTAATAACGAATATGGAGTCAAAAAGAACATCTCATCTCCATCTCCAACATTTTGTCATGGGTGTAATTTTCATATTTCGCAAACTGGTTCGCGAAATTCGCGTTTGGCCGTATGAAAGAAGCCACAGAGCGTTCTGAGCATTTTTTCGATCAATGAGCGTTTTCGGTCTTTGAGCTTAGGCCATTTGTTGGCATAAGCTCAAAAAAAACCAACCAACAAATCAACAGCATTTTTGCGAAAGTGTCTTTTTTTTATTGTATTTATTTATATTTATATAATTGTATGTATTTATACATCACCCAAAGGTCGACTGGTGGAAAATGCCTAAGGCATTAAATCCTCCTCTGTTCGTTTATGTGCGTGAAATATCAAATAAATAGCGGCATATCCATTGTCAACAGGGCGATGTCCCCAATGCGGGCTAACGTTCCCGCGGTACGAGCAGCTGCGCCGCCACCTGACGTGCGCGCACGGCGCCGCGCCGCCGCCCGGCTCCGCGCGCCTGCCGCACGCCTGCGCGCAGTGCGGCAAGCGCTTCTCGCACGCGCACTCGCTCACGCGCCACATGCACAACCACGCCAAGCAGCTCTACCGCTGCGTCGTGTGCAAGGTGAGTCTAGTGCCGCCGCCCGGCTCCGCGCGCCTGCCGCACGCCTGCGCGCAGTGCGGCAAGCGCTTCTCGCACGCGCACTCGCTCACGCGCCACATGCACAACCACGCCAAGCAGCTCTACCGCTGCGTCGTGTGCAAGGTGAGTCTAGTGCCGCCGCCCGGCTCCGCGCGCCTGCCGCACGCCTGCGCGCAGTGCGGCAAGCGCTTCTCGCACGCGCACTCGCTCACGCGCCACATGCACAACCACGCCAAGCAGCTCTACCGCTGCGTCGTGTGCAAGGTGAGTCTAGTGCCGCCGCCCGGCTCCGCGCGCCTGCCGCACGCCTGCGCGCAGTGCGGCAAGCGCTTCTCGCACGCGCACTCGCTCACGCGCCACATGCACAACCACGCCAAGCAGCTCTACCGCTGCGTCGTGTGCAAGGTGAGTCTAGTGCCGCCGCCCGGCTCCGCGCGCCTGCCGCACGCCTGCGCGCAGTGCGGCAAGCGCTTCTCGCACGCGCACTCGCTCACGCGCCACATGCACAACCACGCCAAGCAGCTCTACCGCTGCGTCGTGTGCAAGGTGAGTCTAGTGCCGCCGCCCGGCTCCGCGCGCCTGCCGCACGCCTGCGCGCAGTGCGGCAAGCGCTTCTCGCACGCGCACTCGCTCACGCGCCACATGCACAACCACGCCAAGCAGCTCTACCGCTGCGTCGTGTGCAAGGTGAGTCTAGTGCCGCCGCCCGGCTCCGCGCGCCTGCCGCACGCCTGCGCGCAGTGCGGCAAGCGCTTCTCGCACGCGCACTCGCTCACGCGCCACATGCACAACCACGCCAAGCAGCTCTACCGCTGCGTCGTGTGCAAGGTGAGTCTAGTGCCGCCGCCCGGCTCCGTGCGCCTGCCGCACGCCTGCGCGCAGTGCGGCAAGCGCTTCTCGCACGCGCACTCGCTCACGCGCCACATGCACAACCACGCCAAGCAGCTCTACCGCTGCGTCGTGTGCAAGGTGAGTCTAGTGCCGCCGCCCGGCTCCGCGCGCCTGCCGCACGCCTGCGCGCAGTGCGGCAAGCGCTTCTCGCACGCGCACTCGCTCACGCGCCACATGCACAACCACGCCAAGCAGCTCTACCGCTGCGTCGTGTGCAAGGTGAGTCTAGTGCCGCCGCCCGGCTCCGCGCGCCTGCCGCACGCCTGCGCGCAGTGCGGCAAGCGCTTCTCGCACGCGCACTCGCTCACGCGCCACATGCACAACCACGCCAAGCAGCTCTACCGCTGCGTCGTGTGCAAGGTGAGTCTAGTGCCGCCGCCCGGCTCCGCGCGCCTGCCGCACGCCTGCGCGCAGTGCGGCAAGCGCTTCTCGCACGCGCACTCGCTCACGCGCCACATGCACAACCACGCCAAGCAGCTCTACCGCTGCGTCGTGTGCAAGGTGAGTCTAGTGCCGCCGCCCGGCTCCGCGCGCCTGCCGCACGCCTGCGCGCAGTGCGGCAAGCGCTTCTCGCACGCGCACTCGCTCACGCGCCACATGCACAACCACGCCAAGCAGCTCTACCGCTGCGTCGTGTGCAAGGTGAGTCTAGTGCCGCCGCCCGGCTCCGCGCGCCTGCCGCACGCCTGCGCGCAGTGCGGCAAGCGCTTCTCGCACGCGCACTCGCTCACGCGCCACATGCACAACCACGCCAAGCAGCTCTACCGCTGCGTCGTGTGCAAGGTGAGTCTAGTGCCGCCGCCCGGCTCCGCGCGCCTGCCGCACGCCTGCGCGCAGTGCGGCAATCCTGCGGATATCCTCATTTCTGATGCGGTCAAGCAAGGAAGCTCCGAGCATAGCCCTCTCCATTACCGGCTGACTTTAAGACTTCTGATGAGTTTTCTGGAGATAAGCAGAAATTGAAACTTAATCTGTTCTCTTTCCAGGCTTCATTCGCACGAGCAGACCAGCTGGCCCAGCACCTGAACAGCCACCTCGCCAACTACAAGCGCCTGAAGCCGTGAGCGAGCCAGGACACACTCGGGGCGCGTGCAAGCACAGATTATACCGACACAATTATTATATTATATTAATATAGAGTTTTATTTAACAACGACTTTTATTTTAAAAGCCTTACACCGCTTTAGTGCCATGAAACTCTAAAGCTAGGGATTTTTCTAAAAGTTTATAGTTAAATGTGATAGGTACGGGCTTTCTAGTGAAGGAGCACACGTAACACTTGGGAACGTTTAAATGGAGCTTATTAGTGACGCAGTGGTACTGGAACCTATCTCCTCCTGCAATGACAGAGCATCTGATAAAGAGGATATCTTAGACATTCATCCGCGTAAAGAAGTATTTTAGAGTGAAGGAAGCAAGAATCAATATCATTGACGAATAAATTGAATAAGAGGGGGCCTAATAAAGATCCCTGAGGAACACCAGATGGGATACGCATCGATCTAGATGAATACCCATTCAGCACAACAGTCTGAAACCTGTCCTCCACATACGATTTAAACAAACGGAAAAGATTACCCCTTATGCCCATCGATAGAAGTTTACGCATGAGAACATCGTGATCAATTCTGTCGAAACATTTGGCATAATCTGTGTATATGACGTCGATTTGGGACCGTGGGACCGATCAGACATACCCTCTGACAAGAAGTCACTACAGAGAACAAGGTTTGTAGTTGTTGACCGACCACCCAAGAATCTGTGCTGGTGTTCGCTGAAACTGAGCCTGAGGGCAGAGTAAACTTGCCTGTAAACAATTTACAACTATAGACCGATATCCAAATTATGCGTGATTGCTAAAATATTTGAAAAAATTGTGTACAGGCAAGTTTACTCTGCCCTCAGGCTCAGTTTCAGCGAACACCAGCACGGATTCTTGGGTGGTCGGTCAACAACTACAAACCTTGTTCTCTGTAGTGACTTCTTGTCAGAGGCTATGTCTGATCGGTCCCAAATCGACGTCATATACACAGATTATGCCAAATGTTTCGACAGAATTGATCACGATGTTCTCATGCGTAAACTTCTATCGATGGGCATAAGGGGTAATCTTTTCCGTTGGTTTAAGTCGTATGTGGAGGACAGGTTTCAGACTGTTGTGCTAAATGGGTATTCATCTAGATCGATGCGTATCCCATCTGGTGTTCCTCAGGGATCTTTATTAGGGCCACTCTTATTCAATTTATTCGTCAATGATATTGATTCTTGCTTCCTTCACTCTAAAATACTTCTTTACGTGGATTACATGAAAATTATGTCTAAGATATCCTCTTTATCAGATGCTCTGTCATTGCAGAAGGATTTAGATAGGTTCCAGTACTACTGCGTCACTAATAAGCTCCATTTAAACGTTCCCAAGTGTTACGTGTGCTCCTTCACTAGAATGCCCGTACCTATCACATTTAACTATAAACTTTTAGAAAAATCCCTAGCTAGAGTTAGCACAGTCAAAGACTTGGGCGTTATATTTGATTCAAAATTATTATTTGATCAACACGTAGATCAAATCATTAATGAAGCATCGAAATCACTAGGGTTCATTTTGAGAGTCTCGTCTGAGTTTAGGAGCATCAAAACCATTAAAATTCTCTACTGTACTTTTGTTCGCAGCCATCTCGAGTATGCCTCTCGAGTCTGGAATCCCAATTATAACATATACATCAATCGATTGGAAGGCATACAGAGAATATTTATATTTTAAGGTATATTCAATTGCGTTCTAAAACTTATTCTCCCACTTATCTCCTTCGCTGTAAAAGATTCCATCTACTTCCTCTTTCTGAACGTAGAAGAATTGCAGCAAGTCTGCATACGGCGACAGAATCTAAATTAAATTTTTGCTTCAAGTACCTAGACTTGTCATGCACACTGTTAATACCCATAGTCCATACACACGCCGCTTCAAGCGCGCTGCAAACTTGACGGTAAACTGGATCGGGTATAAGGCTTAGCACGCACTGCGATTTTTAGCCGCGTAGATTTTACTAGCGCGAATTTTCATCCGCATACTAATTCTAAATAGCACGCACTGCGGATAAAATGCAGCGCGATTTTTGTCTCTATCTAGCTGTTCATAGAGCTCAAAATATTCGCGCGAATTTAATCCTCGTCGCGGTGCGGTGGATTCTGTGGCAAAAAAACGGATTTCTCGCGGAATTATTTCCGCGCGATTTTTTTTCCGCAATGCGTGCAGCTTCATACAATGCCATAGGTCGCAGAATGGGCGGAAAAAAATAGCGCGAATAAAAATCGCAGTGCGTGCTAAGCCTAAATAACACTCACTGCGGATAAAATTCCGTGCGATTTTTGTCTCTATCTACCTGTTCATAGAGCTCAAAATATTCGCGCGAATTTAATCCGCGCCGCGGTGCTGTTGATTCTGTGGCAAAACACGGCTTTCTTGCGGTATTATTTTCGCGCGAGATTTTTTCCCGCAATGCGTGCAGCTTCATACAATTCCATAGGTCGCAGGATAGGCGGAAAAACATCGCGCGTGTAAAAATCGCTGTGCGTGCTAAGCCTAAGAGGCGGGACGCTGACATGCTGACAATGTGGCACCCCCGTGCCCCGGCTCTCCCCGCCACTGGCTGGACTGCCGCCGAGTGCCGCCATCACAGAGAAACTTATACGATCGCCAGTCTGCCGCCAAATGCGGATTGATGCGCATGCTCGATATTGTAATATTTTTGAGCACGCGGTCATCTTGATTTTGTTAAAGCATAATGTGTTGTAATAAACGTGTTTGCTAAGTTATCTCGTGTTTCTATTGTCGTCATACCTGCAGCACCATCCCTGACAAAGGCCCTTAATCCATCATCAAATCAGTTTGCATTCCCTAAGGTAAGTATTTGTAGGATTTTATCTGACTTTTTAGTGTTCCGAAGTCAACAAGGAACCCTTATAGTTTCGCTCTGTCCGTCTGTCCGTCCGCAGCTTAGCTCAGAGAATCTAAGTACTAGAAAGCTATAATTTGGCATGTGTATACATATTAATAATTCCGACAACAAAGTGGTAACATAAAATCATGAAAAAAAAAAAATTTTTTCGGGTACCTCCCATAGACGTAAAGTGGGGATGTATTTTTTTTTCTCATCTATCCCATGCTATGGGGTATCGTTGGATAGGTCATTCAAAAATATTATGGGTTTGTTAAAACCATTTTTCGATTCAGAGATTCGTTTGCGTAAATTTTTTTATTCGTGCAAATTGCAAATTTATGTTAGAGTCAAGGGGGCCAGTGACCTGCCAGTGAAATGGCTATATAAAAAAAAATACGGCAGTAGTAAATATAACGAAATTAAAAGGAAAATTATCACGGATAACAAGGCTTTACAAGTTTACGAGTAATAGTCGACTAACTTATAAAATGTACTTGGAACATTTTGTACAAATGCCATTGAAAAATTACTTAAATAAAGTTGATAGCTGTGTAAAACAGAGTAAATATAATGCTTACGAACCATGTTTAAATATACAAAAATAAAATCATAACAGGCTATACAAGTTTACGAGTAATAGTCGACTAACTTATAAAATGTACTTGGCACAGTAAATATTTTGTACAAATGCCATTGAAAAATTACTTAAATAACGTTGCTAGCTGTGTAAATATAAACAGATAGTAAATATATGCTTATGAACCAAGTGGAAATATACAAAAATAAAATCATAACGTCCTTAATAATAATGATTTCTAAATTAATAATGTTTAAGCTCGAAAAAAGCATTGGAGTGGCCGGAGTCGTTGGTGGTACCAGTCCGTAGTCCATGTATGTATGTATGTATGTATGTATGTATGTATGTATGTATGTATGTATGTATGTATGTATGTATGTATGTATGTATGTATGTATGTATGTTTGTTCCTATGTGGCGTTCCAGAGACCAAACGCGTTGACCGATTTTGATGATTCATACGTCAATCGATTCGTCTTAACCTTGCGAGTGTCATAGGCTACATTAAAATTGGAAATTAGAAAAATGGCGGCTTTTGAGCGCCATATTGTGGGGGGGCAATTTTATTTTTTCTTCCAAACCCATCGTGTGGGATATCAAAATAAAGGGTTTTAAGAGGTGATTTCAAAAATATATAACACTTATATATTTAAATGTACCTAATTCGAAAAAAATGTTAACTAAAAAGTTATAAATAAAAAAGTTAATTAAAAAAATCAAAATACCCGACTGCTTAAAAAGCGAACTAAAAAGACGTAAACAAGAAGAAAATCATGCTGTCGGAGGATACATCTGGTTTTGGTCAGCCAGCTCGCGAATATGTATCCTCCGACTGCACAGCATGATTTTCTTCTTGTTTACGTCTTTTTAGTTCGCTTTTTAAGCAGTCGGGTATTTTGATTTTTTTAATTAACTTTTTTTAGACTTTGTGAGCCGCTGAAACCGTTCTAATGTTCATGTAACAACAACAAAACCCTCTTTTTAGTCCGCAGTATTATGCAACTTCGGAACCCTATAACTGCGCGTGGCCCGACACGCACTTGGCCGGTTTTGTTTTTTATTTTACGTCTAAAAAGTACGAAATATAATTTCGATTGTGTGATGGTACTCTCTTGTCTGGTTGGGGAGTTGCTATGGGCACCTTCTCAATAGTAGCATAATTCTTTACAAATCTTGGGACTCCAGGGTCCAGTAATTAGGTTAGGTAGGAGTCTAGGTTATTACGTATCTTTTGCAAGAGCTAAACGATAGCGATCAAACGCTTTACGCCATAAAAGTCGCAATTACCTGCAGTGTAGGTATGACAGGTCCTACACAATCGTTTGCTAATTGATCACTGTTTGTCAAATGCACTTATTTAAAAAAACCGCCAACAACTCTAAAACTTTTGTATTGAAGAGCAATTTTGCGCAAAAATCGCTACCGTTTTGCTCTTACAAAAGATACGTACGTGCGTAATAAGCCTGCCGCAGGCTTATTACGTATCTTTTGCAAGAGCAAAACGATAGCGATCAAACGCTTTATGTCATAAAAGTCGGAATTACCTGCAGTGTAGGTATGGTAAGTCCTACACAATCGTTTGCTAATCGATCACTGTTTGTCAAATGCACTTATTTAAAAAAACCGCCAACAACACTAAAACTTTTGTATTGAAGAGCAATTTTGCGCAAAAATCGCTACCGTTTTGCCCTTACAAAAGATACGTACGTGCGTAATTAGCCTGCCGGTCCTTTGAAAGGCGTGCGAGGATCCGAGGCTAACTCGCAGGCTCCGTTAGGTTATGCATGCATCCGGAAATGTAACTCCAACCGACGATTATTCTTGTAGCATAATTATTATTACAATGTTTTCAAAGTTGCATAATTTTCGGCTTAATCGGATACCAGTGTGCTTGCAAAATCGACTGCTAGTTGCCGGACACTTACGAAAACAATATAGCTTTTAATGAAAACATAAAAAAGTTGCAGTTTTTAATATTGTTCTTCTGTTGTTTCTTGTTGCAGACAATAATGCGATCATGGGGGCTCGCTGCGTTCGCACTGCTCTACTGGTGATCACCGTGATAATCGTCGCGAGGGGACAGACGCCATACTATGGTTAATATTCCCTGGGTTTATTCCAGGGTAGGGGAAAATATTATTCAGTTTTTCATCTGGAATTTCTCTGTAGCAGCCCGAGGATTTATGTTCGTTTGATGCAACAGGGTTGTCCCCCTTTATTACATGCAGGGTTGGGCAGAATTTGAATTACTTGTAATTGAAATAATATGTCATTGAAATACAAATACGTATTTGGTATTTGTAATTCAATTACTTCTTAAAATGTAATTTTTAATTGTTATTTCAATTCTGTAGTTGAGGTATTTTGTGATACTTAAAATACTTATGGCTTACTTATACTTTATTTGAAATACTTATGGCTTCAAAGTACATTTGAACATAAATACATTTAGCGATCTTATTAATTTATGCGTTCTGCAGAAAATAGCGCTCGATAGCTTTCGTAAGCAAAATAGCGACTGCGTAAATCAAATTGTCAAGTATCTTGTCAATTGTCATTTTCATTTCAAACGGTTATTTACATAAAACTTCTGTGTACTAATTAAGTTTATTAGTACGAATGTCACGATGGATGATCGAATGAATTTTGTATTTTAAATAAAATACTTAAAATACTGTATTTTCTATTCCAAAACAAGACTTACAAATATTTTGTATTTCGTATCGACTGTATTTTGTATTTTAAATAAAAATAGTTAACATACTGTAAGTATTTTGTATTTCAAAATATGACATACAAATATTTTGTATTTCGTATTTTAAATACGGCAGTGTGGCCCAGTGGTATTGGCCGCGACTTACAAAGTTGTAGGTCGTGGGTTCGATCCCAGGCAGGCGCTTTACTTTGTGTAAATTATTTCATCACCACTGCTCTCAAAATGGTGAAGGAAAACATCGTAAGGAAACCGGCATGTCCAAGAACCAAAAATTCGAAGACATGTGACATCCATCAATCCGCACTGGGCCCGCGTGGTGGATTACGGCCCATTCCCTCTCGCAGAGAGGAGGTCTGTGTCCCAGCAGTGGGAACATTAATAGGCTGATGATGTGATGTGATTTCAAATACATGCGAAATAGTATTTTATTATTTGTATTTAAATTAAAGCAATGTTTGTATTTTGCACATATTTAACGAAATGTAGGTGTAGGTACCTACATTAGGGAAAAATCTGCCTAACCCTTTGGGAACCGAGGCGTGACGTTATGTATGTTTATTACAGACAGTCTGTCTGTCTTTATTTATGGGTCCTAACTGTAAACTCCCACAAGGTGGGACCGATGACCTGACAAAGACCGCGGGGATCCGCTGGATGCGAGACGCACAGGACCGGTCGATCCATTTTAAATCAACATTTATTTTTATACAGGTATACCATGCAATGCAACCTATTTCATTTTACCCGGCTGCAAGGAAAGGGTTATGTTTTTCGCGCGTATTTTGTATGTATGTAATATTCTTTATTACCTCGTATCTTTCAAACCACTTGACGGATTTTATAATTAATACATCGTTAGATAGGTCTTGACCGCCCAAGACCTATCTAACGATTCTTAGATAAGTGCCGTTAAAAAAAAAGAACATGACGGATTTTGGGCGCCATATTGCAATGTTTTTTTTAACCGATTGAGTGCGGTATCAAAATGAAGGGTTTTTAGAGGTTATTATTAGTAGTAAATAAAAATAAAAAAAAACAAAAAACCCGACTGCAAAGATGTAAACAATAAGAAAATCATGCAGTGCAGTCGGAGGATATTTATAGTTTTGTCGGCTATCCCATGGTGTGGGGTATCGTTAGATAGGTCATTCAAAAATATTATGGGTTTGTTAAAAGCATTTTAACAAACCCATAATATTTTTATCAGATAAGAGATATTTTGTCAGATGCAGAGATCCGTTTGCGTAAAATTAACCTTTAAATTGCAAATTTATGTTAGAGTCAAGTGCCCCCCCCCCCTGCCAGCGAAATGGTTACTCTTGGCTATGTGAAAAAATTCACGGCAGTAGTAATTATAACGAAATTAAAAGGAAAACTATCACGGATAAGTAGGCTTTACAAATTTACGAGTAACAATCGACCGACTTAAAATGTACTAAGAACAGTAAAAATTTTGTACAAATGCCATAGAAAAATTACTTAAATAACGTTGTTAGCTGCGTAAAACAGATAGTAAATATAGGTATGCTTATGAACTATGTAAAAATATAAAAAAATAAAATCATAACATCCTTAATAATAATGATTTCTAAATAAATAAGATAAGATAATGATTTATTTCTCACCACAATATAGGTACATTTAGTTAGGTATTAATATAAAGTAGGTACGTATCAGCAATAATTATACTGTGGGAGACTGGTACCTAAACTAGACGTGAGGTCTGTATTTCAGGACACCAGGAAACGTGCAAATAATATGTGTGTGAGTGGCCGGAGTCGTTGCCGGTCTGCGCGGGGGAGACTATTTTGGAGGATACATCTGGTTTTGGTCCGCCAGCTCGCGAATATGTATCCTCCGACTGCACAGCATGATTTTCTTCTTGTTTACGTCTTTTTTAGGGTTCCGTAACCAAAGGGTAAAAACGGGACCCTATTACTAAGACTTCGCGATCCGTCTGTCTGTCTGTCTGTCTGTCTGTCTGTCTGTCCGTCTGTCTCCAGGCTGTATCTCATGAACCGTGATAGCTAGACAGTTGAAATTTTCACAGATGATGTATTTCTGTTGCCGCTATAACAACAAATACTAAAAACAGTATAAAGTAAATATTAAAGGGGGGCTCCCATACAACAAACGTGATATTTTTGCCGTTTTTTGCTCGATATTCATAACGGCAACAGGTAGACACTTGAAATATTCACAGAATGTTTAGTTGTATATTTACTTCAAAAAATAATAATTAATAAATTAAAATAAAATAAATTAAGGGGGGCTCCCATACAACAAACGTGATTTTTATGCAGTGTTTTGCGATAATGGTACGGAACCCTTCGTGTGCGAGTCCGACTCGCACTTGGCCGGTTATTTTAGTTTGCTTTTCAAGCAGTCGGGATTTTTGATTTTTTTATTAACTTTTTTTTAGACGTTGTGTGCCGCTGAATCCGTTTTAATGTTCATGTAACAACAACAAAACTCGCATAATTATGCAACTTCGGAACCCTATTAATGCGCGTGGCCCGACACGCACTTGGCCGGTTTTACATACCTAGGACCATACACGGAATTTGTTTTTTCGTACCCCGTCATCATCCTTATCACATAGTTTAATAAATCACTAGACAGGAAACAGTGCTAATACAAAGCAAGCTGGGAATCCAAGGACAGTGGGTAAAAAATAAACAAGACTAAATAATACTCACTTGTAGGTAGTTGGTAATTCAGAAATAACACACAGGTTTGACTTTGAACTATAATTACCATCAATTAAATACAATATATCCACTTAGGTTAAAACAACCATCTTCCACGCTCGTCCCGACTAGATTGCCCACAGAGTACATTTACCCAACCGCCAACCCACCTCGCGTCCGAACAATCACCCTCCAATCGTCAACTGTCATTAGATGTGACGTCATTTATCATTCGAATATTTTCTAGTGCAATCAATTTAACAACTTTTAAATATAGTATTTTGTTAAAAATAAATAATATAAATCATAACAAATCAAAGATGTATTTACCAAGGGCCAGTGGCCCGTGGTATTATGTCCACTCTACCACCACGCCACCGCTATTTTATCTATATGTATTTAAACCCTATCTCATATCTTCTATATTTCAGATAACTGCCAAGAACCACAACAATTGCTCCAGCCATACAAAGGCAATGACTTCAACATAAACCAATACAATGGGGCAACCTCAGCCCCCACACATAAGCAAACAAACAGACAAGAAAGCAAGAAAAAGACTATAGAACAACGACATCAGAACGAGGAGAGTCGGATAAAGAAATCTGCTCCAACCAACCAGAACGATTATGTCTTTGCTACAACTGAAAAGCCAAGTCAGCCATCCATTGTCTTCAATAGACCGTCTGATCCTAGTTCTATTATGTTTACTGGTAAAACTGATCTTGAACCCGAGATCCTGATTGGACCTAATGAAGATGACATGACGGAATTGCAGAAAAGACATTTTGAGGATAGGGCAGAGAGGAGTGAGTATTATTATTTAACCTTTTGGCAATCTTGTCAGGGTTGCCACTGCAAGGGATTGCAATCAAATGTGCTTGGCAACTGGGCTTATCCCAGTTGTAAACGACACTTTGTGCCTGTTGGCCTAGGTCTGTTCTGTCTCCTGCTTGATATGGAGGCCAGGTGCAAGATGCGTAGTACTTATAAAAGGAGGACCGTAGCAGGTGGCCTTCTGTAGTTACTACCTACCCTCATATGAAAAAGACGTGAGTTACCTATGTGCAATTTACGGTTTTCTTACTCCTCCGCTGTTCTTTTCTGATAATGTAGGGAAGTCTGGGTCTCGTCGAGCTTAATAGCCGCGGCGCTTTTCTGGAGGACGCCACTTTTGACTCTGGTTTTTAGGAGATGCAGTGGTTGGGAATACTGTGCCGGGCTACCTTAACCATAACTAGTGAAATGTGAGTATAGGCTTTTCACATCACATCACATCATCAGCCTATTAATGTTCCCACTGCTGGGACACAGGCCTCCTCTCTGTGGGAGGGAAGGATATAGGCTTTTACTCTATCATTATTCTAATATACTTTCAATCTCTCTTTTCCAGTGTGTGACTACTACAGGTCCTTGACCGTGAAGACAGTGGTGGCTCTTCCTCTCGTACCATCAGGTGGTGTTACGGAACTCAACGTGTCGGACTGTACGCTTATGAGCGTGCCTCTCATCCTAGGGGGCAACGAAGCCAGCATCCGAGAATTCCCCCACATGGCTGTTGTTGGCTGGAGGAAAGTTGAAGTAAGTATATTCAAAGAAAATCAATGCGTCAGACAGCTGAACATAATTATCGCTGATTTTTGCATAGTATTTTTAGGGTGCCGCACCCAAAGGGTCCAAACGGAGTCCTATTGCTGTCACTCACTTGTCCGTCTGTCTGTCTGTCGTCTTTCACACAATATTGTTCCGAAGAATTGTTTAACTGCTCATTGACCTATGACTATATACTCGTATGAACTTGAAATTTGGTGACAATGTAAAATGTTTACTATTGCATAAATTTTATTAACAAATATCATACTCATCAACCAGATTTTTCTTTTGTACGGAACCCTAAATGTGTGAACTCCGACACGTACTTGGCTGGTTTTAATATTATTATTTGCTATTTTAATTTTATGCATGCTTGTTCCTCCAACCCTTACGATTTCTTCTGATATATATTTATTTATTTATTTAGACTTCATGCACAAAAGGTACAAAGGCGGACTTAATGCCTAAGGCATTCTCTACCAGTCAACCAAGGGTGGTGCAGAGATAACATGGCAGGTGCATTTTTATAAAAAAAATAAACCAGTTATTATATAACATACTAAAATAGGTAAAATACACGTACATATATATATTGAAAATAATACATACTTATATAAATATATATATTTATAAATTAACAGAAAAGAAGAAGGTGAGATGACTCTGCTTACTTGTTTTGAAAATAAATCCGCAATTTCCGCTTGAATGCACACCGACTGGTGGCCGTCCTGATCTCGGGAGGAAGCGCATTCCAAAGAAGAACGGACTGTATATGAAAGGAAGAGTGAACAAAATCAGTCGAATGAGAAGGACAGAGTAAGAGGATATATATCTGTATCAGCCATTATTTAAGTTTGGGTTATAATAAGGGGACGCTCTAGACGCAGACACATAGGTACCTTATTGGTGCTGTCATTCAAAAAAGTCAATTTCGTACGTAATCCTCACAAACGGCGTGCGTGAATAACATTGTGTACAAGATGCAAAAGAATTGTAGTAGGTGGCGTTCCGTAATTTCTGCCTGCTGATGGCAACATAAAGTTATTAATATTTCATGTTTTATCTATGATAATTTATAATCTGTTGTAAAGAGCTGTCATACCTTAGATAAAGTATACATATAGATTTAGCCATGGCGTGGCCGCACATGAGACAACAATAGTTAGTTCTGAAGTTACAACAAGAACAAGAACACTACAACCCACCATCGCACTGACACTTATTATCTATAAATAACCCAATTCCTTGTCTCAATTAACACATAATACGACGAAATCACAGAAAATCAAATAAAACCGAGTTTGTTTGACAACAGAACAGAAACCGGCCATGGTGACAAAGACAAAAAATAATCTTTTGTCCTTATTATTTACATGGGGCCTTAGATTATGTAAAGTACTAGATAGAACGTACGGTACAAGAGAGCGCAACCGGCAATACAAATACAAAATGAAAAACTAATACAATCTCGCGTTAGTACGACACTACGCGTCGCACTGCTTACACGTCACAAGTCATTTCTTATTTTATGTGAAAAATGCCGTATTGTACCTATAAACATTGCAAAAGTTGTTCCCAAAAACAAAAAAAAGAAGATGGAATATCTTTCCACAAATAATTATTGATTATTTTATAGTTTTGATATTGATTTACCCACTAATATTTACGGCTCACTCGGAACACAAAATATTGGCAGTAATTGGTTGGTGTTGCCAGTTTACATCGAAATAAGTTTCCTTGAATTAGGGAAATGTACATGGGGCGTAGGAAGATCGATTAATTTATACAGGAAAATTTTGTAACTAGTGTGCAATTGTTTTTATTGGTTCAGTATCAGTAATGGAACATATTTCCATTAATTGTTCAATACCTTTTTTTATCCGACTTGAAATCTATAAAATACGGACACAATCTATTCGTATAAATATTAGTCAATGAACCAGTAGCACGCGGTGGGTTGCGACAGGGGCGCGGGGTACCCGGGAAGGGGGATAAGTGATAATCGTATTGAACCTTCGCATACCATTTTTGCGTTCATTTTCGCTTAGCGGAATTCTTTGGAACCTTGTTTTTTATTCATTTTTCACATAATCCTTACAAATTTTAGATTAATAGATAGAGTTTTCACACGTACTCTATTTACAGTCATAATATTTACACAGTTTGCCATAATTAAAAAGTTTCTAGAACAAAAACAGGAAAAATTCCAGTTTGTTTACATTTTCATTATAATGATTAGCTATTATCTCGCAAACGCGGGAACCAATTTAGATGATTCAAATGGATAAAATGGTTCTAGGCCAAGACCTTTTATTTGACACCAACATCATTAAAATATCTCAACAAACAAAAAAACACTTTTTGAAGTTCCTCGCGTAATTATTCAACATGTATGATATCGATTATCATTTCTTTAAAAACTATCTTTATCAGCTTTTAAAGTTACAATTAGGAGTACTACTTAAGTGTGCAACTCTGTAAAATTATTGTAATATTTTTAATTTTTTTTATATATTTTTATTTATTTTTTAAATTATTTTTATATAAATTTCCAAACGCGTTATTTTTCAGTAGTTTATTAATAATCATTAAGTGAATTTTAAATAACTTTAATTCTATTATAATTTATTTGATAACCATTATTCTGTCCAAATACTACAAGTAACTACTGTAAGTAACAATTTGTAACATTAACATTTTTGAGAACAATCGAAAAAAATGTGGGAGTTTTTTCCCAACATCTGGCATCCTTATACGCACACAGATGTACGTGTCTCTACAGTGCCGCTCCTCGCTGTCACGCACACTTTTAAATAACGCGGCACCGCTCTCTTGTTCCGTACGTTCTATCTAGTACTTTATATAATCTAAGCATGGGGCTGCCAACTTGCGATCTCGCTCTATCAATCAAGCTCATTTTATGGCGAAATCTATAGGTACTATAACTAAGTGTCATACACTCTTTCTCTTCCTGTGTGCCTAAAAGCCAACTCATGTGAGTTATAGTAAATCTATCTATCTAATATCTTTAAACGAACAATTCTTGTGTATATGTATCTATATATATAATCTGAATCTCGGAAACGGCTCCAACAATTTTCATGAAATTTAGCAGGTATGCAGAGGCACTGCGGGGGTGATAAATCGATCTAGCTGGATTACATTCTTAGAAAACGTCGTTTTCTCTATTTGCAACCGAGCAGAGCTCGGTCACCCAAAACAAGCAAATTGTATCAACAGTGGCGGCGTTAGAGGTTGGCTAACAGGGCAATCGCCCGGGGCCTCGCTCTTGCAGGGGCCTCGCGCTACGACCCAAAACGCTTACAATGTTATCCTTAGCAAACGGTTATTCGTAACAATAAAATAAAGTTAGTCGTTTAAATATTTCATAGTGTTAGAAAAATAATAAAAAATTAACTTTAATTTATCATAGTGCAACACTGTCCGTTCTTAGTTCAGCGGAGCTAATACATAGAAAAGCATTAATAATAATAAGAGCCAAGTTTTCCATTTCTCGTATCTATAGAACGCAACATAGGAACATACATACATACATAGACTGAAAAGGACAAGGGCCTCGCAAATATCTGTCAACCGCCCGGAGCCTCGCAGCGGTTAAGGCCGCCCCTGTGTATCAATTAACCAGCCTATTTATATTAAACAGTCCACATACAAATCTGTCGCCCTGGAATTAGAAAGCTGAAAACAATACATGCTTCGAACACTTCCTAACCCTATGAGAAACAGTAGGTAGAATTAGAATTAGAATTTATTTATTTGTAAGAATGTAGTTTTACATAGAATGGTGTTAATATTTTTGTTAGTTCTATACATTCTACCACGAAATATATGGTGTACAAATATTTAATTGTCGTTCTTAACTAAGTACAATATTAATTTTAAGATTTGCGATTTACAGTAAGTCCGATATGAATTAGTATTATTAAAATTACTTTAAAATGTCAAAATTAAGTTTATGTCATCTTGGATTTTTACAATATTCCATATATTCGCCAATATGCTAGTAGTAGCTTGCTGGTAGTGCTATTTTGTTATAATCTCTCCGTGAAAACTTTGTTATTGTTTGAAGTAAGCTGTCAATCCCTAGCAACAATTGGTCCCGACGCTAAGAAAGAAAAAACCAGCCAAGTGCGAGTCGGACTCGCGCACGAACGGAACCCCGTACCATTATCGAAAAAAACGTCGAAAAAATCACGTATGTTGTATGGGTACTTAAATATTTATTTTATTCGGTTTTTAGACATTGACATAGGTATGTGTTACTTTGAGTTCGATGCACCACTTCTACTGCCCAGCTACTAGGAAGTGATGGTGGGCGGGCGTTTTGGGGGCTCCCTGGTAGCGAATCAAGAACAACTACTGTTTGGCTCGCTTTGTATACTTGTAGTTATGGCTCTCGAGACAGCAGAATAGACATTGACCGCCCCCGGGAGACATCGCAGAATCATACTCTCGATTTGTGATTTTTTTTTTTTTTTTTTGTAAGTGCGATTATGTAGCTTTGACAATTTTAATAAACCCAGTTTAACGAACAATGTGTGATATCATTTCACGATTATACTCACCTACCCACACACGATGTCTTAACCTAAGGGAATTGTACTGTATCTAGTATGTACAAAGTATGCTACGCGCATGTATGTATATTTCGCGTCAAGGGAGGCCGATAGATGCAAACCATCGAGAAGTCAGGATGTATTCCCTTAAGGGCTTATTACACTACACGGTATTCAGGGCCTTAAACACTAATTTAGGGTAGTGTAATAGATGTTAGGGAGTTAGGGTTCTCAAATTATCGACCTTATTGACACGGAATAGTGAAGTGACCCGGTATTCAGGGCCCTGAATACCGTGTAGTGTAATAAGCCCTTTAGGTTAAGACATCGTGTGTGGGACGTGTCTGGGCTGGTCGGTGGGTACAATCGTAAAAATGTAATCACACAAATTATTCGATACACTGAGTTTATTCAAGTTACAATCTTGCTTACTATAATATTACGGATCGACAGTGATTCTAAGACGTCTTAGCTCTGAGGCGGTCAGTACTCAACTGCACAGATAACTATATACTAGTCAGAGACTCAACTGCCACGTTCTGCTGTCCCCACCACGCAAGTAGTTAGATAAAGCGCGCCAATGCGTAGTTGTTCTTGATTTGCCGCCAGGGGCGTGCTTGTGTTTGACGTCCGTGCTATTGACTCAACCCTACATATATATATGTGCGCGAGCTGCGTAACGCCGGGCGCCGGCACCCACCGCTTGTCGTTCGTTAAACCAGTGGCTAAGCATTCAAGTATTTCACTCCTATCCCTTACCATACATAACAGGCATTAATCCAGACTGCCCGATGTTTCGCATCTCGGCCACCATTAGGGAGGCGACAATAAAAAAAAAAAAAAAATTGTTCTTCTTTTGATTTATGATTATGTTGCCAGCAAACCGGATTCTCCTGGAAATGCGGGGGATCTCTGATTAGTGATCGCTACGTGTTGACCACGGGACACTGCACCCACCAGGACAAAGACAACAGCGTCCTGAGGTATTCCTTATCAATATAATTTTTAACTGCTTTGTTGTTCTCGCGGTCGCAAGCGCGACTGCTAAGCTTAAGGTCCTGATTTCTATTCCGAGATCGGGAATTCCTTTAGAAATTTGTCATGATACTTGTATGACATTCATCATTTTCCTGCCCTTGTCCCATGTTACTTGGGGTCGGCGCAACACGTTTTCTTCTTCCAAACCGTCCTGTCCCTCGTCACGCCATCACTGACTCCCTTTCACTCCGCACGTCCATCTCAACATTCTCATCTCTGCTGCATGCAATCTCTTTCCATCCATGTTTTTCAAAGCCCAACATTCTGATCCATACATTACGACAGGTCTAATCACGGACATTATTTCATATGAATTTATCTATTTGACTGAAATCAGCAACGATATTTTCAGCGGTCCTCCTCAAGCAGTGCGACTCGGCTCCTCATACCTGGATGACCCTAGCGCCCTGGTTGTGAAGATATCAGCCGTCATACGTCATCCCAAGTATAAGAAGAAAAGATCTTACCATGACGTGGCTCTCATCAAGTTGGTGTCCAAAGTCAAGTGAGTAAAGTTTTGATCTTAGATAAATTACAGATTTAGCCATAAAATGATCGTGATTGATAGAGCGAGATCGCTAGTTGGCAGCCCCATGTAAATAATAAGGACAAAAGATTATTTTTGTCTTTGCCACCATGGCGGGCTTTTGTTGTTTGTCAAACTCTAATGTTATGGCAGGTTTGACAAACAAACTCGGTCGTGTTTGATTTTCTGCAAGGGCGTTGCCAAGGGGGGGGCAGGGAGGGGCAGTGCCCCCCCCCCCCCCTAGTGATTCTAAAAATGTTGCCCAATGTAAAGCAACCAAAGTCCTAATCTCCTTACACGTTGGACTCTGTACCGTTTATTATTACAATCGCTGGAGATGTAAGGCTCGTACTACAAGTGAAAAGCTTCATGTGTTCTCAACTGTACCACCTACAATTCATACTTTTCTCAATCTCCATATCAACTTGCCCCCCCCCCTGGGCCATCGGCTGGCGACGCCCTTGATTTTCTGTGATTTCGTGGTATTATGTGTTTGTTGAGACAAGGAATTGGGTTATTTATAGATAATAAGTGTCAGTGCGATGGTGGGTTGTATTGTTCTTGTTCTTGTTATAACACCAGAAATAACTTGTTGTTTCATGTGCGGCCACGCCATTGCTACATCTATAGGTACTTTATCTAAGGTTTTTATAGTATATTAAGAAAGGACGAATTTCTATTCATTTAGGTAAGACTTCATTCTGTCTAACGCAGTTATTTTATTGTTGATTTTCTTATTTATTACAATAAAAGTTTATGTAGTAGGTATGTGTATTAACGTTTATAATCTTAAACATTGTTTTTATACCAATTCGTAAAATTAAATTGAGGAGTCATGTCATATCGTTTCGATGTGACATGACTCCTCAATGAGCCCTACCTACAACACCTTGCTCCGTGCTTGCAACATTTAAAACAAAAATAAACCGACTAAGTGCGTGTCGGGCCACGCGCAGTAATAGGGTTCGGTAGTTCCATATTAATGCGGTCTAAGAAGTGGGCTTTTGTTGTTATATGAACATTAAAACGGTTTCAGCGGCTCACAACCTCTAAAAACGCAATTTGTATTTTTTTTTTACATTTTATAAGTTGGTCGACTATTACTCGTAAACTTGTGAAGCCTAGTTAGCTGTGATAGTGTTCCTTTAAATTTCGTTATATATACTACTGCTGTGAATTTTTCACACAGCCAAAAGCAACCATTTCGCTGGCAGGGCTGCAATTTTTTGTTAGAGTCAAATGTCCCCCACATTTACTCTAACAAAAAATTGCAATTTATAGCTTAATTTTACGCAAACGGATGTCTGAATCGACAAATGCTTTTAACAGACCTGTAATATTTTTGAATGGCCTATCCAACAATACCCCACATCATGGGATAGCAGAGAAAATAATGTGAAAAAACCGGCCAAGTGCGAGTCGGACTCGCGCACGAAGGGTTCCGTGCCATTATCGCAATAAAACGGCAAAAAAATCACGGTTTTTGTATGGAAGCCCTACTTAAATATTTATTTTATTCTGTTTTTAGTATTTGTTGTTATAGCGACAACAGAAATACACCATCTGTGAAAATTTCAACTGTCTGGCTATCACGGTTCATGAGACAGACAGACAGACAGACGGACCGCGGAGTCTCAGTAATAGGGTCCCGTTTTTACCCTTTGGGTACGGAACCCTAAAAAAAACAACATAAATACTTTACGTCTATAGGAGGAACGTGAAAAAATACTTTTTTCTTGATTTTGTTTTGTACCACTTTTTGGAATTATACGAGTATCCATGCCAAATTATAGCTTTCTAGTATTAAGAGCCTCTGAGCTAAGCTGCGGACGAACAGACGGACATAGCGAAACTATAAGGGTTCCTTGTTAACTTCGGAACCCTAAAAAGGTCATTGGCAACTGTCAGTTTAGTCTACAGATACAATTATAGTTTAGTTCATAGACTTCTATTAAATACTATTTAGTTTAGTCTACGAAATTAACAATATAGTTAGAGAAACTCGAAAGTCTGACACCAATCTTGCCAAGGGGTACCGTGGTCTTCTGTGATCGTGTTGCCCCTGGGTTGGGAAGTTCAGATAGGTGGTCACTCCACGTAAAGAATAAACCTAGTGAATCTCTCTCCCTGGTACTGGCATTCAGCTGCATCCGGCAGAGAGTTTGTATTATCCAGTGAAACTGAAGCCAACCACAACGTTTGAGAATAGGCTCGGCAGATTGATTAATTTACATATATGTATCATCATCATCATCATATCAGCTGAAAGACGTCCACTTCTGGACATAGGCTTCCCCCAGGCGTCGCCAAATTGATCGGTCCCGTGCGTCTCGCAACCAGCGGATCCCCGCAACTCTCACCAGGTCATCGGTCCACCTGATGGGAGGCCTTCCAACGCAACGTCTTCCGGTTCGCGGTCGCCACTCCAGAATGTTTCTGGCCCATCGGCCATCCGTTCTGCGAGCAATGTGTCCTGCCCACTGCCACTTAAGTTTGGCAATTCTTCGGGCTATGTCGGTAACCCTGGTTCTCTTGCGGATCTCTACATTTCTGATTCGATCACGCAAGTAAACGCCGAGCATAGCTCTCTCCATTACCCTTTGAGTGACTGTAAGCTTTCTGATGAGGCCCATATATGTATATGTAATGCTTATACTTTCAGGTTCTCCGAGGTGATTCGTCCAGCTTGTTTGGGAGTGCCACCGTCAGAGGGCAGGAATATCATCGCCACTGGATGGGGAAGGACTGAATATGGTCAGTTTCTTAGCATAACTAATGGCTGCAAAGCAAAAGACGTGTTGTTAGGACCAGAAAACGTATTAAAAATTAACTAACAACCGCTAATAGACTTGTACCAAAAAGTATAATTACGTATCTACAAAACACAATTTTTGTTTTTTTAAGTTTTTATATATGTTGAGTCTCAAATGAAAGGTATAGGCGTAGAACCATTTTATCCGTTTAGATCATGTAAATTAAGTTATCGCGTTTATGAGATATTAACTCGTGAATGCCAAGTGAAAGGGTCAAGGACGCCTCTTACCGGGTTACCTATCATACGTTCGAAAAACATTTGACCGTTTTTTTTTTAGTTCTTCGAAGTCACGTCTGCCACTGTCTAAGTTGACCTATTATCAATTCGATATTTTTCTTTACTCCGAAGTTTCACTTGGTCGAAAAACTTTTTACCGAAGTTACACTTAGCCGAAATAACATTTGTTCGAAACATTTATTTTTAAACGCATATCAAAATACTAAGTGAGAGAGAAACAGTGGGCGAATACAAATGTTTAAAACAGCGAATTGAAAAAAGAAGTTGTCGACGGAGCCCCGCACCGCGGGGTTCCTATTTCTGTCTTCAGGGTCTAAAGTAACCTAACATGAAGGAGATGATAGGAGCTGAGCTCTTAGACAAATTGTTTAAAATAATTAATTAATTAAAATGTCTAATGCTTGACAGCTATTAATAAATCATTTGCATGAAAATTCGAAATAAATACGTAAATACATACAAGACTACGTGAAGTCGATTTTGCAGCGATTCGTTTCTGTCACAAAATTTTGTAGCACAACATATTGACTTATTATGACACTATTTCAATTTTAAATTGAAGTTACCGGCTATTTATTTGTGACTAAATAATATTCCCTAAAATGTTGTTTCGGATTGGTGAAAATATGGCAAATGAAAAAAGTTCAAAAGAGGCTTCGGCCAAAACCAAAAAGTTATTTTGTAAATCGGCGAAATGTAGTTCGGTAAAATAATACCTATGGCAATTGATACTACGATGATCTGAAATTATGTCAAATAATGCATATAGCAAAATAGACGTCGGTCAATAGTTTTCGGTAAAATGAAATTCGAACAAAAGAGATTCGGTAAAGTGATCCGTTCCTCTCTTACCGCGATACGTTTGTTTTGATCGTGTTAGCGTCACTGCCTTTACACTTATTTCGTATCGTTATGAAATATTGGAATCTGTATTTAATATTTCTATGATTGGAATACATCGACTTTTATTTTTTTCGACTTTAGTTTGTTTCGGGCCAAGGTTTTGTAATATATCAAGGTGAGTTTTTCCTCCGTTTCTCCGCCAAGTGAAGTGGATGGTACACATTAAGTAATATCGGGAATCCGGTGGATGCGAGACGCACAGGATTGGTCAATGTAGCGACACTTGGCGGAGGCTTATTTTCAGCAGTGGACGTTTTTCAGCTGATCAATGAAGATGATGATAATCCTATAATCTTCTCGGTTTCAATTGCAGGAGGTGACTCACTCGAGCTTCGTAGCGTATCACTGCCCGTTTGGAACATGCAGGAGTGTAAGAATATCTGGGGGACTTTCGTGAGGCTGCCCCATGGAGTCACTGCTGATAGCCACATGTGTGCCGGCGAGAGGTCAGGAGGCAAGGGTGCTTGTCAGGTAAGCGTTAGTTGTCACTAGGGCATGCATTCCGAAATTTCGAAATTTCAAAGTTTCGAAATTTCAGACCATATTTGCATGTTTATTAATTTCGAAATTGACACCCCTAAATTCAAAATTTCGAAACTGGATTTAATCTTAATATTATGTTATTTATTATGCAATTATAAAATTCATAATTGAAACAAAAAGAGGATTATCTGAAAATGAGTCTGAATAGGAATCTAAAGCCAATTAGACCATTGCGTTGGGCCACCTTGTGACCATGTGTACATTACAATAAAACAAAGGCTAACCATGGTGTTAAATAAATAAAGAAGAGTGAAAGAAGCTCGGCCATCTAAAAAACCGAGCTTTGTATTAATGATGGCCAGTGATAAATGAATACTTTGACAAGGTCTACAATCGTTTGCATGGTATGCCAATTTTTTGTTGCTATTGTGGTGAAACTTTCGCCTGAATTCGCGCCTGAACTTTTGAAAAAAAAAAACCAGGCAGTGTGGTATTTTTACCTCATTAAAACCAAACCAGTGATCACCATCAGCACTTATTAAAATACCACATTCTTGCGGAGACTATAAAGGAATCTCCCTTGAGCCTCGCTGTACACGGCAGCACGTGATCACTGTGCCACTGTCTTTCCTGAGGTCACTCGGTGGACGGACAGAGTCCCCACTCTGAGCGCCCGAAACCCCGGAGTTCCACCTGCCTTAAATGATACAGGCGGTGTTTCGGCATGTCTACATCGAGGTGGTTGCCTCCACGTTGCCTTCTTCTCCGAATGTGATTGGCCTTCTCACGATTCCACTCGGTGGCTATTTCACTCTAGTTTCCTGTCTCCGCCAGCTTATTCCTCACTAATATTGGCAGAGATATGTCTCACCCGATCCTGGCGACTAAGACCTACCGCACAAAAGCCCAAGAAGGTATTCCTCGAGCGTATGCTGTGCAGAAGCCAAGTTGCCTCTACAATGATGGCAATTTACCGTGGCCTCTCTATTATTCAGGCACTCACCGAAGCAACCGTGCCCGATCAGGACCTGAATATACCTGTAGAAGATGCGCTCCACTCTTTTCAGCCAGTCACGTGCTATTCAAATAACCATTTTCCGCTGCAGGCTGTTGATTTTAGGCCTGCAGCGTCGGACATCTGGCAGTCTATTTCTTCCTCCGAGATTGGGCATCAGTCTAGGCAAAGCACCCACTGGCCTACCAATGCGTGGGAAAAGGAGCTCGAAATGCTCTTCGAAACCCCACCGTACCTACATGGTTAAACCAAGACAGCGGACTTGCGCATGTCCTATTGTCACTAACGAGCTAGATGGCTCTCTGCTCTTCGGCAGCGCCTCAATTTTATGAAGCACTATCTGTAACTATCCTTAACCCCAGCTCGCGAATCAACGCTGACCGAACGTCTCTTGCCACTCCGAGCTCGGAAAGCTGGATGCTATCGTCGAAAGTAGAAATCTTGAGCAAAAGAAAATTCACTTTGTTTGAATATAAATTGCACTTAGGCGTTTCCAGACTAAAAAATTTGCATTTTGAGTTTAGTTTAAGTATTACTCAGATTTTTCATTATATTTGACACCTCAGTTTCGAAATTTCGAAACTGAGGCGGCCAATTTCGTAAGCTAATTTCGAAATTGAAAATGTACGAAACTGCACGCCCTAGTTGTCACCCGACTACGCCGAAGCCAGAAGGAGGGTTATGATTTTAAAACATAATGTTCCTTCATATTTCCTAAAGTAGGTAGGTACCTACTTATCATAATTTGACAAATGAAGTATCGTACGTTAGAAGTGTCTTAGGTGAACGCGCACCTATCCGCGCCGCACGACCCGCATTCCAGCAAAATGCTGTAGGTATACGGATTCCACCAGCGCGCGCGGATGACGCCATCAGATTCGGTGCGTTTGATGCTTGCGGCGAGTGCGGTGCGGGCGGTGCGGAGACGTCACCCATATCCGTATAGATATAGAAGAAATATTTTTCAATATGTACAGAAGTGGATATGCGGCGCCGCACGCATCGTATCCACATGATCTGTACATCTTGAACAATGTTTTCTATACGGATGCGGATGACGTCTCCGCGCCACCCGCATCGCACTCGCCGCAAGCATCAAACGCACCGAATCTGATGACGTCATCCGCACGCGCTAGTGGAATCCGTATACCTACAGCATTTTGCGGCAATGCGGCTCGTGCGGCGCGGTTAGGTGCGCGAGGCTGCATACGATTTCATAGATCTATGAAATGCGATGATTGCGGCGCGTGCGGCTCCTGCGGTGCGTCTAGGTGCGCGACTGCGCGTTCACCTTTTTGTATACATTTTCTTGCTGGAGTAAGCAAGAAAATGTCAAATATCGTCATTTGCGTGTAATAGATATATAATTAGGACATCAGCTTCTGTAATTATTGCGTAGATTTTTTTTGTTATGATAATAGTGTTTTAGTTATTTGACACAAGTAAAACTTAAATTTTACTGAACCCCGACACATTTTTATTTCATGCTACTTAAAGGTCAGACCGCACTAGGCGTAACTACGCGTCAGCGGAGCGACGCGTACCTACAAATATGCTAAACCGCACTGGCGCGACACTACGCAGCAAATTTTGCTCGTCAGTCGATCCACAGAGAAAATAAAACTATGAGTCGTTCGGCAACTTCTGAGCAAGATAGAAGAAAGCTATTTGTGCTTACTTGTACTTATGTTATGACTGAGTTGAAAAAAACTGTACACAGTAAAATACTAAAATTAATTACACTTAACTAATTGCGATAACGTTACATATATGGTGGGAGGAAGTTTTGTTTATTAGTGGGTATAATAATACCAAACCTGTAACTGATCCACTGCAGGGCAAAGGATTATTGGATAGCTCTTAAATATAAAATTATCGTGTCAGTGTTGTCTGCAAACTCCTCCGAAACGGCTTGACCGATTCTTATGAAATTTTTTGTGCATATTTGATAGGTCTGAGAATCGGTCGTAAACTATTTTTTAAAACCCTAGGTAGGGTAGGGTAGGTTGGGTAGAGTAGGTAAGGTAGGTAGGGTAGGGTAAGTAGTAGAGTAGGGTAGGGTAGGCAACTTAATTTGTATCTTTTATGCTTGCAAAGACATTCAAGATCCTGCTGGGGGCACGTCTACGTCCTTGCTGGGTCTCTGAACAGTCTTGGGAAAAGACTAGGCAGATGATTTATGATAATTATCAATGACCGTTTTATTTTCCACAGGGTGACTCCGGGGGCCCGGCGCAGATCAAAGATGGCTGTCTATGGCGTGTTGTCGCTGTGACGTCTTACGGCCGATCTTGCGGGGCCCCTGATACTCCTACGTTGTTCGCCGTAATTCCACATGTGTTTGTAGCTGCTCAGGTGTTTAACGATTTAACATGACAACAAAATAAATATATTTATGAGTAGGTATATGTGCATTTTTATTTTAAAATGCCGAACCGTCATCCTCCAATAACATAATGGACCAACTTAGGCCATCGTGGTCCATCATGGCCCATCGTTGTCTATAATGGGCAATCGTGGTTCATTATGGAACACGTTGGACAACCTTGACCCTACAGTTCAGTTCACAACCTCACTGCAAAAATCTGCAGGTTTTTGGAACGGAGGTCCATAACGCACGTTATAGTGCTAACACGTCTGGATTTGGTACGGCCGGACTAAAGGGCTTATTACACTACACGGTATTCAGGGCCCTGAACACCGTGTAGTGTAATAAGCCCTTAACTCCGCCCACAAATCTCAGTGGCGTGTTGACTATGTGTATCTGACCATATTAAATGAATGGAATGGATTAGTAATTCAACGCGTCAGAAGGCGTCGGGTGGCGTGGCGTCGGGTCGGGTGTTAATAATATGTTTCCGCCTTGATACACGTCAAAGTCACTTAATTTAAATAAATATACTCTTTCCAAAGAGTATATTATACATTTCATGCTGAAATAACTATGTAAGGGCAATACTAATGCGATATTCCCCTTTTACTTCCACGAAATTGAATAATTTAGCTAATAAACACATTATTAAAAGTTACTGAGACATAACCTACAAAAGTTTATGACTGAATATCTATTAGTCTCGACATTCTCGAACAAAAATTCTTGCAGAAACTAATTCAGAACATCACCTTGAGTTAAACAAGATATTTTTTATTTAATGACGTAGGAATTTAATCTCAGCTAAAACAATGTATGGGCACTTGCCATTGTTCTTTGCCTTCTCCTCAGCGGAGTGCGCCAGCGACCCGTCGGGTTTCAGCAGTGGTGGTAGTGAGGGACGGCAGAATTTTGACTCGACCGACTTAGCCGGGGACCAAAACGCTTTACTACCCGCTGGGTAAGAAGCAAGTTTGGTCCCTATTCAGCCAATGTGGTCGAATCGAGCTCTTCGCAACACCAACTTGCAGGACTTGGCAGCCCTGTTGAAAGCCTTCTTCTGGGTCAGAAGAAGAAGGCCGTCACTCGCTTTACGCAAGATCGCATGCCATCCCAATCTGCTGACCTGTACCGCCATACCCGCCGGATGCCTCTTGAGCTGAGATCGGGCGGGGAGTAGACGGACATAGACTTCACCAGACAGTGGTCGGAACTACCCAAAGGTGAAGTTATCGACACAGAGTATCGGTCTGGATCTGTTGTCAGTAGAAGGTCCAAGCAATTGGCCGTGTGCGAATCAACATTCGGCACCATTGTTGCCCCCTGGACCGTCTGGGTAAGGTTTACCGCAAGCGAAAGCTTACGCATCTCCCGTCCAGCAAGGTCAGTGCACTGGTATGGGAAGAGCCACTCCTAGTGGTGGGCATTAAAGTCAGTAATATGGCACGTACCTACAACTGTCACTACACTACGTCATAACAAAATGTCTCTTTTGTCAAATACGATGACTACATTAGAAATAATGAAACAAAACGATGTTTTACATTCTGTATCGTATTTCAATCATATTTGTATAAGCTAATGTATGTATAGAACATCGCGGCGCCTCCATGTTTTTCCTAACTCAATGTGTCTATCACGGAACACACACACACTCACAAATTTTTATAATACAAAAAGTAAACAACCAATGACAGCAGGTCTACCACGAATACAACCACAAAATTCGTCATATCTGTCTGGCTACGCGACGGTCCACAAGTGACCAGCTTTCTGATCCTTCTGTTTTTTTTATTATTTTTTATTCTTCCACCCTCAACTTAAAATTAGTTGATAAATTTTGTACGAAGAAAAGTTTGACCAGCCAACTGCAACCAGCGACCCTTTTAACTTATTTACTTTTTGTGACGTGTTCAAGGGTTACACTTAATAAACATCTATCTCAGTACCTATTTGGTGCTTTATTGTTCCCAAAAAGAAATCACGTTACATCGGCGCGGTTAGGTGCGCGAGGCTGCATACGATTTCTTAAATCTATGAAATGCGATGATTGCGGCGCGTGCGGCTCCTGCGGTGCGTCTAGGTGTGCGACTGCGCGTTCACCTTTGTGTATACCTACATTTTCTTGCTGGAGTAAGCAAGAAAATGTCAAATATCGTCATTTGAGTGTAATAGATAGATACCTAATTAGGACATCAGCTTCTGTAATTATTGCGTAGATTTTTTTTGTTGATAATAGTGTTTTAGTTATTTGACACAAGTAAAATTTAAAATTTACTGAACCCCGACACATTTTTATTTCATGCTACTTAAAGGTCAGACCGCACTAGGCGTAACTACGCGTCAGCGGAGCGACAAACAAATATATATGCTAAACCGCACTGGCGCGACACTACGCAGCAATTTTGCTCGTCAGTCGATCCACAGAGAAAATAAAACTATGAGTCGATCGTTAACTTCTGAGCAAGATGGAAGAAAGCTATTTGTACCTATCGTATGACTGAGTTGAAAAAAAACTGTAAAATTAATTACACTTAACTGCGATAACGTTACATATGGTGGGAGGAAGTTTCGTTTATTAGTGGGTATAATAATACCAAACCTGTAACTGATCCACTGCAGGGTAAAGGATTGGATATCTCTTAAATATAAAATTATCGTGTCACAGTGTTGTCTGCAAAATCCTCAGAAAATGCTTGACCGATTCTTATGAAAATTTTTGTGCATATTTGATATGTCTGAGAATCGGTCGTAAACTATTTTTTTAAACCCTAAGTAGGGTAGGTTGGGTAGAGTAGGTAAGGTAGGTAGAGTAGGGTAGGCAACTTAATTTGTACCTTTTATGCTTGCAAAGACATTCAAGATCCTGCTGGGGGCACGTCTACGTGTTTGCTGGGTCTCTGGACAGTCTTGGGAATAGGCTAGGCAGATGATTTATGATAATTATCAATGACTGTTTTATTTTCCACAGGGTGACTCCGGGGGCCCGGCACAGATCAAAGATGGCTGTCTATGGCGTGTTGTCGCTGTGACGTCTTACGGCCGATCTTGCGGGGCCCCTGATACTCCTACTTTATTCGCCGTAATTCCACATGTGTTTGTAGCTGCTCAGGTGTTTAACGATATATCATGACAACAAAATAAATATATTTATGAGTAGGTATATGTCTGTGGTATATGTGCATTTTTATTTTAAAAAGTCGAACCGTCATCCTCCAATAACATAATGGACCAACTAAGGCCATCGTGGTCTATCATGGCCCATCGTGGTCTATAATGGGTAATCGTGGTTCTTTATGGAACACGTTGGGCCACCTTCACCCTACAGTTCAGTTCACAACCTCACTGCAAAAATCTGCAGGTTTTTGGAAAGGAGGTCCATAACGCACGTTATAGTGCTAACACGTCCGGATTTGGTACGGCCGGACTAAAGGGCCCTGAATACCGTGTAGTGTAATAAGCCCTTAACTCCGCCCACAAATCTCAGTGGCGTGTTGACTATGTCTGACCATATTAAATGAATGGAATGGATTAGTACTTCAACGCGTCAGAAGGCGTCTGGTGGCGTGGCGTCGGGTCGGGTGTTAATAATATGTTTCCGCCTTGATACACGTCAAAGTCACTTAATTTAAATAAATATACTCTTTCCAAAGAGTATATTATACATTTCATGCTGAAATAACTATGTAAGGGCAATACTAATGCGATATTCCCCTTTTACTTCCACGAAATTGAATAATTTAGCTAATAAACACATTATTAAAAGTTACTGAGACATAACCTACAAAAGTTTATGACTGAATATCTATTAGTCTCGACATTCTCGAACAAAAATTCTTGCAGAAACTAATTCAGAACATCACCTTGAGTTAAACCAGATATTTTTTATTTAATGACGTAGGAATTTAATCTCAGCTAAAACAATGTATGGGCACTTGCCATTGTTCTTTGCCTTCTCCTCAGCGGAGTGCGCCAGCGACCCGTCGGGTTTCAGCAGTGGTGGTAGTGAGGGACGGCAGAATTTTGACTCGACCGACTTAGCCGGGGACCAAAACGCTTTACTACCCGCTGGGTAAGAAGCAAGTTTGGTCCCTATTCAGCCAATGTGGTCGAATCGAGCTCTTCGCAACACCAACTTGCAGGACTTGGCAGCCCTGTTGAAAGCCTTCTTCTGGGTCAGAAGAAGAAGGCCGTCACTCGCTTTACGCAAGATCGCATGCCATCCCAATCTGCTGACCTGTACCGCCATACCCGCCGGATGCCTCTTGAGCTGAGATCGGGCGGGGAGTAGACGGACATAGACTTCACCAGACAGTGGTCGGAACTACCCAAAGGTGAAGTTATCGACACAGAGTATCGGTCTGGATCTGTTGTCAGTAGAAGGTCCAAGCAATTGGCCGTGTGCGAATCAACATTCGGCACCATTGTTGCCCCCTGGACCGTCTGGGTAAGGTTTACCGCAAGCGAAAGCTTACGCATCTCCCGTCCAGCAAGGTCAGTGCACTGGTATGGGAAGAGCCACTCCTAGTGGTGGGCATTAAAGTCAGTAATATGGCACGTACCTACAACTGTCACTACACTACGTCATAACAAAATGTCTCTTTTGTCAAATACGATGACTACATTAGAAATAATGAAACAAAACGATGTTTTACATTCTGTATCGTATTTCAATCATATTTGTATAAGCTAATGTATGTATAGAACATCGCGGCGCCTCCATGTTTTTCCTAACTCAATGTGTCTATCACGGAACACACACACACTCACAAATTTTTATAATACAAAAAGTAAACAACCAATGACAGCAGGTCTACCACGAATACAACCACAAAATTCGTCACCTAATATGGCGGATATGGCACTTACCTTAGATAAAGTACCTATAGATTAAGCCTTAAAATGACCTTGATTGATAGAGCGAGATGGCTAATTGGCAGCTCCATGTAAATAATAAGGACAAAAGATAATTTTTTGTCTTTGTCACCGTGGCCGGTTTCTGTTGTTTGTCAAACTCTAATACAATGACAGGTTTGACAAACAAACTCGGTTTTGTTTGATTTTCTATGATTTCGTGGTATTATGTGTTAATTGAGACAAGGAATTTGGGTTATTTATAGATAATAAGTGTCAGTGCGATGGTGGGTTGTAGTGTTCTTGTTCTTGTTGTAACACCAGAACTAACTATTGCTGTCTCATGTGCGGCCACGCCAGTGCTTAATCTATAGGTACTTTATCTAAGGCACTTACCTACAGCTGTCACTACGTCACAAAAAATGTTGCCATTACGAGCAACAACTGAAATATTGTTGTCCCTTTTATCAAATACGATTACTACTTTAAAAAGAATGAAGCAAAACGATGTTTCACATTCTGTATCGTATTTCACTCATATTTGTATAAGCTAATGTATGTATAGAACATCGCGGTGCCTCCATGTTTTCCTATCTCAATGGTCCCGTCCCGTCCAGCGTGCCTTGGGCGGGCTACCCGGCTCATAGATTTTATGGCCCGGCTCATCCGCAATGGGGTTGTGAACTGCTTATTTTTCACAATAGGTGGCGCATCGTCGCTTTGGCTATTCAAAGCTGTCAAATCCATACATTTTAATTATCTTATTATTATCATTTTTTTTTTTTTTTAATTTTCTCGATTTTGCCTCTGTGTGCTGTACCAGGATATACCAACCCCGGTGTTCATTTATTGCCCAAAGATACAACGCTAACATTACTGGGAAAAGGCTATACATATTTATAGGTTATGTTATATTCATGTCCAACCTCCTATACTGCCCCAGGGCAGCGTACTTGGCCCTACTCTCTTCCTCATTTATATCAACGACCTGGGTATGCTCGCTGTCCCCAAAGGAAGGATTATAACATTTGCTGACGACACCGCCCTACTCTTCAATGCTGACACGTGGGGTGAGGTCTTTTCAAACGCTCAGTTGGGCTTCAATACTGTGACAGAGTGGTTACGAAACAACAAACTAATACTAAATGCTGACAAAACTAATTATATAACATTCCCGTATAACAATAATAACGCTCCCGTATCAGTAACACCTTATGCAATAATAGCACACACTTGCACAATTCCACATGAAAAAATGCATATTGTACAGCTTGGCAAAAAAGAGTGTGGAATAAATGAGGTCGCCACTATCGCACATGTATACCCCGAAATACTATGACTCAACAGTTTTTGATACATTTTATTAAATTTTTAGTTACTCTAACTACTCTTAGTACTATTAGGTAACAATAGGCAAGTAATAGGTAGGTTATTTTAGTTAACTAGTTAGTTTTATTTTTAGTTCCAACTGTCACCGCGTCAGACTCTTTTTTGCCAAGCTGTAACTGTCCGCACCTTCGAAGCACTCAATTTGTTAAATACCTGGGAATATTAATAGATAACACCCTTAGATTTCGGAATCACATTGATGCACTTAACACTAGGTTACGTAAAATGTTATACATCTTTAAAACTCTGAGAGAGGTGGCAGATGCGAAGCTAAAAAAATCAGTATACTTTGCCCTCGCTCAATCATTGTTAACTTACTGTATCAATGTATGGGGTGGAGCTCCGAAGTCTACACTCCTTGTCCTGGAGAGAACGCAAAGAGCCATACTGAAATTGTCTTCGTTTCCACCTTACCGTTACCCCACAGAGCTCTTATATAAAGAAGCCAAAGTTATGACAGTGCGTCAATTTTTCATAAAAAGCATAATTTTAAAACAACATTCTATGCTAAAATACCACCCTTCGACTTCACAAGGTAAGAGACGATACAACTCCGTAGATCGCCCAGACATTCGACTTTTAACCCAATTCTCTAAGCGTTTCTTCTGCCATCTAGGTGGTTTTCTTAACAATAAAATTAATAGTATGCTACCGATAGTTAGTCTTACTAATAACATGTGTAAAAAGAAAATAACTTCCTTCCTACAAGAATTTAATTATGACGACACCGAAAAACTACTTGCTACTTTAGTGTAATACTACGAATGTAAAAAACATACACACATACGCACCATTACACACACTCTCCATCACACACACTCACCACCTGAGGGTGTGTCCTCATACACACATACTAACACTTGTCAATAACTATGTGTTCGTGTTCACCGATCTAGATTCAATACCTACCTAAAAGTAATGCATCGAGATAATGATTGTATTAAGGGTGGAGTCCTGGTGTCCTGAAATACAGGCTTGCAGCCTAGTTTAGGCACCAGTCTCCCACAATAGTAATAAGCTTGTAAAAACCATTCTAAATGATGTATTGTTTAATATTGTAGTGAGATATAAACATATTTTATTTTTTATTATTATTATACTGCTATCTGAAGTCACAGCGGCGATTGCTGCGCTCAAAGACAGGTAAGCACCTGGGCCGGACCAATTAACATCTGAGATCATAAAGGCAATGGGAGCGTCAGGAGCAAGCGCAATACAAAATATGTTGTGACAGTATCTGGCGTACCGGAGACTGGTCACAATCAATTATCTTGCCGCTGCACAAAAAAAGATCAACCTCCAGGTGTGACAATTACAGAACTGTGGCCCTCATATCACACACCTGGAAGATCATCTTACACATAGTCAATAACAGAATTCGCTACTTCTTGGACTGGCAAATACCACAGGAGCAGGCTGGTTTCGTTAAGGGCAAGGGGACTAACGAACAAATCTTAAATATTCGCCAACTGATCGAAAGAGGGGGAGAGAAGCTAGGTTATGTTTTGGTGGGAATCGCTGTTGGTGAGAACAGCATTACCTATAAAGTGCCAAAAATACCTTCTGCTGTACTCGTGGTGGAGTACCGTAACAAGCAGAGCCCTAGTCAGCCCGAATCATCCACGTCCCCGTCGTTCTCCCTGGGACCTGCTGCAACCGCGCCGCCGCGCGTCCACCACCCCGAGTTGCAGCTGAGCTAACGGATGCAGGGCGAAAGGCGAATATTCTGCGCCTTAAAACAGAATCGACTCACTAGGGAGGATACCCGAAAAAAAACCTGAGCAAATCCGTAAGCTCTAAAGCGGCAGCCCCGCTAGCGGATTAAGGCACAGTGGGCTAATCACTCGCTTGCCCGACAATAACAGATTAAAGAAACCGAAACAGTAAGAAACCGGACTGATACCCTACCGACGTCTTTTGGCTTTAAAACACGGACACGAATTGATTTTTGGAATGTGAGAACGCTTAGCGATGACTGTAGACTAGCCCAAGCAGAAGCAGTAATGCTAAATTACAACCTGCAAATACTCGGTCTGAGCGAAGTGAGAAGAAACGTCTTCGGTGAGCTGAGAACGTCCGGGGGCTTGACTTTGCTGTATTCTGGTAAAGAAAGTGAGGAATATGTGCGCGAGTATGGCGGAGGGCTCCTCCTTTATAATACAGCTAGGAATAGTCTCCTGGACTGGAAGCCGATCTCAGACCGAATCATGTACGCCCGTTTTTACTCGAGAGCCCGGAATATCTCCATCGTACAATGCTACGCCCCAGCTAATGCATCACCAGAAGATACCAAAGACGATTTCTACAACGCCCTCAACGCCACCATTAGGAGCATCAAGAAGCAAGATATTGTCCTAGTCATGGGGGACCTGAATGCAAAGGTTGGGAGCGTTAACACAAATCGCGAACGGCACATGGGTACGCAGGGGCTTGGAGTTTGTAATGAGAACGGAGATCGATTTGTCGAGTTTTGCCAGAACCACGACCATTGGAGGAACATTATTTATACATGGCGACCACCACAAGTACACGTGGAACTCACCCGATGGAGTCACCAAGAACCAGATTGACCACCTTGCCATTAGCGCCAAATGGCGTTCCTCATTGCTCGATGTCCGAAACCGCAGGGGCGCTGATATTGATAGCGACCACCATCTGGTAGTTGCTGAAATCCGGCTTAAGGTTGCAGTGGCCCGTGCAGCTGGAGGACCCGGCAAGATCGGAAGAAGGTTCGATGTGAGCAAACTGCGTGACCCGGGCATCCGTAAAACGTTCCAATTCGAGTTACGTAATCGTTTTTCGGGACTTGATACCGGTTCGGACTCATTGGACGAGGAGTGGAAACGCATCAAAGTGCCCTATACAGAAACCAGCTCCGTCGTTCTAGGACACAAACAGACTCATTCTCGCGAAGACTGGATGTCACAGCACACTTGGAGCCTGATTGAAGACAGAAGAAACCTTCATCTGAGATTGCTTGAGACCCGTAATGACGCCATGCTAGCCAACCTTAACATGCAGTACCGTCAGAAACGCAGAGAAATCTATCGCAGCACCCGCAAAGATAGGAGGCAGTGGGCTGATGATATTGCTGATCGTGCTCAACAAGCTGCAAACACCGGTAACCTGAAGGAATTGTATAATGCTACCAAAACTTTGGCAGGTAACAGCAAATATAAGAAGAAGCCGCTCTAGGCTAAGGACGGTCAGCTCATAATGACGTCGGAAGGGCATTTCTTACGCTGGCGTAATCACTTTGTGGAAGTCTTCCGTTTGTCAGCTACATCAACACCTGACGCGCTGCAAGTCAGTTCTACACCATCCCGGCCTCTCGACATCGACACGGATCCACCGTCAGCTTCGGAAGTTGCAAGAGCTGTCCTCTCTTTGAAGACTGGCAAAGCACCAGGACTCGACCTGATAACTGCGGAAATGCTACAAGCTGACTTATCCTCCGCCGTCAATGTTCTGACGCCTCTCATTGAGAGGATATGGGCAACTGAAGAGCTTCCGGACGAATGGAACAAGGGTCTTTTGATAACTGTACCCAAGAAGGGAGATCTTATTCAATGCGATAACTGGAGAGGTACTCGTATTACGTTGCTCTCGATTCCCTCGAAGGTTTTCTGCAAGATTATCCTGGATAGGTTATCGAAAGCCGTAGATCATATCCTACGCAAAGAGCAGGCTGGTTTCCGCGCGAACCGTTCGTGCACGGATCAGATCAACACTCTCCGTATCATTTTATAACAGGCATCAGAATGGCAGAGGGAGATCTATCTCACCTTTGTCGATTTCGAAAAGGCATTTGATACGCTGAAGTGGTCCAGTATCTGGTCCCGCTTACTGGACATTGGAGTGCCACCGAAAATTGTCCGTCTCATGGAGAGTATATACAAGAATTATGCCTGTAGAGTGACTCACGACGGCCTCATCTCGGATGATATAGCAGTACACGCAGGTGTCCGACAAGGCTGTCTCCTTTCACCGCTCCTCTTTTTAGTCTTGACGGGATTTTGATTCGCATTTACAACAACAAGCGCCGCGGGATAGAGTGGGGATTATCCAACGTCTTAGAGGACTTGGATTACGCCGATGACCTATGCCTGCTGAGTCATACCCACGCTGACATGCAAGCTAAATTGAAAGATTTAAGTCAGGAAGCGGCAGAAACGGGACTAAAAATAAATACCCGGAAGACCCAAGAGATGAGATCTGGTTTGAAGAATACTTCACCGTTGCTGATTGGCACGGAGGCAGTGGAACGCGTCCACAAGTTCACTTACCTCGAAAGCGTCGTGTCAGAAACTGGAGGTAGTGAAGAGGACATCGCTTCAAGGATAGCCAAAGCACGAGCTACCTTCGCGCAGCTGAGACCCGTTTGGCAATCGCGGAAGCTGACCCGAAGGATTAAACTTAAAATCTTCGGGTCAAATGTCAAATCCGTGCTTTACGGGTGCGAAACGCGAAAGGTAACAAAAGACATCTCACGCCAGATCCAAGTCGTCGTCAACCGCTGTCTTCGTCGCATACTCGTTATTTACTGGCCCGAGACCATCACCAACGTAGAGCTGTTGGAGCAATGCCACGAGAGCCCGATCGACCGCCAGATCAAGCGTCGCAAGTTGAGTTGGATTGGCCACACGCTGCGAAGGGATTCTGATCATATACTGAAGCAAGCGCTGGACTGGAATCCCCAAGGCAAAAGAAAGCGTGGCCGTCCCCGTCAGACCTGGCGTCGCACCGTGTTGGCGGAAGCGACGAGCATCGGTATGACGTGGAGCGAGGTGAAGCGTGAAGCTCAGGATCGATCGCGATGGAGGACTACTGTGGACGCCCTTTGCCCCATCCAAGGGCCGTAGGACATTAAGTCAACTGATCGAAAAGTCCTATGAATTCAACACTCCTGTCATCTTGTATTTTATTGATTATAGTAAAGCTTTCGACTGTGTCATCTGGTCGGATCTGTGAAAAGTGTTAGAAGAACTCGGAGTACATAAGCACCTGGTTTTGCTGATCCAATCGCTCTACCAAAACTATATTATCTGTGACCAAAACAACCAGGGCGTTGTGAGGGTTGAAAGGACGTCATCTGAGCCCTTTAGGTTTGAAAAAGGTGTACGCCAGGGTTGCATCCTATCCCCCATTCTATTTAACGTGTATGGGGAGTACATCATCCAGCGAACTTTTGAGAACTGGTAGGGAGTTGTCACTGTTGGTGGCACTAGAATCACAAACCTCCGTTAAGCAAGGACACAACGCTTTTAGCGGCTAACGAAACTGTAATGGTAAGGCTGCTGGAGAGGATTGAAAGTATCAGCATGGAATTGGATCTTCAAATCAACCATTCCAAAACCAAAGTTATGGTGGTAGACCGCGCCAACTCACTCCATATAACAGGTGCCCTGTCCCTCGAAAAGGTAGATGAGTTTGTTGACCTGGGCGCTACCATCAGCAACACAGGGTTTGCGAGAAAGAAATCAGGAGATGAATCGGTATGGCCAAAAGCGCAATGTCCCAACTGCAGCGAATCTGGAGAGACCGTAACAAATCTCGCAAGACAAAGATGAAGCTGGTGAACTAACTTGTGTTCTCCATCTTTAGTTACGGCTCGGAAACGTGGATGCTAAAGAAGGCTGATCGTGATCGCATTGACGCTTTCGAGATGTGGTGTTGGCGAAGGATGCTTCAAATTCCATGGACTGCATTCCGCACAAACGAATCTATCCTTCGACAACTGAACGTCAAGGCTAACCACCACCTGCCTGCGAAGAATCCTGGAGTTCTTTGGTCACATTGCCCGTAAAGATGGTCATAACCTCGAACAACTAATGATCACAGGCAAGGTCGAAGGCAAGAGGCCGAGGGGGGTCTGACCAAATATGTACAACGCTGAACACCAAGCTGCACGATGCACTCCACGTCACTAAGGACAGACACAGATGGAGAATCATCGTCAGAGAAAAGTTGATCTCCTTTCGGGGGAATCACGACTCTCAGTAATGAGGGACACGACGCGAGGAGGATATTCATGTCAAAGTAACTCTGATTATGTTGCTTGGTAATCTTCGGAGATATAGTGATGCTAATAGTGTGTTCTACAGCAGGAATGTCATTTGCTTGTCCTTCAGAAGCTTGAGGGCTTTGATTGCCGAAAATAAAATAAAACTTCTAACCTAAAACGAAAAGAATACCAACACCCGAAAGAAACCCGAATCTCTTCAAAGTTCACTCTAAAACAGGCTTCTTCAGGGTAAGCTCACTCCATCGTCGACTCTGTCTCTGTCACCTCTGACCTAGACTAGAGTCAAGAGCAAACACATCAAAAAAAAAAAAAAACTTTAAAGTAATGTTTTCTCATTTTTTGAAAATTTTCTTACTATGAGTCAAGTAAGAATTAACTCGTTACAACTAAAAAAAAATCCATATCTAGAACATAATAATAATAATAATAAATAATAAAAATTCTTTATTTATCTCGACATCAAAATACAGTGACTAATCAAAAGACGTAACCTTGCATGGAGAAGGGTGTCTGAGATAGGTAAGGCCCTGTGTTACAGATCACCCATTTTACATAAATCATGAAATAGTTTGTGAGTGTACTCATTACAAAATCGAAATTTAAGTTTAAAGAAGAATACAATTAAATCAAATTTAAAGAAAATTAAAATCAAAATCAAAGAGAATTAAAATCAATGAGAAATAAAATCAAAATCAAAGAAAATTTAAATATAAAAATTCTGTAAAAAAAAATTTCAAAAGAAGTATCTTATTCACTAAAAAGTATGAACCTACAAACAATAAGTACCTATGTAGCTATAAAAATGAGTAAAACAAAAATAAAAACAAAAATGTAACAAAAAAGTAAAACAAAAATAAGAACATGTCACCTATGAAAAATATTTTATTACATATAAGTCTGCCTCTCAATAAAATCTGTTTTCTTTCCAGTTATCCTTGCTCCTCATTTTTTTAGTTCGTCTTTCAATTCCTTAAGCTTCCAGGGACAATACTTATTATCAATAACGATGGTGGACCAGTTTAAACACAAAAAAATAACAAAAAACGTGATGTAAACAAATCAAAAACTATCTTAGATAAAGTACTTACAGATTAAGCACTGGCGTGGCCGCACATGAGACAGCAATAGTTAGTTCTGGTGTTACAACAAGAACAAGAACACTACAACCCACCATCGCATTGACACTTATTATCTATAAATAACCCAAATACCTTGTCTCAATTAACACATAATACCACGAAATCATAGAAAATCAAACAAAACCGAGTTTGTTTGTCAAACCCGCCATTGTATTAGAGTTTGACAAACAACAGAAACCGGCCACGGTGACAAAGACAAAAAATAATATTTTGTCCTTATTAATTACATGGAGCTGCCAATTAGCCATCTCGCTCTATCAATCAAGGTCATTTTAAGGCTTAATCTATTGGTACTTTATCTATGGGAGCCATAGAGCCGCCAGCGACATCTTGTAGCCGTTGGGCATAGGGCGCGTTACAATCTGCATTAAGTTTTTTGTTCACTTCACATCCCCCAGAGAGTTTGTATATACAAACTCTCTGACATCCCCATTCCGCATAGACAAAATAAAATATACTCTAGCGAGCTCATTCGCAAAGATTACTAATATTACTATGCTCATACGGCCCGGCTGTCGACTATAAAGGGCTTATTACACTACACGGTATTCAGGGTTCTAAACCCTAATTTAGGATAGTGTAATAACTGGTAGGGAGTTAGGGTTCTCATAATATCGACCTTATTGCTTCAGAATAAATTAGTGACCCGGTATTCAGGCCCCTGAATACCGGGTCACTAAATCACTCCGAAGCAATAAGGTCGATATTATGAGATCCCTAACTCCCTAAGCGTTATTACACTATATTGAATTAGGGTTTAGGGCCCTGAATACCATTTAGTGTAATAAGCCCTTAAGCCGTTCAAGAGCTTATTACAGCTTGGCCAGAAAGAGTAGAAATTAAATAAATGTGAACTAATTTTTTCTACACATGGCAACATGAAAGAAATGTCAAACATCAGTCAAACTACCAAAACAATAAAAGTGTATCGTGAATTAATGTGATTTTTGGTAGATATTAAACGTATTAGTCGGTGAATTGTTATTGAAAATGGGAAAGACGATAAGAAGTGGTGCCAGAGAAGTTATTTACAATGTTTTTAAGAGCTGTTTGGAGGAATATCATGGCGGAAAACTTCTAAGAGAATTGGATGACCTTTACAAACGAGTTGCTGATATGTCAGGTATTTATTCAATCAAATTTTATATAATATACATAGTTCATGATCTAAGTTACAGTTAAAGTCGGTTTGGTCTTTAAAATATACCACATCATCGAAGTTTTTTTGGATTTAATTTAATTTTAGAGGTTATGTTTACATAGGGAAAGTACTTTGACACAGTGACTTTGTATAGAGCGACTGCAATTTTTGATAGTCACTCACATCATTCTACATTAATGTTTTATTTTGATTACAGGAAACTCAGAAAGCACTGTTCGACGCAAAATAAACGAAGGCAATAAAAACGAAGGCAAATTTGCAACAACAGCCAAGCATAGAGTCGGGTGTAGAATATTTAGATAGTGATTAGAAAATATATTGTTACTATAATAAAGATGTTTTACTCTCCTAGGCTTTTTATTTAACAGTCAGAAAAATAAAAAAAAATAGCATCTGATTTAACGATTTTCCCCATTCTGATTTATCTTTAAAAATACTTCAAGTATCAAATTCATTTATGTTATAGTATAAATGATGCCATATAAACGATAGTGGCGACCTCAATTTTTTTCTACTCTTTCTGGCCAAGCTGTACACTACACGGTATTCAGGGTAACCCTAATTTAGGGTAGTGTAATAACTGTTAGGGAGGTAGGGTTCTCATAATATCGACCTTATTGCTTCGGAATGATTTAGTGACCCGGTATGCAGGGCCCTGAATATCTAGTCACTTCATAATTCCGAGTCATAAAGGTCGATATTTTGAGAACCCTAACTTCCTAACAGTTATTACACTACCCTTAATTAGGAAATAGGGCCCCGAAATACCGTTAGTGTAATTAGCCCTTTACGCAATACGGCTGCGGGCGGGTGTCCGGTCCGGCTGTCGCTGTCATTTCAATTTCATTCATCAATAGTCATTTTCATTTGTGAATATAAGATCTTTGTTGACTGACAGATATTATTGTTTTTTTGTGTAATATTATCAGGTTTTAAGAATTATAGCAATGCGGTGTTCAGGGATTATTAATCAAACATAATATATGTACGAATTACATGAAGAGCCCGAGTTCGCTGTATAAAATATAAAAGTCTATCTTTCTATCGCAAAAAATCACACGATATTTTATTTAATATTTACTTTTATTTGTTAAATGAAGGGATACAAAAAAAAATATTAAATGGATATAACCACGTTAGATTGACAAATAGTGTTTTCCAAATTTTATTGATGTTAACTAAATAAGTTAATTATATTTGTTTAAAAAAATGGAAAAGCTATCAGTGTGTAGGTTATGTTTAGTGGAGAATGTTCGTATGTTTCAAGTTAGCGACAAGAACTTGCACAAACTATTTGAGAAGCTGACTGATATTCCAGTAAGTATAAGACATAAAAATCGTAATAAACCACATGTTACTTCATACAAAATTGCCCGTTTACAGTGTGGGCGTCCAAAAATTTTTTTTACAAGTTGTCCTAAGATGACCTTCTGACCAGCACTGTGTGAGGGCAGACATACCGATAACCTCACAGACTTACCACCAACTGTTGACTTGGAATTTGAACAGCATGACAATATATATTTTAATGTATAGAAAGCATATATTTTCATCTGATACAATCTTATAAGAAGCAATATTGTTTGTTTATATATAAATCTGTGGAAGTAGGTACTGATATGATTACAAAAATGCTTAACTGGTAGAAATCTACACTATAGTTTAGTGTCATGGCTTCTTACAAGTTTTTATTTTATTTATTTAAAATTGTTTCTCGTGACACTGCAATTCAAGAACATATCCACCATTGTGTGCACGATGGTCATGCCTGTGGGCGTCTGATAGATGTGTGACGTTACACTTTCATGGTCACCAAGATTTTCTTAAAAATATACCGGCAACTCGGCGGTCAGCGTAGAGTAAAATTTTCAGGTTTATTAATTTACTAGTGTGCGCATGGCTTTGCCCACATACTACTATGTACCACCATGACCACCACATACCACATACTTTTTTTATCCTGAAAAGTGCATGAGAGTGAAGCCACCAGTAAAAGCTAGTTCTTAAATAAATTGTTTTAAGATAAGTTTTGTTACAGTTTGTTACTGCAGACAGTAGACCGATGCTTGCTTGTTTCTTTTGTTATGCCAAACTAAAGCAATGCTGTCAACTGCAGAGAAAATGTTGGGAAGCTGAAGAGCTGTTTGCTCATATGATGAATGAGGTGAGGTATTCTCCAACTGACTTACTCTCATAACTTCTTAATTTAGTAAGTGTGAAATCGATTTCTCTCAAGCTCATACCTATTGTGTCTGGATTGCACCAATTGTCCATGTGTTGAAGTTCTTAAGTTGCAACCATTTATCATGATCATTATTTTGCCTAATAATAATATTATATTCTTACAGCCAAATGTCTTTACAAACCGAGGCCAGCAAGATAATTTTAACGGTCTTATTATAACTCAAACAGAAAACATAAGTATTGTTGATGTCGGTCAAATTAAAAGCATTACAATTAAACAAGAATTACCAGCAGTTTGTGAGAGACTAGAAGATATTATTAATCCAAAGGAGGAACATCAAAGTGGTGGTATGTTTTTAAGAACAAATAATAATGATGATTACCTGTTAGTGCTTCTAATACTTTATATCTATACGTAGTATAGTAGTGTTAGTCTGGGTGCATCATCCTCACGTATATGAATTACTAGCTTCTGCCAGCGGCTTCGCCCGCGTGAATGTCGAAAATTGACCCGAGGGAACATATTCCCGGGAAAAAGTATCCTATGTGCTATTCCTGACTATAATCTATCTCTGTGCCAAATTTCATCCAGATCCGTTCAGTAGTTTTTGCGTGAAACAGTAACAAACATACATACATCCATCCTCACAAACTTTCGCATTTATAATATTAGTAGGACAGTATGTATGTAAATGTTATAAAACACTTTTATTAAAAGAGTTAGTGTGCAGTTTTACAAACTACTTTTCTGAATTGACGGTAGAATCAAAGAGAAAAATTCAAAAGTACCGCTTAATGGCCTAAGTTAAGACAGGCTGGTGTTTTCAACTCCACGTCTAAGCGCGTATTTCGATTACGGGTGGGATTAGTCGTCCTTACTCGATCCACTGCAGCTCCTCGAGGAATGGCAGTAGAGCTGTGGTGATGCCAACTATCTCCTGTACGTTACCTGGGTCACCGAGATATTGGGCCCTGTAACCAGCCATTACTAGGCAACTTAGTAGCAGCTACTGTCTTGTCCTCCTCCATGCATGCTCTGCACAGTGGGCTGTCCGTGATCCCGAAGACAAAAAGATGCTTGTTAAAAGTCCCATTGCCAATCGTTACGGCTGAGACTGCACGTAACTGCAGTTTAGTCAGTCTCAGGGCTTTCTGCCTAAAACGGCCATATAAAGAGGGAAGTACCTCCTTGGCCTGCCTGCACTTGCTGCAATCATTCCACAATTTGTGTTGTTGCTCTTTGGTGTGTTTCCTTACCAGTTTGCAGCGGTAACCGAAGGGTAATGGCTCGATAGGCTACGGTCCCACTACCGCTATACTGGAGCCCCTTCGGGCGAGCTCATCCACCGCATCATTACCTAGAGATTCGCTGTGCCCCTTGGTCTATTGAATGGTTACTTTATTGTGTATACCGAGCTGGTTCAGGCGTTGGTGACACTTGACTGACACGCTTAATGGCCTAACTGATATAAAAAGAAAAAAAAAATTTTTACACACATACTGTACCTAATTTAAATCTGGGGAAATGCACCCAAGACAAATCTGAAAGACTTGCTAATTGCACAAAACAAAATTATTAAAATGCTTTTTCACTTCGATTATCTAACACCTACAGCTAAAATATACAAAGACACTAATCTAATGAATATCAAGCAACTTCACGCATACTGTACCTGCATACTCATACATAAAATACTTAACAAAACCATACATACACAAATTTCCTTCACCAAAACACACCAAATTCAGAACCCTAGCAGTCATAGAAAGGATGATATTGTACTTCCTCGAGTGTGAACCACTCAAGGTAAAAGAACTGTTGTTTACAGGGGAGCGCAATTATATAATAAATTACCAAGGCAGATAAGGATTTCGAATAAGCTAAATATTTTTAAAACCGAGGTAAAAAAACACATTGTCCAAAATATTAATATTAATTAAACGAACATTTATATTAATATAACTCTGAATGTACATTTGTAATTCAAACCGAAAGCAATTGTTATGTTATATACATCATTATTATTATTGTTATTATTTTTTGAACACATAACTGACTAGTAAACAAGACTGGTACTTCTGAGTGATGTTTTTGCTTTATGACCGCGGGATCGAACTCTTTTTCTCCAAGTGAGGTAGTTATGCATGATTTTAATAACAATATTTTAGGAATACCCACTGTAAAATATTATTAAGACCGAAAGTCGAAGGCGATGTTTTTGATTTATGACCGCGGGATCGAACTGTTTTTCTCCAAGCGAGGTAGTTATGCATGATTTTAATAACAAAATCTTAGGAATACCCACTATGAAATATCATTAAGTCCGAATGTCGAATATTTATGATTAATGTACCCTAGTTTATAATCATTGTTTTCATATAAGTGAAATGTAAATTTCTTTATGAAAATAAATATCTCTAACCAGAACTTTTGATGATGAGATCGTAAAATGATTTGCACCACTACATAATTTTTTGTTGGTACTGATTATGCAACAAATACTATAATTCGTTGTTGTTTGCATGTCTAGTATGGGCTAGGTGGTTAAATTAAGTTATTTTTGTATTAAATTGACTCAACAAAATGCAATGTCATGCAATATGGTCACAAATAAACATAAAATACGTGAGCAATTTTTGTGACATTCATCAACCCGCACTGGGTCCACGTCGCGGCCCATTACCTCGCTCATACAGAGGAGACCTGTGCCCCAGCAGAGGGAACAATAAAAGTTTAAAAGTTAATGGTGAAGGAGTGGCGAGAGAGTGCCGATTTTTTATTAATTCAATGAGTAGAGCACCTTACATACTGACATAAAATAAGACAACTAGAATTTTTGAGTATTGCGCTTGACCATTTTTGTATTTTATTTCAGATGAAGGTCTGGAAAATGTACACAACAGCTATTTAGGTGTAGAAGATATACCAGCCCATCAATCTGATTCGGATACAGAAGCTGATGTATCTTTGACGGATTTTAAAATAGAAGTGGAAGAAAATCAAGTATCAAAGAGAGCCAGTGACACAATAAGTAAGTAATAAAAGCTAATGAAATATTTTACACACGTAACACATGGCACGTCCGACACACGCGAGATTTACGACATGTGCGATATACGCACTAGATTTCAAGTTTTGCTGGCAAATAATGGCGATATATTCCATACAAAGACCTTGTATTCTTATCCCCAATCTACTTCGAATTTTGTGCTCATCAAATTTATATTTACAGGAGTGCCCATCGTCCTCTTGAAGAAACTAAAACTGGACAGATGTCGAGTAAAACTAGGAGATGTAATTACAGAAGAGCAAAGAAACAATGAAAACCCACACTCTGAAGCTGTCCCAACTACTCAAAATCATATGGCGAAACCCCGAGTTGATAATGGTATTAGTAATACTGCATTTGAAATTAGAAAACGTAATTATAGCACGAAAGATGATATTACATGTAAGATATCGAACAAAGATGATGATATAAATAAGCATCAAAGACTATGTGTCAAAGAAAATCGTTTCAAATGTGATATATGTCAGCGGAGCTTTAATTTTAAGAGTAATTTAACATGCCATATTCGTACACATACAGGTGAAAAACGTTTCAAGTGTGATGTATGTCAGCGCTGTTTTGGTCATAAGAGTACTTTTGATTATCATGTTCGTATACACACAGGTGAAAAACCTTTCAAGTGTGATTTATGTCAGCGTAGCTTTCGTGATAATAAGAATTTAAATTCGCATATTCGTTCACACACAGGTGAAAAACCTTTCGAGTGTGATGTATGCAAGCATAGTTTTAGTAGTAAGGGTATTTTATATACGCATATTCGCACACACACGGGCGAAAAACCTTTCAAGTGTGATTTATGTCAGCGCTGTTTTCGTGTTAAAAGTCATTTGACTAGGCATATTCGTACACACACAGGTGAAAAACCTTTCGAGTGTGATGTATGCAAGCATAGTTTTAGTAGTAAGGTTATTTTAAATACACATATTCGTACTCACACGGGCGAAAAACCTTTCGAGTGTGATGTATGCAAGCATAGTTTTAGTAGTAAGGTTATTTTAAATTCGCATTTTCGTACACACACAGGTGAAAAACCTTTCAAGTGTGATGTATGTCAGCGCTGTTTTAGTCACAAGAGTGCTTTTGATTATCATGTTCGTATACACACAGATGAAAAACCTTTCAAGTGTGCTTTATGTCAGCGCAGCTTTCGTGATAAAAAGAATTTAAATTCGCATATTCGTACACACACAGGTGAAAAACCTTTCAAGTGTGATGTATGTCAGCGCTGTTTTAGTAATAAAAGTTATTTAAATGCGCATATTCGAACACAACATTGACCTCTAATAAACAAGGTATATTAAAAACGGGTACAACAAGGAGGTCAGTGGTAAACACACTGAAAAAACTTTACGTGTGATGTAAGTAAGCGTAGTTTTGGTCAAAAGAGTAATTTAAACAAGCATGTTCGTACAGCCAAATATCTTTACAAACGGACACCAGCTAGAAAATTTTATGGGCTTATAATAATTCAAACAGAAAACATAAGTATTGTTTTTTTTTGTTGATGTGGATCGTATAGAAATAATTGAAATTGAAATCAAAGAATTTCCACCTACTTGTGACACTCAGGTGATAAACCATGTGTGATGTATGTCAGCACTGTTTGGCCTTATTTATATGCATATTCGTACACAGTTTTTATTTGTAAGGATCATTTTCCGAAACATAATCATGTAGGTGAAAACCTTACAAATGTGAAGCATGTCAATATATCTCTAGTTACAGAGATTATTCGTAAACACGCTTGTGCGAAACCTTAAAAAATGCTTACCATTATTTAATAGTGACAAGATGAAAATCCTCTGCAGCAGAAGGACAGATAAGCAAAATCCCGGAATAGCATAATCCCAGATTAGCAGAAGGACAGATTTGCATAAAGGCAGATAATGTACTGTCGTCGTCAAAAAAGTTACAAATCCTAGTAACCTTATTATCAATTTTGGACCTCTTTGCTCTATATATCTAAAGGTCATTCATGGAGTACTGCTCTCATCTCTGGGACGGATCTGCCAAATACCAACTTGATGCACTTGATTCGATTGTCAGACGGGCCAAAAAACTGATCGGCAACGATGCGCTGGTCGACTCAAAGCTCCAGAGCCTTGAACACCGACGACGAGTTGCCAGCCTATCGGTTTTCTATTGGTTACATTTCGGGGAGTGTGCGATGGAACTGCACAATTTGATTCTGCCTAGCCCTTTCCATCATCGGACAACAAGACGTACGGCAATGCGCCATCGGTAGATGGTGGATATCCCATACGCGCAAAGCGTTTTGAAAATACTTTCATTACGCGTACAGCTAAGGAGTGGAATTCCCTGCCGGCGCGGCGTCTTTGTTTCCTGATAGCTACAACCTAGGGATCTTCAAATCACACATCACTCACCTTCGGTTTGCCGACGGTATAGTGGTCATGGCTGAGACCATGGAGGACCTCAGTATAATGCTCGACGATCTCAGTAGAGTTTCCGAAAGAGTGGGTCTTAGGATGAACATGGACAAAACCAAGGTCATGTTGAATGTCCATTTTACACCCACTACTATCAAGGTCAGAGAATCTACACTCGAATTTTTGGGGGATTATGTCTACCTGAGACAAACGATCCAGTTGGGTAGGGCCAACTTCGAGAAAGAGGTCATCCGACTCGGCTGGGCAGCGTTCGGTAAGTTGCGTGGTATCTTCTCGTCCAACTTATCACAGTGTCTCAAGACGAAAGTCTATGACCAATGTGTGTTACCAGTGATGACATATGGCTCTGAGACGTGGTCGCTCACAATCATTTCATCAGAAAGCTTAGTCACCCAAAGGACAATGGAGATATGCTCATAGTTTCCTTGCGTGATCGAATCAGAAATGTAGAGATCCGCAAGAGAACCAGGTTTACCGACAGCACGAAGAATCCGCGGGGGATCCGCTGGATGCGAGACGCACGGGACCGATAAATGTGGCGACGCTTGGGGGAGCCCTATGTCCAGCAGTGGACTTCTTTCGGCTGATATGATGATATGGATGAAGACATACACATATTAGAACATAGTCTCCCTATGTGGTATGAAACGTATGTGACACATACTGCGATTCAAATATCGTGATAATTAATTAATTTTTAATTCTATTGTGTGATAAATCGGGTCCCGCAACAATTTACTCAGACGCCTAACGTCAATCAACTGAGGGGCCTCACGTTTGCCGAACTACTCGCCTAGCACTCAGCTTCTCGGCTGGCGAATATACGTGTCCAGTATGGCACCGTTCTGCCCACGCTAAGGAAGTAGATGTTGCTCTTTACGACACATGCCGTACAATTACCGGTTGCCTCCAACCAACCCCGGTCAGCGTTCTATACCCCACAGCCGGTATAGGCGTGGACGTGTTGAGCGTCCGAAGGGAAGTTGCGAGTGCAGTCGAGAAACAAAAGCAGGAGCGTGACACCCATTATTCGGTGCACAACTACCGACGCAACGCCTGAAAAGCAGACACTGCTTCCTAAATCCAAAACTATTAATATGACTTCTTAAATAAAGTAATCGCAAACGTTGACCATAACATACCTGTATGTTCAATTTACCGTGACATGACTCAAGCCTTTGACTACGTAGATCATAATATCTTGCTTAATAAGTTAGAAGCTTACGGAAAAAGAGGAAATATCTTGCTACTTATAGTCCTATTTAAAAAATCGTAAACAATATGTGGAAATATCTCATATAGATACAAATACTAAGAACGAGCGGGTTTATCGGTCGCGTGATAGAACAATCACATATGGTGTGCCACAGGGCAGCGTGCTTGGCCCTCCTCTATTTATTCTGTATATAAATGACCTGCCAAAAGTTACGCAACATCACATGAAACGGCCGACGACAGCACAGTTACCATTGACTGCAAAGACAACTTAAATTATGAAAATGACGTTACAAAAACTATACACTTAATAATACAATGGCTGAATAACAATAATGTTAAGATAAATATTGACAAGACCAAATTAATGACATTTAACCAACGCATAAATTTTACTATGAATATTAATTACGAGAACAAACAAATAAATCAAGTAAGCACGTCCAAATTGGGGTTAACCATAGACCAACGACTAGATTGGAAAGCACATACAATAGATTTGGCAAAGAGACTTAGCAAATCTGCTTACGCTCTATATAAACTTAGACCAATCTTAAGAACGGACGCTATTGTTACAGCATACCATGGCATGGTTAGTTCAATATTAAGATACGGGGTTATGTTTTGGGGCAACTCAACCAATCGAGAACTTATATTTAAAGTCCAAAAAAAGTGCATCAGGGCAATGTTTGGGTTAAAATGTACAGACACTTGTAAGCCTTTTTTTTTTAATGTAAAATACTGACGTTACCTGTTCGTATGTACGTATTCGAAGTTGCAGTGTTTGTGAAATCAAACCCAAATCTGTTCCCGAAGCTATCAGATCGAAATAATCGGATTAGACGACATTTCATTATGTTATGCTCAAGACATTCCAAAACAGCACTGATGCGTAATAGTGTTTTTTGTATGGCACCAATAATCTATGACCATATACCAGAAACAATTAAAATTATGAATATTAATCTTTTTAAAAGGCATTTAAAGAACTTTCTCGTAAGAAAAGCCTATTATAATGTTTCTGAGTTTCTAAAGGACAAAGTACTGTTGTAATCCAAAAGTTTTATATGGACTTGTTGACCTTTTTGACTTTTTATTTCCACGAGTATTGACATTAATTTTATGATTGTATCTTTGTTGGCATTTTTATTTTATATTTTGTTTTTAATTATTATTATTGACTTCTTTATTAGTTTATTTGAATTCCATTATTTGACATCCAACTTGAATTATAATAATTGTTGTTTTTTTTTTATGAATTGATTATTTATTATTGTGTAATAATATCGATGATGTTTTTTTTTGTATTTTTTAATTTACTGACTACGCTGTTTAATTGTTATAATTTTGATATTTTGACATCTTATTTTAATGATAATTATTTGTGTTTAAATGAATTGATTATTATTTATTACTGCATGTATAATGTCGATGATGTTTTATTCTTAGTAATAGTGTAAACCCAATGGGTAGATTTTTGCGCATATTTTTATTATAATATTATAAGACCTACTGTAAATTACCACGAATAAATAATTTGAATTTAAAAACGGTGGTTCCCTTGTCAAAAGACCCGGCCGACGCCCACTGCAGACTGTGGCAGAATACTTTTTCCACACAACAACATATCATTTACCTCCAAGCGAGTATCTTCCCGCAGGATTTAACTTTCTGTGGTCTACATGGTAGTCCTTGAACCGCCTCAGAACCCAGGTAGGAAGGTGTAACTCCAACTTCGAAAATAGGATTACATCGACGGAACAGCGGCAGGGTGTGCATGTCCTGTCGTGTCCTCTGTGCCCCAACACATACAATCAGGGTGATCTATGTGCTGCCACAGATGACGTCATGGAGGTGGCTAAGTTTTGGACCAAACAAATGTGAAAGAGTGTCGAGCCAGCGGCAAGAAAGCCCTGTTGATTTTACGGTTTAAAATGTTTAATTAGAGTAATAAGGGAGAAAGATGACCAAAATTGATGAAATGATATTTAACTTGCTACCCGCTCCGGTGTCCATTGGGGGCCGAACATTGTCCGGGTACTCCGGCGCCATTTTGCGGTATCGACCCGGACTTAGTAAACGCCGATATTTCTCGGTATTTTTGTATGGGAACCATGTATGAATGTTATGTTGTTAGAATCGTTATGAAATAAGCTATCAGATTTCACAGGGATTTGCCCAGTTTTACCTTGTAATTTATTTATAAAAATTGTGTAAAGTAAGTGTAAGGGAATTTTTTGCCCAGTTTTGGGTACTTCGTGAACTGACTTTGACAATAAATATAATGACGTTTGGCGGATCCACAGACCATAGGGATTTTTTTTCTGATAATTGTCTATTAAAAAATCGACAGAAACCCAAAAAGTAATCGAGAATATCCGCCCTACTGAAATAAATAAGTTAAAAACGAGTACAGACCTGAAAATGGCAAAGTGGCGGGCTTGGCAGCGGAGTAAAAATGATTAAAAGACTGATATAATTATAAATCTTGTTTGATTTGAAATAAACTTTAAAAACTACCTATTTAAAGTATCGGAAGTCGGAACTCAATTCCGGCATTGAGAACCTTGCAATATTGCATGCCCTAATAATAATACCAGCCTGCCAGCAGTTTCCAGGCGTCATTTGCCCGAGCAGATCAGCTGGCCGAGCATCTGAACAGCCACCTCGCGAACTACAAGGCCAAAGCCGTGACCGACCTCGCAAAACAATACAAAATGTATAATTTGTATTTTTTTGCAAATTACAACGGGTCCAAAGAAGTTTACAAGGCAAAAAAAAATGAGAAAAGAAAAGTATTTGGTTTACGGTAATGCCAAATTCCCTCTCACAGAGAGGAGGCCTGAGTCCCAGCAGTGGAATCATTAATAGGCTGATGATGTGATGTGAATGCCAAATTGACAAAAAAATCTTGACGCCACCATGAATAATTTAAAATATATCTATATAAATAATAATAAATCTAAATATACCCATGTGCATCACATAATGTGCATTTGCGCAAAATGTGAACGCACCTTGAACGCACCTTAGAATAGTGTTGTATGCTTTATTACAGAGAGTTTGTATTAGAATAGAGGGAACATATTTACGACGAAAAATAAAGTAGGACTGAATCATAAGGCTGATTTTTGTTTTTTTTTTTTGCCCGGTACCTACAAATACCCTTCGGTAACATAATTATGTGTCTACTTTTTGATTTTAAACAACTATTTCATTTATAGTAGTTGATTGCTTATAGGAATTCATTGTTAGTAGTTGTTTGCCTATTCACAGACTTTTCATTGCAAAGACTCAAAACTTTTGGTAATATATATTAACTTACTAAACATACGATGGAAGTTTTATTCAAGATTTAATAATTTCATTGATAAGCACGTCTAGTTTTGGTTTATACCAAGCTTGTTTTTTACGAAATTTTCTTCTTATTTCCTAACTTTCATTAGATTATTTCTGGCATTAATCTAATAAATAAATAAAATAAAATAAGCCTTTATTACTGTTACTATTTACAATCTTATTCTTACATGTTATAGTAATCACTATTTACATTAATACTTGTTACACCTAATTATGGTCTTTATAGTATATCGGTTATCGGTTTAGTTTTCTGTAGCAGCTTGTGTCTCGACAAAGGCCTCCTCCAAGGACTTCCATGCAGCTCGATCTCTAGCTATTCGGATCCACTTAGGGCCCGCCACTTGCCTGAAGTCGTCTGCCCAACGCTTACACTGTCTCCCTTTATTTCTTTTATCGCCCCTAGGGTACCACTCAGTTATTATTTTGGTCCACTTTTCTTTCGTATCCCGTAACATATGTCCTGCCCATCGCCATTTTAACTTTCTACTAATGATATGCTCATTTTTGAATGTTGTTTTGGTTTTTATTGTTTCCAAATTCACTCTGTCACTTCTTCTTACCCCTATTACTCTTCGTTCGATGCTGTTCTGGCACACTTTTATTTTGTTCGATAACTGATCTGTTAAAGCCCACGTTTGACATCCGTAAGTTAAGCACGGGAGTATGCAAGTGTTATATATACAGTTCTTTTCATTTTTATGGACATTTCATCATTTTTCATTATTTCACTAAGGCTCCAAAATCTTTTCCATGTGTTTGTTATTCTTCTGTTTATTTCCTTTTGCATGTTATCAAGGGGTGATATTAATTGACCTAAATAAATGTATTCACTATCATACTCTATTTCTTCCTCGTTAACCATTATAGCATCTGAATCTGATTGTTGAGCGTTAGTCATTATTTTATTTTTTTGCTTAAATTCATTGACGCTGTAGCACTTTCTTCAGCTAGTTGTTGCAGCATTAGTTCTAAGCTCCGTGAATCTTCAGAAAACAGTACCAAGTCATCGGCAAAGCGCAAATGGTTTAATTTTTGGCCATTGATCTTAAGACCCATATCTTCCCATTCAAGATTTCTGAAAATCATCTCTAGAACCGCCGTAAATAGTTTTGGTGAAATAGGATCTCCTTGACGAACTCCTTGACGAAACATTGAACTGGGAATGGTTCTCCTATTGCCTCGAGCTTTACTTGGGCTGTGTCTCCTGAGTAAATAATGTTCAGGATACTGATGTATTTCATTTGAACACCTTGGCATTTCAAGGCTTCCCATATGTATCCAATGTTCCAGGGAATCAAATGCTTTATGAAAATCTACAAACCCTATGTAGTACGTTTTTTTGTGTTCTCGATATTTTTGCAATGCTCCATAAACATTGTTAAATTTAGGTACGATAGATGTGGGTAAGTATTTCATAATACGCAGTGACTGTAGCCTTTCGTATTTACGAATATTACTTATACTAGCACTTCGCCCGCGACTTCGTTCGCGTGATTTCGTTTTTCCTATATTATATTCAATAGTGACACAAGACAAAATTCAACAATTTGAGTAATCGCTCAATTAAATGTTCGTTAACAAGTGCGCGCGCACATTCTAGCTCGTATTGGGTGTACTTTAAGGAATAAATAGTTGATGTTTAGTTTTTATATATCTAGAAAAGAAAGAAAGAAAACATTTTTATTTGTGAGATAAGAAAAAAACAAACAATAATAAAAAAATAAAAATAAATTAACCCGTGCGAGACCAAAAAGGCTCCTATCTCAGCATGTGCAACGATATTAAAAAGAAAATAATGCTGCGCTGTTATTCTGATAGGGCCCACTGTTGATGCCACGGACAAATTTACGTTAATGCTTCAGTCTCCAGCAGTAATAATTTTGATGGAATTTTTGTTATTTTGATTAATACGAGGCCCAGCAAACGGTGATTTCGATTAGTGCCAGTATTGCATTTTTTATTCATTACCTACTTATTAGATTAATGCCTTTTTTTATAATTTAATTATTTGAACGCTTTCTTTGTTCCTCCACTTCGTTCAATTTGTTGTTTTAGTGTATCTTGCCTTCTAGTTTTATGATCTCTTCTAATGCTTTCGTTTATTATAAAAAAAGACTGAATGCTATATTTAAAGAACAAGGATAAGGATTACACTAGCAAGAGGCAAGAAATATTAAGAATTGCCACAGAATTTTATAGAGAACTGTACACAAGGGAGCAGCCAGAAGCCTGAGTGAAACTTGACACTTGGCCTTTAATTTTGATGGAAGAAACAATAACAGCTATAAACTAACAAAAAATGGATAAAGCTCCAGGGTCGGATCAGATAACAAATGAACTAATTAAAACCACAGCACCTATCATAGCTCCAGTACTAACAAACCTGTTCAATGAAATTATAATACCTGGGAATATACCTGCTGATTGGATGAAATCAACTATAATATTATTTCACAAGAAGGGTAATGTAATAAGTTTAAAGTCCAATATTTACAAGGTGTTTTCCAAAATAGTTCTGTCCCGTATTGCAAATGTATTAGAAGAAAACCAACCAAAAGAGCAAGCTGGGCTCCGTAGTAATTGCTCTACAATTGAGCATATCCATGTTCTTAGACAGGCAGGTCCTGCAAAAATATCGAGAACACAAAAAAACGTACTACATAGGGTTTGTAGATTTTCATAAAGCATTTGATTCCCTGAAACATGGATACATATGGGAAGCCTTGAAATGCCAAGGTGTTCAAATGAAATACATCAGTATCCTGAAAATTATTTACTCAGGAGACACAGCCCAAGTAAAGCTCGAGGCAATAGGAGAACCATTCCCAGTTCAAAGTTTCGTCAAGGAGATCCTATTTCACCAAAACTATTTACGGCGGTTCTAGAGATGATTTTCAGAAATCTTGAATGGGAAGATATGGGTCTTAAGATCAATGGCCAAAAATTAAACCATTTGCGCTTTGCCGATGACTTGGTACTGTTTTCTGAAGATTCACGGAGCTTAGAACTAATGCTCCAACAACTAGCTGAAGAAAGTGCTACAGCGTCAATGAATTTAAGCAAAAAAATAAAATAATGACTAACGCTCAACAATCAGATTCAGATGCTATAATGGTTAACGAGGAAGAAATAGAGTATGTTAATGAATACATTTATTTAGGTCAATTAATATCACCCCTTGATAACACGCAAAAGGAAATAAACAGAAGAATAACAAACACATGGAAAAGATTTTGGAGCCTTAGTGAAATAATGAAAAATGATGAAATGTCCAAAAAAATTAAAAGAACTGTATATATTATATAACACTTGCATACTCGCGTGCTTAACTTATGGATGTCAAACGTGGGCTTTAACAGATCAGTTATCGAACAAAATAAAAGTGTGCCAGAACAGCATCGAACGAAGTGTAATAGGGGTAAGAAGAAGTGACAGAGTGAATTTGGAAACAATAAAAACCAAAACAAAATTCAAAAAGCCGGCCAAGTGCGTGTCGGGCCACGCGCAGTAATAGGGTTCCGAAGTTGCAAAATAATGCGGACTAAAAAGAGGGTTTTGTTGTTGTTACATGCACATTAGAACGGTTTCAGCGGCTCACAAAGTCTAAAAACAGGCCCAAATAGGATTTTTTTATCTATATTCTCGCGTTTGATCACTATCTCGCCTGATGGTAAGCGATGTGAGGTCTACGGTGAAGCACGCTTGCCTAGATGTAATCTATTCACTCTTGACTTAAACTAAATAAGGACTAACTGGTAACTGAAGTAGTTATAAAATCCAACTTCGCAACTGAAGTTAGAAAAATATTATCTATTTGAGTATATAATATCGAAAGGAGCCGATACGAGCGCGCGTTAGAGACACGGGGAATGGTATAGTTCGTTCCTGGATCCTTGCGTGCACGCTCCTTGTTCATTTATCTTTCGGAATTAGAAAAAAATCGTATGTATTCACCTCTAATCTCCTCTAATACCGCAGATTAGAGGTGAATCCCTAATCTGTGGTATCCACTATTTCATTCTGGAAAGTTTTACGCTACTCAATTAGTGATGAAGTCGGGTCGAATATTGATTTTATAGAAGGATATCGACAAAAGAAAATAAGTAATTTGCTTGGAAATCGAATCTAATTTGACTTTACTTTTACGTTTTAATTACAAAACGTCGAAAATACTTCTGCACTAACACAAAATAGACTTCACCGCGCGCATGCGCCGTCTGGACTACGTTCTGGTACTGCCAACGACTCCGGCCAGTCCAATGCGTTATTCGAGCTTAAACATTATTAATTTAGAAATCATTATTATTAAGGATGTTATGATTTTATTTTTGTATATTTTTACATGGTTCATAAGCATATATTTACTATCTGTTTTACACAGCTATCAACTTTATTTAAGTAATTTTTCAATGGCATTTGTACAAAATTTTTACTGTTCCAAGTACATTTTATAAGTTGGTCGACTATTACTCGTAAACTTGTAAAGCCTTGTTATCCGTGATAATTTTCCTTTTAATTTCGTTATATTTACTACTTGTGTGATTTTTTTCACATAGCCAAGAGCAACCATTTTGCTGGCAGGGGGGGGGGGACACTTGACTCTAACATAAATTTGCAACTTAAAGCTTAATTTTACGCAAACGAATCTCTGAATCGAAAAATGGTTTTAACAAACCCATAATATTTTTGAATGGCCTGTCCAACGATACCCCGCATCATGGGATAGATGAGAAAAAAAAATACATCCCCACTTTACGTCTATGGGAGGTACGCGAAAAAAATTTTTTTTTCATGATTTTATGTTACCACTTTGTCGGAATTATTAAAATGTATATACATGCCAAATTATAGCTTTCTAGTACTTAGATTCTCTGAGCTAAGCTGCGGACGGACAGACGGACAGAGCGAAACTATAAGGGTTCCTTGTTGACTTCGGAACCCTAAAAATGAGCATATCATTTGTAGAAAGTTAAAATGGCGATGGGCAGGACATATGTTACGGGATACGAAAGAAAAGTGGACCAAAATAATAACTGAGTGGTACCCTAGGGGCGATAAAAGAAATAAAGGGAGACAGTGTATTCGTTGGGAAGACGACTTCAGGCAAGTGGCGGGCCCTAAGTGGATCCGAATAGCTAGAGATCGAGCTGCATGGAAGTCCTTGGAGGAGGCCTTTGTCGAGACACAAGCTGCTACAGAAAACTAAACCGATTACCGATATACTATAAAGACCATAATTAGGTGTAACAAGTATTAATGTAAATAGTGATTAGTATAACATGTAAGAATAAGATTGTAAATAGTAACAGTAATAAGGCTTATTTTATTTTATTTATTTATTAGATTAATGCCAGAAATAATCTAATGAAAGTTAGGAAATAAGAAGAAAATTTCGTAAAAAACAAGCTTGGTATAAACCAAAACTAGACGTGCTTATCAATGAAATTATTAAATCTTGAATAAAACTTCCATCGTATGTTAAGTTAATATATGTTACCAAAAGTTTTGAGTCTTTGCAATGAAAAGTCTGTGAATAGGCAAACAACTACTAACAATGAATTCCTTTAAGCAATCAACTACTATAAATGAAATATGTAGTTGTTTAAAATCAAAAAGTAGAATCATAATTATGTAACCGAAGGGTATTTGTAGATACCGGGCTAAAAAAAAACAAAACCTTTTTAACAAAAATACAAACCGACTTCCAAAAAAACACTGCAAAACGAAAAATAACTTTCTTTTCCGAAGTCGGTGTCTTTGGTACCTATTGTTTTCCGTGTTTCGACACCGACTTCGGAAAAGAAAGTTATTTTTCGTTTTGCAGTGTTTTTTTGGCAGTCGGTTTGTTTTTTTGTTAAAAAGTTTTTATTTATCTCTTTTTAGTTTTGATAGGTACTTTCAATTGCCATAAAATTCATATATAGCCACAGTACATCTCATGACGATTCCAATAAGCCCATACACGACTAGGATACATTGTTTTATTTCGGAGTACCAGTGCCCTGGCTTCATCATCAGATCAGTTCGATGGTACCATTTTCATCAGCACTATGTGTTTATAAGTATTTGCTTCATCATAGTCGTTAAACTATTCGAGATATCTTATAACCCATGACATACTTAGCATTAAGGAATTCTATTGGCCATCTGTGGTCTTCTTCACCAGTTCCACTTCACCAAATGTTACTTTCTGAGTGCAGATGATTGCATTGTTGATAAAAATACCAAAATCACTGTATGTATGCCTATAATATTTGAGGAGTTCCCTCGATTTCTCCAAGATCCCATCATCAGATCCTGACCTGATGACTATGGGACCAACTGGGAAGTATACCCTTTCAAACAAAAGAAGAATTTTCTAAATCGGTCCAGGCGTCTTACAGTAATCGGGGAACATACATAAAAAAAAAAGGTTCCGACGAATTGAGAACCTCCTCCTTTTTTTGAAGTCGGTTATAAATCAGCCTTATGATTCAGTCCTACTTTAAGTAATCAAGCAACAAATTAGGTGTCGAAAATATTCTTTAATCACAATCTTAAAAATAGGCTTTGAAAGGGTTGACAAGAATGTTAGTTCTTTGAATAGTACCCAATACTTGTAGGTAGGTCCTGTATGTTGTGGAAGTTTATTTTTCAATAACCAAACCAATCATCTTTTAAGTTTTCAAAATATTGACATCAGTGTCATGGTGCTCTGGAAACTCATTGACGGGAAAATCAAGTAGAGATGTATCATATCGCGAAGGGTTATTTAATGGAGACCCATCCAGTGGCATTGTCTGCTTATTAGAAGGTTCACGGTCAGTCAAACCATCTTCTACTGGTTCAATTCTAAATTCAGATGATAGTGGTAATACCAAATGAATACCAGGATTACAGGAATGTTACGTTTGCCGTATCTTGATTATTTATTGTAACTATGTTAATGTTTATTTTATTATAATAATATCTATAGATGCTGAAGCCTCACACAATATTTCTGACACACCTGAGAACGTTTGCCTATCGTTTTGCAAATAAATTAGTCCGTTAGATTGTACGCCCAAGCTTTCAGATTGATTTGCATAAACGTCAGTCATTGGTGAGTCACATATAATCTGAGCTATATTCGATACATAATTTCTGTCAAAGGGGTCCTTCATTAAATCGTAATCAAGTCCGGAGAACCATTTGTTTTCAATTGTGTTACTAGCATTATTCAATTTGTTTACACCCGGATCGCTTACTGATGAACCAGCCTCGTTTTATTTATTTATTTATTATTTATTATATACTTTATTGTACACCACTTAAATAATAACAGGACAATATTTTTAAAGATAAGTGTACAATGGGCGGTCTTATCGCACAGGGCAATCTCTTAGAGACAACCTTTGGATGGACTGAACGAGAGGAGATAGACATAGGGCTGTCAGTGTACAAAAACTATCTTGATAATATTACTTAGATATTACATAAAATACATACATACCAATAAAATAATATACTAATAAATATAAAATATAGAACAGAGAAAGGAGAAGAATAGTTACAGAGAAAGGAAATGCTCCTTCACCATTTTTTTAAAGGTAGGTAATGTTTGCGCACGTCTTACCTCAATAGGTAATGCATTCCACAAACGAGCTGCTATAACCGTGAAAGATTTGTCGAAGAAGGATGTGGAATGCATAGGAATGCTTAATTTTAGGTTATTTGTTCGATAACGCTTTCTGTTCGATAAGAGTTTTGTTCTGCAGATCTGAGAAAAAAACAAGTACCTACTAGATATAATTAAAATTAATAATTAAATGAAATAATTGTAAGAAGTTTTGGTCAAACCGGGGACAAAAAAAAATATAGAAAAACCGACCAAAACTTCGTTTGTCACCGCTGGCAGCACCTCATAATATTTAATGTATTAATTATGTGTAGTACTTGTTTTCCCTTTTCGGTTAATTAATTTATAGCGGTCGGGTTTTTTGTATCTACAATAATTTGTAACTATCAATTACACATTTACACCGGCACAACTTAAAAAACCGGCCAAGTGCGAGTTGGACGCGCGCACGAAGGGTTCCGTACCATTATCGCAAAAAAAACGACAAAAAAAACACGTTTGTTGTATGGGAGCCCCACTTAAATATTTATTTTATTCTGTTTTTAGTGAATAAACGATAACGTTACATCTCTTTCATGCAACATTTAGAGTTGTGCCAGTGTTGCACAAATATCGCGTAGTTTTTAGGGTTCCGTACCCAAAGGGTAAAAACGGGACCCTATTACTGAGACTCCGCGGTCCGTCTTCACAGATGATGTATTTCTATTGCCGCTATAACAACAAATACTAAAAACAGAATAAAATAAATATTTAAGCAGGGCTCCTATACAACAAACGTAATTTTTGCCGTTTTTTGCGATAATGGTACGGAACCCTTCGTGCGCGAGTCCGACTCGCACTTGGCCGGTTTTTTTTTTCTTCCAAACCTATCGTGTGGGGTATCAAAATAAAGGGTTTTAAATAGTGATTTCAAAAATATATAACACTTATATGTATAAAAGTACCTAATTCGAAAAATAATAACTAAAAATTGGAAAAAAAAAGTTAATTAAATAAATCAAAAAACCCGACTGCTTGAAAAGCGAACTAAAAAGACTTAAACAAGGAGAAAATCATGCTGTGTAGTTGGAGGATACATATTCGAGAGCTGGCTGATCAAAACCAGTCGGGCTTTTTGATTTATTTAATTAATTTTTTTTTGTAACTAGATGTCTTGGAATGTTTCCCACACCACTTTACCGCGCATGAAGGCATTTTGATGCATTATAATTGTAATAAAAATATAAAACAGTTTGTATTTATTTAGCGTGCATACAAGTCTAACACTTGGAAACAACTAAAATGGTTAAGGGCTTATTACACTACACGGTATTTAGGGCCCTGAATCGGGCCGGGTCACTAAATAATTCCGAAGAAATAAGGTCGATATTATAAGAACCCTAACTCCCTAACATTTATTACACTACCCTAAAGTAGGGTTTAGGGCCCTGAATACCGTGTAGTGTAATAAGACCTTTAATCTTAATAGTACCGTAGCCTATACATCTTACTATACATAGGCACAGAATAAATAATAGTACAAGACATAGGCGACAAAATACTAATAGTTTTCGAGCGTCGCACTGTGGATCGAAAAACGGCTCTAGAAGACATAGGAACTTAAATTTAAAAGTGTCGGTTTTTTTTTATTGAAATGTTTTCTAATAGCCAATATCATACTTATATATTTCATAGGACGCAATCTGGTAGGCAAAAGGGCAAGTTTTATTTTTTTTGCTAAAAAAATGTATGGAGCTGATATAAAAAATGCATAAATCCCCGGAACCGCAAGACTAACCGTAATATCCTTGCACCCGGTTATAGAACTATTTATTTATGATTTTTTGACATACTTCGTATAACGAGAAAGACTGCGTTTTTTTTTTTTAAATCCTCAACTTTTTTTACCTAATATATGCTATAAATAGAAATAGACGTGTTATGTGATGTGTCTATCTATCTTAAAAAAAATATTTAAAATTATTAAAGATATTTTGATGTTTATTAACCGACTTCAAAAACGGAGGAGGTTCTTAATTTGTTTGAATTTTTGTGTATGTTTATTCAGAGATATCTTTGCCAATTATTAACCGATCTTGATGATTTGTTTTTTGTTTGAAAGAGTATGGTCCCGGATTGGCTCCAGTTAAATTTGGTAAATACCTGTTGAATAACTTCGGAGATATTCAATGGAACTCTTCAATAAATGACGGTAAACCACCATAGGTTGCTGCAATCGCATGTCTGTATATTGTTAACACCATTTCATAACATAACATCGCACCAGTAGACTCTGAAGGGGTACGCAGATGTGTACAGTTCACCCTTCTACACTCTCATTTCATCAGTTATGTTCAAGTTCCCTGTTATTGGGGTTATCTATTTGGGCATAGCATTTTTGTTTATTAACCGATCTAGATGATTAGTTTTTTGTTTAAAAGAGTATGGTCCTGGATTGGTCCCAGTTAAATTTAGTAAAGATCTGTTAAATAACTTCGGAGATATTCAATGGAACTCTTCAATAAATGACGGTAAACCACCATAACTTTAATTGCCAATATACAACACTTATCTCCCAAACTCTGAATTATAATCAATATACAGACATGCGATTAAAGCCATTTTGGGTGTTTTGCCGTTATTTATTGAAGAGTACCAATCCGGGACCATACTCTTTCAAACAAAAAACAAATCATCAAGATCGGTTATTAATTGGCGAAGATATCTCTGAATAAACATACACAAAAATTCAAACAAATTAAGAACCTCTTCCGTTTTTGAAGTCGGTTAATAAACATCAAAATATCTTTAATAATTTTAATTTTTTTTTTTAAGTTACATAGACACATCACATAACTCGTCTATTTCTATTTATAGCATATATTAGGTAAAAAAAGTTGAGGATTTAAAAAAAAATAAACGTAGTCTTTCTCGTCATACGAAGTATGTCAAAAAATCATAAATAAATAGTTCTATAACCGGGTGCAAGGATATTACGGTTAGTCTTGCGGTTCCGGAGATTTATGCATTTTTTATATCAGCTCCATACATTATTTTTGCAAAAAAAATAAAACTTGCCCTTTTGCCTACCAGATTGCGTCCCGTCCTATGAAATATATAAGTATGATATTGGCTATTAGAACCCATTTCAATAAAAAAAACCGACACTTTTAAATTTAAGTTCCTATGTCTTCTAGAGACGTTTTTCGATCCACAGTGCGTCGGGGCACTGTATGCGCCGTCATTATATCCTAAATTCCTAATAGTAATCTTTGTGCGCCGTCAAGTGGTTATATCGTCGTTGCCATCTACGTACCCGACTGAAAGTGTCTGAAAGACTTGTATCTATGGTCAATTGGTCATGAACAATAGTCAATAATTGAAAAAAAAGTAGGCTGTCTGTAGGTTATTTTTATCTGTAGTTAAAAAATAAAATTTTGTTAGTATATAATAGTAATCTTTGATTTTGTTTTTGTTTGTTTTCCCTTTGTAAAAGTTGTTTTAAACTTTTAAATATCACAGAGAAAATAACCACTACGTTTTTACATATTAAAGTGTGATTTGAACTCTATATATATTAGAATTTTATGATAAAAATAAGATCTAGTTCTTCCCAATTTGAAATGCTGGTGACATTGGAGCAGTAAGTATAATTTGAATTATTTGCTAACTAGCAAATCTCCGAAATTTGTAAAACAAAGTTTGTTGCTTTTTAGGCAAAGCAACAAATTGCATGGCATTGGAGATGGATAACTTGCAGATGCAAGTTATCCACCTCCAATGCCCGAGGTAGGAAAACGAACATTCAATGTAGGGAGGAGTTGACTGCGTTACTTAACAGTTTGTTTTTTCTCTTTATTTGTTAAGGTGAGATATCTCACCTGATGGTAAGCGATGATGAGATTGAAGGTGGAGTACACTTGCTTATGAACAACCTATTCTAAAGCTATCTGGAAAAATAGACTGGCAGGAATCATCTTTTGTTCACCTCATCATCAGCCTATTAATGTTCCCACTACTGGGACACAGGCCTCATCTCTGGGGAAAGGGAATGGGCTGTGATCCAATCTGCGGGCCCAGTGTGGGTTGGTGGATGTCACATGTCTTCGAATTTTTGGTTCTAAGACATGCCGGTTTCCTCACAATGTTTTTGGTCAAAGGTTTTTTCTAGGCAAGTGTGCTTCACCGTCGACCACATCATCGCTTACCATCTGGTGAGATAGTGGTCAAGTGCAAGCCTATAGACAATAAAAATATTGTGTAGTGTTGGGAAATACAGTGTTGGCTCCATTGTATGATTTCAGGCATGGAATGACTTCAAAAATAGTACTAAAGTTAAAGCTGCCCGTCTCCACAGAGCAGCTAGGCATACTGGTGCTGGGCCCGCAGTATTTGCCAAGTTGTCAGATATGGAGCAAAGGGTTCTAAACCTGATGGGTGTGTAAGCGGCTACAGGCTTGGCATTGGAAGAGGCTGGGTTGTCACAGGTTTTAAATCCATAATATTATAAATGGGAAAGTAACCCTATCTGTTACCGTATCATTATCCCACTTAAGCTACTGAACTGATTTAGATGAAAGGTATAATCTAGGCATAAGCTGGCCCGCTTCACGAAGACTGGTGGATATTAACCAAAATAGTTTTATACTAAAGAGCATAATGTGACCTTTCATTGTTTATATTTGTTTGATTCAAAACCAATGGAGAAAAACGTACCAAATCATTTCATCATCTGCCTAGCCTTTTTCCCAATTATTGTTGGGGTCAGCTTTCAGTCTTACCGGATTTAACTGAGTACCAGTGTTTTACATGGAGTGACTGCTATCTAACCTCCACAATCCAATAACTGGGTAACACAATAGCCCTTGGCAAGACTGGTGTCAGAACTCAGGCTTCTGACTTCCCGTAATGACTGTCAAAGATCTTTTAAATGACAGCCGGGACCAACGGCTTAACGTGCTTTCCGAGGCACGGAGGGAACTCGGTATGTTGAAATGGTCACCCATCCACGGACCGACCTCGTCAAGCGTTGCTTAACCTTGAAGATCGACCAGTGCGGCTGTTATTATTTAACCACGAGCTCCATATATAGTAGAATGTATTGGACATTCTACTATATTTCGTTTATGTACGCCATGGGTATGGTTTCCATACTAAGATGCCCAATGACAATTGGTATGAAGATAGTTTGAGACGCTAGGAAGGATTAAGGATAGTTTTTATCAGGGTTGGAAAAAAATCACGATTTAAATAAAAAATACAAATAAAATCCTAATTAATTATGTTTTTTTTTTTGCATTTTATCATACAGTTTAACTCCATTTTTGTATTTTCCCAGTGGTTAAGCAATTGTTTGGGGCGATAGCTTCTTCAGCTATCTCGTTTTACTTTATTTTTTAGTTTCTAACGTCTTAGTGTCGGGCCTACGTGGACAACGTAATGCTTATATCTAAGTAATGCTGTAACATGGAAATATTGTAAAGCCAAACCATATTTTTAAAAGAATAACCGTGGAGTTTCTTGCCGGTTCTTCTCCACAGGAAACGACCAACCCGAACCGTGCACCTTTTGCGACGTTTTATAAGATTTTGATTTTGAGCTGCTGAAGCAAATATTTAATATTTTCCACCTTTGGAATTGTTCATAGTTAATTAAGAAACCAACTGGAAATTGAATTGCATTATAATAATGATATTGACTTCTCAGATGTAAAAAACCCTAGTCTTTAACATATAATATCTAAATCTGTTTTTTATGTTGATTTCTATGAAAGAAAGTAAAAATTAAACACATTTGTTTAAGGGCCTACATACCCTTTAGTGCCGTAAAACGGTAACTTTCTAAAGCATACTCCTTAGTAATGGCTAGGTTAATGGCTAAAGGTTTGAAAAAAAAATATACATATTGATTCATGTACATAATTTTGAACACAAGGTTTTTTCGTGTAACTAATAGTTAATACGAGTTATTTTATAACTTAGCAAGGGCGCTGGTTGCAACACCTATCTGTTTTCTTAACTAATTGTAACCCTCAAATGATCCAATTGATTTATGTTAACATGCTATTATTGATCTGAATAAATTTATTTATTATTTATTATTATTAGTTTTGCAGGGTTGTTAAAAACCAAGATTAAAAAAAAAAATTGTCAGATTTATTTGATTTAAATCGGATTTTTTTGATATTTTTTACATTCTGATCTTTTTTAATTTGGAAGTCAGTTATTTATTTAAAAAAAAATTGTTTATTTGAATTATTAATAAAAACATAAGTATTACTTTCAAAAAATATTATGAAAACATCAAAAAGTTCTTCTCAAAACCAATATTTTTTGTTGGAGGCGCTGGCTGATCCCCAAAGTTGAATGCCATATGTCTAGATTGGCTGTAATATGGTCTATATACATATTGTATATATACACCCACAGTATCAATAATAATAAAAAATAAAAAGTATGATTTAATATCATTTTACTTTATTGGACACTTATAAATTGGACTTTTGTTACAGGAGGTTCTCCTTCAGCTCGGTTCTAATAATGCTGATGAACAAGGTAGACAGAATCTAAATGATTTTGAAGAATGTAAGTAACTTTTGCAGTATACGCTTATTCTACAAATATTATAAACTAGCTTTAAACTGCTTTCTCATCCCAACGGAACATTATCTTCTATAATAAAAAAAACCGGGCAAGTGCGAGTCGGACCCGCGCAAGAAGGGTTCCGTACCATTATCGCAAAAAACGCCAAATAATCACGTTTGTTGTATGGGAGGCCAACTTAATCAAAATCAAAATCAAAATCAAGGTATTTATTTCAATTAAACTTTAGAAGTACTTTTGAATTGTCAAACAAAAAATTAATAAAAAGATGACTCTAGTTGCAAATTCGCAAGCGTCTGTAGGTCTCAATGGAGAAGAATTTGCAAGAAACTCCCCGGACACTCTTTTCCATCAGTTTTAATTACAAGTTTTTGGTTACATCATTCTTGTTGAAAAAATACATATATGTGAGAACGATGTAAAAAGACGTGTACGTAAAAGCGTCTAGAGTAACAAATAATTAAAAAAAAGCACTTTAACAGGCCGAGACAGCTAAGTTATGACCAATCCCAACTGATGGCGCCCGTTCACGAACATGACGCATGGATCGGCACCACTCAGCTCAACCATCATGAAGGGAACCGAATGATCCAACACATGTGCCACCATCAGAGAGAAATTAGAGAGAGCATGACACACTCAACTGCCAGGGCACACAGAAGTCAACGAACGACATATAGGTACAGTGAATGGTAGATTTATCTACAGTCGGAACATAGTACTCACACATGTGCTGTGCAATTATATAATACTAAAAGAAATTGAGTTTATACAATACAAAAATTTGCATACAGTCTTCAGCATGTCCAACAATACTTCGATACTTTTCTGCCCATCACTAATTGTTCTTGCGCCCTAGTGGCTGCGGAGCAGGACCAGCATTGAGCCAAGCATTTTTATCAGCGATGTAATCCCCCAACTTATAATATGCTTGCCTACATAGTGTGCGTTTTATACAAGTCTTAAATTTCGTCTCATTTAGTTGTAGAATGTGGGGAGGAATTTTATTGTAACATTTTATACAGTACCCCATAAAAGATGATGCTACTTTAGCCAGCCTGAAACCTGGTTGAATTAGTTGATCCCTATTTCTAGTAACATAATTATGTCTGTCACCGTTTTTACTAAAAAGATGTAAATTCTTTCTAACATACATGATGTTTTCATAAATATATTGACAAGGTACCGTCATGATGTTAATGTTCTTAAACAGTTCCCTTAGAGAATCGCGCCGGCGAAGATTGTATATCGCTCTGATGGCTCGTTTTTGCAGAATAAAAATTGACTCAATGTCTGCAGCCCTTCCCCATAGTAAGATACCGTAAGACATTATACTATGAAAATAACTAAAATAGACTAATCTTGCGGTATCGACATCAGTAAACTGACGTATTTTTCTAACAGCATAAGCTGCCGAGCTTAGCCGCCCCGCAAGTGATATTAAATGAGGCCCCCATTGCAACCTCGAGTCTAGCGTGATCCCCAGAAAAACCGTTTTATCGACGAATTCTAGCTTCTCCTTGTTTAATAAAATGTCACAATCATTACTTTTGACATTCGGCAAGACAAATTTTATGCACTTAGTCTTTTTAGCATTTAAAACTAGATTATTAGCTGTGAACCAATTTTGAACCTGTCGCAAGACGGTATTCACATCGTCAACGTTACTGGTACGTCTATTTATCTTAAAAATCAACGAAGTGTCATCAGCAAATAACACCATGTTTAGATTGTTTTTCAATAGATGAGGTAAATCGTTAATGTAGACTAGAAACAAGAAAGGACCCAAAATTGAACCCTGGGGTACCCCCATTTTCACGGTTAACCCGGACGAATTGACACCGTTTATTTGAACTAATTGCTGTCTATCATTTAAATAAGATTTAACTAAACTCAACGCTGATTGGCCTAGCCCGTAATGCTCAAGTTTCAAAAGTAATGTTTCATGATCAACGCAATCAAATGCTTTCGACAGGTCGCAGAAAACCCCTATGGCATCTTGTGCCTCTTCCCACGCTTCAAAGATATGTTTTAATAAGGTGACACAAGCGTCAGTCGTACAACGTCCTTTGGTAAAACCATACTGTTTATCGTGTAGGATGTTATTCGTATTAAAATGAATGAGCATCTGATTTAGCATTATCTTTTCAAATATCTTGCTGAAAACCGGCAGCACCGATACTGGTCTATAATTATTTGTGTCTTTACTGTTCCCGGATTTAAAAAGTGGTATAACCTTACTATGTTTCATTAGATCCGGAAAGACTCCTTGATCTACACACAAATTAAAAATTAAAGCTAAGTACGGCGCTATAGTCTGAATAATGGAGGTACAAACTTTGATGGACATTCCCCATAGATCTTCGGTCAATTTGATCTTGATTTGCTTTGAATATATATTTTATTCTGTTTTTAGTATTTGTTGTTATAGCGGCAACAGAAATACATCATCAACAGACGGACAGATGGACAGACAGACAGGCAGACAAACGGATCGCGGAGTCTTAGTAATAGGGTCCCGTTTTTACCCTTTGGGTACGGAACCCTAAAAAATGGTGAAGGAGCATTTCCGTTCTCTGTAACTATTCTTCTCCTTTCTCTGTTCTATATTTGATATTTATTAGTATATTATTTTATTTGTATGTATGTATTTATTTAATATCAAAGTAATATTATTTAAGATATTTTTTGTATACTGACAGCTCAATGTCTATCTCCTCTCGTTCAGTCCATCCAAAGGTTGTCTATAAGAGATTGACCTGTGCGATAAGACCGCCCATTGTACACTAATCTTTATAAATGTTTTGTCCTGTAATTATTTAAGTGGTGTACATAGACATATTAAATAGTATGGACTGGAAATACCTACAAAAACCTGCCTACCTAAACCTTAAAATGGCTGCCGTTGCTATGTGTCAATCACGGAACACACACACTCACAAATTTCAATAATACAAAAAGTAAACAACCATTTGACAGCAGGAATACCACGACGCAACAACAAAATTCGTCACCTAATATGGTGAATATGGCACTTACCTACAGCTGTCACTACGTCACAAAAAATGTTGCCAATAAGAGCAACAACTGAAATATTGCTGTATCTTTTATCAAATACGATTAATACATTAGAAAGAATGAAACAAAACGATGTTTCACATTCTGTATCGTATTTCACTCATATTTGTATAAGCTAATGTATGAATAGAACATCGCGGCGCCTCCATGTTTTTCCTATCTGGTGGTGTACAATAAAGTATATAATAAATAAATATATAATTATTTTTTCTGCTTCAGTTACTCAGCAGAATCTGGCAACAGTGATTGAGACGATGCATGCTGCCCCACTATTGTGGGCTATCTCTTCTCCGCCTCTTATGTTTGTAGTGCAAGAAGTTCAAGGTAAGATATTTTAATTAATTTTTTTATATTTGTCGAGTGAGGTTCGTTCTACCAGCGGAAGAAACCTCTTTATTATTTACTTGTTTTATTTAACAATGTCCCCTATTGGCGCTTAAGCCTTTGGGTACAGTTTTTACCTGTAAATCTATATTTATAAAAATGAATCCCTATTTCCCTTGGTCACGGCATCACGCGTGAACGGCTGGACCGATTTCACTGATTCTTTTTTTAGGTTTCCGTACCCAAAGGGTAAAAACGGGACCGTATTATTAAGACTCCGCGGTCTGTCAGTCTGTCTGTCTGTCACCAGGCTGTATCTCATGAACCGTGATAGCTAGACAGTTAAAATTATCACAGATGATGTATTTCTGATGCCACTATAACAACAAATACTAAAAATAGAATAAAATAAATATTTAAGTGGGGCTGGGAATAAAATAAATATTTTTTTGCGATGATGGTACGGAACCCTTCGTTCGCGAGTCCGACTTTTGGCCGCAATTGGCCGGTTTTTATTAACCGACTTCAAAAAAAAGAGGAGGTTCTCAATTCGTCGGAACCTTTTATGTTATTTTTTTTGTATGTTCCCCGATTACTGTAAGACGCCTGGACCGATTTGGAAAATTCTTCTTTTGTTTGAAAGGGTATACTTCCCAGTTGGTCCCATAGTCATCAAGTCAGGATCTGATGATGGGATCTTGGAGAAATCGAGGGCGCTCCTCAAATATTACAGGCATACATATAGCGATTTTAGTATTTTTATCAACAATGCAATCATCTGCACTCAGAAAGTAACATTTGGTGAAGTGGAACTGGTGAAGAAGACCACAGATGGTCAATAGAATTCCTTAATGCTAAGTATGTCATGGGTTATAAGATATCTCGAATAGTTTAAAGACTATGATGAAGCAAATACTTATAAATGCATAGTGCTGATGAAAATGGTAACATCAAACTGATCTGATGATGAAGCCGGCAGTGCCTACACTGGTACTCCGAAATAAAACAATGTATCTTAGTCGTGTATGGGCTTATTGGAATCGTCATAAGATGTACTTTGGCTATATATGAATTTTATGGCAATTGGAAGTACCTATCAAAACTAAAAAGAGATAAATAAAAAACTTTTTAACAGAAAAACAAACCGACTTCCAAAAAAAAACTGCAAAATGAAAAATAACTTTTTTTCCGAAATCGGTGTCGAAACACGGAAAACAATAGGTACCAAAGACACCGACTTCGCAAAAGAAAGTTATTTTTCGTATTGCAGTGTTTTTTTGGAAGTCGGTTTGTTTTTTTGTTAAAAAGTTTTTTATAAAACTTTATATATAAAGATTTTTATTTTATAAGGTTTTTATTAAAACTTAGCCTAGTGATAGATGATAAACTGTAGTATGGTTGTGACATCTGGAGCAATGCTTTTAATTATTATATTCTTTTTAGGGTCCGTACCTCGAAAGGAAAATACGGAAACTTTAGAGGATCACTTTGTTGTCCGTCCGTCCGTCTGTCTGTCTGTCAAGACCCATTTTCTCAGGAACGCATTGAGGTATCAAGCTGTAATTTATATCAAATAAAGCCTAAGCCTTTAAGCTGAGGTTTTTACTGAACCCTCGGTGCGTGAGTCCGACTCGCACTTGGCCGGTTTTTTACTATTGATAGTCTCGCGCTTGACCACTATCTCACCTGATGGTAAGCGATGGTGTGGTCGACAGTGAAGCAAGCTTGTCTAGAAGAAACCTATTCACACTTCACTTAAAGACTCCCAGGTTGTAGCTAATAAGATTATATTTTTTTTTACAGAAACCGGCATGCTGGACCCAACCAGACCTTCATCTCTTGTTCGAAAGCCTACTCCAGCTGTGCTAACTACTCTTCATCGTACAAAGTCAAGAACTCCAGGAACAGTTTCTAGACGAGGAAGAAAGAGAATGTTTGTTACTTTATTTTACTAGTTGTGCCTACCCTACTCTACGTACCATACTTACCTATCCTACCCTACTCTACCTACCATACTTACCTTCCCTACCCTACCTACCTACCCTACCATATACTTACCCACCCTACCCTACATTCCTTATCCTAGATACCCTACCCTACCTGCCCTACGCTACCTTCCCTACCCTACCTTCCCTAACCTACCTTCCCTACCCTACGTACCATCTTTATCTACCCTACCCTACCTTCCTTACCCTACCTACCTACCCTACCCTATCTACCATACTTACCCACCCTAACCTACCTTCCCTACCTAACCTACCTTCCCTACCCCACCTACCATATTTATCTACCCTACCCTACCTTCCTTGCCCTACCTACCATACTTACATATCCTACCTACCTACCCTACCCTATCTACCATACTTACCCACACTACCCTACCTTCCCTACCCTACCCTACCTTCCCTATCCTACCTACCATATTTATCTACCCTACCCTACCTTCCCTATCCTACCTACCATATTTATCTACCCTACCTTCCTTGCCCTACCTACCATACTTACATATCCTACCTACCTACCCTACCCTATCTACCATACTTACCCACACTACCCTACCTTCCCTACCCTACCCTACCTTCCCTATCCTACCTACCATATTTATCTACCCTACCCTACCTTCCCTATCCTACCTACCATATTTATCTACCCTACCTTCCTTGCCCTACCTACCATACTTACATATCCTACCTACCTACCCTACCCTATCTACCATACTTACCCACACTACCCTACCTTCCCTACCCTACCCTACCTTCCCTATCCTACCTTACCTACCCTACCCTGCTCTACCTACCGGTAGTTAGATTAATAGGGTACTTATCTAACTACCTGCCCTACCTATTTTTGATTCTAAGACATGCCGTTTTCCTCACGATGTTTTCCTTCACCGTATTGGGAGCAGTGGTGATGAAATAATTTACACAAACTAATGCGCCTAACTGGGTTCCCACGACCTACAACTTGGTAAGTCGCGGCCGTTACCACTAGGCCACCCTACCTACATACCTACCCTACCTACCTGCATACCTACCCTACATACCTACCCTTACCCTTTCCATTAAAAACCATCTGCAAAGTATTAGAAAACTTATGGCGTGACCAAAGGAAATATTAGGTATTCATTACATAGATTTTTTATACATAGATTTTAGGATGTTATTTTATTTTCTATACTAATATTATAAAGAGGTAAAGTTTGTGAGGTTGTAGGGTAATCTCTGTAGGGTGGCCCATTGAATGAGTGCACACGAATAACGGCAGATAGAGACGGATGGCGTCGCATCGTTAAACAAATTATGGCAACCCGAAGTCTCACTGCAGCATGATGACCACGACCGCTCTGCCAAAAGTGTACCGACGAAGAATAGGGTAATCTCTGGATCTACTGAACCGATTTTGAAAATTCTTTCACCAGTACAAGCTACATTATTCTTGAGTGTCATAGGCTATAATTTATTTTCAAAAAAATAAGAGATCCTTATGAAAATTGCAATAATGTAACCCAAAGTAGCAACATTTTGCCTATAAATATCATTCTTAGGAGTGCTCTGAGAAAACTATTGATGATACATAAAAAATATGTACTACATGATTAAAGTACTCATTATTACCTACAAAAAAGACTGCGAGAAAATATATCTAACTATCATAGTTAAGACACAATAGCAGCTTTTATGTTTTAAATTTTAATTAGATCGCCGGTAAAAACATAAGTTGGTTACATTCGTATGTGTACTACATATTGGTATAGAATAATTCTTATTTAAATAAATAGTTTAACAAATTGGTAGGTAGGGTAGGTGGTAGATAAGTAGGTAGCCAGTTGACGGGAGCGAAGCCGCAGGGGTCAACTAGTATTTAGTAAAGTGAGTAAGTGATAGTATGACGGGTGACAGGACGGTATGGAAGAAGAAAACGTGTTGCGCCGACCACAAGTAACATGGGACAAGGGCAGGAAGATGATCATGATTTTATATCTTTGTTTCGTGAGTGTGTCTGTGGCATCAACACTGGGACATATCAGAATACCAGCGTAGCGGTATTTATTATTTTTTGGTATTCCGTACCCAAAGGTAAAAACGGGACCCTATTACTGAGACTCCGCGGTCCGTCTGTCTGTCTGTGTCTGTCTGTCTGTCTTGGACAGCGAAAGAAAAAGTGACCTACCCCAATTGAGTATCGTTGTTTAGAGCTTTTTGAGTAAATACTGTAATTTGTTTTAAAAAACAATAGGAAAACAAAAGAATGAGAAGCCTAAAAAGACTGTTTTTTTATACAAAATTTAGTTCGCAAGAATTTTTTAACTTCCCATTGACCTGTGAATTTCAAATATGGTCATAATGTTTATTATTACGTATATTTTACTAACAAATACCAATGTAATGACAAATTGGATATTTTCTTTTAAATTCCCTCTTCTTATTATAACCAACTTGATTTTGCGTTTTGGTACGGAACCCTAAAAGTGTGAAGTGCGAAATCGATGTGATTTCAAAAATATATAACACATATATTTTTAAATGTACCTAAATCGAAAAAAGAAATAACTGAAAAGTTATAAATAAAAAAAAGTTAATAAAAAAAAAAACCGACTGCTTAAAAAGCGAACTAAAAAGACGTTTTTAAGCAGTCGGGCTATTTTTTTTTTATTAACCTTTTTTCTTGCTATTTTTTTTGTTCTGTCCTCTTCTGTGTACCTCTTGTGCGATTCACAATTTTTTTCCATTCTAGATTATGGCCACCAAACACTTCACAGGCAGCCCAGCGCTTTCTCCAAGCTGACTCATGGAGAACGTCCAAAGAACAGCAGAACAGAGAATATGATCGGAGAAGAATTAGGGAAATGGAGGAACAGGTTCTGAGGGACTGGCAGGCATTAGGAGAAAGAACCTTAAATCTTTTAGAAAAAATTGTCAATAGGTTTTGTAAAGATTAGTATTGATAGAGATGCTTTTGAGAGCAGTGGCGGCACAGTTATAACGGCCTTGATTTACGTATTGTATGTTCCTTACTCAACACTGTAGAAATTAAACTAATAAATAAGGCGCTATATACGTCTCAATATAAACGCAGTACTGGCCGCGCGCCCGCCCGATGCCAAAATATCAATATTGAACCTCCTTTTGAACAGTTTTGTTTGCAAAATATTATTTGATTTACATATGCTATGTTAGTTATGAAGAAATTCCAACCATCAATTTTTCTGAGTAAAAATATTTTTTTAAACATCCAAGTCGTTTTGGAGAAGTTTCCAAAAGTAGCGAAAAAATAGCGTGTTGCTAATTATTTTTTTAAAGTAAAACTATTTTTTATACGAAATACCATGTGTTATAAATATATTCTTTTCAAACGTTATAACCTAGCCGTTACTAAGGAGTATGCTTTAGAAAGTTACCGTTTTATGGCACTAAAGCGTATGTAGGCCCTTAACATCGGGGCGTATATATCGCCTTAAGGGTACACTAGTCGAAAATTCTGCCATACAAACGTAGTCTGGCTTTTACTCCACTGTTTGACGATGTAAGTTCAAAATAAAAAATGATATCAATCTGTCTCATCATTATCTAGCCCTGTATGGAAGCAAAAAAGTAAAAAACAAAATTACTAGAAAGTTATGAGCTTCGAAAGTTCCATATTGCAACACTAATTTTAACGCATCTTTGGGCGCAAATAAGTACCATAAGAAGAAGGAAAATTTAAAAACGGCCTCCATACTGGGATAGATTAGTAGTTCAACAATGCAAATACTTTTATATTGAACACATACATTCAGTCGTTTTTCATGATATCCAGACTTCCAAAGGTCTGTTTATAAAATTTCGCGCGCTCGTTTTCGTTCTAAATCATCATCAATTTCGCTACAAAGAACAATGGCAAAATTTTAGCTGACTTAAATTTGAGCGTCTGAAAGTGAGTTATATACGAAAGACATTCTATTAATTGTCTATGTTTTTTAAAGTGTAATTAGGCCTGGTCCGAAATAGATTACAAATAAACATAATAAATAAAAAGTTATTTGATTTTTTAGTTCATTTCTTTAGCATAGTGTTGCCATTATATATTTTATCTGCTAAGTGACAAGTAGTAACTATATTAAGTAATAATATCATTATTGTATTTATTGCAGTAAATGAGTTAACAATACAGTTTATGTCTAAGTGTAGATGTTCCTTGCAGGTAGGTTAGAATATTGTAGTGTAGTAGAAATAAATGAATTACTTTCAATTAATGATTGGCAAAAAGACTAGTACCCAAGTCTAAAAAATATAGCTTGGTTGTTGACGACAACCTTTTGATACACGTCAAAGTCACTTAGTTTAAATAAATATACTCTTTCCAATGAGTATACTACACATTTCATGCTAAAATAACTAGGTAAGGGAAATACTAATGCGATATTCCCCTTTTACTTCCACGAAATTGAATAATATTAACTATTAAACACATTATTAAAAGTTACCCAGACATAACCTACAAAAGTTTATGACTGAATATGTATTATTCTCTTCATTCTCGAACAAAAATTCTTGCACAAACTAATTCAGAACATCACCCTGAGTTAAACCAGATATTCTTCATTTAAAGACTTTCGAATTTAATCTCAGCGAAAACAATGTATGGGCACCTGCCATTGTTCTTTGCAAAAGTGTGTATTCGTACGCGAACTAGCTTCATACTGCTCATAACAACATCTATCTGTTCCGCACGTGTTGTCGGTTGATATAGCACGCATTTTAACCCCGCGCACAAAATAGTTCGTGCCGTCGACTAGTGTACATTTAATGACGATTCTCTTTGTGCACAGACCATACCTACGTGTGTACAGATTATATTCCTCTTTTTATTCTCTCTGCAGCTATGAACTAGTTATTGTAATACTGTGTAAGTAGTTCAGAATTTGAAGCGATAAGAATATCATAACGTAAGTTCCTGGTTTGTACTTACCTAATATAATTTAAGACTGAATCATATTATTAATAAAATTATTGCAAGCTTAGTGGTCTTTCAATATTGTAACTTTAATCATATAGCATATACATATAACCTACTTTCTCTCTATAATCAATGAAGATATCTGCAGGAGGAATAAAGTTACCGACATAGCCTGAAAAAATACGAAACTTAAGTCTCGCGTAACGAATAGCCGATGGGGCCGAGAGTAGCGGACGGAATCCGCTGCGTTGGAAGTTCCCTCTAGGTGGAACGGTGACCAGGTTAGGGCTGCGGGAATCTGCTGGATGCGAATGACAGATCGATGTGGCGACACTTGGGAGAAGCCTATGTCCAGCAGTGGACGACTTACGGCTGAAATCATGAAATACTGCCAAACCCAGCGTGAGTCTATGTATGAACGTAAATGAAAAACAATAAGAGTATGATCGTAGCAGGTGGCATTCTGTAGTTTTTCCTTGTCTGTATATAAACGCCATCTCTTAGCAACATACATAACTAAGTACTATAAACAACGCCGATACTACTTTATAGATGGCGCTGGTTTAAAAACATTAATGTGCAATTAAGTTTGCAAAGATAACGCCCGCAGGCAATTACATAATTTATTCGTATATAATAGATCAATTTATAGACATATAATTTAGATGACTGATCTCTTATGTAAGACACAATAACCTTATATGGTGAGCCATGATTATATGCAACAGAAATACTGCTGTTGTTAAAGTAATAAATAAGAGGAGTTATGGTGATAACAGCCGAAAGGTTAGATCTTTAACAATAAAGAACGCTTGCTGAGGTAGATCTGTGGACGGTTGTTGGGTGACCATCCGTCTTACTATATTCTACTTCCAACTAATATTATAAAAGTGAAAATTTCGCTGGATGGATTTTTGTTACCCAATCACACCAGAACGGCTGAACGGATCTTGATGAAATTTGACACAGAGATAGGTTATAGTCTAGAAGAGCACATTCTTAGGCTACCTTTTTAGGGTTCCGTACCCGAAGGGTCCAAACAGAGTCCTATAGCTGTCACTCTCGTGTCCGTCTGTCTGTCGTCTATCACACAGGTTTTGCGGCCATACGGTTGGAGCAGCAGTCTTCAAATTTTCACAGTATATGCATCTTGTTGACCTAAAGCCATAGACATTGTCAAAAACTATTTTAAAATGTTTTTAAGGGGAGCTCCCATACGGGTCAGGGCCCGAAAAAAAATGTGATCTGCCATATCGAGTGGGATATCGTTGTTTAGAGCTAGTTGAGTATATACGGTATACACGGTACGAAAAGGCAGGCAACAGCTAGTAATACATGTACCGAGACATCTCATCCACATGTAGTCCTTCCCGCGACTTCGCCCCTTCGCCTTTTTTTTCCGAGAAAAAATTGCATTTGCGACACTGAGCTATAGTGTTCTATCAGTGAAATAATTTGCGTAATCAGATGAGTGAGATTTAGACAAATACACATTTGCGAGCAAAATTATAGCTTAGGCACCCTATTTTTTAACCGACTTTCCAAAAAGGAGGAGGTTCTATAATATTCGGCTGTATGCATGTTTAAGGGTTCCGTACCCAAAGGGTAAAAACGGGACCCTATTACTAAGGCTCCACTGTCCGTCTGTCTGTCACCAGGCTGTATCTCATGAACAGTGATAGCTAGACAGTTGAAATTTTCACAGATGATGTATTTCTGTTGCCGCTATAACAACAAATACTAAAAACAGAATAAAATGAATATTTAAGTGGGGCTCCCATACAACAAACGTGATATTTTTGCCGTTTTTGCGATAATGGTACGGAACCCTTCGTGTGCGAGTCCGACTCTCACATGACTGGTTTTTTTTAATGTACCTATTCTTACCGATTACTCCGTAAATTATGGACCGATTTTGAAGAGCATTTTTTGTTTGAAAAAATATACTCTTGGTCCTATTGTCACTTTTTAGGGTTCCGTACCCAAAGGGTAAAAACGGGCGCCTATTACTAAGACACAGCGGTCCGTCTGTCTGTCTGTCACCAGGCTGTATCTCATGAACCGTGATAGCTACAGTTGAAATTTTTACAGATGATGTATTTCTGTTGCCGCTATAACAACAAATACTAAAAATAGAAAAAAAAAATAAGTGGGGTTCCCAATTTCCCATACAACAAACGTGTCTTTTTGTCGTTTTTTGCGATAATGGTACGGAACCCTTCATGCGCGAGTCCGACTCGCACTTAACCGGTTTTTGTCATTGGTTGTTAGTCAAGATCTGATGAGGGGTTCACAAGAAAATCGATGAAACACCTCAAATTTTTCAATTAATTTTGAAATACATATAGCAATTTTGGTATTGTCATAAACTTGGCAAGCATTTTCATTCAGAAAGTATCATTTGGTGAAGTAGAACTGATGAAGAAGACCACAATGGCCACTGGAAGTTCTCAATGAGAGGTATGGTAACGAATAAACAGTTATTATTCGTTTATTTCCTGGATAAATGAAACAAACCAATTATTAGTAACACTTTGTTTTATTATTTAACATATAAAACATATATTTTTTTTTATTGCATATTTAATCTATACATATAATAAATCTGTAGAAAAGTCATTTTTGTACATTGAAGAAATTGAAACAAAAAATAGCCAGCGTGTGAAAAGATAAGTAACAGAACCCATTTCCATCATTTTTGAAATTTTTGTCTGTTTGTCTGTTTGTCTGTTTGTCTGTTTGTTTGTGCGCACATCACGTAAAATCTACGAATTCAATGCTGACAATGTTTATATACAAAAATTATACGCAACTTGAGGTTTAACTTAGTTTTTGTTTCATCGAAATCGGTTCACTCTATCAAAAGATATGATTAATTTAGTGAGTTCAAGAAGTAAAATATTACGTTACGAGAACTAATGTTGATAGTTGAAATCTAAATCCGATAGATGGCGTTGTGCAAATGACGTCATTTTCTGAATCGCGGTGTTAAGATTTTCCGCGCGAGGATGACGTCCACCGTGTTTACTAGGCAAATACCATATGAATAGAGAAACAAATAGCGGAGCTGATGAGTCCATGGAAAATGACGATGCAAATATTTTATTACCTTGGGACAATAGGGAAAAATCAGGGTTCACATATTCGTCTAGAATTAATTATGCTGGCTTTACTTTCGTGGGTGACATGAGAGAAATTTGTAATTTTTGTCATGCTTTGAAATGGAGGAAAGAGACAGATGGAATGTGCTGCTCAAATGGAAAAATTGTTCTTCCAAATTTCCAAGATCCACCACACTTACTTATAAGTCTCCTGAATGGCGATCATCCCCAGTCGAACCGTTTTTTGGATAATATTCGTTTATATAACAGTGCTTTCCAAATGACTTCCTTTGGGGCAAAACAAATAACGGAAGGACCGTTCATGCCAACCTTCAAAGTACAAGGTCAAGTTTATCACCTTATTGGATCTTTGCTGCCAGAAAATGAACCCAAATTTCTCCAAATTTATTTTGTATCCGATTACACGCAACAGCTCAATGTTAGAAATCACAATTTTCCCCAGCTCAATGCTGAGCTTTTGGGTCAACTTCAAGAATTGCTGCATCGCGTTAACCAGTACGTTCGTGAATTCAAAGCTGCATTGGAGTCAATTCCACAAGGCAGCAATGATTTCAAAATTGTTATAAGTGCCGATAGACGTCCTGTGGGTGAACACCGTGGAAGACACAATGCACCCGTCGCAGATGAAGTTGCAGTTGTTTTAGTCGACCAGGAGTGTGAGAGACGTGATATCGTGTTGCGTACACGCGACGATCGCCTTCAACGCATTTTGGAAACCCACCGAGCTTACGACGCCCTGCAATATCCACTAATCTATTGTCATGGTGAAGATGGGTACAATTTTGGGCTGTACCAAGTGAACCCTACTACGAGAGTCACTAATTATCAAAAAAAAATATCTGCTCAACAATACTATTCCTACCTTTTACAAATAAGGCAAAACAGTTTCGTATATTTGCAACGATTTCGTGGTTTGTTCAGCCAATTTATTGTGGACATGTACGCAAAAATAGAAACTGAACGTTTAGTGTATATTCGCACTAACCAGCGACGGTTACGCGCTGAAGAATACGTGCACTTGCGGGACGCCATGCAATCAGATAATAACGTCGAAAACTTGGGTCGATTGGTTATTTTGCCATCCAGTTTCACAGGCGGTCCGCGGTATATGCACGAACGAACGCAAGATGCTTTTTGTTACGTCCGTAAATACGGCCGGCCGGACCTTTTTATAACATTTACAACAAATCCAAAGTGGACGGAGATTTGCCAGGCACTTCTCACAGGACAGGCGTCATACGACAGACATGACATTATTGCTAGGATTTTTCATTTAAAACTCAAAGTCTTGATTAATCTACTTACAAAGGAGAAAGTTTTCGGTTCAACTCTTTGTTTTATGTATAGCGTCGAGTGGCAAAAGCGTGGTTTACCCCACGCGCACATTCTTCTGTGGCTGGAAGAAAAAATTCGTCCCGATGCTATAGACAGTGTCATAAGTGCAGAATTTCCGGACTATAATGCAGATCCGATTTTGCATGACATAGTAAAAACACATATGGTTCACGGGCCATGTGGCCTCTTAAACAGGGAATCACCGTGCATGAAAGATGGTCAATGCTCAAAAAAATACCCCAGAGCACTGAAAGAACTAACTATGGCTGGGGAAAATGGGTATCCGCAATACCGGCGAAGATCACCGTCACAAGGTGGTTTCACAGCTACTGTCAGATTCCGTGGACAAGAAATAATTCTAAATAATAGTTGGGTGGTACCGTATTCTCCAGTTTTGTCAAACGCTTTTCAAGCACACATTAATGTTGAAATTTGTAATAGCGTCGAATCTATAAAATATATATGTAAATATGTTAATAAAGGTAGTGATCAAGCCATGATAGCACTAAGAAATAACAACCAATTTGATGAAGTGACAAGGTATCAATCTGGCCGATACATAAGCTCTTCGGAGGCAGTTTGGCGCATTTTGAGTTTCCCTATTCATGAAAGGTATCCGCCAGTCATCCATCTTGACGTGCACCTGGAAGGCGGGCAGCGAGTTTACTTTCAGCCAGAAAATGTGGCAGAAAGAATGAACAACCCAAGACAAACCACCTTGCTCGCATTCTTTCGCCTTTGCGAAAGAGACAATTTCGCTAAGTCTCTGTTGTACAATGAAGTGCCACATTATTATACTTATAACAAGCAGCAAGGTGTTTTTAATCGCAGGAGACGTGGAACTGCTGTAGAAGGCGAGTCCGGCATTTTTAAAGAACACGTGATTGGAAGAGTATACACGGTGCACCCAAATAATGCAGAGTGTTATTATTTACGCCTTCTTCTTCACACAGTGCGAGGACCTACTTCTTTTGCTGAGCTCCGCAAAGTGGACGATATAGAATATCCCACATTTCAAGCTGCTTGCCGCGCACGGCATTTATTAGATGGCGATCAGCATTGGGATGATGCTTTAGCCGAAGCATGCGTCAGTGATAGTCCACATCGTTTGCGCCATTTATTTGCCATTTTGTTGACATTTTGTGGCCTATCGGACGCTGGGCAGTTGTGGCAAAAATATAAAGACGCGTTTGCCGAAGATTTTTTGAGACAGCAAAATATAAATAGTGAAACTTCTGACCAAGTACGTGAAAGCTGCCATAATAGGGCTTTGCTGGCTATACAAGATATAGTTACAAGTATAGGAGGGAACCCCCTCAGTCAATACGGCTTGCCGACACCGACAGTTGGTGGGGAACGAATTAATAGGGAGTATACATCTGAAATAAATTACAACCCCGAAGAGTTAGCAGAAATATTGCGAAATGGCTGTTCAAATTTGACGTCAGAACAACGTCAAATCTTTGATAGAGTATGCTGTAGTGTAGAACATTCATTAGGAGAAATGCTGTTTTTAGATGCACCTGGTGGAACAGGTAAAACTTTCCTCACTAAAGTTATCTTGGCTCAAATAAGGAGCCAAAACAAAATTGCCCTTGCCGTCGCTTCCTCAGGAATAGCTGCCACTTTATTACCAGGAGGAAAAACTGCACATACAACATTTAAAATACCAATCGACTTGGACCGCACAGAAAACCCTGTTTGCAACGTGTCTCGCAATAGTGATAAAGCAAGGGTTTTACGCGATTGCGCCCTTATCGTTTGGGACGAGTGTACGATGGCAAATCGTAAAGCTGTGGAAGCTGTAGATAGAACGTTGCGAGATATAAGACAAAATGACCGACCGATGGGAGGCTTAACGGTGCTATTCTGTGGAGACTTCAGGCAGACACTCCCTATAATACCCAGAGGAACGAGGGCCGATGAAATAGGTGCCTGTTTAAAGAGCTCTATTTTATGGCGTAGTGTCATATTAACTAATTTGAGCTTTAATATGCGAGCATATTTGGGAGGTGACGCAAACGCGCAGGTTTTCTCAAATTTACTACTTCAAATTGGTAACGGCACATACCCGACTCAAGAAGGAGGTAAAGTAACTTTAGTCGAAAGCCTGTGTTCTTCTGTTGCCTCACAGCAGGAACTCATTTCCTCTGTATACGGAGATCCATCAGAGATCTCGAACCATGACGCTGCTTGGCTATGCCAACGAGCTATTTTGGCACCTCGCAACGACCAAGCAGCAGCAATAAATTCTCAAATATTGGTACATGTTTCTGGAGAAAGTAGGGAATATTTATCTATTAACACGGTTTTAGAAGAAGGAGATGCCACCCACTATCCAGTAGAGTTTTTAGACTCTCTAAATACACCAGGTCTTCCAGCACACAAAATTTATTTAAAAGTCGGAGTACCAATCATTCTACTCAGAAATTTAAGCCCACCAAAACTATGCAATGGAACTCGGTTGAGAGTAACAAATCTCCAACGAAATGTCATCGAAGCCGAAATCTTAACAGGTTGCGGCTCCGGTGATGTTGTTTTCATTCCCAGGATACCCATTATCCCCAATAATTTTCCGTTTACTTTCAAACGTGTGCAATTTCCTGTAAGCCTCTGTTACGCTATGACTATTAATAAAGCCCAAGGCCAGACGTTATCCGTTGCGGGTGTAGACCTTACTTTTGATTGTTTTTCACACGGCCAACTCTATGTTTCTCTATCACGTGTTAGCAACCCAAACAACCTTTTTGTATATGCTCCGGGTAATTCCACCGCTAACATAGTATATAGAGAAGCATTAACGTAATCAACTATACCAAAGTCAGGACTCTTATCTAAATCATCAAAAAGGTGATATACTCTTATCTAAACGACGTTGTTTTGCTCTCGACAACCACGCGAACGAAGTCGCGGGCACAGCTAGTTACTAATAATTTTAATAAATTCTTCCAAACAGCCTTGCTAGGAACAAAGCTCCATACAAGGCTGATATAATAAATATATCGTTTAACTTAAAACCAACGTTGTGATAACCAAAAAAAACCGCTTATACTTAAACTACATAAAAAAGTCTTTCATTAAAATAAAAGAAAGGAAGAAAAAATATTGATTTGTGAAAAAATTAAACAATAATAAAAAATAAAACCCCGTGCGACACCAAAAAGGCTCCGTAACATACTCGTAACGTAACGTACCATAATAATTATATTCACTTATAGAATACTAGCTGACCCCCGCGGCTTCGCTCCCGTCAACTGGCTACCTACCTTACCCTACCTAACTTTTTTTTTAGGAGTGAAACTTCTTTATCGACGTATGGGAGAAATTTTGTACTATCGTCACGTTTTTCGGTTACGCGCCATGTTGCTTTTTTTATCAAAGTTTAGTAAAAAGACTTATTCAAATTTAAGTGAATTTACAAGACATTTTTTTTTTTATATATTTTTTTTAATATTTTTTTTTTATTTATATTTTTTTTTTTTTTTACAACAATAGTAATAATGATGCTATCATTATTGATGAAATACAACAATAGCAATGATATTATAATAAGAACAATGATAAAATAAATTACTCATTAATTGTATGCATGTCTATAATAATAAAATAGCTTTAATTTAATACGGAAAAAATTGTTTTTCTTAAGGCTTAAGCCTTATCTACCCCATTTTCGTGAAGTTGCAAATAGTAGAAAAATGATATGTCGTAAAGAAGTTTCACTTCTTACCTGTGTACTCTAGTACACACACACATTTTTTTTATAATCTTTAGGCTCGCGCCACCTACCAATTTTATAAACTATTTATTGAATTAATACTTACATACGAATGTAACCAACTTTTGTTTCTACCGGCGATCTAATTAAAATTTAGAACATAAAAGCTGCTATTGTGACTTAACTATGATAGTTAGATATATTCTCTCGCAGACTTTTTTGTAGGTAATAATGAGTACTTTAATCATGTAGAACATAATTTTTATGTATCATCAATAATTTTCTCAGCTCACGCCAAAGAATGATTTTTATAGGCAAAATATTGCTGCTTTGGGTTATATTATTGCAATTTTCATAAGGATCTCGATTTTTTTTTAATATAAATTATAGCCTATGACACTCAAGAATAATGTAGCTTTCTACTGGTGAAAGAATTTTCAAAATCAGTTCAGTAGATCCAGAGATCCCCTACAACATCACACACTCACAAACTTTACCTCTTTATAATATTAGTATATATTTTAACTGGGGAACACAGGAGTGATATTATGTATGTTTTAATAAAATTCCGTCGACCAGACCTTTGAGATGATCGCCATTAGCTCAGTGGTCGTACTTATTTGTAGGAGTTGTAGGTAACGAGGGTGTTTGGTACAATTTATGCGCTTCGTGGGTTTTAATTTGTAAGCGTTTTGTTTTGGCAGCGTGAACATTTATCAATTTATTTCACACATACAAATGTATGTACAGGTAAGATCCAAGCTAACAAATCGCCACAGTCAGAGATCCCCATTAAAAACTGATCGCACACATTTTCGTGATCCTGTAGCCTAGTTGCTAAAGTGAATTCGCCAAGGCAAAGGAATTGTCCCCGTCAATGGTTTTATAACCCCAGAAAGCGTTTTATAACAGTAAAGATTACGTTGAGGACAAAAAGGCTTGGGATTGAGCTGCTCCAATTAATTTAGATTTTTATTTTTTTTATGTTGCATCGTGAATTTAGTTTTTTTTTTTTTTTTTTCTGGCAATGACAAGAATATTTAAATTTTAAAGTATTATATTATTTTATTTTAATTATTGTGAATGTGAAGACTATTTGGATCATTCTTTTTTTTAATTTTGACTTATCTAAGTTAGTTTTTAATCATGGTCTGGCAGTTTGGGTATTTATGCGGCCTACCCGAATGTCCTTTCTTTGGTATTGTTCGTCAATTCGTTGAGCTCCTTAAATTCTGAGTTGAGCTGCACGGTTATTGACAAATGCGTGCACTGACTGGACAGGTCCACTCAATCTGGCTGGTTCTTTCCTCAAAAGACCATTTCAGACATCAGTCTACATGGTCTTCACATGATTTAACCAAGATTTTGTATGGACTTTAAAAGAGACTGTGACCTCTGAGTTTGTTTCGGCCTTTCTTCTCAGAGTAGTCAGACAGGAAACGCCGACCTCATCTAGTTTTAAAAAATATGATCGACATGTGAAAGTGTTTGTAAAAACCAACTTACAGAAATAAAAATCATTTATCAATCATTTATAATTTATCGATCAATCACGTGCGATATAAAAGACGCCTTGTGGATTTCCGTCTATGTGATTGGTCGATTAATGGGGACAAATCCTTTGCCTTGCCGATTTCACTTACGCAATTAGAATGCTGGTAATTTCTGCCTATTTTGCCTGGAAGAGATCGCGGATTGCGATAAGACTGCTGGTTGACCCTAACGGCTCTGGTTACCTAACCCATTAGCACAACTTGCTCTGTATACAGAGTATAAATGAATAGAAAAACAGAAAAGAAAAAAAAGATTTAAAAAAAATATAAAATGGAATATAAATAATATAGAATAAATATAAAGGTTGTCGTAAGACATTGCCTAGTGCGATAAGACCGCCCATTGTACACTTGTTATTGTGAACGTTTGTCCTGTATGTTTTTTGTGGTGTAAAATAAAGTACATAATAAATAAATACATTGTCAACTTCTGGAATGCCGCCAAAGAGTTATTAATAGCTTATTAATAATATCGTTTAGATTTCCGTGTGCCTCTACTTCCCTAATATCGGTTTAGGCTGCGCGTCTCTCATTCGGACCCGGTAAGTTTAGAATCGTTTTCTCTCAGCCATCTTGTCTCCCGTCACGCTATGATAGCGTGACGGGAGACAAGATGGCTGAGTGACTGACTCCCTTTCCTTTCATATCACTACTCACACAGTCCACCCCTTTCTATTATTTGGCCTTCCCCTCCCTTTTTCTGCTGATGATGCATCAAGTAATTTATAAAAGGTCAAAAAACCATACAAAAAAATAAACAAAAAAATGCAAACAAGAATTGAAAATAATGCGAAAGTAACTCTGCCTGTTACCTTTTCAAGCTTAAACCGCTAATCCAATTTAGTTGTAATGAAGAAATTGGTATGGAGATGTAATGTTGGAGACACTGAGAAGGACATAGGATAGTTTTTAGCCCAGAAATCATCCTTAAGGTTACACTGGTCGAACATTCTTTCATACAAACGTAGTCTGGCGATTACTCCATGTTTGACGATGTACGTTCAAAATAAAAAATTATATCAATTTGTCTCATCATTGTCTTGCACTGTATGGAAACAAAAAATTACATTTCGACACTAATTTTAACGCATTTTTGGGTGCAAATAAATATCATAAGAAGACAGAAAATTGCAAAACAGTCACCATACAGGGATAGATTAGTAGTTCAACAGTGCAAATAATTTTATTTTGAACAGATACGTTTAGTAGTTTTTAGGGTTCCGTACCCAAAGGGTAAAAACGGGACCCTATTACTAAGACTCCGCGGTCCGTCTGTCCGTCTGTCTGTCTGTCTGTCTGTCACCAGGCTGTATCTCATGAACCGTGATAGCTAGACAGTTGAAATTTTTACAGATGATGTATTTCTATTGCCGCTATAACAACAAATACTAAAAACAGAATAAAATAAATATTTAAGTGAGGCTCCCATACAATAAACGTGTTTTTTTTTGCCGTTTTTTGTAATAATGGTACGGAACCCTTCGTGCGCGAGTCCGACTCGCATTTGGCCTTTTTTTTTTCATTATATCTAGCCGTAGTTCGTGCCGTCGACTAGGGGAACCTTAAGGGGGTAGAACTGGGAGTAGGAGTTTGTATGGTGAACCCTACAATATTATTACGCGATATAAAAAAAAACCCATTCGAAGTACTAATGCTACGCAGACGACGTCGCGGATTAGTAAAACATATATATTTACATTGCTTATTTGTTCTTAGAAACCGGGAAATAACGGATTCCCCGGGTATTTGTAATGCTGATGACGCAGCATCGGGTCTAGGGAACGGATCGGGACGAATTCGCTCTGATTAGAGATTATGAGTCATGATCCTATTGTGTTATAATATTAGTTTTGTGAATCATCGTGGTTGTGATCTGTCAATTATTCGTTGTAGTTTACCTTTTAAAATACTAGGTCAAAGGTGACTTTTACACGGTCACAGATAATAATTAAAACACGGGGTAACGAAGATGGGTTGTAATCTTCTATACTATATCTATACTAATTAATATTATAAAGAGGAAAGATTTGTTTGTTTGTTTGTTTGTACCGAATAGGCTCCGAAACTACTGGACCGATTTAAAAAAATATTTCACAAATAGAAAGCTACGTTATTCCTGAGTAACATAGGCTATTTTTTAATCCCGAAAACGGGTCCTGTGGGGTGCCCCACGGGAGCGAAGCCGCGGGGAACAGCTAGTTTTTTTTATAAACTGCTTTTGCCCATGGAAACGAACAAGTTATTGTTGGCTCGGCACAAAATGACATAAATAAGCATATCAGCCATGTCATTGCATGCTTTCCTAAATCTAATGACTTTGAAAACATCGATTTGGAGTTTTTTAACACACTTTTATTAGCTTGGTATGTATGAATCTTTGAACGTGATTTTCACCCCCTTCAAAACGTCAGATTGATTTGAAACTTTGCACACTTATCAAAGACAATAATAATAAAATAATAATAATAATTTAATTTAAGTTTTTCCATTATCCTTACTAGGCTCTTCAGGATTATCAATTGAACTAAAAAGTAAAGAATAAATAACAGTTTAAAAACAACCTAAAAATGTAGAAAATAATTTTCAATTTTGAATTAAGAATAGTGCAATTAAGAAAAAAAAAGTTTTTTGTAAAAAAGCGTGGGGTGTTTTTAACGATATTTTCAAAATTACTCTTTTACCAATATCTGTCAATAAAATATTATAACAATTGACATCAAGCACCCCACGCATTTTAGTAGGTATTTTTCGAGTCGAGACAGTTTGTGAGAATGGATGTTTGTTACTCAATCACACAAAAACTACTAAGCGGACTTTGATGCAATTTTACAGATATATAGCTTATACATCAGAATAACACATAGGCTACTATAATGTATAAAGATATGGCATTAGGAGAATTACTAATAACACGCGGGCGGAACCGCGAGCGGCAGCTAGTAGTATTTAAAATGCGAAAGTTTTGATGGATGGTTGTTTGTTACTCAATAACGCTAGAACGGCTGAACACATCTGGATAAAATTTGCCACAGAGTTAGATTATATTCTTGAACACATAGGCTACTTTTTATCCCGGTTGTGTGTCCCCGTGGGATAATTTCCGACAATAACACGGGCGAAGCCGCTGGCAGAAACTAGTCTATAAATAAATATCGGCGCTTCATCGCTGCATCTCACACATTGGACCACCGCCAAATCTCTGACGTAGCCACCGCCAGCGCATGCCGCGCGAACTTGTCATTAACGACACCCAGTTCTATAGGGTTGCCACAGCCAAGTTATTCGTCCATACTAGACTTAATATAACATCACGGCTGTGTTTTCCGAAGGGATATGCAGACGTGTTTCTAAGTCCTATGCAATGGAGGACGAGCCTATTATGTCATCAACCGGCCGCAAATCCATACTACTTCATCACACTAATCACAAAATAAATAATAAAATTTTTTTTTTTTGTTTGTTTGTTACTTTTTCTCGCTCAAACGGCTTGACGGATCTGAATGAAAATTTGACACAGAGATAGATTATAATCAGAAGTTAGTATTTTATAAATGCGTACTTAAATCGGTATGCCTGTCTGTCTGTGCGTTTTTATGTTTAGGTGAAGTCTGCGATGCACCATGCATTATTGCATGCCGTAAATAGTGGACATCGCCCCCATAGGCACAAAACGTTTTGAGAATACTTTCATTGTTTATACCGCTGCACTACATCCTTCGATCATGATTGAAGACCAAAAAAAAGTACTTGGGTAGGCGGTGAGAGACCAGAGGAAGTATGATAAAGCTATTTATTATTTAGACGCCATATTATTCACGATGACTACATACAAAAATCTCTTACTCACCAACCCTACCGTGAACCTGTCGTGTGCGTTTTAATACAAGTTTATCTCAGACGTAGTATAACGCTAAAGCAGACATCTTGTGTATCAAGAAACATATATTAAAAAATTAAAAACAAAAACATTTATCAAATTTAAAAAAAAAGTGTCATTGAAAACAAAACTTCAAATCGAGTTTGACATTTCGAAGTGTTCTTTTTTTGAAATTCTCAAAAAGTTGTTCTTTTTTTTCGCCTGCTTTTTTTAAGTTCCAGTTTTTTATTGTTTGTGGTCGGATTTTATGGACGAATAAAATTGTTTTTTTTTCTTCTAAACAGTGATAATAAGTGATTATGAACTTGATAGACATTTAATTGTATATCATCAAATCAGTTTGCGTGCCGTAAGGTAGGTAATTGTGGGAGTTTTCCTGTTTTTTACCTTTTTATGAATAATTGTCTGTTTTTTTTCAATTGTATTTCTGACTTTGCTTGCCAGGAGTTTCATTTGATAATGAATAACACTGATCGGAATGGATTTGTTTTGTTATCTATCTACCTACATAATACATTCCACTTTAGTTTTTAATTGTTGGAGGTAGATATTCTCAGCAACCTTACCAGCTAGGTACATTGGATAGGTTTTATTTTAATCCATGCTATCCTTTTTAAAGATATTATAAATGTTATATTAATTCTGTTACGATTCAAGTCTAAACCGCTAAACGAATTTTGGTGAAACTTGGCACGCGGATAGAATAACAGAATATAGATGGGAACATAGGATACTTTACATTGTAGTTGTAAGTTTCCTTAGGATAATAAACCGGCCAAGTGCGTATCGGAGTTAGTTCATTTAGGGTTCCGTACCAAGACCGCAAAATCAAGTTGACCGAAAAATTATGGAATTTCAAAGAAAACCTGATTTATCAATATATTTATATTTGTTATTAAAATATACTATATAGTTTGTTCAATGGGAAGTTAAAAAATTATTCGGAACAATTTTTTTTAAAAGATGCTGACTTTGGTGGCTTCTCATTCCTTTGTTTTCCAACATTTTTTAAAATAAAAAATACTGTTTTTATCTACTTAACGAGCACTAAACAACGATAGACTATTTTGTTATACTCACTAGATGGAGTAGAACAAAATTTTTTTTTCGGTCACCTTATTAACATTTAAAATCTTTTTTTTTGATAATTTATATGGCTTTGGGTCAAGATGCTTATACTGTGAAAATTTGAAGACTGTTGCTCCAACCGTTTGGCTGTAAAACCTGTGTGACCGACTACAGACATACGGACACGAGAGTGACAGCTATAGGGCTCTGTTTGGACCCTTCGGGTACGGAATCGTAAAAACGCATATGACGCGGGCGAAGCTGGGGGAGCAGCTAGCATATACTTAATAGCCTCTTGTGTTTTTAATCAATAATTACTTTTGGCGAGTTTCCGAATTGAGCACTTTGAGTTAAGAACGTGTGAAACCCTACTTAAATCTAAAAGGTTTAAGTATAACCCCGCTTTCTGAAATAACAATATGGAGTTGAGTATTTTCCAAACACTAATTAGCCTAAAAATCGACATTCAAGTATGGTATGATACCTACGTTTTTATTCTACAATACTCAATTCAGAAACCGGCCCTAAAGCAGAGTTTGAAAAAAAATCAACTTCAAATTCTTAATTTAGAAATCTCGTCTGTATCTTCAAACCAGTGAAATTATTATACAGATTTACCCGTTGCCAAAACCGGGTTCAACCGATTAGGTATGTCGCACACAAAAGGGTATAAACCACAGATATAAATCTTATACCTAAACATAATTTTTGTAATCAACGTATACTGGTCATAAATTAAATTCTTATCCTTATATGAGTAATCATACAATACATACAAGACTCAAAAATCACAAAATACAATACCGGCGAAGTGCGTGTCCCGCTTCGTACAATTAGGGTTCCGTATCAATATATCAATATAATGGTATTTGTAAAAAAATATACGTCATAATCATCATCAACATCAGCCTTATAATGTTCCCACTGCTGGGACACAGGTATCCTCTCTGTGAGAGGAGGCCCAGTGTGGGTTGGTAGATGTCACATGTTTTCGAATTTTTGGTTCTAGGACATGCCGGTTTCCTCACGATGTTTTCCTTCACCGTTTTGAGATCAGTGGTTATGAAACAATAAAGCGCCTGCCTGAGTTCGAACTTACGACATACGATACGTAAGTCGGGACCGTTACCACTGGGCCACCACTGCTCTTACAGCTTAAAAATATACGAACTAGCTTCTGCCAGCGGCTTCGCCCGCGTGAATGTCGAAAATTATACCGAGGGAAAACATTTCCGGTATAAGATAAAAAGTATCCTATGTGCTATTTCAGACTATAGTCTATCCCTGTGCCAAATTTCATCCAGATCCGTCCAGCAGTTTGAGCGTGAAGAAGTAACAAACATACACACTCACAGACTTTCGCCTTTATAATATTAGTGTGAAGTGTGATAATAAACATTATCACCAAATTCATAGCATCGTGGTCAATGGGAAAAGAATTCTTCGGAACAAAATGTGTGGCAGATGACGGAAAGACGGACAAGTGAGTGACAGCAATAGGGTTCCGTTTAGACCCTTCGGGTACGGAACCCTAAAATCTGATATCAGTCTTGCCAAGGGGTACCGTGTTACCCAGTTACTGGGTTGTGGAGGTCAGATACGCAGTCGCTACATTTAAAACACTGGTACTCGGCTGCATCCGGCTAGACTGGAAGCTGAGTCCAACATAGTTGTTTGTTATAGTTTACTAGCGACCCGCCCGGCTTTGCCCGTAAAAAAAAAATACCTACCCTTTCTCGTTTCTCATTCTTTCTATTGGTGAAAACCGCATGCAAATCCGTTCAGTAGTTTTTGAGTTTATCGCGTACAAACGGGGCGGCGTACTTTATTTTATAGTAATATGATAATTATAGTGAGAAGGTTTATTTTAGGGTTCCGTACCCAAAGGGTAAAAACGGGACCCTATTACTAAGAATCCGGGATCCGTCTGTCTGTCTGTCAGAAAAAAATAAATATTTAAGTGGGGCTCCCATACAACAAACGTAATTTTTTTGACGTATTTTGCGATAATGGTACGGAACCCTTCGTGCGCGAATCCAGCTCGCACTTGGGCGGTTTTTTTTTGTGCGATTTGGATGAACCTACTGTTCCCATATGAAGGGTACAGGCAAAGGTAAATTTTTCTATGTTTTATTGGCAAGCAAATCTTTATCTATGGTAGTTTTATTCTCAATCTCTAACTTTTTTTAAAAGTAAACGTACGGCGTCAAAAAGACGTTTTTGTTTATGGCCGAAACGTAAAGAACCGTAAATGTCCATGACATACCGGTACATACCGGTAAAGAAAGAAGGATAAAAATCACATACTTCTAAACTTTTAACTGTGTTTTTCTCAAAATCTATTAATTAGGACATTCCCTGTTTTTACCCGACTGCCGAAGGAGGGTAATGTGTTTATCAGTCTATGTATGTATGTATGTTTGCATAAATGTACCTAATTCTAAACAAAATAACTAAAAAGTTGTAAATACAAAAAAAGTTAATTAAAAAAATCAAAATACCAGACTGCTTAAAAAGCGTTACCGAACAGAAAAGACGTAAACAAGAAGAAAATCATGCAGTGCAGTCGGAGGATACATCTGGTTTTGGTTTGGTTTTCAGCTCGCGATTATGTATCCTCCGACTGCACAGCATGATTTTCTTCTTGTTTACGTCTTTTCTGTTCGCTAACACTTTTCTCAAAATTAGGACATTCCCTGTTTTTTGCCTGTACCCTTCATATTCAAATTGCTCTACGCAACTGAGGTTTGCTGTTACAGAACCCAATTATGGGTATGAAGCTCGACTTTGTACATAAACTTGCCCGACCGGGGAACCGAACCAACGACTTCTTGCTCAGCAGTAGCGCTTCCGACCAAAGGCCTACGAAGCGATAGGTACATGTTATAGGAAGTAGGAAATGGAATTTCCATTATGAATCACCAATTAAATTAATTAAAGCTAACACATTTCATGTTTGTTTGACCTCAAACCTTTGAATAAAGAATCTATTGCTCATAATGTCTCAACCACAAGATTTTTTTGCGGTTGAATTAAGGTTGCTCTAGTCGACGGCACTAACTATTTTGTGCGCGGGATTAAAATGCATGCTATCTCATCCGACAACACGTGCGAAAGAGATTGCTGTGATGAGCAGTAAGAAACTAATTCGCGTACGAATTAGCACTTTTGCAAGTTTGTAGCGAAATGGATGATGATTTAGGACGAAAATGAGCGCGTGAAATTTTATAAACAGGCCTTTGGGAGTCTATATATCATGAAAAAACGACTTAAAGTATATTTTCGAAATACAATTATTTGTATTGTTGAACTACTAATCTATCCCTGTATGTTGACTGTTTTGCAATTTTGCTTTACTTATGGTATTTATTTCCGCCCAAAGATGCGTTAAAATAAGCGTTTAAATATGGAACTTTCGACGCTCATAACTTTCAAATATATATTTTTTTACTTTTTTTGTTTCCACACAGGGCTAGATAATGATGAGAAAAATTGATATCGTTTTTTATTTTGATATCGTACATCGTCAAACAGTGGAGTAATCGCCAGACTACGTTTGTATGGAAGAATAATCGACTAGTGTCACCTTAAATAAACTTGTTTACTCACGGTCTTGTTGACCTTCTGACCAATAGAAAATCAGGAAAAAAGTGATGTCCAATTTGTTAGGATATGTGGTAGGAATATGCGCCTTTATAATCCAAGAGACTAGAATAAAAATCCGGCCAAGTGCGAGTCGGACTCGCGGACGAAGGGTTCCGTACCATTATCGCAAAAAACGTCAAAAAATCACGTTTGTTGTATGGGAGCCCCTCTAAAATATTTATTTTATTCTGTTTTTAGTATTTGTTGTTATAGCGGCAACAGAAATACATTATCTGTGAAAATTTCAACTATCAAGCTATCACGGTTCATGAGATACAGCCTGGTTATAGACAGACGGACAGCGGAGCCTTAGTAATAGGGTCCCGTTTTTATCCTTTGCGTACGGAATTCTAAAAAGAACCCCGTTGTAATACCAAAAAGGTACCATCTAACCAGTTTAACGATCAAATGGAATACTACTGTCAAAAATTGGCCAAAAAACCAACCATATACCTCGTTGGTTTTTGGGCCAATTTTTAGGGTTCCGTACCCAAAGGGTAAAAACGAATAAAATAAATATTTCCGTGGGGCTCCCATACAACAAACGTGATTTTATTGCCGTTGTTTGCGATAATGGAACGGAACCCTTCGTGCGCGAGTCCGACTCGCATTTGGCCGGTTTTTATTTTAGGTAACAATGGGTGCTGACGCAAATAAACTTTATTTCTTTCTTTTGCTAAGAAGTCTTATTAGAAGAAAAGCACATAAACTAAAAAATATGTTACAACCTCAGCAGCCGCTAAAATCAAATAACTTTGTGCAAAAATATCTCAAAACACTCAAACTGGTCCTTACCATAAATATTTAAAAATAAACCAGTTACATAAAAAAACGAGTTGGTATGTTTGTCGCGCATAATATATCAGAAGCGGTTGTAGCAAATCTATTTGTATGTTGTATTGCAATAATGTTGTGAGGTAGGAAATGATAGCTAATGTATTCTTTGACGAAGAATGACGTGAAGTTGTGGTTCAAATCCGGGCAAGTAGCAATGTGACTTTTTAACCGACTTCCCAAAAAGAAGGAGGTTCTCAATTCGGATATTTATATTTATTTTTAACCGACTTCCCAAGAAGGAGGAGGATATCAATTCGGATATTTATATTTATTTTTAACCGACTTCACAAAAAGAAGGAGGTTCTCAATTCGGATATTTACATTTATTTTTAACCGACTTCACAAAAAGGACGAGGTTATCAATTCGGATATTTACGTTTATTTTTAACCGACTTCCCAAAAAGGAGGAGGTTATCAATTCGGATATTTACATTTATTTTTAACCGACTTCCCAAAAAGGAGGAGGTTATCAATTCGGATATTTCCATTTATTTTTAACCGACTTCCCAAAAAGGAGGAGGTTATCAATTCGGATATTTCCATTTATTTTTAACCGACTTCCCAAAAAGGAGGAGGTTATCAATTCGGATATATACATTTATTTTTAACCGACTTCCCAAAAAGGAGGACGTTATCAATTCGGATATTTACATTTATTTTTAACCGACTTCACAAAAAGAAGGAGGTTCTCAATTCGGATATATACATTTATTTTTAACCGACTTCCCAAAAAGGAGGACGTTATCAATTCGGATATTTACATTTATTTTTAACCGACTTCACAAAAAGAAGGAGGTTCTCAATTCGGATATATACATTTATTTTTAACCGACTTCCCAAAAAGGAGGACGTTATCAATTCGGATATTTACATTTATTTTTAACCGACTTCACAAAAAGGAGGAGGTTATCAATTCGACTGTATGTATTTTTTTTATGTGTGTTACCTCAGAACTTTTTTTTGGGTGAACCGATTTTGATGATTCTTTTTTTTATTTGAACGCTGGTGCTTTTCATTAAGATCTGATGAAGAACTTTGGCGATATACATCAGAACGTTTCAATAAATCACTCGGGATAGCTGCAATCGCATGTCTGTTTATTGTTTACACTATTTCATAACATAACATCACACTGATACGCTCTAAAGGGGCACGCAGGTGTGAACAGTTCACCCTGGTAAACTCTCATTCCAAAGTTTTAATTTCGTGTTATTGGGTTAATCTATTCTGGCTTCTTTGGGCATTATAGGTAGCAGGCCTTTACTGGTCCACTATGTACCACAACTTAAAAGTGAAAAATAAACAACCTTTTACAAAAATTACAACCGACTTCCAAAGAAAAACACTACAAAGTGAAAAATAACTTCAATTTCGGAAGTCGGTGTCAAAAAACAAAGAAACGAAAACAGAAACACCGACTACACACTCATTCCACCGGTTATGTTCTAGTTACAATGTTATTTGGGTAATCTATTCTGGCATCATTGTGAGCGTTTTAGGTACCTTACTATAGAGTATATAGAACTTGTCCATTATGTACCACAAAACTGTGATAAATAAACAACTTTTTAACAAAAAAATAAAACCGACTTCTAAAGAAAAAACCACTAAAAAACGAAAAATTACTTTTTTTCCGAAGTCGGTGTCTAAAAAAACGAAAAACAGTAGGTACCTCAGACACCGACTTCAGAAAAAAAGTTATATCTCGTTTTTTAGTGTTTAGCTTTAGCAGTCGGTTTTATTTTTTGTTAAAAAGTTTTTTCAATATTCATTATGTACTTTCTAAGTTTATCTTGAATATGAAAACATCGTGAGGAAACTGCACTTACCTAACTATAAGTTTGAAATCGCCAACGCCAAGCGCCAAGCGTGGTGATCAATGCTTGTGCCTTCTCTGTATAAGAAGAGGCTTTTCCCACCAGTGGGACAGTTACAGGGTTGTATCACGGGTATAATTTTAAACTGCACCATTTAATTTCGCCATCCCGTTGCATCATCGGAGTGGAATACGTACGGCCACAGATTTATATATAATATAGCTGTTCCCCGCGGCTTCGCTCCCGTGGGCCACCCCACAGGACCCGTTTTCGGGATAAAAAATAGCCTATGTCACTCAGGAATAATGTAGCTTTCTATTGTGTGAAATAATTTTTTAAATCGGTGTTGTAGTTTCGGAGCCTATTCGGTACAAACAAACAAATATTTCCTCTTTATAATTTTACTAGCTGTTCCCCGCGGCTTCGTTCCCGTGGGCCACCCTACAGGACCCGTTTTCGGGATAAAAAATAGCCTATGTCACTCAGGAATAATGTAGCTTTCTATTGATGAAAGAATTTTTTAAATCGGTCTAGTAGTTTCGGAGCTTATTCGGTACAAACAAACAAATATTTCCTCTTTATAATTTTATACTAGCTGTTGCCCGCGGCTTCGCTCCCGTGGACCACCCCACAGGACCCGTTTTCTGGATAAAAACATAGCCTATGTCACTCAGAAATAATGTAGCTTTCTATTGGTGAAAGAATTTTTCAAATCGGTCCAGTAGTTTCGGAGCCTATTTGGTACAAACAAACAAAAAAACACATCTTTCCTCTTTATTTCCTAATAATATTATTATTAATTATTAGTATAGATATAATACTAGCATAGTACGGCGATGAGCTATCGGTACATGGTGGACATTTTATCAGACCTGGGCAAAATACTTGTTTTGTTTTAATTCAAAAACAAATTACAAAATACTATCTCGCATTTTTTTAAATACGAAATAGAATATATTTGCAAGTCGTGTATTTGAAATATAAAATAAATTATTTTAACTATTTTTATTTAAAATAAAAATTACAAAATGCAGTCGTTCATCCATCGTGACAATCGTACTAATAAAATTAAACCGTTTGAAATCAAAATGACAATTGACAAGATACTTGACATTTGGCGTACGCGGTCGCCATTTTGCTTACGAATGCAGAACGCACCTATTAATTAAGGTCACTAAATGTATTTATGTTCAAATGTATTTTGCTCACATACGTATTTGAAATACCAGTTACAAATTAAATTTTTAAGAAGTATTTGAATTACAAATACCAAATACGTACCTATTTGTATTTCAATTCATCTGCATCCTAGCCTTTTTCCCAATTATTGTTGGGGTCGGCTTCCAGTCTTACCGGATTCAGCTGAGTATCAGTGTTTTACATGGAGCGTCTGCCTATCTGACCTCCACAACAGTAACTGGGTAACACGATACCCCTTGGCAAGACTGGTGTCAGATCTCAAGCATCTGACTACCCGTAACGACTGTCAAAGACCTTCAAATGACACTGAGCACGTTAAGCCGTCGGTCCCGGCTGGACCGACGGCTTAACGTGCTTTCCGAGGCACGGAGGAAACTCGGTATGTTGAAATGGTCACCCATCCACGGACCGACCTCATCAAGCGTTGCTTAACCTTGAAGATCGACCCGTGCGGCTGTTATTATTTAGCCACGAGCTCCTATTTGTATTTCAATTACGCATTTTAATAGTAAAGTAATTTAAATATTGCCCTACGCTGTCTCTCACCCATACGCACAAAACGTTTTGGGAATACTTTCATTGTGCGCACAGCTAAGGAGTGGAATTCCCTGACGATGTCTATATTTCCTAGTAGCTTTAACCTGGGGGTATAGTGAATAGGTTATTTCTAGGCAAGCGTGCTTCACCGTCGACCACATCATCGCTTACCATCAGGTGAGATAGTGGTCAAACGGAAAAGTAAGGAAATCTTTAAAATATGTGTTATTCATTAAAGTTCCGGTCAAGAAATTTTTGGGTTTTTAAAAAATGATGAAACTGACTGAACTGTGGTTTTCCTCTCCCAAATAATTTTTGTTATGTACCTATCGGAAAGTTTCCATATACATACTTAGGTGTAAATTTAATTTGAGTCGATCAGAGGAGATTGCTTAGAATATAGGTAACTTTTCTTCTCATTTCTTTGTTTATCTACAACCATAAACCATACCCATCTGTGAGTAGTAGGTACTTCGACGCCTACGTGTACCTTTCTTTTGTATATAGTATAAGTAGTTAGTTTAAGTATATTTTTGTATAGTTTACTTTTGTTTTTGGTATAAGTATGTACATATTGAAAATACTTAAATAATAAAAATAAAATGCTATAAAAAATATAATCTATACTAATATTATAAAGCTGAAGAGCTTGTTTGTTAGTTTGAACTCGCTTATCCCAGGAACTACGGGTTGGCATTGAAAAATTATTTTTGTGTTTGATAGTCCATTTATCGAGGAAGGTTTTAGGCTATATAAAATCGCGATAAGACCAATAGGAGCGGAGCATAAATGAAAAATGTTGCAAAAACGGCAAAAAATATTACTTTTTGAGAGCTTCAGTTGCGTGCGCTGCGTAAGATTCATGTATAGGTAGGGTAGGTAGGTAGCCAGTTGACGGGAGCGAAACCGCGTGGGACAGCTAGTTTCTTTAATAAAAAAAAGATAATTCAAAAAAACAAAAACCCGGCTGCTTAAAAAGCGAACTAAAAAGCTGTAAACAAGAAGAAAATCATGCTGTGCAGTCGGAGGACTTAGATTATGTAAAGTACTAGATAGAACGTACGGAACAAGAGAGCGGTGCCGCGGTATTTAAAAGTGTGCGTGACAGCGAGGAGCGGCACTGTCGAGACACGTACATCTGTGTGCGTATAAGGATGCCAGATGTTGGGAAAAAACTCCCACATTTTTTTCGATTGTTCTCAAAAATTTTAATTTTACAAATTGTTACTTACAGTAGTTACTTGTAGTATTTGGACAGAATAATGGTTATCAAATAAATTATAATAGAATTAAAGTTATTTAAAATTCACTTAATGATTATTAATAAACTACTGAAAAATAACGCGTTTGGAAATTTATATAAAAATAATTTAAAATAAATAATTAAAAAACTAAACAAAAAAAAATATTACAATAATTTTACAGAGTTGCACACTTAAGTAGTACTCCTAATTGTAACTTTAAAAGCTGATAAAGAAAGTTTTTTAAAGAAATGATAATCGATATCATACATGTTGAATAATTACTCGAGGAACTTCAAAAAGTGTTTTTTTGTTTGTTGAGATATTTTGATGATGTTGCTGTCAAATAAAAGGTCTTGGCCTAGAACGATTTTATCCGTTTGAATCATCTAAATTGGTTCCCGCGTTTACGAGATAATCGCTAATCATTTTAATGAAAATGTAAACAAACTGGCATTTTTCCTGTTTTTGTTCTAGAAACTTTTTAATTATGGCAAAATGTGTAAATATGACTGTAAGAAAATAGAGTACGTGTGAAAACTCTATCTATTAAGCTAAAATTTGTAAGGATTATGTGAAAAATGAATAAAAAACAAGGCTCCAAAGAAAGCGAAAATGAACGCAAAAATGGTATGCGAAGGTTCAATACGATTATCACTTATCCCCCTTCCCGGGTACCCCGCGCTCCTGTCGCAACCCCACCGCGTGCTACTGGTTCATTGACTAATATTTATACGAATAGATTGTGTCCATATTTTATAGATTTCAAGTCGGATATAAAAAAGGTATTGAACAATTAATGGATATATGTTCCATTACTGATACTGAACCAATAAAAACAATTGCACACTAGTTACAAAATTTTCCTATATAAATTAATCGATCTTCCTACGCCCCATGTACATTTCCCTAATTCAAGGAAACTTATTTCGATGTAAACTGGCAACACCAACCAATTACTGCCAATATTTTGTGTTCCGAGTGAGCCGTAAATATTAGTGGGTAAATCAATATCAAAACTATAAAATAATCAATAATTATTTGTGGAAAGATATTTCATCTTCTTTTTTTTGTTTTTGGGAACAACTATTGCAATGTTTATAGATACCTACAATACGGCATTTTTACACATAAATTAAGAATTGACTTGTGACGTGTAAGCAGTGCGACGCGTAGTGTAGTACTAACGCGAGATTGTATTAGTTTTTCATTTTGTATTTGTATTGCCGGTTGCGCTCTCTTGTTCCGTACGTTCTATCTAGTACCTTACATAATCTAAGTCGGAGGATGCGTATTCGCGAGCTGGCTGACCAAAACCAAATGTATCCTCCGACTGCACAGCATGATTTTCTTCTTGTTTACGTCTTTTTAGTTCGCTTTTCAAGCAGTCGGGTTTTTTGTTTTTTTAATTTTTTTATTTTATTTAAACTTTTTAGTTATTTTTGAAATCACTTCTTAAAACCCTTTAATTTGATACCCCACACGATGGGTTCGGAAGAAAAAAATATTTTTGTTACCCGCAATATGGCGCCCAATTTCCGCCATTTTTCTATTTTCCATAATGAAGCCAGTGCCACTCGCAGGGTTATGACGAATCGATTGACGTATGAATCATCAAAATCGGCCAACGCATTTGGTCTCTAGAAAGCCACATAGGAACAAACATACATACATAGACTGATAAACACATTACCCACCTTCGGCAGTCAAATAAAAAAACGCCGCCGCCGGTTTTTGACAGGCGGCCGCTGCGCCTGAGATTTTAGCATCGCGCACACGTTTGCTATTGACCTATGTAAAGTGCAAATAATTATCTACATAATTGGGCCGGACAAAGCAAAAAAGAAATGCATTGAAAGTTGTTGCGAATGTGAAGGTCAGACTTAAGGAAGGACAAAGTCCAAACTAAAGGAATTCCGATGTTAAAGTACAGAGCGAAGTTCTTTTGGCTTTTGAGACTACATTTATTTTTGTATTGGGTGTTTCCCTCAGTAGCAGAAAGTATGAAGTTGTGGAGGACTATCTCTACCTGGTACAAACGATCAAGTTGGGTAGGGCCAACTTCGAGAAAGAGGTCAACCGTCGAATCCCACTCGGCTGGGCAGCGTTCGGGAAGTTGCGCGGTATCTTTTCGTCCAACTTACCACAGTGTCTCAAGATGTAAGTCTATGACCAGTGTGTGTTTGCCAGTGATGACATATGGCTCTGAGACGTAGTCGCTCACAATGGGCCTGATCAAAAAAGCGTGAGGGGCTTTTTAAAATATTTACAAAAAAAACTTTTTCGCAAAAAAATCCTACCGACTTCCAAATAAAAACTACAAAGTGAAAAATAACTTTTTTTTTGGAAGTCGGTGTCTTTCGTAGGTACCAATTTTTTGCGATATGGACACCGCTTCCAAAAATAAAGTTTTTTTTCACTTTGTAGTTTTTATTTGGAAGTCGGTAGTATCTTTTTGCAAAAAAGTTTTTTGTTTTCCCTTTTTAGTTGTACCTACCTAATTGGCAAGTTGTTTAGTAAGTACCTATAACGCCAGAATAAATTACCCGAAAAACATGAAACTTGAACATAAGCGGTGAAATGAGAGATCTGCGTACCCCTTTCGAGCGTACTGGCGTGATGTTATGTTATGAAATGGTATAAACAATAAACAGACATGCGATTGCAGCAATCCCAAGAGATTTGCCGTTATTTATTGAAGAGTTCTGTTGTATATCTCCGAAGTTCGTCATCAGATCGTCACTAAATTAAAATGGTACCAATTTCGAAACATACTCTTTCAAACAAAAAAAGAATTTTCAAAATCAGTCCACAATTGACGGAGATATCGGTGAACATTAAAAAAAAATGTTGAACATAGAACCTCCTCCATTTTGGTAAGTCGGTTAAAATGACTCTTTCTTTTACCAATATCAATCAATAATATATTAAAACAACATCAAGCACCCCACGCTTTTTATAATAAAACATTTTTTTTGGTTCTATTCTTAATTTAAAATTTTTGAAAATTATTTTCTAGTTTTTAGTTAAAGCGTGTTTTTTTTTAAACTTTTATTTATTATTAGACTAAACTAGGCCAGTTTATCACATTTTTTTAACTCTAAAATGAACTTTAATAAGAAGGTCAATTGACTCTTATCGTTCACATACAAATACAGGATGTCCGTTTAGATTACCTATTCATATTCATGTCAACAGCATTTTATATGACTAAATATAATTGTTTCATTTTATGGCTAATAAAAATTCTCGGCAAAATATAAATGCCCTCGGTGCCACGAAAGGTACGTACCTTTGCTGACAGGCTCATAAAACACTTATCTTTGAGAATATAATGCATGGGTCCCAAACCAACTTCGGGCAGAGTTGCTTAACTTAGAAGATATCCTTTTTCCTTTTTTGTGATTATTATGGAATAAGAATTTGAATTTACTTGATGTATTTATTTGTTTGTATTTTTCTATGTGTGATTTTGTATTTATTTGATGTATGTTGTATTTATTTTTTTGTATTTTTCTGTGTGATTTTGTATTTATTATTGAATAATTTTAAGATGTTGTCTGATATGGGTTTAAGACCTGAAATAAATGAATTTTAATTTTATTTAATCCATAATAAGCCCGTTCAGACCTCGATCTCAGATTCTTTTGCTAGCGAGTGACCCGTATGCCTGCGTATGCGTATTTGGCCACGAACTCCTCAATAAGTGCCAGTTATGCAAGCTTTTTTAATGCATGCCAGCATCTGTGTTCTAATCACCTAACAGCCTTAAAAACAAAGAAAGCTAAAGAGCGAACAGGCATCTTCTGAGCTCGCTCGCTTCATCGTCGATCTTATCCATTCTATAGTGTCGCGAAAGCACTTCAGCAAATCTTCATTTGCTATTAAGACGACGAATAACGCCAGCGATCTTGAAGGAACAAAACGCGCACTCGTTTCACACCCGCGCGACCCAAAATTTAGTAGTTTTTTGTACTTTCCTTGTTAATTTTACGACTTTAAATAATAAAGCCTCAGATCAAAATGTAGATTATTAAATTGTCTTTGAGATGGTGTCGATTTTATTAAAATACGCCCAGCGGTTTTGGTGCGTTTGTCGTGTTTTTGGCCGTTTTAGACATACCTTTACAAATTAATTAAACTATGTTATATGAATAAAACTCATTTTTTTTTTAGATCAAATCATTTAGCATATGGTCTTATGTAACATATATTTTTTCCAAAAAATACGACTAGCTGTTTAGACGTGATTCTCATTTTAAAATCAGCTACTCAAGAGTATCTGCACCTTAACTGCGTTGCACCTAGATGTTTTATTGTTATCCACTGTCGAATCCACCATCATAGTCTTTTCTTTCGAGACAGTATTTTCTTTATTTTGTACATAATTATGTGATTCATAGCAAAAAAACTTCTTACAAAAAAATACAACCGACTTCCAAATAAGAAACTACAAAGTGAAAAATAACTTTATTTTTGGAAGTCGGAGGCTTTGGTAGGTACCATTATTTTTCGTTATGGACACCGACTTCCATAAATAAATTTATTTTTCATTTTGTGGTTTCTTATTTGGAAGTCGGTAGTATTTTTTTGTAAATACTTTTATTTTTCACTTTTTATTTGGCAAGTAGTTAAGTAAGGTACCTATAATGCCAGAATAGAATACTCGAATATCATGAAACTGAACATAACCGGTGAAATGATAGTGTATCAAGGTGAACTGTGCACATCTGCGTATCCCTTTAGAGCGTACTGGCGAGATGTTATGTTATGAAATGGTATAAACAATAAACAGACATGCGATTGCAGCAATCCCTAGAGATACCGTTTTTTATTGAAGAGTACTGTTGCATATCTCCGAAGTTCTTCATCAGATCTTCAACAAATTAAAATGGGAACATACTCTTTCAAACAAAAAAAGCATTTTCATAATCGGTCCACAATTGACGGAGATATCGGTGAACATACATAAAAAAAAAACATACATAAAGTCGAACATAGAACCTCCTCCTTTTTGTTAAGTCGGTTAAAAACAACCTTCAATGCCGATGGTGCAATGGTTACTGTGATACTGAAGGTTACATGACACTATTATTTTTTACCCGACTGCCGAAGGAGGGTAATGTGTTTATCAGTCTATGTATGTATGTATGTATATATGTATGTATGTATGTATGTTTGTTCCTATGTGGCGTTCTAGAGACCAAACGTGTTGGCCGATTTTGATGATTCTTACGTCAATCATCATCATCATCATCATCATTTCAGCCGAAAGTCGTCCACTACTGGACATAGGCCTCCCCCAGGCGTCGCCACATTGACCGATCCCGTGCGTCTCGCATCCAGCGCCTTCCCGCAACCTTAACCAGGTCATCGGTCCACCTAGTGGGAGGCCTTCCAACATATCGTCTTCCGGTTCGCGGTCGCCATTCCAGAACTTTTCGGCCCCAACGGCCATCCGTTCTGCGAGCAACGATTGCGAGCATTACGTCAATCGATTTGTCTTAATCCTGCTGTCACTGGCTACATTAAAATTGGAAAATACAAAAATGTCGGATTTTGGGCGCCATTTTGTGGGGAAAAAAAGATTATTTTTCTTCCAAACCCATCGTGTGGGGTATTAAAATAAAGGATTTTAAGAGGCGATTTCAAAAATATATAACACTTATATGTTTAAATGTACCTAATTCTAATAAAAAATTACTAAAAAGTTGTAAATAAAAAAAGTTAATTAAAAAAATCAAAACACCCGACTGCTTAAAAAGAAAACTAAAAAGACGTAAACAAGAAGAAAATCATGTTGTGCAGTCGGAGGATACATCTGGTTTTGGTCCGCCAGCTCGCGAATATGTATCCTCCGACTGCACAGCATGATTTTCTTCTTGTTTACGTCTTTTTAGTTTTCTTTTTAAGCAGTCGGGTGTTTTGATTTTTTTAATTAACTTTTTTAACGAAATAACTTTCAAGAGTCCTACAACAAGTTTTGCGAAATTAATGGCCATGCATGCCACTAATTTCATAATGTAATAATGTATGTCGGCCATTAGGTGAAATCGTGGTCAGGAGCGAGCTTACATCTATCATAATTCCATAAATATAGATGAACGAATTCGTGAATATAAGGTCCATAACTAAGGCTCACTTGCACGGAATCTAACACCTGGTTAAATTCACAATATTGTACGACTAACGGTGCAAGTGGGCCTATTACTAATCTTCTGAATTCTTCAATAAACAACGGCAAATCTCTCTGTTTTACTGCAATCGCATGTCTGTTTATTGTTTACGCCAGTTCATAACAACATCACGCCGCTCTAAAGGCGTACGCAGATGTGTACTGTTCACCCTAGTCCACTCTTATTTCACCGGTTAGGTTCAAGTTTTATGATATTCGGGTAATCTATTCTGGCATAACTTTGGGCATTATGGGTACCGATCTTACTATAAGGCCCACTTGCTCGAAAAACTTCTAAATGCGAGATAAGTATATATCGTGTGATGAACGGCTACTTAAACTCCATTTGAAATAACATTAGACGTCTTTACAACTCTTGTTACAGTCCGTTCAACCGATTTTGAGTTCTATCTCGTACACATAAGGATGACATAAAAAGCATAAACCTGTTACCAAAACCAACTGTTTACTACAGCTTCCATTTGTCGTATCACTAACGCATTAGAATTCAAAATCGGTTGAACGGGCGGTAGTATGGGCTTATTTAAACGTCTAATGTTATAGTAAATGGAGTTTAGGTATACCTACTTATTCATACTAACGCCCACTTGCAAGTAAAACCACGAGGTTAAATTGAGTATTTTGTTTGACAAACTGTCAATTAAACCTCGTGTTACCAACTAATGATGTGGAAGATATCGCTGTCAGCGATAAGGCCGCCTTTATACCCGTAGAAATAAGTTTTCTTGTAAAAGATATGTCCAGGTAACTTCTTTTTTGGTCTTCTTAAAGTATATTCTATTCTATTCTAACTCTGAGTTAAGTTTTTCATGCAAGCCCCTTGCTGCCTTGCCTTATAGAATTTGCTCATTACGTACAACTAAAAAACTTTTTAACAAAAAATTAAACCGACTGCCAAAAAAACACTGCAAAACGAAAAATAACTTTCTTTTCCGAAGTCGGTGTCTTTGGTACATTATTGTTTTCCGTGTTTCGACACCGACTTCGGAAAAGAAAGTTATTTTTCGTTTTGCAGTGTTTTTTTGGAAGTCGGTTTAATTTTTTGTTAAAAAGTTTTTTATTTATCTCTTTTTAGTTTTGATAGGTACTTCCAATTGCAATAAACATCATATATAGCCAAAGTACATCTCATGACGATTCCAATAAGCCCATACACGACTAGGATACAATGTTTTATTTCGGAGTACCAGTGCCTACCTGCCGGCTTCATCATCAGATCAGTTCGATGGTACCATTTTCATCAGCACTATTTGCTTCATCATAGTCGTTAAACTATTCTAGATATCTTATTACCCATGACATACTTAGCATTAAGGAATTCTATTGGCCATCTGTGGTCTTCTTCACCAGTTCCACTTCTTCAAATGTTACTTTCTGAGTGCAGATGATTGCATTGTTGATAAAAATACCAAAATCCCTATATGTATGCCTATAATATTTGAGGAGTTCCCTTGATTTCTCCAAGATCCCATCATCAGATCTTGACTTGATGACTATGTCACCAACTGGGAAGTATACTCTTTCAAACAAAAGAAGAATTTTCCAGATCGGTCCAGGCGTCTTACAGTAATCGGGGAACATACATAAAAAAAAAGATTCCGACGAATTGAGAACCTCCTCCTTTTTTTGAAGTCGGTTAAAAAAGTGAAAAATAAAACATTTTTACAAAAACATACAAGTACCTAGGTAACCGACTGCCAAAAAAACACTACAAAGTGAAAAACAACTTCAATTTAGAAAGTCGGTGTCAAAAACAAAGAAACAAAAACAGGAACACCGACTTCCGAAACTTAAGTTATTACCCGACTGCCGAAGGAGGGTAATGTGTTTATCAGTCTATGTATGTATGTATGTATGTATGTATGTTTGTTCCTATGTGGCGTTCCAGAGACCAAACGCGTTGAGCGATTTTGATGATTCATACGTCAATCGATTCGTCTTAACCTTGCGAGTGTCATAGGCTACTTTAAAATTGGAAAATAGAAAAATGGCGGCTTTTGGGCGCCATATTGTGGGGGGCCAATTTTATTTTTTCTTCCAAACCCATCGTGTGGGGTATCAAAATAAAGGGTTTCAAGAGGTGATTTCAAAAATATATAACACTTATATATTTAAATGTACCTAATTTGAAAAAAATGTTAACTAAAAAGTTATAAATAAAAAAGTTAATTAAAAAAATCAAAATACCCGACTGCTTAAAAAGTGAACTAAAAACACGTAAACAAGAAGAAAATCATGCTGTGCAGTCGGAGGATACATCTGGTTTTGGTCAGCCAGCTCGTGAATATGTGTCCTCCGACTGCACAGCATGATTTTCTTCTTGTTTACGTCTTTTTAGTTCGCTTTTTAAGCAGTCGGGTATTTTGATTTTTTTAATTAACTTTTTTATTTTTCACTTTGTAGTGTTTTTATTTGGAAGTAGGTTGTATATTTTTTTTGTTACGGGAATTCGTGGATAGTTGCCGACTTTCACACCGGTGAAGCTGCTGACAGACTGATCTTAAAAAGATCGGGGTATTGACCTACCCGTCTTTAAAGAAGTGTGTCATGCATTTGATTTGGGTAATTGACGTCAAACGACATCAAATTAAGGTGACCCTGTCGATAACAAAATTACCAAAATGTTGCCTTTTCCTTAAAATTAGGAACCCTTTTTAAGTTATTTTGTTATTCTTGCAAATAAAGTTGACTTATAAAAGGTATTTATAAAGGCATATGTGATTGAAAACGCCGGAGGGCACGCCCTAGAATGACGTATATAGACGTATATATTGGTGATGTTCTTTAGATAGGTCAGTAACACTGTACCACAGATAATATAATACTAGCATACAACAGATAGCAACAGATAATATTATATATGCCTCATCCCTTACAAAACAACCGCGCTGACGTAACTAGCGTTTATCGTCTGATTAAACCGATTATTTTTAGTACAGCGTTCGCGTTCGGTTCCGTTCCACGGCGTTAGATAGATGGTCTTAGCAGCGACTTGCAAGTAAAAGGGTTGAATAGGTATCAAATCAAATCAAATCAAATCAAATGTATTTATTTCAACTAGGCCATTATGGGGCACTTTTGAACGTTAAAAAAAAATTACATGTTATAAAAATTGATTCTACCGTGCATTCGGAAATGTAGGTTGATATGGAGAAGAATGCACAAGAAACTCCATACTTACTCTTTTAAAAAAAAATAAAGGCTTTTTACAATATTAACATAAATAGTACATAAATTAATAAATTCTTATGATTATCTTTTCTTTAAATACAGTGCAGCCAGTTTCATTGCACCAAAATGTGTTACAATAAAAATTTAAACAATCAAGTGGAATGCCTCAGAAATTTAAAACCGCGCCATCTATTGAAATCAATTTTAAATGATCCGTGCAAATAATCTTTGAAATGATGAATTAAGAGCCCAATATTTCATAATGTTGTACTTAGGCGAGTTGATCAAACAAGAACATACAATTTTTATGTTCAATTCATTCACAGGAACACACAATTCATTCACTAATTCATTAATTAATTTTACACACAATTCAGTAACAAATCGATGCATATCGCGCCATCTAGTGACATTTATATGAACCTCCTCTGATGAACCTATTAATGTAAAAGTAATAAAACGATCGCAGCATCCATAGTTTCTGCCTACTCATCTCTCGTATATTCCGTCCCCATCGTTTCTTTTGTCCTCTACTCTTGTCTTTGCCAACCATGTTCATATTTTGTCGTTTGTAACTATACTTAATCGAAAACTTTTACCTGTACTACCTACTTAGTTCGTGCGCTAATACAAATAATAAAAAAATTGATTAAAAATAAGTATCAAAAAACCCGACTGCTTGAAAAGCAAACTAAAAAAAAGATGTAAACAGAAAGACAATCATGCTGTGCAGTCGGAGGATACATGTTCGCGAGCTGGCTGACCAAAACCAGATGTATCCTCCGACTGCACAGCATGATTGTCTATTCTTCTTCAGTCTATTATTTTTATTATATATAACTTTTTAGATAACATTTTTTTTTCGAATTAGGTACATTTAAACATATTAGTGTTATATATTTTTTAAATCGCCTCTTAAAACCCTTTATTTTCATACCCCACACGATGGGTTTGGAGGGAAAAAAAAAATTGGGACCCACAATATGGCGCCCAAAATCCGCCAATTTTCTATTTTCTAATTTTAATGTAGCCAGTGACACTCGCAAGATTAAGACGAATCGTTTGGCGTAAGAATCATCAAAATCGGCCAACGCGTGTGGTCTCTGGAACGCCACATAGGAACAAACATACATACATACATACTTACATACATACATAGACTGATAAACACATTACCCTCCTTCGGCAGTCGGGTAAAAAGATTGTGCCTAGATGTTTTTAAAAGTGGGTCGCACACCTTCAAAGTTCTATCTGTAAAAACCTCTTTATGCACGAGTTTTCTGCCTACGAATTTTATCTCATTGTTGAATATTTAACATTAATGGTAATAATTACTTTGCCCGCATCAGCCCACATGTACGAATAAAAAAAATGTTAATGCTATGCTTAAGTAGAAAAAGACCTAAATTCCATTACTTCATGCCTGTACTATCTGAAGGGGTAAAGCAGATAATAAGTCCACCTTTTTTTTGGGACTTTCCCACCGCACTATTTCCATACCACTGCAACTCCTGAAAGCCAGAATCAACAGTGGCGACCACCAGAAAAGCGCCGAAGCAATGAAGCTCGACGAAGTCCCGGAGAATGAATTAAACTGTCTTGGATCTCGCAACGAAATTATAAATATCCACTTCCATGCAGGAGACAGAACAAACAAGGCAACTGGGATAAGCACAGCTGCCTAGCACCACGGATAAAAATTATCATTAATATTAATGGGTCCTAACATTGAGCTGTTTTATTTGATTCCAATAATAGGTATGGCAAAAACGCTTGAACGTACGGAAATTTGTTTTAGTTTCTACAAGGCCCGTGTAGTAAACAACTCTAGATGCATTATCCAACATAATATTGCGTTAATTCTGCCAAAGAATACACTCCTATCCGTTATGATGTGCAGATTGTACATATTCGCAGTCAGATGTAGAACACTGACATAAAGGCGAGGCAACGAGCTTGAAGGAAAATAATTTACTTTTAGAGTTACCATGCCCTGTGAAAAATTAGGTAACACAGTGATCCACCTCCAGCTACGTCCACAATATGTTCACCTGCTATAGTTCACCTGGCATCAGTCTTCGGATGCAGCTGAGTACCAGTATTTTTCAGGGAGAGACTGCCTTTCTGACTTCGACAACCCATTGATTGGATGACACGATGATCATCTCAAGACTGGTCTCAGATTTTCGGGGTGTTGACTACCCGTAACATCTACAAACTATTTGGGGTCCGAGTCACTCGCGTCCGTAGGAAAATAGCCGTTTCGAATCGCACGCAGCCCCCGGATGGCGCTGATCAGATGACACACTGGTGGACTGCTCACACCTCTGCGACGGATCTGCCAAATACGAGCTTGATGCACCAGATTCGATTGACAAACGGGCCAAGAGGCTTGTCATCGGCAACGATGCACTGGTTTACTCAAAGCTCCAGAGCCTTGAACATCGACGGCGAATTGCCAGCCTGAGAGAGTAGAGAGTGCGATGGAACTGCACAATTTGATTTTGCCTAGCCCAGTCCATCATCGGTTTACAAGATGTACGGCAATGCGCCATCGGTACATGGTACACATCCCACCCATACGCACAAAGCGTTTAACAAATAATATCATTGTGCGTACAGCTAAGGAGTGGAATGCACTGCCGGAGTCCTTGTTTCCTGATAGCTAAGCTACAACCTAGGAGTCTTTAAGTCAAGAGTGAATAGGTGACTTCTAGGCAGGCGTGCTTCACCGTCGACCCCATCATCATCGAGCCGACAACAAAATAAAAACTTTCCGAGGCACGGAGCGGTCTCAGAGTGTCGATATGTGATGGTTGGCCACCCATCCACAGATTGTCCTTGGCAAGGGTTGCTTTACCTTAAATATCAACCCGTGCTGCTTTAATTACTAAGCTACGAGGTCCTATAAGCGGATATAGTTTTATACCAGTAAGTTACATGGAGCAACTGTTTATATGACGTCAATTTAAATTTATTGGGCCAAATCTTTTTACTAATGGTCTTACGTAACCAGAATTAGTTAATTTCCGTAAATAAACCTATCAATAGGTCGTTAACCTTTAATTAACACTAATAAGAATTGGTAATCGTTTGTTAAATAATTTTATTTTAAGATTGATTTGAATACCGAAAGACGGCTGATAAACCAGGGTAGAAGACTTTAAAAATAATAAAAAGTGAAAAAAATTATAGTAGGATAAAACCTATTAGAAAAGGAGGAGAATATTATAAAAATGAAAGGAAAAATAATTTACGGGCGATCTGAGGCCGGGAAGGGGAAGGGGGTGAGTTTTTAAGGGTAAAAACGGTTTATCTCAATTTCCGGCAAAACTAAAAGTCCTATGGAAAAAGTCAAATGGCAAAGTTGTAGGTAATAAAAAGATCTAAAACTTTTGTATTCACACTTTTTTCACATAACCTCAAAATTTATGTGAAAAATATTTAAATTTAAAAAAAAAAATTTTTTTCACGGAATTTTGTGAAGACTTATCTTTTTATGTCCCAAATACGCTGTAATTTATTTGATTAGAAATATTAAAGCGATTTTAGTTATTAGTCTATATTTACAAAGATACAAGTATATACACTGTATAAAATACTTAATTAACTAAGACTACAAACATAAACACTTAAACCAAAAACTACTCACTTACCTAATCTAAAATATGGCGTCAAAAAACTCCTCCACATCGTTGTCCACTGGTAATGTGCCCAAAAGACTGGCAGCATTGCCACGTTGTATGGCAATGCTTATTCTCTGACCGAGGTAAAAGCCAGCCCTTGGGTCACGCGAAGTGTCAACTAAGCGTTTGGAAAGATCTTTAAACAAAGCGTGAGCACTCGGACCCCACGGACCAAGAGTTTCAACCCCAAACGGCTCGAAAATATAACTACCGATGAGGTTATTATATTTCCGCCGCTTGAGGTTCTCTGCAGCCGCAGCGGCAGCGCCAGCACAGCACGACGAGCTAGGAAGATGGGATGGCGCAAGAGTATCGACACAAGTTGCGTCCCACACTAAAGGCCTACCCAACTTCCATGGAAACAAAGACATCCCGTCCGGTCTTTTGCCATCGTCACGTGCCAGGCCATGGGGTTCCAATACGGCCGGAACGCCGACGGTGACGAGAGCACGTCGGATGATGTCGTTTAAGTTTCCGTGACGCGCTATGCGACCCGAATTAGAAATATTTATTTTTTCACCTTATTTTGAATTAATATCGAAAAAGAAAATTCACCCGTCAAAATATCAGCTTTTTTCAAAAAGTTGGTATGCTTTCTGTTCGTTGAAATCTCTACATTTCGATGGTGAAAAAAAATAAAATATTTTACTATAGTAAATCTTCTCAGGAAATGCAAAAAATCGAAAAAAACTCGAAATCGTTTTTTTATTTTTTATTTATTATATACAATTTTGAGCTATTTATAAAAATTTACACTTTAATAACTCGAAAAACGTAAGATTACATATTACATTGATAAAAAAAAATTGCAAATCAAATTATACTACTATAATTAACAAACAAATAAGTTAATAAAATTAATATTTGATAAGACCTCTACAATATTAGGAGAAAGTTGTAGAATCTTCTTTAAATTATATGCGTATATGCCTATTTATAACTATTTTAAGATAACTTATATAGCTGAGTGACCTACGAAAAATTTTAGCCCATCAAAATGTATTTCATAGAGAAGTGGGGAAGGGGCTAGGTCTTAGGGGTCTTACTACATATATACCTGCTATTTCGTAGCAGCTCTCCTCTCCTTTTCTAATGGGTTTCATCCTACTATTATTTTTTTGGTTTATAAATTATCGACCCTGGTCTATGACAGGTCCAAAATCTGGCAATTCTAATCTTAACTATCTTAATCCGATCTAATATTATTAAGAGGTAAATGTTTATATATTATGTGTATAATGGGTAATCTCTCGCAATAGTCACTGATTCGATTACGAACATTATTTTACAGATAGAATGCTATCGCTGAGTGTTACAGGCTACTTTATATCCCGAATAAAAACTTTTTTACGTAAAAATACAACCGACTTAAAAATGTAAACACTACAAAGTGAAAAATTACTTCAATTTCGGAAGTCGGTATGCCTCTTTTCGTTTCATCGTTTTTTGACATCGACTTTCGAATTTTAATTTATTTTTCACTTGTTAGGGTTCCGTACCTCGAAAGGAAAAACGGAACCCTTATATGATCACTTTGTTGTCATATAAGGACCTTATATGACAACAAATTGATCATATAAGGGTTCCGTTTTTCGGGACCGTCCGTCTGTCTGTCAAGACCCTTTTTCTCAGGAACGCGTGGAGGTATCAAGCTGAAATTTATATTAAATACTCAGGTCTACTGTTCCTTAAAGCTGTGAAGTAGTCAAACTTCTAAGCCAACGAAATCAAAAGATACAGCCGTTTATGCCGCAAATAGCCGCAAATTTTCGACACTCGCAAGGGAATCAAAACCTACAGGGTCTTCCCGTATCTCAGAATCTTTAAATTTGATACAAAGCAACATCTCATAGCACAGATAAAGGAAAAATTGCGAAAATCGTAAATTTTTAGTTACATCATGTAATAAAAATAATTTTAATCTGACTACCCCTTTCCTCATGAACGCGTAAAGGTATTAAATTGAAATTCATAACAAATACTCAGGTCTATAATACCTTTAAGCTGAGGTTTGTGCAGAACCCTCGGTGCGCAAGTCCGACGCCCACTTGGCCGGTTTTTTTATATAGCATATTGCCTATTCCTATTGGGCATTTTTCAAATTGTCTGGGCCATTATTAATCACTTGGTCCATAACATTTATATAAATTCGGCCACCGCCTGGTTCTCATTGACTTGTCCGTTCTTCTCCACGTAGGCTTTTTCCGAACGGATGGTAGAATCACTTTATAAAGATCCAGCCCTAGTTGTCTCTCCTAGCGACGCCCTAAGCCGAGGTTTGACCCCATAGGGGTTAGCCCTCAGCGTGGTCGCTTAGGTTTAGCTTTTTGTGCCTGGCTGGAGGCTATAGTTTAGTATCCACAGGATCGTCCAGTTAAGCAGTAGCCCATCTCTTGGATTGGCCTGCGAACGCCACTCTTCATATCAGCCGAAAGACGTCCACTGCTGGACATAGGCCTCCCCACGTGTCTCCTCACGCGTCCTGTCCACGCGTCACTCCCTAAGTGTCGCCACGTTGACCGGTCCCGTGCGTGCCGCAACCAGCGGATCCCCGCCAGACCTTCACCAGGTCATCGGACGCCACTTGGCTCATGATAAAACTGCTAAGTATAGAATACATGCTTTTGGGGATTTACCAGTATACAATATTATTATCAAATTATTGAAATAGGTCAGTGACCGCTCGTATGTAAATTAATTGGTATTTCAACCTAAATATGTTTGCGGTTTCGATGTTTAACAGGTATTGATTGCATTGGTACAATAATACTTCATGTTTTCTTAGAATCCATAAAATGCATTGTTTATTAACAGTGTTCTTTTAAGGAAAATAATTAAGCCCGTATCGTGGCTAAATAATAACTGCATCAAGGGTCACACGCTTGGCAAGAGTTGCTTCGAGGTTAAGAAACACTTGCCGATCCATTGCATATCTAGACTCCTCCATGCCTCGGAAACCACTTGGAAATCTTTGGCAGTCGTTACCAGTAGTAAAGACCCATTTTTTTTGGCTTATTGGCAACGATGCATTGGTCGCGTCAAAGCTCCAGAGCCTCGAACATCGACGCCGAGTTGCCAGCCTGTCGGTTTTTTATCGGTTACATTTCGGGGAGTGTGCGACGGAACTGCACAATATGAGCCAAGCCCTTTCCATCATTGGACTACAAGACGTACGGCCATGCGCCATCGGTACATGGTGGACATCCCTCCCATACGCACAAAGCAGTTTACTAATACTATCATTGTGCGCACAGCCAAGGAATGGAATTCCTTTCCGGGAGAGTCTTTAAGTCAAGAGTGAATAGGTTTCTTCTAGGGAAGCGTGCTTCACCGTAGACTACATTATCGCTTACCATCAGGCGAGATAGTGGTCAAACGCGAGCCTATAGAATAGATTATAAAATAAATAAAAAAGATACTCCAACCCACTAAAACTCCACGGTGTCCTCCTGTGCCGCTTATTAAGGTTCCACTAGTCGACGACACGAACTATTTTGTGCGCGGGGTTAAAATGCCTGCTATCTCATCCGACAACACGTGCGAAAGAGATAGATGCTGTGATGGTGGTGGTTTTAAGAAGCTATATCCTATCCGCCAATACGGCTTCCGCCGAAATCGGTCTACTAGAGATCTTCTAGCGTATGCCATTCACATATGGAGTGATGCCATCGAGAGGCACGGGGAAGCGCTTGCCGTCTCCCTCGACATATCGAAGGCTTTCGATAGGGTCTGGCACGAAAGCCTTATTGGTAAGCTTCCTTCATTCGGTCTGCCCGGTGGTCTGTGTGATTGGATTGCAGACTTTCTGAGGGATAGGTCCATTCGAGTGGTTATCGATGGCTGCTCGTCTGACCAATTGGATATAAATGCCGGGGTCCCTCAGGGGTCGGTACTCTCAGCAACATTGTTCTTGTTGCACATTAACGATCTGCTAAAACTACTTACTACAATCTTTGGGTATGCAGACGACAGCACTGTTGCTGAGAGATACTTGTCCAACGCTCGTGCTACCGGGCCTCAGATCCAGTCTCTCCGGGAGGCCATGGTTGAGCGATTGAACCTGTCCTTGCAGGCAGTCTCCGAATGGGGCGATGCCAATCTGGTCAAGTTTAATGCTGCTAAAACCCAGGCGTGTCTTTTTTTCGCTAAAACGAGGCAATTTCACCCGGCTCCAACTTGCCGTGATAAAACCGTGCCAATAATGGACCATCTTGAGCTTCTTGGCGTTACGTTGACATCGACTCTCAATTTTGGGCCGTACATTGAGGCAAAGGCTCAGCTGGCTGCCAAAAAGTTGGGGATCCTTGCGAAGGTGAGAAGGTACTTTACGCCGGTACAGCTGCTCAACTTGTAACAAGCGCAAGTTTGATCGTGCATGGAGTACTGCTCTCATCTCTGGGACGGATCAGCCAAATACCAGCTTGCTATATAGAGTCGATCGAAAAGCGGGCCAAGAGACTCATCGGCAATGAGGCACTGATCAAATCAAAGCTCCAGAGCCTTGGACATCGTCGCCGAGTTGCCAGCTTGTCGGTTTTTTATCGGTTACATTTCGGGGAGTGTGCGATGCGATGGAATTGCATGATTTAATTCCGCCCAGCCCGTTCCATCATCGGACAACCAGACGCACGACGATGCGTCATCGGTACATGGTGGACATCCCATCCATACGCACAAAACGTTTTGGGGACACTTTTATTATGCGTACAGCTAAGGAGTGGAATTCCCTGCCGGAGTCTGTGTTTCCCGATAGCTACAATCTAGGGGTCTTTAAGTCAAGAGTGAATAGGTTTTTTCTAGGCAAGCGTGCTTCACCGTCGACCGCATCATCGCTTACCATCAGATGAGATAGTGGTCAAGCGCGAGCCTATTGACAATAAATAAAAAATAAGAAGCTAGTTCGCGTACGAATAAGCACTTTTGCAAGTTTGTAGTTTGTTTTGTTGTTTGATGATTTTAGGACGCAAACGAGTGCGCAAAATTTTATAAACAGATCTTTGGGAGTCTAGATATCATGAAAAAACGACTAAATATATATTTTTAAAATAAAGTTACTTGCATTGTTGAACTACTAATCTATCCCTGTATGGAGGCCGTTATGCAATTTTCCTTCTTCTTAAGGTATTTATTTCCGCCCAAAGATGCGTTAAAATTAGTGTTGAAATATGGAACTTACGACGCTCATAACTTTCAAATATTTTTCTTTTTAGGGTTCCGTACCCCAAGGGTAAAAACGGGATCCTATTACTAAGACTCCGCGGTCCGTCTGTCTGTCTGTCTATCTGTCTGTCTATCACCAGGCTGTATTTCACGAACCGTGATAGCTAGACAGTTGAATTTTTCACAGATGATGTATTTCTGTTGCGCTATAACAACAAATACTAATGACGTATGAATCATCAAAATCGGCCAACGCGTTTAGTCTCAAGAACGCCACATAGAAACAAACATACATACTTACATACATAGACTGATAAACACATTACCCTCCTTCGGAAATCTGGTAAAAACAGAACAAAATATTTTTTTAAGTGGGGCTCCCATACAATAAACGTGACATTTTTACCGTTTTATGCGATAATGGTACGGAACCCTTCGTACGCGAGGGTTTTTCTTCTTATATCAGATTAACCTATTAAAACTTATCAACCTATTAAAAAAATCCGTGTCAGGTGATAGGTACCCGCACAAACGCATCAATTACACATAAGCAGGCATGTAGGTACCTCTTTGAAGGAAACGCGTGAGAATTCCGTAACACAATACGCTAGGGGGAAAACCGTTAAGTAGCTATTATGTTAGTAAACATAGTTTCATATTACTTTGTGACTAAGTTACTAAACAAATGCATGAATAATTAATGTGTAAGTAATGTTAGAACAGTCATTTAGTCATTACCTTACTTGACTATTTAAAATCTGAACTAATATTATATAAAAAAAAAGTTAATTAAAAAAATCAAAATACCCGCTGCTAAAAGCGAACTAAAAAGACGTAAACAAGAAGAAAATCGTGCTGTGCAGTCGGGAGCTGGCTGACCAAAACCAAATGTATCCTCATCTTTTTTATTTATAACTTTTTAGTTAACATTTTTTTCGAATTAGGTACATTTAAATATATAAGTGTTATATATTTTTGAAATCGCCTCTTGAAACCCTTTATTTTGATATCCCACACGATGGGTTTGAAGAAAAAATAAAATTGGCCCTCCACAAAATGGCGCCCAAATGCCGCCATTTTTAATGTAGCCTATGACACTCGCAAGGCTAAGACGAATCGATTGACGTATGAATCATCAAAATCGGCCAACGCGTTAGGTCTCTGGAACGCCACATAGGAACAAACATACATACATACATACATAGACTGATAAACACATTACCCTCCTTCGGAAGTCGGGTAAAAAGTTAACTTCGTAAACAGACAGATAGACAGACAGACGGATCGTGGAGTTTTAATAATAGGGTCACGTTCTTACACTTTGGGTACTGAACCCTAAAAAGAAAGAAAATTCGTTTATTTGGCACAAACTCATCATCATCATCTTCAGCCTATTAATGATCTCACTGCTGGGACACAGGCCTCCTCTGTGACAGAGGGAATGGGCCTTAATCCACCACACGGGCCCAGAGTGTGGGTTGTTTGATGTCACACGTCTTGGATTTTTTCGTTTTTTATACCGGTTTCCTCACGATTTTTCCCTCCACCGTTTATAGAACGGTGGTGATGAAATAATTTATACAAAGTAAAGCACCTGCCTGGATTCGAACCCCAACCGACATGTAAGTCCGGGCCGTTACCGCTGAGCCACCACTTATCTACGGCGGCAGATATTGTCCGGCCCAATTCCACTTAAATTCTCATTTATTCTATAGCAGCTAAAAACCCTCTAGAACAGTGATACCCAAACTATATTGGGCAAGGGACCCCTTTTCCAAAATGAACTCATTACTCGGACCCCCATAGCCAAATTACTTTAAAAAGCCGCTTAACTAAACGAGTTTTTCATCTTGTACAAACTTGTGCACGCTTATCGACTTGTTGAGTTTTTTATTAGTACAACAATGATACTTCCTACTATGCTAGTATTATATTATCCGTGCTTCCTACTAACTATTAGTCATTCATAGAATAAGTTGGTACACGTAACACAACTTATACAGTATCTTGAAAGTTTCAATTAAGAACTTATGTCAATTTAGATCTCGTCGACCCCAAAAATCAGTTATCAAATTAATTCAAATTACTTGAATTTATTGCATCCATATCCATGTACATAGGTAGGTACAGCAACATTCTAGATACAGTCAGTGTCTAGAAGAGACATCATATCACATCATCAGCCTATTAATGTTCCCACTGCTGGGACACAGGCCTCCTCTCTGTGTGAGAGGGGGATGGGCCGTAATCCACCACGCGGGCCCAGTGCGGGTTGGTGGATGTTACATGTCTTTGAATTTTTGGTTCTAGGACATGCCGGTTCCCTCACGATGTTTTCCTTCACCGTTTTTGAGAGCAGTGGTGATGAAATAATTTACACAAAGTAAAGCGGCCAAGTGCGAGTCGGACTCGCGCACGAAGGGTTCCGTACCACTATCGCAAAAAACTGCAAAAAAATCATATATAAATATAATATATAGCGGCAACAGAAATACATCAACTGTCTAGCTATCACGGTTCATGAGATAAAGCCTGGTGACAGACAGACAGACGGACCGCGGAGTATTAGTAATAGGGTCCCGATTTTACCCTTTGGGTACGGAACCCTAAAAATACTTTAATTTCGGCATTAGGTGTTCTTGTTTTGTTTCTTCGTTTTTTGATACCGACTTTCGAAATTGAAGTTATTTTTCACTTTTTGTGTTTTTATTTGGAAGTTGGATGATTTTTTTTTTTCGTTAAAAGTTTTTAATGAACTTGTTTTTACCATTGCATGACTATTGCACGGTATACAAATTCAACAGTTCATATCTACTAAACAATTAATGAATAAACGCGTTTTATTAACCATTGGTTGGGTCAGTGGTGTCTCATCCCATACAAAGAAACCGTGCCGACGTTCTATACTGATTATTCTGATTATTTTTTGTACATCGATCGTGTTTGGTTCCGTTCCGTTCCGTTCCACGGATATAGATGGTGATCCATCTATCGCCGTGGAACGGAACCGAACGCGATCGATTTACAAAAAAAATATCGGTATAATCAGATGAAAAACGCTAGTTACGTCGGCACGGTTTCTTTGTGTGGGATGAGGCATCTGTATGCTGGTATTATATTATCTGTGGTTGGGTTAACTACGCATTAAAAAAACTGGACCTTAAAAGCCCCTTGTACAAGTACAGACAGAAATATTTTTCTTTCTAAAAGATTAGACAAATTATGATGAACTTTGTTAGATAGAAGTTGAAACTGCCTCCAATCTTTATATAGAACAACTTACCGAACCAAGACATGTTAATCGGGGTCATAACAAACAAACATTATTGGACTTTGAACCTAAATATAAACTGTTTACGGTACATAATAACTCAGCAATTAATTCAGCGGTTTTTCTCACAACATATTTGTTCTAAATATAGATATTTTTCTTGTGGTTTTGAACAATAATATAATTTGTAATTTATATTCTGATTGCGAATGATAAATATCTACATAATTGTATACATATGTGGGTTATACAGGTTGATTCATTGAAGAGGCTTACTGCATATTACATGGAGCTTAATTTAACCGACTTTAAAAAGGAGGAGGTTGTCAATTCGCCTGTATTTTTTTATGTGTGTTACCTACATATGACTTTTTAGTTTCATCCCCTTAAAGGTTGAATTTCCAAAAATCCTTTCTTAGTACTCCCCTACTAAAGAAGCCCTTTTTATGATGTACAGAAAAAATCTTCAACAATCTGTACATCGTCTTTTAGGAGTAGTTTTGAAAAACTAATAATGAAAACCTTTACTAATTACTTAGGTTAGTATTTATGCCAAGTTTCAAATATGTATAAGTCCAACATATGTCCACCTTTTCACCTCCTTAGGGATAGAATTTACAAAAACCAATAAATATATGAATTCTTTTTATCAACTAAGAATATAAATCTAGAAGTTCAGGTTAACTTACAAACTGTAGAAATAGTATACAAACTTTTAAAACCCCTTTTTATCCCCTTACAGGCGAAATTTCTAAAAACCAATAAATACATGAATTCTTTTTATCAACTAAAAACGTAAATTTAAAATGTAATGTGTTCAATTTACAAACTGTAAAAAATTCATACAAACTTTCAACCTTTTTTTACCCCTTTAGGGGAGGAGCTTCCAAAAACCAATAAATACACAAAGTATTTTTATCATCCAATAGCGTAAATCTATTATTTTACGTGTCCTACATACAAACTGTAGCAATTTCAAACAAACTTTCAACCCCATTTTTACCCCCTTACGGGTAGAATTTCCAAAAACATGAATTCTTTATAGCAATCAAGAGCGTTAATGTAAAATTTATCGTGTCAAAATCCACCCCCATTTTACCCCCGTAGGAATGGAATTTCCAAAAATCCTTTCTTAGTGCGCACTTACGTCAGTTGAGGAACCACCCTGCTAAATTTCATATTTATACGTCAAGTGGTTTTCAATATTTCGTGGTGAGTGCAAGGCCGTCTTTAACTATGCTGGGGCCCTTGGGCACACAAGAATTTGGGGCCCTTTTGGAAAGTAAAGAAAACGAATTATACTAACATTTTTCTACTACGATCTTCAATTTCTTTTTTTTTATCTATTATAGGCTCGCGCTTGACCACTATCTCACCTGATGGTAAGCGATGATGGAGCACGCCTGCCTAGTAATAACTTATTCAGTCTTGACTTAAAGATCCCTAGATTGTAGCTATCGGGAAACACAGACTCCGGCAGGGAATTCCACTCCTTAGCTGTAAGTTTAATAAAAGTATTCTCAAAACGTTTAGTGCGTATGGGTGGGATGTCCACCATGTACCGATGGCGCATCGCGGTACGTCTGGTAGTCCGATGATGAAACGGGCTGGGCGGAATTAGATCGTGCAATTCCATCGCACACTCCCCGAAATGTAACCGATAAAAAACCGACAAGCTGGCAACTCGGCGACGATGTTCAAGGCTCTGGAGCTTTGACTTAACCAGTGCCTCATCGCCGGTGAGCTTCTTGGCCCGCTTTTCGATCGACTCTATTATAGTGCATCAAGCTTTGGCAGTTTCCGTCCCAGAGATAAGAACAGTACTCCATGCATGATCGAACTTGCGCTTGATACAAGCTGAGCAGCTGTTCTGGCGTGAAGTACCTTCTCACCTTTGCAAGGATCCCCAGCTTTTTGGCAGCCAGCTGAGCCTTTGCCTCAATGTATGGGCCAAAATTGAGAGTCGATGACAACGTAACGCCAAGAAGCTCAAGATGGTCAGTTATTGGCACGGTTACATCTCGGAAAATTGGAGCCGGGTGAAATTGGCTCTTTTTAGCGGAAAAAAGACACGCCTGGGTTTTAGCAGCATTAAACCTGACCAGATTGGCATCGCCCCATTCGGAGACTAATTGCAAGGACAGGTTCAAGCGCTCCACCATGGCCTCCTGGAGAGACTGGATCTTAGGCCCTGTAGCACGAGCGTTGGACAAGTATCTCTCAGCAACTGTGCTGTCGTCTGCATACCCAAAGGTTTAAGTAGATCGTTAATGTGCAGCAAGAATAACGTTGCTGAGATTACCGACCCCTGAGGGACCCCGGCATTAATATCCAAGCGGTCCGATAACCACCCGAATGGACCGATTTCTCAGGAAGTCTGCAATCCAATCACACAGACCACCGGGCAAACCGAATGAAGGAAACTTACCAATAAGGCTTTTGTGCCAGACCCTATCAAAAGAATTCGAGATGTTGAGGGAGACGGCAAGCGCTTCCCCGTGCCTCTCGATGGCCTCACTCCAGATGTGAATGGCATACGCTAGAAGATCCCCAGTAGACCGATTTCTATGGGTAATCAAATATATAATAAAATATGTCATTAATGATATTAGTATGCTGCTGGGTTTTTGGTTACGATTGCGATAGTGGTTTCATTCGGGATTTCTGTTGAGTAAAATCTTCTAATAAATCCTCAGTCAATTTTTTGAAGGGTGTCACTTTGTATGCACATAATTGTCAAATTACTTAGTCGTTCTTGTAAAATTGTTGTTCGCAATTTTTTTTTTCTCTTATGCTGCGAAAATGAACGCTCGCCACTACAATTGGTAACCAATTAACCATTAGGCCAAGGAATATTCTTGAAGCAACTTCAACGTTTGGAAAAGTTTCTTCTAATTTATCTGACTTTAATAGGTTATGTAAGGTTGAGATATTTAAATCCGCTGGTTGCTTTGCTGTTTCTCTTAAATATTGTTCTTTATGATAACATTCTGCAAATTCTTTGCATTTATTTTCAAAATGTTGACTAAAATTTTAAGACACAAGTAAGTTTTAATTTCGACCCGGGTGCTCACTGTTACTGAAATGTTTTGAGAATAAATGTGAGAGAAATTGTCGGTCCTTCGGGGCCCCCCTGAGGATGGGGGCCCTGGGCACGGGCCCCGTGTGCCCTTATGGTAAAGACGGTACTGGGTGAGTGAGTGAGTGACCTTTCGCTTTTATATATATAGATTAAAGTTTTCGTATCTATATACGTTTTGTATCACCCACCACTACTTCAGAAGAACATTACCAGAAGATGAAAATATAGCGTAACTTGTGAAGTCTGAGGGAGCACAACCAACACACCTATTTCTATTTAATTACGTACCAATTCATTCAGAACACGAAAGACATAATAACAATTTTATGTAAATATAAGATTTAATCACTGTTTATGTAAAATTCTTAGTAATTTATCGGCAACCAGCAAACAGGTTTTAAAGTGTCCTTATTAAAGGTCAGATTCAGTCTACGGACATTCGCAGGGTCGTTTGCATGCGATTTTATGGCAAACACAGATCTGATTGGTGATGTTCTTTAGAAAAGCCAAGTGCGTAGTACCTAACCGGTGGCGGCGTGTGTGTATCAGTGCTCTACACAAGTGACATTATATCTACGAAACCATAGAGATAGCGATTTAAAAAATTTGGCCGAATGCGACTCGGTCTCGCACACGAAGAGTTCCGTACCGTTATCGCAAAAACCGGCAAAAAAAACACGTTTGTTGTATGGGAGCCACTTAAATATTTATTTTATTCTGTTTTTAGTATTTGTTGTTATAGCAGCAACAGAAATACATTATCTGTGAAAATTTCAATTGTCTAGCTATCACGGTTCATGCGAACTGGTGACAGACGGCCAGACAAACAGACGGACCGCGGAGTCTTAGTAATAGGGTCCTGCTTTCACCCTTTGGTTACGGAACCCTAAAAATTACAATAATAAAAAACTTTTTAACAAAAAACTAAACCGACGTCATAAACAAAACACAAAAAGCGAAAAATAGTTTTCTTTTCGGAAGTCGGTGTCTTTGGTATCTATTTTTTTTCGTTTTTGACATAGACTTCCGAAAAGAAAATAATTTTTCGATTTTTAGTGTTTTGTTTTGGAAGTCGGTTTAGTTTTTTTTCCATCTATTAATTCTTCATATTATTTCCGAGACGGGTGAGCACGACTATACTTTTTTATTTTTTGTTCTCTAAAATTAACTTTGGGCGAATCGACACAGAAAAAATAATGTTTTTAATAGTTGGCGATTCGCCCGATTCGGGCGAGTTAAATTCGGGCAAAACGTCTAATAAAACGATTGTATACTTCCGTGCCAAAAAACGGAGTAAAGTTACGATCAATGATCGTAATCTGAGCTTTTCATTTAGCATTATCGGCACCAAAAATCCACCAAAATCTAGAAAAATGTCTTATTGAGCTGTAAAGAATGTATAAAAAAAGTTGGCCGAGACATTGGAAATGTTTTCTTTCATTGGTAAGTAAATTTGTTTTAAAATTGTTGGTGAAAAAGTGGCACGCTCGGTTTTCATACAGATGGAGACTTGCGTTATCTAGTTTGTGGGCTAGACATATAATCTTGATGGCCTTTCAAAACCACATAAAAAACTGACGTTATTAAAAATCTATCCTTTCACTAATACAAATAATAGATTGATAGATATATTAGGTATATTTTGATTCGATTCACAGTTATAAAAAAACAGTAATTGGAACATTAGGCACCGTCTCGAACGGTATTGTGGCCCACTTAAGTCTAATTTTCACACGATAATAGGATAAATAGCGTCTGGTGATACAAAAAGAAGAAGAATAACGTTCATTGTTTACTGGTATTTGGGGCATTCGAAAGTAGATTTAGACCAGTGCAATGTCTATTGTCTGCATAAAAAGGTTTGTTAGACTAGGTGAACTTTTTGTGAATGAATTTGTCCGTGTGTGTTTATCGCGTATCTTGTATGTATGTATGTAATATTCTTTATAATATAACCTCATATCTTGTAAACCGCTAGACGGGTTTAAATATATAATTAAGATATCATTAGATACGTCTTCACGCCCCAAGTGTTCTTAGATAAGTGTCGTTAAAAAAAAACAAAATGGCGAAATTTGGGCACCATATTGTGGGGGTCTCAATTTTCTTTCTTCCAAACCCATGGAGTGGGGTATCAAAATGAAGGGTTTTAAGAAGTTGTTACAAAAATTTATACCACTTATATGTTTAAAAGTTATTCGAAAACAAAAATATATTTACCTACCAATTATGAAGGTGGCAGCCGGAGGACTTAAAAAAAACCAAAATTATTTATAAAGGTTTTAATTAAGATTAAAATTACAGTTTAACTTATACTAGTATTTAAGTCTAATTTCGGACGATGCTAGTACCGAAGTGCGTTACCAAATATATTCTATTTTATTACGATACAATAAGTCATGCTAAACGTGGATGCGGTGTCAGCAGATTTGGAAGTAGGTGGCCGCTCGGCGGCACGAGGCGTCCGTTCGCTGAGTCAGCAGGTGGCGTGTTGGAATTTTATGTAGAAACATCCGTTTTGACGTAATTTCCATATCATGTCGCTATTCAGCTGATTTGGTGTAGGCAGGGCACGTAACACCTCCCCCCTCAGAACAGCAACTATTTGAGAATCTTGAGCGAGAATGTTGCTGGAGTCTGTTCCGTGATTGTGGGTGATTCTGCATCTTCGTATTGATGATTTTCAGGGATTACATCTGATTTCTGTGGCTTCGTAAGTTTTGTGCAAACGTTATAGCGACGTATAGTGATTGTGGTGATCAGTACAGTTGCACTGAATAGTATGACGTATAGTGGAATCGTCGTATGGTATAGTAAATTTTCCGCCGTTGCGTGTTCTATTTGTACTGGGTGTTGCATTAAGATTTTATCTTCGATTTCATGTAGGCTTTTCAGGTGCAGTGGGTTTAGCTTCAGATGTGGGATGGTTTCTTCAACAATATTCAGGTTTGTGGGTATTTCGGTGATTTTCAGCGGCTGCCCTTTGATATAGTCGTTGGTGTTGATAATAATGAATCGCTCGGTGCGTAGTAGACATTTTTGCGGGATGGTAGCGAGGTAACTTCCATGCAGGGAGATGAATTCTTGACGTTCGCAGTGTAGCTCCGTCCGGGTCGGTTGTGGGAAGATGAGCGTATAACGTCTGTCATCCAGTTGTTCCATGGCTGCCTTGGTCAGTGTGAGCTTCGTAGGCAGGCAAGATTTCTCCAAAGATTGGTTGTAGATGAGACTTTGGATGCAATCTAGATGTCCTCTTGTTGGTTGACGGTTGATTTCTTCTTCGCAGAGATGATATGGGCCGAACTTCGGGCATTCAGCCTCTATGTACTTGAAAGCTTTCCCATTAGTTGCAAGGAAAGGGTAAGGAGGAATATAGGTATACATAAGTTTATTGGGAACTATCGCTAGTCTGTATAATTCGAACTTATCGGAGCTGGTTATTGGAACTTTAAATATAATAACAATTTTTTTATTAGTGTAGTAGTACCCGGGTTTTATAACAGTATAATACTCTCTTAGATCTGCATCTATTAACTGATCCTGGCCGTAAATAGATATTAATCGCTTAATCATAGTACTTAAAGTATCTATGCTTAACATACTATGATGGGTGCTCGATGCACGTATAAAAGCTAAGGTATCTTCTATCCTAGTTATTTCTAAAAATAAATCTTCCGTATTGTCGCTAATTATAGTCAGCAACTGGGCAAACTTTGCGAATCTTATAAGGTCATTTTTCGCACTAGTTTTCTCGTCTAAGATTAATCCTAAGGTACTATTCAGCCTCTCTTGATTGCTAACAATTTTTGAGAGTATGTCGCTGTATCGGGTGATCCAAACTTTGTTAAGACTGACATGCTCATTGAATTCTGATACTATTTTATCGTTGTTACTTTCTAAAAGATTGATTGCATTATTATATTTTTGGGCATCCGTATGATCTAGGTTTCCGGTAATGCTTTTTATAACGGACCCTAGTCCGTCTACAAGACCTCTTTTACTACGACCGGGTTCTAGTGTTTTTAACTGTGAACTGGTTTCAGTTAACTTATTAGTTAAATGGTTGATTTGAAGTTCATACAAGAGGAAGGATTGGTTGTCTAGTTTAGTCTGGAAATAGTCGAGTTGAGACATTACAGAATCAAGTCTGTGTTCAATGTCAGTTAAATCTATGTATTGTAGGAAGGTGTGGTAATGTGTAATGAGCCTTGTTTGTCCCAGGTTAAAAGGTAAAAGTCCGGGTCCATTGTCCAAGCTTTCAAGTCTTATCTCGAGCGCCGTTATTTGTTGGGCTAACATTGCCAGCAGTATCCTGTAACAATTTTGATTTATTAGGGATACGTTTGAGTCGAGACTTAGCTACGGGACCTTTTTTTTTGGAGGTGTATATATGAATCGGAAGGTCAGCTAGAACAGTGTCATGTGTGTAGCGTGGTGCTAATTTTTGTCGGTTGGCTGCTGGGTTAGAAATAAATACTTGTTGTTCCGGTTGGTATTCTATTTCGGGCTCTCTGTCCTTATTCCTATTTCGTATGATGTTTGTACGGTCAGCAAGAGTAAAGTCATTGATAAGGTCGTATACAGTTTTCATCTGGTCTCGGTGTGTCAAAATATATTGTTGCATTAGGTGTTCAGTCATGTTAATGTCAAGGGGGTCTCTTGGGTCAAAGTGTCCTCTAACTATGTCATGTGGCCTACACTTGGTGAAGCTGTGAACTGAACTATTATAGGCTAATAAGGCATAAGGCATGAGGTTGATTACGGGTTCGTCCTTTTGACGTAATCGTAAAATACGTAGGTGTTCTAGTAACGTAGAGTGAAATCGTTCAATGATTCCGTTATCGTTAGGAGAGTGTGCTAATGTTCTATGGTGGTTGATTTTATGTAATCTTGTAAATTCGGAAAATAGTTGGTTTGTGAATTCTGTGCCGTTATCGGTCACTATTGTTAACGGTAACCCATGATGTGTACAATAACTTAAAACTGCTTGAAGTATGCTAATTGCTGTACCATCTCTCAAATGGTACGCTTGTCCATATTTTGAGAAAACATCTACCACTGTCAAATACTTTTCGTTTTGAGCTGTGAATAGATCCATGTGTATTAATTCGAAGGGTTTAGTTGCTGGGGGTACTACATTAAATTGAGGTCTAATCGGGTTCCTGTCATATTTCGTTTGTCCGCAGATGGTACACTCATTAATGTATTTAGCTATTTCTTCCCTCATTTTAGGCCAATAATATTTTCGGGATAGGGCGAGATGACACTCATTTATTCCTCTATGATTAGTTTTCCCTTCATGATAGTGTTTTATGATTTCTTGCTGTCTTAGGTACTCTTTAACGTCTTCTAGTTCGGTTTTGGCTAATACTAAATTAATTGCTGAGCTTTTAAAACTATTCTGGATTATGGGTATAATTGAATACATCCCTAAGGGTGGAGTAATTTTTATAGCGGTTTTAACTTTAGGGTTGACGTATTCTTTTATAGCATTTACTACGTCTTGTTCTAAGTTCGATTCTGAAACCTGAATAAATGTCCGGGTGTGCGTGTCAAAAGGTTTAGTAGCGGTTGTACGTCGTTTAATGTCACCTACTATGGTAATGCATAATTGTCGGTGAAATTTGTTCAAAGGTTCGTCAGTGATTGGTACTTCTAGAATAGGGTTTTCAGAGCTGGTATGTGCAGTGGCTGTGGTGGAACCTGTTCGAGAAGGTGGTCGCTCTGAAGGGTTGGCTAACATTGACTCTGTCTCCTCGTTATTAATTTCTACTCGGGATAATGCGTCTGCGTTAGTGTTATACTTTCCCTTTTTGTAGACTATAGTGTAATCGTACTCACTTAATTTAAGTCTCCACCTAGTCAGTCTTGAGTTGGGCTCCTTAAGGTTCATTATCCATTGTAGTGGCTTGTGGTCGGTGAGTATTTTAAATTTACGACCAAATAAATAAGGCCTGAAGTACTTTGTAGCCCATACTATAGCTAAAAGCTCCTTCTCGATAGTACTATAATTGGTTTCACTATCGTTCAAAGTTCTTGAGGCGTAACAGATGGGTTTATCTGACCCGATGGTACCTTGCGAAAGTACTGCGCCTATAGCTATATTTGAAGCGTCTGTTGTTAATATAAACTCCCTAGTGAAGTCGGGGTACTGTAAGATGGGGTCATTTGTCAGTAAGCTCTTACATTTGTTAAAACAGTTAATGTATTCAGAGTCGAAAGTTATTTTATTAGTCTTTTTAAGGCATTTAGTCATAGGCTTAGTGACGTGGGCAAAGTCCGGGATAAATTTCCTGTAATAACCTAATAATCCGAGAAACTGTTTTATTTCTTTCGTGGTTTTAGGTAATGGGTATTTTTCTATAGCCGCTATTTTATCAGGATTAGGTTTAACACCTTCGCCACTGATTATGTGTCCTAAAAACGCGGTTTCTAATTTTAAAAACTCGGACTTGTCCATCTGGATTTTGAAATTAGATTCCTGCAATCTTTTAAATACTTTCTCTAGATTAATCATGTGTTCTTGCAACGATGTGCTAAATATTATTACGTCATCAAGGTATACCAGACAGATCTCATTTTGTAAGCCTCTGAGCACATTGTCCATTACTCTTTGAAAAGTAGATGGGGAATTTTTCAAACCCATGGGCATACGCAAGAATTCGAAGTGCCCATGCTCTACATTGAAAGCTGTCTTCGGAATATCGTCTGGATCCATTTGGCATTGATAAAATCCTGATGCAAGGTCTAACGTGCTAAAATACTGGCATTTACCAAGCTTGTCAAGTATATCGTTGATGTTTGGAATCGGGTATTTGTCGTCTATAGTCTTGTCATTCAGTTTGCGAAAGTCTACTACTATGCGCCACTTTTGTTTGCCTGATGCATCTGCTTTTTTAGGAACTACCCAGATAGGCGAGCTCCAGGCTGATTCAGAAGGTCGTATAATACCTTGGTCCAGCATCTTAGTAATTTGGTCTCTAACTTCTTGTCGGTGAACAAATGGATAGCGGTAACTTTTCGTATAAACTGGAAGTTCGTCGGTCGTCCTGATATGGTGCTTTATTTTATTTGTAAAAGTCAAAGGTTCTCCCTCTACATAGAATACGTCAGCAAAACGACTGCATAAAGTCTCTAAGTTAGTTTTTTCTTCAATATTTAAATGATCTGTACGCAATCGAGATAAAACTTCTTTAACGCGCTTAGGATCTTGTTTAGTGCTAGTGCACTCATTATTAAATATCACTGCTTGTAAAGGGCGTTCAAATGTAACGAGTGAATCATAATCGGTCGGGTTTTCAATTTCAACGATGCCCGTACAGTCGGTAACGCGAGTAATGCATTCATGTATAATGCAATTACTGTGTATTTGCTGAGCTATGGAAACGTCACCGTCTGGGCTATAGATAGGAATATTTAATAGTTTTGACGAGTTCGCGGGAATGGTTTCCTGATAACTGGACTTTTTACATTGATAAAACCGAATAGGTATAGTTGTAAAATCTGTAATTAAATAGTTATTTTTAAGATCAATCTGTGCTCCGTCAAGTAAATCTAGGCCTATTAGTCCGTCAAAATAATTATGAAACCTATAAATGAAAAACTTAACATTCGTAGGGTTATTAAATTCAGGAAAATTCGGAACAGTAATTGAATGGTTGTGTGTACTAGTTACACGGGCATTTGTTACTTCAAAGGGGTCAAAATTCAAAGGTATGTGTGAAAAGTATTGCTCGACTGCCTCAGGACTAATAAAAGACTGGTTAGCCCCGGTATCTACCAATAACTTAAGTGGTGGGTCCGATATCTGAATGTAACGTAACTCCCTTTTAGATTGTATATTTAACTCTATTTTAACCCTTTTTGATCCATTTCCTTGAGAAAATCCGGATTAGCACTAGAGGTAGGCTTTGGTGCTTCTAAGCAATTCGCGTTGTTAGTACTCTGCGGCTGTGTGTCATCTTGTACATACAAAATACTATCGGGCTCGGTTTGATTGTAGTAATAAAAGTCGGGATAGTCATAGTAACAGGAATAGTCGGGCTGTTCATAGTAATAGTCGGGGTAATAATAAGCGTTTTCAGGGTCTGTCATCTCGTTAAAATTCATTTCTCGTGTCTTGAAGTAATTACTAGGTGGTGGGTTCCCTGATCTTTGCCAATTATTTCCTGGTAACCCTATTGGTTTTTGTACGAAGTGACTAACGCCGCTCATCGGTTTCGGACCTGTATATTGCGCTGACGGGTTTGCGTTCGGTAATCTAAATATGTTACTCTGGGGATGGTAGTTTGGCGGGGGTGCACGAAACATTTGCTGGGTTCGACTAACCATGTTAGGGGCACGATGAGGTACCTGATTATGCTGGAAGGGTGGCCTCCATTGCTGCTGCTGCTGCGGCGGCGCGGGCATAGACTTATGCCAGCTCGTGCCTGCATTCGCAAAGCTAAAAGGTTTGGGCGTGGTCATAAGGACCGCTGGAGGCATTCTATGGGTTAAATGCGCTTGCTGTGTCGGGTTACGTCGCTCAGGAATACTTTCGTTGCGTTGCTGTAGGTACATGACATTTAATTCCTGCTGTACAAATTCCAGAGCCTTTTCTATAGTTTCGGGTCTCATACATCGGATACGGGACCCTAAAGGTTCTTTAAGACCTCTGACATAAGATTGTAACGTCAGTTTCCTATAAAGGTTGCGTTTTGCTTCGATGGTAGTTGCTATATTTTCATGCAAGGTGACGTAAGTCATTATAGTACTAAAAAGGGTCTGGCATTTGTCATAATATTCCTGTGGAGTGCTGTTTCCTTGGGCTAGTAAGGACATGTCATTATAAAGGGCGGTCTCGTCCCTTTGATCGGAAAAGTTGTTAATTAAAGCGTCGCGGATCCCTTGCCAATTTTCAGGTACCTATACCATTAGAATTTATGGTTGTAGCTGCAGATCCCGTGATTTTATTTAAGATACCGTTTATTATACATAGGTTAGTGAACTCGTAGTTCGGGTCATTTCTGACGTATTGTATTACGAGTTGATCACAAATTTTAATGAAACGTGTTAGAACATTCGGATTTCCATCAAACTCTGGCACTGGGCGTAAGGCCTTAAAGATAGTATCGGGGTTCAATTCCATTTCGTCACTACTAAATAATGTATCTAAACCTAAACTATTTGAATCTATAAATCTATTTAAATCTACTTCCCTAGTCCTATTTATCTGTCTGGAAGAGACAGACTTTGCCCTAGCTTCCCTTGGATGAAAAATTTTGAATTAATATTATATAAGGGGTTAAAAGGAAGGAGTCGGGAGCAACACTCAAAGAAAGTTTCAAGCACTTACATATACATGGTTTTCCTTGGTGTATCGATGGCTGGATACGTCCTCAGCTGCGTCTTCTTAAGTTCGGATATTCGACGAGGTATTTGGAAATACCGACAGCGACTATCGGACTCAGCAGATAAACGATTTTTGGAAATCTATACCGCGCCGCGCACTGCCTCGAATATCCTACCGACTGCGCCAATTATGAAGGTGGCAGCCGGAGGACTTAAAAAAAACCAAAATTATTTATAAAGGTTTTAATTAAGATTAAAATTACAGTTTAACTTATACTAGTATTTAAGTCTAATTTCGGACGATGCTAGTACCGAAGTGCGTTACCAAATATATTCTATTTTATTACGATACAATAAGTCATGCTAAACGTGGATGCGGTGTCAGCAGATTTGGAAGTAGGTGGCCGCTCGGCGGCACGAGGCGTCCGTTCGCTGAGTCAGCAGGTGGCGTGTTGGAATTTTATGTAGAAACATCCGTTTTGACGTAATTTCCATATCATGTCGCTATTCAGCTGATTTGGTGTAGGCAGGGCACGTAACATACCTAACTAAAAAGTTGTAAATAAAAAAAGTTAATTTGAAAATCAAAAACCCGACTACTTCAGAAGCGAACTAAAAAGATGTAAACAAGGACATAATCATGCTGAGCAGTTGGAGGATACATCTGATTTTGGTGAACCAGCTCACGAATATGTATCCTCCGGCAGTCGGGTTTTTTACCCGCCTGCATGTATGTATGTACCGTATGGACCGTATGTATGTATGTATGTATGTTTGTTCCTATGTGGCGTTCCAGAGACCAAACGCGTTGACCGATTTTGATGATTCATACGTCAATCGATTCGCCTTAACCTTGCGAGTGTCATAGGCTACATTAAAATTGGAAAATAGAAAAATGGCGGCTTTTGGGCGCCATATTGTGGGGGGCCAATTTTATTTTTTCTTCTAAACCCATCGTGTGGGGTATCAAAATAAAGGGTTTTTAGAGGTGATTTCAAAAATATATAACACTTATATATTTAAATGTACCTAATTCGAAAAAAAAATTAACTAAAAAGTTATAAATAAAAAAATTTAATTAAAAAAATCAAAATACCCGACTGCTTAAAAAGCGAACTAAAAAGACGTAAACAAGAAGAAAATCATGCTGTGCAATCGGAGGATACATCTGGTTTTGGTCAGCCAGCTCGCGAATATGTATGAAAATACCTAAGCGGAGCAAAAGGATTAGGTATGTATGTACCTATTGTCACAGATGGTGTTCTGTCTACCTCGGTGGAAAAAAAGCGCGTGCGTTTAATTTGTCCGTGAAAAGATTGTTACTAAACTTATTTATACAGCTGGGAGATATTGCTAACTAGATACCGCCCGCGTTAAAAGTGTTTTATTATTCCAATGGATCATATATTGAGTTTATCAGGAAATAAAAAAGTTAATTAAAAAAATCAAAATACCCGACTGCTTAAAAAGCGAACTAAAAAGACGTAAACAAGAAGTAAATCATGCTGTGCAGTCGGAGGATACATATTCGCGAGCTGGCTGACCAAAACCAGATTAAAAACTTTTTTATTTATAACTTTTTAGTTAACATTTTTTTCGATTTAGGTACATGTAAATATATAAGTGTTATATATTTTTGAAATCACCTCTTGAAACCCTTTATTTTGATACCCCACACGATGGGTTTAGAAGAAAAAATAAAATTGGCCCCCCACAATATGGCGCCTAAAAGCCGTCATTTTTCTATTTTCCAATTTTAATGTGGCCTATGACACTCGCAAGGTTAAGACGAATCGATTGACGTATGAATCATCAAAATCGGTCAACGCGTTTGGTCTCTGGAACGCCACATAGGAACAAACATACATACATACATACATACATACATACATACTTACATACATACATACATACATAGACTAATAAACACATTACCCTCCTTCGGCAGTCGGGTAAAAAAGCATCTGAGGAAATGCGTTCGCAGACGTCCGACTGAATATCCTCAGTAAAAATTGTAATTCGAGGTTTGGCTCTCACATATTTCCTCCTCCAATATTTAAAAGATATTCAATCAAAATCAAAATAATTTATTTTTATTTCACATAGGCCTACATGGGCACTTATAAAACGTCGACAAAAGGCGCACGGTTCGGGTTGGTCGTTTCCTATGGAGAAGAACCGGCATGAAACTCCATGGTTACTCTTTTAAAAATATGGTTTGTTTTTACAACATTTCCATGTTACAGCATTACTTAAATATGGGAGGACAACGTAGGCCCGACAATAAAACTTTAGAAACTAAAAATAAAAAGTAAAACGAGATTTAAGTTATCCAATGTTTTAAAATTGTAGGCTTTCTAGATACTTGATAGTATCTAGAAATCTAGAAGGCCTACAATGTTCACACATTCACAAAACAATCGGTAAAAGCATCTATACAAAGGTAAAAAAAAAAAAAAAAAATGTATAACAAGACTAAATTTAACATGTGGCACAAATGTAGTTATCAGTGCTGTAACTATTCTTAGCAAAGAGTTATTAAGATGATTGAAAACTATTGTAAACAGTCCAATTAAAAGAAGAGAAAAAAAAATGAGATTGAGAATAGTTAGAGACATCCACATATTTGTACCGTTTATAAGTTACCAGGGAAGCCGCATGCGCAGAAGGAGCTAAAATTGTTATCTTCAACGTAGTCCTTGATTTTATAATATGCTTTTTAGGGTTCCGTACCCAAAGGGTAAAAAAAGGATAAACTTCGCAATCCGTCTGTCCGTCTGTCTCCAAGCTGTATCTCATGAACCGTGATAGCCAGACAGTTGAAATTTTCACAGATGATGTATTTCTGTTGCCGCTATAACAACAAATACTAAAAACAGTATAAAATAAATATTAAAGGGGGGCTCCCATACAACAAACGTGGTATTTTTGCCATTTTTTGCTCGATATTAATAACGCTTGAAATATTCACAGAATGTTTAGTTGGATATTTACTTCAAAAAATAATAATTAATAAATTAAAATAAAATAAATAAAGGGGGGCTCCCATACACCAAACGTGATTTTTATGCTGTGTTTTGCGATAAAGGTACGGAACCCTTCGTGTGCGAGTCCGACTCGCACTTGGCCGGTTTTTTAATAAGGACACGTTTGATGAAGTTTTTGAACTTTCCATGCGGTCAGTTCTATAACTGACTTTGGCAACTTGTTATAAAAGCGTATACTGTTTATAAGAAAAGACTTGCTAGTTTTCGTTAATCTGATTTTGGGTATTACAATTTCGTGTTTACTGCGTGTATTTAAATTATGGAAATAATTATGGAATAAACTGAAAAAGAAAGATATATAGTGTGTCCCTATGTTATCCTTTTTGATGATAAAAAATGCACTGTCATCAGGTCTAGTGTACAAATTTGACAACCATAAATGAAAAAACCAGACAAGTGCGAGTCGGACTCGCGCACGAAGGGTTCCGTACCATTATCGCAAAAAACGGCAAAAATATCACGATTGTTGTATGGGGGCACCCACTTAAATATTTATTTTATTCTGTTTTTAGTATTTGTTGTTATAGCGGCAACAGAAATATATCAACTGTGAAAATTCCAACTGTCTAGCTATTACGGTTCATGAGATACAGCCTGATGACAGACGGACAGACAGACAGAACAGACGGACCGCGGAGTCTTAGTAATAGGGTCCCGTTTTTACCTTTGGGTACGGAACCCTAAAAATGAAAACAGTATATATGTCTTTCTTTTTTATATTTTTATTGTGTTTTTTATTGTGGGAGCCCAATTTTTTTTATTTTTCTAAACCCATCGTGTGGGGTATCAAAGGGTTTTAAGAGGTGATTTCAAAAATATATGGTTCTGGTCAGACAGCTCGCGAATTTATATCCTCCGACTGCACAGCATAATTTTCATCATGTTTACGTCTTTTTAATTCGCTTTTTAAGCAGTCAGGTTTTATTGAAGTTTTGAATTAATTATATAATCAATCCGGTAATCGGATAACCGGTAATCGTTAGCTGGAAATCAATAAATTATCGCGACCTATTGGATCGCAGTTAACTAAAGTTATTCGTTACGTAGGTAATTAAGAATCCTAATACCTGAATTGAACAACCGTTCAATACCCTGCACTGTTTCTGTAGCATTCGCGACCGTAACAAGGATGATGGTATAACAGTAAAACAACAACACAGTGGTACAATTCAACTGTATGTATATTGCCTCATTTAAAATTACAATAATCGTGAACCTAGTTAAATTACAAGAGAACCTTAACGCCGCGATTCAGAAATCGCGGCTAACCTAACAACGCCATCTATCGGCATAAAAGTAAACGATATTTCCAACATGAATTATTATTTTATTAGTCTGATTTCATTTTGGGAGGCAGCAGTGGTGGCCCAGTGGTATGGCCCCGATTTACGTTTCGTGGGTTCGAACCCAGACAGGCGCTTTACTTTGTGAAAATTATTTCATCACCACTGCTCCAAAACGGTGAAGGAAAACATCGTGAGGAAACCGACATGTCCTAAAACCAAAAATTCGAAGGCGTGTGACATCCACCAAATCGCCCTGGGCCCTCGTGGTGAATTAAGGCCCATTCCCTCTCACAGAGAGGAGGGCTGTGTCCCAGCAGTGGGAACATTAAAAGGCTAATGATGATTTAATTATAGAAAAACTTCTAAGGCGAGGCATCATCAAAGCCCGAACAAATTTATTAATAGAACCGTGGCGCGCACGCGGTCGCGCTTGGCTTTGCCTGGGTCATAATATTTTTTATCTACACTCACAACGTAATGTTCCAAATACGAATTCGAAAAATATTGTATAAACACGTACTTTATATTCGAGGATAGGTAAAATTTAAAAAAAAAAACCATTATAGTTCAACATTTTCCTTCGATTTTCAAACAACTGCATCATAAAATAACTTTTTAATTTTTATAGCACACTTTTACTTTTTAGTTTTCTGGGGCGTATGGGCTTATGTCATTGTCAGTTGTCTGTGGATGCCCGCGTTGCGCAATGAGAATCTAAATTGCCCGCCATACCATACCACATATTTTTTCCTTTTCCACTTTTGTTTTATTGCAACTGTATGAGTGAAGATAAAGTAGTGTATGCAATAGCATATAATTAGGTATTAAAACACTCGCGTAATATTATTATCAAATTCGGCTTCGCCTCATTTGATAAACCTACGCTCGTGTTTTAATAACCCCTATTATATGACCATTGCATAAACTACTATTATCCATCATCAGCATCTGAAATAATGTACCTTTCAAATGGTAAAAGACTTTTTCACATAGGTATACCTAGTAATTGGGACAATCCCACCGCACTATTCCCAAACCACTGCAACTCCTGAGAGCCAGAATCAACAGTGGCGACCACCAGAAAAGCGCCGAGGCAATGAAGCTCGACGAAGTCCCGGAGAATGAATATAACTGTTTTGGATCCCGCAACGAAATTAATCAGAAATGAATAAAAGAGGAGTAGGAAAACAATAAACATATTATAATAGCCACTTCCCTCCATATCAAGCAGGAGATCTAATAAACAAGGCCAATAGGCACAAATGGTCGTTTACAACTGGAATAAGCCCAGTTGCCTAGCACCACGGATAAAAAATATCATTACTGCACCCGCGTCACGCTGGAACCTTTTTTTTTTGTTCCAAGGGAACATACTACCCGGAATGAAAAGTATCTATTCTATTTAGAGAACCCTAGGTAATAGTCTATCCGTGTGCCGAGTTTTATAAAATCCTTTCAGCGGTTTAGAAGAGAAATAACAGATAGACTGATAGACAAAATTTCGCATTTACAAAACTAGGAATTTCTCCGGTATCGTGAGTGCATTTACAAACATATAAACTCACGTACACAAACAACCAGACTGACACATCTATCTCAAGGCTATACAAATATTTGTTCCGTGCGGGCATCGAACGCGCGACACGCAGCGCAACAGGCGATCGCTCAACCACTGAGCCAACCGTGTCGTCTAAGAAAAAAATTGTGTACTTCGTTCCGTGATTGTCGGTGGTCAATTAAGGGCCTAGTAATCATAGTTAAGACTATGATTACGGTAACGATCAAAGGGTTTTTCAAAGTTGGCTCGAAATATTTCAATTTTTTTTTGTCTATTCTCAGTAGCCTTGTCTAACCGCATATTAACTTGAAGTATAGTTGTTTTTGTTTGTGTTAGCTAATAACAACTGCTGATACAAGATTCACAACAGATTAAACTGCTCTAAGACTCTATAATCTATTTGGGATAACATTAAACATTTAAATAATATCCTTTTACAGCCCGCTCAACCGATATTGACTTCTATTGCGTTGGTGATATGACAAATGGCAGTTGTATTAAATACTAAGTTTTGGTAACAGGTTTATGCTTTTTATGCCATCCTTATACTTACGGGATAGAACTCAAAATCGGTTGAACGGACTGTAAAAAGAGGTTGTAAAAATTTATAATTTTATTTCAAATGGAGTATAACGCTCTAGAGCTAGAAAAGTGTCATTCTAATTCTATCAACGATATCGTGAACTAAAAAGATGTAAACAAGAAGACAATCATGCTTTGCTGTCGGAGGATACATCTGGTTTTTATCACCCAGCTCGCGAATATGTATCCTCCGCCTGCACAGCATGCTTTTCTTCGGGCTTTTTGATTTTTTGATCTACCTTTAATTTTTATTTATAACTTTTCAATTAACATTTATGATTTCGAATTAGTTACATTTAAACATACAAGTATTTTATATTTTTGAAATCACCTCTTAAAACCCTTTACACACAAGGCGCCCAAAATTCGCCATTTTTCTATTTTCCAGTTTTAATGTAGCCAGTGACATTCGTAAGGTGAAGACGAATTGATTAATGTAAGAATCATCAAAATCGGCCAACGCGTTTAGTCTCTAGAACGCCACATAGGAACAAAGATACATACATAGACTGATCCTCCATCGGCAGTCGGATAAAAATAGCAACTGCGCAATGTATACTGTATTTAATAAAACTATATTTTTATGAATGGTACTTGATCGTAGAATACTATTGCAGGCTATTTGTCTAGAGACTCAGAAAGAAAAAACTGAAATTAGAATGAACGAACGGAATCTTCACATTCGCATCGCAATACAATAAAATCGGATCCTGATTCTGATCAAAAACACCTCTAATTTAACTTAATTTTACAACCTCTAATTTTACAACCGTTAGCTATGGGTACTATAAGGCTCTTGCAAAATATGTTTTTATGATTTTTCGTGGCATGCTGAATAATCCACAAATATTGGAATCGTTGGGATTGCTCGTTCCAAACAGGAGGCTACGGTTAGGACCTAGGGATGGGCTTTTTAAAGTCCCGGCAACACGTACAAATTTATTAAAGTTTGCACCAGTGATTCGAGCAATAAGAATATTTAATAGCATCTCTGCGTTTGGACATATTTTCTTGCTCTTTGGCGGAATTCGAGAGGGAAACACTGTGTTGTCCACTGTGAAACTTGTGCCTCTGTCTAGACCCGTTACTGGGACTGGCCAACTGGCAACGTATGACTACGTTTGTTAGCTTGGGTCTTACCTGTTAAAACAAATGTATGTGTTAATAAATAAAAATAACAAAAAAACAAAAATACTTTTGGACATTGTTTGTCGATTAGATGATATTGCGACTTGAATGTTATTGAAGTAGGTACGAGAATTGGAGGCCTTTTTCTGGTACTCATTTGTTATGAGATGGCTGTTCAATAGGTTTTTACTTAGATAAAGTACCTATAGATTTCGCGATAAAATGAGCTTGATTGATAGAGCGAGATCGCTAGTTGGCAGCCCCATGTAAATAATAAGGACAAAAGATTATTTTTTGTCTTTGTCACCATGGCCGGTTTCTGTTGTTTGTCAAACTAATATAATGGCAGGTTTGACAAACAAACTCGGTTTTGTTTGATTTTCTGTGATTTCGCGGTATTATGTGTTAATTGAGACAAGGAATTGGGTTATTTATAGATAATAAGTGTCAGTGCGATGGTGGGTTGTAGTGTTCTTGTTCTTGTTGTAACACCAGGACTAACTATTGCTGTCTCATGTGCGGCCACGCCAGTGCTTAATCTGTAGGTACTTTATCTAAGGTTGTAGTATTCTTGTTGTAACACCAGAACTAACTATTGTTGTCTCATGTGCGGCCACGCCATGGCGAAATCTATAGGTACTTTATCTAAGGATTTTTACGACTACGTAACGACTTGAGTTGAGTTGAAGGTTCGCTTGATGAGCATGCTGCTTTAGTACAAAATGTCATTATATCACTGATGGCGATGGTTGAAATGCCTAAATGTAATAGATTGATCACGTGACCACGGGGTCCCAGCGCTAAGAAAGAAAATTTGCTTCAAATAAATCTCACTAGATGGCGTGATATGCACCGATTTGTTATTGAATTGTGTACACAATTAACATTTTCTGGAATTGAACATAAATATTATATGTTTAATCAACTCTCCCAAGCACAAAATTATGGAATATTGGGCTCTTAATTCACAATTCAAAGATTATAATATGGATCATTTAAAATTGATCCCAATAGATGGCGCGGTTTTAAATTTCTTAGGCATTCCACTCGATTGTTTAAATTTGTATTGTAACACATTTTGGTGCCATGAAACTGTAAAAACGTGCAATAATACTATTAAAGAAATAGTCACTGTATTTAAAGAAAAAAATATTCACGAACCGAGTTTAGGTAGGTACCCTTTTACTTGTATGTCGCTGCTAACACCATCTATATATCGCCGTGGAACGGAACCGAACGCGTTCGATTTACAAAAAGTTATTTAATAGTTTAATCAGCCGAAAAACGCTAGTTACGTCGGCACGGTTTCTTTGTATGGGACTTAGATAAAGTACCTATAGATTAAGCCTTAAAATGAGATTGATTGATAGAGCGAGATGGCTAATTGCCAGCTCCATGTAAATAATAAGGACAAAAGATAATTTTTTGTCTTTGTCACCATGGCCGGTTTCTGTTGTTTGTCAAACTCTAATATAATGGTAGGTTTGACAAACAAACTCGATTTTTTTTTATTTTCTGTGATTTCGTGGTATTATGTGTTAATTGAGACAAGGAATTTGTGTTATTTATAGATAATAAGTGTCAGTGCGATGGTGGGTTGTAGTGTTCTTGTTCTTGTTGTAACACCAGAACTAACTATTGCTGTCTCATGTGCGGCCACGCCAGTGCTTAATCTATAGGTACTTTATCTAAGGTATGGGATAAGGCATCTGAGTACTAGTATTATATTATCTGTGACGTGACATTTCAATAGCCCTTCGCATTCCCATAACTTTTGAGTTTTTTCCAATCTCCATTGAGGCGGTTTTACTATAGAATGTCACTTGAGTATAAAGCCTAGTAAGTAGCCTATAAAGTAGGTAGATCCGGCTCAAAATAGCTGAATTGTTATGATATCTTAGCGTGGGAAAGTTTTCATTCACCTGAAACTGTGAAACAATAGACAACGGCAAAGGATGTACCTAAGTAGTTAGGTACAGACACTGTTGTCGGTCAAGAGGTCGTCCAATTGTCGAGGCGGTTATCAATGAGGGATAACGTTTTTGTGCTCACCAGTTGGCGCGTTATATGGTCCTTAAGAGGAAACGGGGCAGAGAGAGCCAACTGAATTTCCAAAGTAGGTAAAAAGTCTTAATTCGAGGTTTGGCTCTCGTCTCTTTCCTCCTCCAATATTGGACCAATTTAAAAGATATTCCATAAACTAGTAAAGTAAGATATATACTATGCCCCTATGTTTTCCTTTATATTTGTCAAATTTGTACAAAACCCCGCCTGCTTAAGAAGCGAGCTAAAAAGCTGTAAACAAGAAAAAAACATGCTGTGCAGTCGGAGGATCAGGGGGTCAGCCAGTTTGCGAATATGTATCCTCCGAATGCACAGCATGATTTTTTCTTGTTTACAGCTTTTTTTTTTAATAAAAGGAGGATAACATCTTCCGAAACATAAAACTCTATTTTAATAGAGTTAGCAGTGGTTGGTAAATGCCGTAACTATCATAATCTGCTTATTTGGCAAATATTCACAACAATAAAACAAATTTGACAAAATGAAATTTGACATTTTGAAGACCTAGCGCCCCTAGCGGAAAATTCAAACGCGGTAGCCTTCATTCCACAGAACAGATAAAAGAGGTGTGAAAAAGAGGCGTGTAGTTTATTTGTGTGCGTAATGAGCGTACGTATGGGACTCTTGCTTGTAGTGGAGTTAAAGAGTGGGAGACAAGTGGCGACACGCGTTCTAATACAAATCACGAACTATTTCCTTTCTAACCTCTTTTATCTGTTCTGTGCCTCTTCGAGTCCTGACTGTTACGTTATTAAAGTGAAGAGGGTATGTTTATTTCGCACAGTATGTAAGCACTACATCAACTACACTCCTGTTGAAATTATATCTGCCTGATGGCGCGATGCAATTAAAATTGTGTAGGTATGCGATATCTTTCGGATATCGCGTACACGTATTTTCTAAGAAAATTTCTATGGCTCCACTTCACAGTCGGCGATTATAGACGGTTCCACGCGAGTACGATTATGTGGAGGACTTAATCGCATGTAGTCGCCGATCATCATCACCATAAAAAGTTTTGAGGTAACACACATAAAAAAATACAGTCGGAATTGAGAACATCCTCCTTTCTTAAGTCGGTTAAAAAGCCCTGGTGTAAGTAATAATTGTTATTTTTGCTTGTTGTAGACAATAATGCGATTATGGGGGCTCGCTGCGCTCTCACTGCCCTGCTGGTGCTCACCGTGATAACTGTCGTGAGGGGACAGACTCAATACTATGGTAACTATGTCTAGCAACTACTTTTTATCAGCTGCACGCTTTGGCCAGTTATATAATTGTATGATCCGCCTAATCCTTCTTCAGTCTGACAGACATATTGCCAACATTAACATCGGTGATTCCTGTGCACAGAACAGAAAAAACGTCTGTGTTCCTGTGCTTTCTTTTCTTCCAAAACACAACTGTCCTTCTTTTTTGCATGTCTATACTAATATTATAAAGAGGAAAGATTTGTATTTATTTATTTAATAGTTTATGCACACAAACGTACAGAGGCGGACTTAATACCTTTATGCCTTGTATTGTTTGTAACGAATAAACTTAAAAACTGCTGAACCGATTCAAAAAATTCTTTCACCGTTGGGAAGCTACACTATCCCCGTTCCCCGGGTGACATAGGCTACTTTTTAACCTACTTACCAAAAAGGCGGAGGTTATTCGAAAAATTTTAATGTTTTTTGTCACCGATATCTACATCAATTATGGATCGATTTCGAAAATTCTTTTCTATTCAATTTTGAAAATCAAATTAAAATGAGACCAATTTTAAAATTGGTTCCATTTTAATTTGGTGAAGATCTGATGAGGACCCTCGGAGATATACAACAGAACTCTTCAATAAATAACGGCAAATCACTCGGGATTGATACAATCGCATGTCTGTTTAAAATGCATGTATACTTTGCGTTATGACACCGACCTCCAAAAATAAAGTAATTTTCACTTTGTAGTTTTCTTATTTGGAAGTCGGTAGTATATTTTTGTAAAAATGTTTTTTTTTTTATTTTTCGCTTTATAGTTGTACAAGATTTTAAATAATACTTACTATGGCAGACCTAAATTTTTGAATCGGGAGTGAGTTTAAGGATACCTTTTAATTTCTAGTTGCATTTAGCGACATAAATACTTGTGAAAATATCTAGCTTTTATGTGAATGCTACCACATATCAATTGCAAATCAAAACATTTTAAATCAGGTATACATACATAAACTCACGCCTTTTTCCCATGGGGGTAGGCAGAAACTACAGAATGCAACCTGCTACGATACTTACATACTACTTTTGCTTCACTCACATTCATACATCTAGTCATACAAGCACGCCGGTTATGAGTACTACACACCTGGCCTTTCTGCAGAACATCACCAATAAGGTCTATGTATGTATTTCTAGGGCGTTTCCATTTTCCATTTCCCGGCTTTTCCATTCACGTCTGCCTTGTAAATACCTTTCGTTAGTCGCCTTTTATTCATTCTCTCAACATGGTCAAACCGACGGAAACCGTTCCGTGGTCAAACCATTGAAAAGGACAAAAATTTAAAAGAGTATGCTAAGATTAGCATACTCTTTTAAATTTTTTGTCACTACTTACATCTTCTTTTAAACCACAAATTTGTCTTATTACATCATTCCTCAATCTTTCATTTAAAGTTACACTACACATACTTCGCAAGGAACGCATTTCTACTGCATTAATCCTATTTTAATGTCTTTTTTTCCATACCCAACCTTCGCTTCCATACATAAGCGTAGACACCAGCATGCTGTTGTGAACGTCGAGTCGACCCCCCGGAGACATCGACTTGCTGGTCACAACCGCATGTATTAGCACCATTCACTTTATTCCCTGCATTCACTCTCCTTTCCACATACTCTTTTCAATCTTTCCATCCCTTGTGAACATACTACCCAAATATACAAACTCAAATCAGGTATATCATGCAATAAATAAGTAGATAGCAAAAAAATAAATTACGATTTCATCTTTTTTGCGAGACGAGTCTAAGAACTTGTTAAACCTGTTAATTTCAATAACAAGAGCGATATCATTAGTATGATTCTTTTGACATCTTAATGTTAAAGGTTATTTTATCTAGTTTTTAGAAATAATACATACAAAACCACAATATACATATATTTGTGGTTTTTCTTTTCTAATTTTGTTTGGAAGCGACTGTCAGTGTCCACAGACAAATCTAAGTATACTTGAGAGCAAAACTATCGCACATACACCCTAAGTATTTTGTACTTACTTTTAATGCAGATTTTATTAGAAAATAAAGTTTATATTCAAATAATATTGTATGCCTCTTGAAGAACGGTAAGTTCTTGTTAGAAACTAAAATTAAGACGAGTTTACCTATAAAGTCGACAGTTTCTGACGCTTTATCCAAATCTACTTTCTTAAATAACATTAGCATAATTGGGTTGTTGAATTTAAAAAAAAGTCCGACTTTTAAAATTTATTTTGAAACTTTACATATCATAAATTATATTGTCGTTGCAAAAATCTCTTAAATATTTTTTTTCAATTTATTATAAGCAATTGAAAATCGATAAAATTTTAAAAAGAACCACCTGTCTACGAACGGGCCATGATTGGTCGCCATGTTGGTGACGTCATAACGTTCAAGGAATTTCACCATAGTACAGTGTCACGTAAATTGACTAAAAATATCCGAAAATTAGTGCACAAATATTATTTATAACAGCAAATTTTATTTAGACATGTGTGATAAAGGATTCATAGAGGCAAATTTCGAAAAGATATCCATCTGATGGACGGTTTGGAAAAATTGAGCATAAGTAAAGTAGTCGTAATGAATATTACGTGATGGTGGACCGCGACCGGTGTTTGTCATTGTTGTCCATTGTACACATTACATTTAGAAACATAATTGTCATAATGTAATTGTTGTTACATATGGGTAGGTGATATTCGTGTAAAATAAAAAGCTAACAAACACGATTGGCGCGCAACTTCGACTTTAGATATCAAAAAAATATTATACAACCCGAAATCTGTGGAGCCTTTATTTTTATTTATTTTTTGCATAACATCCTTAAAATTTTCGGTATTTTTAATAATTTGCATATCCCTTTATAATATTAAACACAAATATCTATATAATATAATTACAAACAGTAAAAAACTTTGTAGAACAAAAACGTGAAAATATTAATTCGGTACATTTTCAAATATCTCTTAAATGCGTCGACCGATTTTCACAATTCAAACAGAAATAATAGTTTTACGCCTATATCCGTCATTTAAAATTAAAATAATGAATATATCTCCATAAACAAAAAATCATGTTTTCAAGTTACGTAATTATACAAAAATGTCAACTTTGCTCGAAAGTTCCCTTAAAAATTTACTTTTCTCAATCTTTAATGATCAAATTAAGAAATTAATCAGAATCTAATACTAAATTAGAACAAGATAACAACATAATTAACATATTCTAATTGGAATCTAGTTAGACATAGAACATTTCTCAAAACTTTAGTACAGTTTGCTAGGTTGGGTATTGCGCGAATCACATAATAATGGGGAGTTATTTGTAATATTCGTACATAATGATGCGAAGCAAGCACGATAACTTTTAAGGTTCGATATTTATGATCAATGTATTCGATATTCATCAATATATTGACGATAATAACAAGATGGAATTGGTTATAAGTCAAAACACAGTATAAGCTATGTGCCACAATGAGTAGAAATGAACGTTGTGACGTCACACGGGCTCGGCTTTGTTCGGAAAACTGTCGGGGTGTTTTCGGTACTGGATTCAAAAAAAATATTTTCGATTGGATTTTACTTTGTAATTACAATGAAAAAAAAAAACTAAAAATAGTTTTGTATGAAAACTTATATATGATCTTTTCATTTATTACAAAAAAAAAGTTGATTCAACAAACCAATTGTGTTGATAATTCGAAAACATGTGAGATTTACCAACCCGCATTGGGCCCACGTGGTGGATTTAGGCCCATTACATCTCTCACAGAGAGGATACCTGTGTCCCAGCAGTGGGAAATTTTATAAGGCTGATAATGATGATGAATTGTGTTGATCGTTGCTGATTGTGTATTGTTGTGATATCAAACGATTTCAAGATTTTCAAGTGAAGTTTCTTATCGTTAGATACTGAAAAATGGACACTACACACGCGGAAGCTGCTCAGGTTGTTGTTCTAAGAAAGCCTGTGTGTGTCAGTGTAATAGTTTTTCTCTCAAGTGTAAATAAGGCAAGTTCCTCCATCTGTGTGAAAACCAAGCGTGCCACTTTTTCACACACAATTTAAGAACAAAACTTACCGATGCAAAAAAACGTTTCCTTTGTCACGGCGTCCTTTTTACCCGACTGCCGAAGGAGGGTAATGTGTTTATCAGTCTATGTATGTTTGTTCCTATGTGGCGTTCTAGAGACCAAACGAGTTGGTCAATTTTGATGATTCTTACGTCAATCGATTCGTATTAACCCTGCGAGTGTCACTGGCTACATTAAAATTGGGAAATAAAAAAATGTCGGATTTTGGGCTTCCGGGGTCTTTGTTCCCTGATAGCTACAACCTTGGGGTCTTTAAGTCAAGAGTGAATAGGTTTCTTCTAGGCAAGCGTGCTTCACCGTAGACCACATCATCGCTTAACATCAGGCGAGATAGTGGTCAAACGCGAGCCTATAAATTATAAAAAAAAAGAAAAAAAAAAAAAACCATATTGTGGGGCACCAATTTTTTTTTTGTTCGGAACCCATCGTGTGGGGTATCAAAATAAAGGGTTTTAAGAGGTGATTTCAAAAATATATAACACTTATATGTTTAAATGTACCTGATTCTAAAAAATAATTAACTAAAAAGTAGTAAATAAAAAAAGTTAATTAAACAAGAAGAAATTTATGCTGTGCAGTCGGAGGATACATATGCGCGAGCTGGCTGACCAGAAGCGGATGTATCCTCCGACTGCACAGCATAAATTACTGCTTGTTTACGTCTTTTTAGTTCGCTTTTTAAGCAGTCGGGTTTTTGATTTTTTTAATTAACTTTTTTTTTTTGTAGCTTAACTTTTACAGCTCAATACGAGATAATTAGGCATTTATCTAGCTTTCGGTTGGTGTTGGGTGCCGATAGCACTAAATGAAACAGCTCAAATCAAAGTAAGAGCATGGTCTCAGTTTTACACATTTTTATCAAACGCGAAGTAGTACATTCGCGACATATATGGCGTTGTCAATTTCACTCCCTAGGCACTTCTCCCAGCGTCCGTCACCAAAACCCGAGGTGGCGGCGCGTAGTGTTCCACGCGAGCCACTCTTAGACGTCGCGGGGGAGTCACTGGGTTTGCGGAAGGATCGTACGTACTCGCGACCTCCGGCGTACGTGTGATGGAACACCGGGGTGGATTATAGTTAGTACGAGTCTGACAGATCCCTCCACCCCCTCCAGGGCGGAGGACAACAAATGAGGATTTTCTACCCCGGAACAAAAATAAAGGCACCTGTCCCACCGCCGACAATCAGCGAGAAGCGAGTAGAGCTAGAAACTAAACACGAGTTGGTGAGTAATGAGAAGGAAGTGTGTAGTTCTGATAGTTTTGTCGCTCAGCTATAAGCGAGTACTCTTGAGCGACGGATTACTCGCAACACTCGGGCGGCCAGCCCTGCGCAAAACTGCACGCTTTGGTTGGTTTAGTTCTGAGTTTCTGACCGCCAGCGACCATCACTAAGCGTAGTGGTGAGAGAGTTATCGTCGGCAGTGTGAACAGCCAGCAATCAACTAATATAATACATGTGTCTCTTTACGCGCCGCCACCTCGGGTTCTGATGTGTGAGTGGTGACGGACGCTGGTAGAAGTGCTTAGGGCGTGAAATTGTCAACGCCATATATGTCGCGAATGTAGTTTATACATTATATTCAAACGCAAAGTGCGTTTGAAATACATTATTTTCAAAAGCAAAGTGCATTTGAAAAAAATGTGTAAAAGTGAGACCATGCTCTTACTTTGATTTGAGCTGTTTCATTTAGTGCTATCAGCACCCAACACCAACCGAAATCTAGATAAATGCCTAATTATGTCGTATTGAGCTGTAAAAGTTAAGCTACAAAAAAAGGACGCCGTGACAAAGGAAACGTTTTCTTGCATCGGTAAGTTTTGTTCTTAAATTATGTGTGAAAAAGTGACATGCTTGGTTTTCACACAGATGGAGGAACTTGCCTTATTTACACTTGAGAGCAAAACTATTACACTGACACACACAGGATTCTTAGAGCAACAACCTGAGCAGCTTCCGCGTGTGTTTCTTATCGTTAGATACTGAAAACTGGACACTAGTTTTCAGTATCTATCGATAAGAAACTTCACTTGAAATCGTTTGATATCACAACAATACACAATCAGCAACGTTCAACACAATTCATCATTATTGTCAGCCTTATAATGTTGGGAACATTATAAGGCTGCTACTGGGACACAGCCAGCGATCAACTAATATAATATGTGTCTCTTTTATTGACACAGGATCTATATCTTTTGTCCGTTTCTTCAGCGAGTAAATAGTCGATAGCTAGCAACAACAACATGCCAACGTGTCTTCTTCTTCCACACTTCTCTTTTAGTCTCCATCTCACTATTCACCCTCTTTCTAGACATATATATCTTTCACATAATCCATATAGGAACTGTAACTTTGCCACATTCCAGAAGCCTTTTTTGTCTGTTTAGTAATCTACTCAAGCAGGTTATTTTTACGTATTAATAAATTGTGGATAAGTTGTCTTCTTTTTGCGAAGACACAATGATTTGTAATTTAGTGGTCTTTAAATACTTGTCCAAGTGTGGAATTTATCCTTATCGAACTCGGACGAGTCACTTTATCATTATTTACCTAGCTTAAATAAAAGTAGCTGGGCGCCCACTGGCACCGGTGGAAATAGAGAAAACGACGTTTTCTAAAAATGAAACCTAGCTAGATCGATTTATCAAACCCCCTGCATACTAAATTTCATTGAAAATCGTTGGAGCCGAGTCCGAGATTCAGATTATATATCTACAAGAATTGCTCGTTTAAAGATATTAGAATTATAAAAAAAAAAAAACAATATCGGTCCCCAAATGACGGGGATATCGGTGAAAATAAATTTAAAAAAACATGTAGTCGAACATAGAACCTTCTCCTTTTTACCCAACTGCCGAAGGAGGGTAATGTGTTTATCAGTCTATGTATGTATGTATGTATGTATGTTTGTTCCTATGTGGCGTTCTAGAGACCAAACGCGTGGGCTGATTTTGAGTGTTCTTACGTCAATCGATTCGTCTTAACCCCGCGAGTGTCACTGGCTACATAAAAATTGGAAAATAGGAAAATGGCGGTTTTTGGGCGCCATATTGTGGGGGCCCAAATTTTTTTTTTCTTCCAAACCCATCGTGTGGGGTATTTAAATAAAGGATTTTAAGTGGCAAAATCAAAAATATATAACACTTATATGTTTAAATGTACCTAATTCGAAAAAAAAAATAACTAAAAATTTATAAATAAAAAAAGTTAATAAAAAAAATAAAAAAACCCGACTGCGTCAAAAGCGAACTTAAAAGACGTAAACAAGGAGAAAATCATGCTGTGCAGTCGGAGGATACGTCTGGTTTTGGTCAGGCAGCTCGCGAAGATGTATCCTCCGACAGCACAGCATGATTTTCTCCTTGTTTACGTCTTTTAAGTTCGCTTTTCAAGCAGTCGGGTTTTTTGATTTTTTTAATTAACTTTTTTTTTGGTAAGTCCGTTAAAAAATAGGTAGTGGGAATCAGAGATGAGAGACGCACGGCACCGCTCGATGTGGGGACACTTTGGGGGAGGCCTTTATTCAGCAGTAGATGTCTTTTGACTGACATGATGTTGATGAGGTTCCTATTCATGTTTCTCTCGTTTTTACCCGACTGCCGAAGGAGGGTAATGTGTTTATCAGTCTATGTATGTATGTATGTATGTAAGTATGTATGTATGTATGTATGTAAGTATGTATGTATGTATGTATGTTTGTTCCTATGTGGCGTTCTAGAGACCAAACGCGTGGGTCGATTTTGATGGTTCTTAGGTCAATCGATTCGTCTTAACCCCGCGAGTGTCACTGGCTACATTAAAATCGGAAAATAGAAAAATGGCGGTTCTTGGACACCATATTGTGGAGGGCCAAATTATTTTTTTCTTCCAAGCCTGTCGTGTGGGGTATCAAAATAAAGGTTTTTAAGAGGTGATTTCAAAAATATATGACACTTATGTTTAAATGTACCTAATTCGAAAAACAATATAACTAAAAAGTTATAAATAAAAAAGTTAATTAAAATATATGAATCATGCTGTGCAGTCGGAGGATACGTATTCGCGAGCTGGCTGCCCAAAACCAAACATATCCTCCGACTGCACAGCATGATTTTCTCCTTGTTTACGTCTTTTTAGTTCGCTTTTCAAGCAGTCGGGTTTTTTGAATATTTTAATTAACTTTTTTATTTTCTGAACCACTTTGTCCAGGTACTTACTTATTCGTCTTCAATAGCTTGCCCTTATTTCAATTAAAATGTGTTTGGTGCAGCATGCCTTCTTTTTACTCGCGTGCCGAAGGACGTTAATGTGTTTATCAGTCTATCTATGTATGTTTGTTCCTATGTAGCGTTCCAGAGACCAAACGCGTTGACAAATTTTGATGATTCTTACGTCAATCGATACTTCTTAACCTTGCGAGTGTCACTGGGTATATTAAAATTGGAAAATATAAAATAGGCGGATTTTGAGCGCCATATTATGGGGGCCCAATTTTTTTCTCTGCCAAACCCATCGTTTGGGGTATCAAAATAAAGAGTTTTGAGAGGTGATTACAAAAATGTATAATATTTATATGTACCCAAAACGAAAAAAAATAACTAAAAAGATATAAATAAATAAAGTTAATTAAAAAAATCAACACATCAGGATACATCTGGTTTTGGTCAGCCAGCTCGCGCATATGTATCCTCCGACTGCACAGCATGATTTACTTCTTGTTTAGGTCTTTTTAGTTCGCTTTTTAAGCAGTCGATATTTTTGTTTTTTTGTAATAACATTTTTTTCTATACTTTTCTAGTAGACGTCAATCAATATACACCCTTTTTCTAGCCGTATCATCTTCAACATACTCCTTTTGGTCTTTACCTACTCTTAAAGGCATCCACATCCCTACGTCTCCTAACGCATGCCATTATGTGTCTAAAAAGCGTTATAAACTGCTTCCGTAAGAGAAACACCGGTTAAAAGTTTCAAAATTAAGCGTCTATTTTAAGTACCCTCAAATAACCCGATAAATGAGAGCCCACTTGATATCATTTTACATCACTGATACTTAAAACAATCCATAACATAGCTTAGAGAGTATTAGGACTTTTGGAAATAACAACGCAGAGTTTACACGTGGAATTTTATTTAGGTGAAACGACGATAGAAAAATTACATGTAGCTTCCATGACGTTCAGTTGCAGAGAGAGTTGCCAGAGTAACAACTTAAAATATCCTTAAATCAAACATTAAGTGTTGCCACTTAATACAGCATCTTTAACACACCCCCTCAACACTTAATTTTTGATTAAGTACTTATCCCAATACAGCTCTACATGTATAGCACTTAACAATATCAAAGATAGCTTTCCCTTAATTACAAAATGGACACATTGACCTTAATACAATTACAAACATCCAGCCCCTTAAGTTAACTTTCAGTTACATATCACCCCCTCAATGTAAAAACTATTTTAAAACCTTACTTCTAAGTTTAACATACAACTGTCTACCTAATGTCTTAGTAAACATATCTCCAAGATTATCAGTACTACTAACATAGGATAAACTTATATAACCATCATTTAATTTCTCTACAATAAAGTGATATTTTATATCAATATGCTTAAGCCTCTTATTACTGAAATTGTTTTCTGCTATTTTGATTACACTCTGGTTATCCTCATAAATCTTTACTTCCAATTTAAATCCAAAATCTAATAACAAATTTCTTAACCAATATGATTCAACAATACCTAAACACAGTGCTACATATTCTGCCTCAGTGGATGACAATGACACACATAATTGTTTTTTAGTACACCAAGATATTACACAATCAAATACCTTAAATATATATCCGGAAGTAGATTTCCTATCCTTTGTGTCTCCACCCCAATCAGCATCAACATAAGCCTCCAATTTATCATTACCATTACATTCAAACACCAATGACAAATTTACTGTACCTTTCACATATCTCAATACATGCAGTAAACATTTTAATAGCAACATACTAGCACAGTGCTGATACCTACTCAAGAAACCAATTGCAACACACAAATCAGGCCTTGTAGCATTAGAAGCATACAATAAATTTCCAATTATTTGTCTACATTTAAATTCAATTTCTTTATTTTCAGACATTTCCCTTCTTAACAATTCAAACTTAAAATTTTGATCAATAGGTAAATTACAAGGTTTACAATCAGACATCCCATACTTTCTTAATACTTTTAACAAATACTCTTTCTGGTTTATAACAGTCTTTCCTTTTTCTACATCCTGCTCAATGCTTATCCCTAAATAGTTACAAGCCATACCTAAATCTTTCATAGCAAAGTTCTTGCATAACTTCTCCTTGAACTTTCTGATCTGACTGTCACTATCACTGAAATATAGCAAATCATCAACAAAAATAAGCACATAAATAAAATACTCCCTACAACATCTAAAGTACAAACATGGATCATTCTTTGATTTTAGGAAACCATCACTACACATAAAATCATTAAACTTTCTGTTCCAATATTTAGGACTTTTCTTCAATCCATATATAGATTTGTTTAATTTACCTATACCGCCATCAGGTAGTTTCATGTACACAGGCTCATCAATGTCACCATAAAGAAAGGCTCCTGTGACATCCATTTGGTATACTGGAAGTTTCTTTCTGATTGCCACAGCCAACAAAGTACGGAATGTAGTTAAACTAGCAACGGGGGCATAAACTTCTGCACCATCCATATCAGTCTGCTCAAATCCCCTAGCAACTAATCGGGCCTTGTATTGGATTTCTTGGTTAGGATTTTCTTTTATCCTGAAAACCCATTTGCTATTTATTGCCTTTATTCCCTTAGGCAACTCCACTACTTCAGTCCATGTATTATTTTCTTTTAATGTAGTTATTTCTTTGTTCATGGCTTCTATCCAATTTTCTCTGTCTTTACACTCTGTGGCTTCCTTAAAAGTACTGGGTTCATTATGCATGCTTATAAAACCAACCTCATAATCATTCAACCAGTTAGGTACTTTTCTAGAGCGTGTTCTATTTGTATTTACCGAGGTTCCTGGCATACTTTTTGTTACATTTTGAATTTCTTCATCTTCTTCTAAAATTTCCTCTTGTACATAATCCTCTACTTGCATCATATTGTCATTTACCCGACAATCTTCAAATTCTACACTTCCTTCCATATCACTCTCAGACTGGTATTCTTCATTGTTCAGATTTTCTTCTATATCTAGAGATATACATTCTTCTTCTTGCACTTCTCTTTCAGGTTTATCATGTTTCTTTACAAATGTAACATCTCTCACTATTTCCACTTCATTCTTCTCTGGAAAATAGATCCTAAACCCTTTAGTGTTTTCTCCGTAACCTACAAAAATGCCTTTTCTTCCTTTCGCATCAAATTTCCTCCTTTTTTCTTTCGGTATGTGTGCAAATACTTCACTACCAAATACATGTAGACCATTTACATCAAATTTCTTTCCTGACCATGACTCAAAGGGTGTTTTTCCTTCTTCTTTGCTATGGTAAGTTCTATTCAGAGTGAACACAACCATGCTAACCGCTTCAGCCCAGAATACTTTGTCCATTCTTTTTGCATGCAACAAAGTTCTTGCTCCTTCAACTAAGGTCCTCATATCCCTTTCCGCCTTTCCATTTTGCTCTGGACAATAAGGTACTGTAGTCTCATGTGTCACTCCATGCTCTGCCAATAAAGTCTTCATTTCTGTGTTCACAAATTCTGTACCATTATCACTACGAAGTGTACAAACTGTATTGTTAAATGTTTTTGCCTTCCTAATAAATTCTTTGATCTTTTCAACGGTTTCTGACTTGTTAGTTAAGAAATAGACTGTCCTATAGTTTGAGAAATCATCCTTTAACAAAAGAAAATATCTTGACCCTCCTATTGATTTTATTTCCATCGGCCCACACAAATCAGCATGCACCAACTCGCCTGTTTTGCTTGTAGTACTTCTACTGCTATCAAATGGTGATCTATGTTGTTTGCCTTGCACACAAGCTGTACATGTGTCTATTGATGATTCACTAAAATCAATATTATTTTCTTTCAAAATGCGTTTAACTTCCCTATAATTCTGATGCACTAACCTCTCATGCCACTCACTCAACTCCAGTTTAGCTACATTAGCCTGCAAAAACTCTGTCTTAAAATCCATGACATACAGCTTTGAACTTGTTTCCTTATTAGCAATAGCACATACCGTATTATTCTTTGAAAATACACACTTATCATTTGTCATACTTACTTGAAAACCATTACATACCACACTACCTACAGAAAATAGATTAACCTTCAATTCAGGAACATGCAATACATTATTTATCGAGCAATGGACATATTCGTCACCATCAAATGCCATCATATTAATTTTTCCTGTACCTAGAGCATTTAGTTTTCGTCCATCACCTATAATTACTGCTTTAGGAGTGGATAACCTCTCATATTCACAAAATAATTCTTTTGAATGAGTCATATGGTGACTTGCACCGCTGTCTACCAACCACTTTTTGTCTAATAAACTATCACTTGCGCTAACTAAAACTGTGGACACAAAAGCATTTTCTTTTTTCTTACTGTCTTTGTTACTAATATCCTTCGTATTATTTTTATTTACTTTACATTCCTCCTTAAAATGACCTGGCTTGTTACAGTTAAAACAAACATTTTTAAGCTTGCAATCTTTCTTAAAATGACCTGGCTTGTTACATAAAAAACATTTATAATTACCTTTATTTTTGCCTTTCTGACCTTTGGAAAACAATGCTACACTTTCTTCTGACTTATTACTACACTTATTATTTAGCCGTTCTTCTTCTACTAAGAGCCGTGCCGTCAAATTGTCTATAGTCTGTTTTTCTTCTGCACACGATTCCCACGCACTAACAAAGTGAGCATACCTTTGTGGAAGTGACATGATGATCTTCGACATTGCCATCTTATCGGTTACAGCTTCTCCGAGTCGTCTCAAGGTCTGCTGCTGCTCCTGCACCTTGGAAATAAATACCGCGACACTCATGTCATCTTCAAATTTCAAGGCAAAAAATCGTTGCTGTTGTAGCATCAGTGATGTTTCTCCACTTCTTTCATATATACTGTGCAGTCGGCTCCACACCTCACTTGCTGTCTGACATGTAATTACGTGTTGTAAAACTGGTTCAGCCAATCTAGTTACAATTGCGCTCATCGCCTTTATATCTTTAGCTGCCAACGCCTGCTCGGGCTCCGCTGACGCCTGCTTGGGCTCCGCTGACGCCTGACCGCCATTTTCCGGTTTGACATGCGAACGCGTCGCAACTTCGTATAAACCTTTTTCTCGTAAAATCACAGCCATCTGAAATCGCCAGACGCTCCAGTTTTTCGCTCCCTCCAACCTTACCACGCCGTGTGTTTCCATCGTCTTGATTTCGTAAAACAAACCGCGTGACGCCAAAAATGCCGGCCGCCACCAAGATGCTTTTTGCTTGTCGATACACACGACCAAGCTCCGTCAATCAGAAGACAATCTTCACCTAAATACGGTTACGGGTCTGGGCCCATAACCTATTAGGACTTTTGGAAATAACAACGCAGAGTTTACACGTGGAATTTTATTTAGGTGAAACGACGATAGAAAAATTACATGTAGCTTCCATGACGTTCAGTTGCAGAGAGAGTTGCCAGAGTAACAACTTAAAATATCCTTAAATCAAACATTAAGTGTTGCCACTTAATACAGCATCTTTAACAGAGAGATTGCTGTGATTAGGAGAAAAAGTTATTCTTATTTATATTGAAAATTTTCGGGTGGCCCTTATTTTGTTTTGAGTAGAGTATATTTAAATCCCCATCTCTTTCTTTTTGCAGACATCCTACAAGGTCTTCAACAATTGTTCCAGCCGTACCCAGGCAATGATTTCAACGGAAATCAATTCAACAATGGGGCAACCAGAGCCCCCACACTCAAGCAGACGAACAGACAAGAAAGCAAGAAGAAGACTGTAGTACAGAGACATCAGAACGAGGAAAGACGTACAAAGAAACCTCCTCCGACCAACCAGTATGACTATGTCTTCGCCACAACAGAAAAACCAAGTCGGAAAACGACGAAATCTAACTCTAGTCAAAATAATTCTAGGAGTTTTAACAATAAGAATGAATTTAGCAATATACTTTTTGGAGAATATTATAATCCTTATGAAATAACTACTAAAGCACATAGAAATAGACCGAAGACTACAATTACTACTGAAGCTAGTTACTATTTAGATGCGAATAGAGGAACAACACAAAATGTTTTCGGAAACAACTTCAATGTGGCTAGACCAGTAACTGAGAATGTGTATGAAAATGTTAACAACAGAGAATCTTTTGCTGTTAATAATCAACCTAGACCTGCTAATGTGGTCAACAATGGAGCTAGTATTGACTTTAACAACAATTTTGCTGGCAATGCAAATAACAGACCTCAAAATGACAGGAATAGAGGTAACAATAACAATCAAGGAACGTTGAACACTGATTCCAACTTGAATTATCCAAGTATATCAGCTAACGACAGAAATTTTAATGGTTTCCTAAATACAGACAATAATCCAGGCTTTAATTTTGGTAGTAACACTGAAGGGAATGGATTTAACAGACCTACTAATGGAGAAGGACCTTCTAACGTTGGGAATGTAGGCATTGATTATAACAATAGAGGAACGGCGAATTTAAATTCGAATGATCGAGTAACTACAAATAATAATAGAGACACTTCAAATAATAATAATAGAGGGACATCAAATAATAATAATAGAGGGACTTCAAATAATAATAATAGAGGAATATCAAATAATAATAATAGAGGAACTTCAAATAATAATAATAGAGGGCCTTTAAATAATAACAATAGAGGAAGTTCTAATTTTAATACTAATACCAATAGGCCTGCTACCAACAACAATTGGGGTAACCAAGGCAACAGCAACAACTTCAATCAAGGTGGCTTCTACTTCCCAGACGATCCCATAGTCAACCGACCAGGAGTTGTACCAGCCCCTGTGAATGTCAATCAGCCACCCATCACTAATAGACCTGTGACCACCAATAATAACTTTGACTTCAATAGACCGTCTGACACCAGCTCTGCAACATTTACTGACCAAAGGAATCGTGAACCGGAGATCCTGATCGGACCTGACGAAGATGATATGAGTGAATGGCAGAAGAGACGGTTTGAAGATCAGGCTGAAAGGAGTGAGTATACTTTTTTAACGGTTTAGTATATTTTATCAGGGCTCTGTAATTTAAAACAATAGGGAATACCTATGCATAATTATTTTTTGTTGTTTGACCAGTTTATCGATAATTATAATTTAAAAAAAAAATTGTAAAGTAGAATCAAAATGGTCGAAAAACCATAGAGAACTAACGGTTTTAAACAAATATATCAGGGGGATAACCATAAGAACTTTGAGCAAGGTTATATTGCCAGTGTGCGTTAAGGCGCTAGTATGCCCCAATGGCCTTGAGCATCCCGGCGAAGCTAAACTCACACACCGGCACGGCTCACGCATACATAGCGAGCGCGGACTGCGATCAAAGAGTATGCGTGGACGCAGAGATGCGACTAACAGGTTGCATTCTTGCCTACAATTCCGTAAATAAATATTAAGTTTTACTAGACATTATTTTTATATAATGTAGGTCGAACAAGTAAAACAAAATAGGTTACATTAAAACTCTACTTACGTACCTACAGCCCCCGTACCATGACGTGTCAAAACTATCATGCTTCGACAGTTTATTTTGAGTGTCCCTCGACCGGCAAGCGAACATTTATGGCACCCGTTTTAATATTTTTCTATTGTGTCTGTAATTATGCCGGCTGAGTTAGCACAGTCAAAATAAACTGGCTCTGAGCTTACGGTCGGCTCCTGATGTTTTAAGTTATTATATTCGTTTAAAAATAATAAGTAGGTCATCATCTTCCTGCCCTTGTCCCATGTTACTTGGGGTCGGCGTAACACGTTTTCTTCTTTCACACCGTCCTGTCCCCCGTCACGCTATCACTGACTCCCTTTTCTTTCATATCACTCCTCACACCTAGTCCATCCATCTTTTCTTTGGCGGTCCCCTTCCTCTCCATCCATCCACATTTATATTCATAACTCTTTTAGTAACATGCGTTTCATCCCTCCTCATTAGATTACCATACCAGGACAAACGATTTCCTTTCAACTGTTCTGTCACAGGCGCCACTTTCAAACTGCCTCTAATATTATACCTACTTCCATCTCAACATTCTCATCTCTGCTACATGCAATCTCTTTTCATCCATCTTTTTCACAGCCCAACATTCTGATCCATACAGATGCAGATACAGATGCATGGTTCTGCAGTGGCGTAGCTAGGGGGGTTCCGGGGTGACACGTTTTTTAATGATAAATAATTTAGGTTTGAAGTTATTTTAATCAAGTTATCCCAACAAAATAATTTAATTTATCAATTGAGATTATATAAAAATGCACGTATTATTTGAAATAAATGTTAACAAGAAATTATTTACTCTGACCACACATTAGACCATGACTTTTTTTCCAGTGTAGTGGGGTTGTGCAGACAAATACATTGCTTTTGGCAAACACTGAAGAATTGAAATTAGCTGTATCGAAATTTACTGGTTTTTATGATGAGATATCAGAAACAGAACTCCTTTTAGAGATATCGAGGTTGAGAAGACATTTAAAAGCGGCCAAAAACATTGGCAGTTTCTAGCTGGGTGACTCTAGACCTCTTGAAATTCATCGTGGAATGGGACTTTACAGAATCTCTTCTGAATCTTATGGTCGCACTAAAGTTATTTATGTCAATTTGCGTATCACTGAGAGGAGTTTCAGCAAACTAAAATTAATTAAAAATTACTTGCGGGCAACATACCCAAAACAGACTTAACAATCTTGGCATATTAACAATAGAACATGAGGTAACACAAAATATAAATTTTGATGATATGATTGCCGAGTTTACAGCTGTTAAAGCTCGGAAAAAGAGATTTTAGTGCTTGTACTTAGATTAGTATAAACAAATGTAGGTATAAGTAATTAGTAACTATTATTATCAAAATTTCTATTGTAATTATGAAAGACTTATTTGTAATAATTAAATAAAAACATACTATACGTTTATTGAATGTTTATTCATTTAAACAGATTTCATTATTGGGTGACACCACAATTATGCGCACCGGGTGCCACCCATGCTAGCTACGCCACTGACAGTGTGACAGGTCTAATCGCGGACTTGTAAATTTTCCCTTTTTACCCGACTGCCGAAGGAGGGTAATGTGTTTATCAGTCTATGTATGTATGTATGTTTGTTCCTATGTGGCGTTCCAGTGACCAAAGTGACCAAAAAATTGTAAGATAGAAAAATGGCCGATTTTAGGCGCCCTAATGTGGGGTCCCAATTTTTTTTTTCTTCCTATCTCATCGTGTGGGGTATCAAAATAAAGGATTTCAAAAATATATAATACTTATATATTTCTATGTACCAAATTCGATAAAAAGTAACTAAAAAGTTATAAATAAAAAAAAGTTAATTAAAAATATCAAAAACCCGACTGCTTAAGAAGCGAACTAAAAAGACGTTAACGAGAAGAAAATTATGCTGTGCTGTCGGAGGATACATCTGGTTTTGGTCAACCAGCTCGCGAATATGTATCCTCCGACTGCACAGCATGATTTTCTTCTTGTTTACGTCTTTTTAGTTCGCTTCTTAAGCAGTCGGGTTTTTGATTTTTTTAATTAACTTTTTTTTTTAACTTTAAAAATACTAAGTAGGTAATTTAACATTCTTACCCCGTACTCACAATTTTAGAAATTATTTAATTTTAATCATTTGCATAGACTGTAATTACTGACTTACATAAAAACCGGCACAGTGCGGGCCGGACTCACGTACTGTGGGTTCCGTATAAACATATTAATATAAAATATTAAATAATGGGTTCTAATGATAAATACCCCACATGCTTATGTGGATTTTTCTTGGATTCATCATGTGATTTTTTTTGGATCCCATAATTAAAATGATTACCTATAATGTTTCCATATTTCTAAGTGAGTTTTTAGCACACATTAGTGACATATAAGTTGTGTCGTACTTTACCCAGTTTTAGCAACGTTAGTGGTAACAGTTTATTACTCAATACTCTCTATATAAGGTTACAAATAAAACACTGTTATTCTAAAAATCTGTAAATTTTAATACTCTTGTACGGTTTTGTTCTGTCTCTCTCTCAAATCTCGAAAACTGAGGTTAAGCAATATGAAACTTTGTGAAAGTGTTTTACAGGAGAGTACTACATGTAAAAAATATCCGTTATGTATATTATAATCCGTTGCGTGGTTTAGAAGTTAGCATTATGATTTATTTACACAATGCACAATATAAATAAAAAGTATTTACAAATTCGCATAAAAAAGTAGTCCACAAATAAATAAAAATAAAGCGTCCACGCGCACGATTACGTAGGGTCCTCTGCGGCGAGCGAGCTAGTCTGTGAACGCACACTAATACACAATCTAAGTAAATATTTGCACTAACACGTGCGAATGCGCTTAGTCGGACGAAAGTGCGGCGGAGCAGCGAGCGACACAGCCTTCCCGTGCCAATGCTAATGCGCTACTGGCTTCGCCCCCGTAGAGAGTCAGAATATATACATTGGACCTTACTTTGCAAGACTTTCTTTGCAAAATATTGATTGATTTAAATAAGCAAAGTACCATCTAAAGAAACTCTAAATACCAATCTGTCTATCTAAAAATATTTTTAAACATACAAGTCGTTTTGGAGGAGTTTCAAAAAGTTGCGAAAAAATATCGTGTTGTTAATTATTTTTTTAAAGCAATACTATATGTACGAGCTACGCTGTACATTGACCCTAACTAATACGTCCTACTTACAGTGAAACGTTGCAGTTTGTTTAACTCAACATTAATTGTACATTATTACATTATAACATGTTATTTTTAGTAGCAATAAAACCTTTATACCAATCGGTTGTTTACTCATTTATCATAACAGTTCAACATAACATTTCTACATACAACATCAACATAACATTTTCACTGTTGGGAGTTACGCCCCAACATATGGTCCTTCGAGCAATTTAGTGTTGTGTAATTTACATCTTTTACGGTCGCGAATCGGTTGGACTGGTCTCTCAGAAGCGAGTCGCCCCAGTAACCAATTGAGAAGGCGCATACCGTAGAGGAAAAGGTTGCACAATACGAAGAACCAAGAGTGTGGAGCAACAGTCAACGCTCGAAACAGAAGAGTTCATTTGAAGTCAACAAGAAAAACAACAGAACATCATGTCGGCAGCTGATTTCTACCAGAAACAGAACGAACTCTACGACGGCATAAAGAAGATCGGTATAAATATCAAGAAGGATGGTTGGGACAGAAAGAACGCTGACTACTTCAAACGCCGTAAGGCAATGCTGGAAAACTTGTGGTCAGAATTTCAGTTCAATCACGACCGCCTGCCCACGGAACAAAGTGTAAGTCATCCGTACTTTAGTAATGACTGCTATAACATAACTCTGCAGTGCTACAATGAAGTAAAGGAGCTTATTCTGCAACAACACCAACAACTTACGACTCTCACTCGTTCTCCGAGGGAGCAGTCGGTACAACCAAAAACATTGGGAAGTGCCAACCAACAAACAGGGGAAGGTACTTCGGAACAAACAAAACAGGAACAAGAAGCCCAGGAGAGTGAGGCAGAACAAGCTGGCAATCAAGACAACCAAAACAGAGAACCATCTCCTCCTCCTCCTCGGCAAGATCAACAAAACACCGCGAAAAAGGACACGGGATCCAATAGCAAGCTGGACGATATGATGCGCAAACAGACCGCTAACTTCAAAGCCTTCATGAGAGCAGTCGCGAACATACACGTGGAGTTCCTGTCTGAAAAATGGGAGTTTCAAGACGCTCTGCAAACACTGCAAACACGCTGGTCAGCTATTGACAACCTTCACTGGGAGATAGAGTATGAAACCAACGGAGAGAAGAATGCAGTGTATGAAGAACGCTACACCAGGTATGAAAACCAGTTCCAGGAACTAAAAAAGGCTTTGAATACCAAAATGTGGTCCGGCACTCATCGGGAGAAAACAACACCGAAATTAGAGATACCAGTCTTCAATGGTAACTACAACCAGTGGATCCCATTTAAAGACCTTTTTACGGAAGCAATACACAACAACAATTCCCTCTCATCTGCTCAGAAGATGCAGTTTCTGAAGAGTAAGGTGCAAGGAGAAGCGGAACGCTTGATTCAACATCTACAGATAAGTTCGGATAACTACCTGGTGTGTTGGGATATCCTCAATCACCGATATAATAATGAAAAACTTATATTCACATCGCACATCAACATGCTGTTCAATTTACCAAACATGCAACAACAAACAGTGGCCCAAATAAAGAAAATCCATGACGTCAGCATAGAATGCCTACATGCGATAAAGAATTTAGGAGTGAATATCGACACCTGGGATCCGATAATGGTACATATATTATCGCAAAAATTAGACGCTGACACACACTCAGAGTACAACGACTCGCTGAAGAACTGCCGAAAGCTGCCAATACTGAAAGATCTGCTAGATTTCCTAGAAGGGAAGTTTACATCATTGGAAGCATCGCGCCGCAAACAAGAAAACAATCAAAAACCAAATACCTCATCGAGTCAACATCAAAATACTTTGTACTCTAAAAAACAATACAGCAGTAATCAAGCAACTAGCAACAAGAAAATTACGAAATCGTTCCATGCGTCAACATTCCGATGCCCCCTTTGCGATGACGAACATGGCATGTACAATTGTGCAAAGTTTTTAGAAATGCCGAATCACTTAAAACTTAGCACAGTAAATAAAATGAACATTTGTGTAAATTGTCTGTTCAGCCATAACGGAAAAAAATGTACGTCAGCTTACCGATGTCGCAAGTGCTCGGGTCAACATAATACATTGCTACACGATGCATGTATTACGAACAAAACGGAAAAACAAACAAATTCTTCCCATGTATCAAAGGATGATGATACTTCGGAGATACTACTAGCGACAGCTGTAGTAAACATAGAAACAGCCGATGGGACCCTAATCAAGTTGCGAGCCCTCATCGATCAAGGTTCTCAGATATCTTTGATCACCGAACATGCTGCTCAACTTCTAGGAGTTAAGCGCGAGAGATGCAAAGGAGTCATTTTTGGAGTTGGACAGAAGGAAAACCACTGCAAAGGAATGACTACAATTACTTGCAGTTCTGTCTACAACGACTTCAAGTTCCAAACGACTGTCTTCATTATGAATAACTTGATTAAGAACCTGCCGAATAAGACCTTTGCAAAACCATCTTGGTCCCACATACAGAACATCCATTTAGCAGATCCGGAGTTCCATAACAGCCGTCAGGTGGATTTACTATTTGGAGCAGACATTTATTCGCAAATCATGCTAGGAGGCATAATAAAAGGCGATGACATCACTCAACCTATCGCACAACAAACCTACCTAGGTTGGCTTCTATGCGGAAATGTCAAAACTTTCCACTGCAATGTGGTCATAAACAATCTTGAAGATATCAAACAGTTCTGGGAAACCGAAGACATCACCGATCAATCCAATTTATCGGTGGAAAATGAAACATGCATTGAATACTACACCAACACTACGCAACGCCTGGAGAATGGGAAATACGAAGTCAGACTGCCGATGAAGAAAGAACTTGAGAGCAGACTGGGTTCGTCCAAACCAATGGCTGTAGCCCAATTCAAAACTTTAGAAAGAAAGTTGGAAAAACAAACACACCTGGCAAAGGCCTATAAAGACTTCATGGCTGAATATATTGATCTAGGTCATATGAAGCAATCAACAGTTAGCAACAAAACACTCGAGTGTTACTTACCTCACCACGGCGTGCAACGCGCTGAATCAACAACAACAAAGTACAGAGTGGTGTTCAATGCGTCAGCAAAAACATCAACAGGATGCAGTTTGAACGACCTCATGTACAAAGGTCCCAATCTTCAACAGGACCTACAAACATTACTGATGAAATGGAGGCAATACAAATATGCGTTTACAGCGGACATTGAGAAGATGTTTCGTGCTATTTGGGTAGCCCCTGAAGACCAACAACTGCAACAAATTGTATGGCGAGAATCACTGGGACAACCTATCCGCTCATACCAATTAACAACCGTAACATACGGAACCAAGGCAGCGCCGTCCCTAGCTATGATGACGCTCAGGAGATTGGCGGCAGATGAACATGAACAGTTCCCGGAGGCTTCAAAAGTGCTGGAAGAATCATTCTACATGGATGACCTCGTTCACGGGACACATACAATCGAACAAGGAAAGCAATTGATCGCGGATCTGAAACAGTTACTGAAAAATGGAGGGTTTAACCTCAGAAAATGGTCAGCAAACAATCAAGAACTTTTGGAAGATATCTCCGAACAACACAACGATAAGATTGTCTTCAACTTCAAAACAGAAAATACACAAAAAACGTTAGGCCTGTGCTGGAACTCAAGAGAGGACAAATTCACCTTTCAATGCACAATTTCTGACGTAAACAAGAAACAAACAAAACGAAGCCTACTTGCCGAAATATCCAAACTATTTGACCCACTCGGCTGGCTGGCCCCCGTGTCAACAAAATTGAAATTATTATTTCAAAAACTGTGGGATGGCAACTTACATTGGGACGACGAAGTGTCCGATAACATACATGTGGAGTGGTGCAAGATACAAGCCGATATAAGAGCGATAAACGCATGCGAAATACCTAGATGGCTTAAGTGTGGCGGAAAGCAGACAATGGAGCTACATGGGTTTAGCGACGCCTCCCTGGATGCCTATGCCTGCGTCATCTATGCACGAGTCCAGTCATCAACAATACTGGTCGCTGCAAAGTCAAAGATTGTACCACACCGAAAATCAACAACATTGCCTAGACTGGAATTGAATGGAGCGCACCTTCTATCACAACTAATGCGCAAAGTCAAACAGTCATTGAATCAATATGAAGTACACGTCTACGGCTGGACTGATTCCATGGTGGTCCTGGGTTGGTTACAAGGAGACCCATCCCGCTGGAAAGCATACGTAGAAAACAGAGTACGAAGTATTACTGACGTCATACCACGATCATCGTGGAACTACGTTAATACAAAAGAAAATCCCGCTGACGCCGCAAGCAGAGGCCAATACGCTAGTCAGCTGAAAGAAAATCAATTATGGTGGCAAGGACCTACATGGCTACCATTGCTTAAAACAAAGAACATAGAAAAACACAATTATAACACGGACCAAGAAGAAAAAACAGTCCGGAAACAAGCCAATGTATCCCAACATTCTCAACACATCATAGAAAATACGAGCATTGTGGAAACATTATTGCAAAATCACAGCTCTATCGAACATATTATTCGCATTGTCGCATGGATACTCAGAGCATTGAACCCGAAAAGGCGACAGCTACCGAGATATCTGACGTTGCACGAATTGAATAACGCAATAAAGGTGCTCATAAAACAAACTCAACAAAAATTATTTGACACAGATCTTTGTCATTTAAAGAAAAATAACAGGGTGCAGACTAACAGTAAAATAAAAGACCTCACTCCGTTCATTGATCATCAAGACATCCTACGAGTGGGAGGAAGATTGAAAAACGCATCGCTAACCGAAAACATGAAACATCCGATGATCATTCCACACGACAGTCGATTGACACATCTTCTCATCGACCAAGCTCATCGAATGACGTTTCACGGCGGCCCGAGACTCACTCTATCACACCTACGGGAGAAGTACTGGATCGTCGGCGGGAACCGAACAACCAAGATGCAAATCAGAAAATGCGTGACGTGCCGCAAGAACAACCCAACAAAAGAACACCAACTGATGGGTAATCTACCAAGCGCAAGAGCAAATCAAGCGCCGCCCTTTTACCATACTGGGGTAGATTACACTGGATTTGTGGACGTCAAAATGAACAAAGGCCGAGGAGCAAGAACAACAAAGGGCTACATAGCAGTCTTTATATGCATGGTGACCAAAGCTGTGCATATCGAACTGGTGTCAGATCTCACCAGTTCAGCATTTTTGGCAGCCCTCAACAGAATGGCAGCAAGAAGAGGCGCCCCTCGTCACTTATACAGCGACAACGGGACAAACTTTGTCGGAGCAAACCGACAACTCGTAGAACAATACGAGGAAATTGAACAAACATACAAAAGCATCCAACTACAACAGGAAATCGCGGAGATGACAATTGAGTGGCATTTTAATGCCCCCGCTTGGCCATCAGCGGGAGGTTTGTGGGAACGAGCAGTCAGAAGCCTAAAACACCACTTGAAACGAGTAGTAGGAGAACAAAAACTAACATTTGAAGAGTTTTCCACAATCCTAACAAAACTGGAAGCCTGCTTGAATTCCAGACCTCTGTGTCCACTAAGTGAAAACACAGACGATCTAGACTGTCTGACGCCAGCACACTTTTTATCGGGTAGACCGGGGCTGACAGTCATAGAAACAATGGAAGATGCAAGAACAAGATGGGAACTAACAAGAAAGATCTTCGCAGAAATCTGGAAACGATGGAGGAACGAATATTTGTGCCAGCTATTAGCCAGATCAAAGTGGCAGGAACCACGGAAAAATCTGAAGATAGGCGATCTGGTGGTAATCCATGAAGATCATGTACCAGCCGGGAAATGGCTCATGGGGAGAATAACAGAACTTCACCCTGGGAATGATGGATACGTTCGGGTCGTTAGCCTAAAAACAAGAAATGGGCATATGAAGAGGCCTGTCACAAAACTATCCGTCTTGCCTATCAACAGTGACGAAAATGTCGAACAACAAAACACAACAAAAACAAATGAAAATGAGTCATACCTACAGGCAAACAGCGAGTCGCAAAGTTCACGACGATGCAAAACAACAAACAGAAAAATAAACTTCATCGGATTGGTCATGGCACTGCTGTATTTGCTAAATCCTGTCGCGGCCGCTAACACAACAAACATCGTCGAGCTTCAACAAGGCCTTTACTTTGACAAAGTAACCAATATGCAGCTTATACGCGGCGAGTGGAAGATTATCGTGTACTATGACGTCAAGCCCTACTGGCATGGTATAGCAATATCTAGCAAATTCACCAATCATCTAGAAACCATCTGCGAGAAAATAAAACAGAAAACACAATGTAACGTAATTTTAACACAACTACAACACTCGACCGACGAAATAGGACACTACAACCATATGTTGCTGAATCCGCAAGGCCGAGTGAATACGAGAAACAAACGCGGGCTTATCAACGGTGTCGGTTCCATCGCGCGCTCCCTGTTCGGAGTATTAGATGATGACTTCGCAAAACAATATCAAGAAGACATTGACCTGGTCAAGGCCAACGAGAAACACCTGGCACTGTTGTTAAGAAATCAAACATCCGTGATCGAAGCAGAATATAATTTACTGAAGAGGTCGGAAGATGCAGTTGAAAAACAGTACAAAATGTTTAACCAACATTTGCTAAACCTTGAAAGGTTTACGAACAACCTCCAGAAGGAACTGAATTCCCAAGAACTGTCTATTGAATTTGTGATGTCAGCTATTACGGCAAATAGCTTAATTGAGCATCTCAGAAACGTCCAAGAGACCCTCATAGACACTGTAACAAACATATATAACGGCAAGATGAACCTACACCTCATCGCACCGGAACAGCTTCGGGACGAATTGAACATAATCTCGGGTCAATTATCCAAGGATTTGGTCCTACCCATCACCAACATTCAAACAGAGTTATTTCACCTGTATCATCTCTTACAAGTAAAGGCGAAAATGACCGAACGATACCTTATAATCGAGGTAAAGGTACCCCTAATCAGCAGAGATAACTTCGAGATCTACCGAACAATACCAGTACCGAAAAACAATGACGTGGACATGGTCACCCTAATACCTATTGCTGAAATGTTAGCAATAAACATTCAAAAGGACTCCTACATACCAATGACGGAATCCGAAATACATCAATGCATACAACATGACGCGACAACCCAATTGTGTCCACTACAGAAACCTGTATACCGCATGAAGTCGGACGAGAGCCTTTGCATGAAGGACAAGGAATCTCTTCACTGCGAAACAAAACATGAAACCTGCCGAGACAAGTGGTTGGAATTAAACAATGCAAATAATTACCTCTATTTTTGCTGTCAACAATGCAAAATACGTATTATTTGTGGGCATCAAGTTTCAACGCAGCTGCTACACAAGGCCGGAGTCATAACACTCAATGACGATTGCATAATTAGTAGTGAAACTTTTGCTGTTTATCCCCAAAGGCAACAAATGAACAAAATTCAAGCCCAAGTCGACGCAGGTCCAGCAGAAATTCCTTCAATCAACAATATCATAAACTTACCTGTACCGGTTCTGAATCCTCTTCACGAGAATGAGACGGCAACAGAGCAGAGAGTATTACTGCAAGAGCTTGGCAAACAAGTAGAACAAATGAAAGCCGCAACATCAGAAGACATCATGTCAGATCATGCAACACACCATGATGTCCACCAATACGTTGTCATCTACCTATTGGCTGCCGCCGCAACATTTGCGGGTGTAATATACGCTTACAACCGCCTACGCAAACATTGGGCAAGTCAAAAGAAACCAGAAGCTCCATCTATTCCCAATCCGATGCCCCGAAGAAGGTCGACAGCGAGCATCGTGGACAACGCCTTATTTGACGTCACAGAAAACATCAACGCAGCGCACTTATCGAGTGCACGTACACTCAATAAAGCAACGTCGCCTATTGCGCGTTGTGAGTTACCGTAATAAACTATGAAATTGTTTGTATTTACATTTTTACATTTTATAATCTATCTTGATTTTGAACAATTTCGATGTACATTTAAGTTAACTTTGTGAGTGGGCAATATGTACGAGCTACGCTGTACATTGACCCTAACTAATACGTCCTACTTACAGTGAAACGTTGCAGTTTGTTTAACTCAACATTAATTGTACATTATTACATTATAACATGTTATTTTTAGTAGCAATAAAACCTTTATACCAATCGGTTGTTTACTCATTTATCATAACAGTTCAACATAACATTTCTACATACAACATCAACATAACATTTTCACTGTTGGGAGTTACGCCCCAACACTATAAGTTACACGAAAAAACCTTGTGTTCCAAATAATGTACATGAATCGATAATAAATATATATTTTTTTCAAACCTTTTAACCTAGCCGTTACTAAGGAGTATGCTTTAGAAAGTAACCGTTTTACGGCACTAAAGCGCATGTAGGCCCTTAAGGGCAGATGTATATGACTTGTATACATCTATCCCTTTTTCACAGTCGAATGTTGCTCTCGCGTAAACACCGTTTCCTATGACAAGTATGGACGTATTAGATTTTGTCGCTGAGAGTCTACATAGATTACTCTTTCTAATTATCAACTGTAAAGCCTTATAACTTTCTCGCTGATGAATGTATTGTAATAATTCTTTAATATTTGTTTACTGGAGCTCATAAGCATCTATTTCTTTTTGGCAAATATAATAATTACATGCTTATTCCCTATTGTCACTGCTAGGCTTTGCAATTTAATATACTTCACTATTTAGGATTTATTAACATTAATTTCTTTTTTTATCTGTGGTGCTGTACTCAAATGGGTGTAATCAGTAATCGTCAATTTGAGTCTATTAACCTAGCCATATTCTGTGCTAGCTGCTTGATATCGAGCAATGTAAATGTTTTTGTTTTCTTATTAATTTCGTTGCGGGATCCAAGGCATTTAAATCGTCGAGCTTCATTACCCTCGGTGTTTTTCTGGTGGTCACCACTGCACTGTTATATCTATCGTTCAGGAGTTTCAGTGGTTGAGAATAGTGTGACAGACTTGTCCGAAAAAATACCACTATATGTGAGATTTAATCTTTTTTGGAGTAGGTATAGGCTACTGTACAGTAGTGGTAATAAGGGAGGGTCAGGGTTGTACGTTCTTTTACGGTTCAAGCGGTGCGGTTGTGGAATGCTTTGCCCGTGTCAATAAGGCGTGCTCAATCTCTGCCCATTTTTAAAATTATGGACCTCTCTCTTTTTAACCGACTTACCAAAAAAGGAGGAGGTTCTATGTTCGACATTATGTAAGTTATTTTTTTTTTTTTTATTTATGTTCACTGATATCTCCGTCAATTGTAGACCGATTTTGAAAATTCTTTTTTTGTTTGAAAGAGTATATTTCGAAATTGGTCCCATTTTAATTTGGTGAAGATCTGATGAAGAACTTCGGAGATATACAACATAACTCTTCAATAAATAACGGCAAATCTCTCGGGATTGCTGCAATCGCATGTCTGTTTATTGTTTATACCATTTCATAACATAACATCACGCCATTACGCTCGAAAGGGGTATACAGATCTCTCATTTCACCGGTTATATTCAAGTTTCATGTTATTCGGGTAATCTATTCTGTCGTTATAGGTCCTTACTTAACTACTTCCCTATTCGGTAGGTACAACTAAAAAGTGCAAAATAAAAACCTTTTTTATAAAAAAATACTACCGACTTCCAAATAAGAAAACTAGAAAGTGAAAAATAACTTTATTTTTGGAAGTCGGTGTCCATCACTTAAAAATTTGGTACCTATCAAAGACACCGACTTAAAGTTATTTTTCACTTTCTAGTTTTCTTATTTGGAAGTCGGTAGTATTTTTTTATAAAAAAGGTTTTTTGATAGTTGTTTTCCTTGATTTCTATGCTTTTGTTCCATACATTATATATATATATGTATTTATTTTATATATAAATAGTACACCAAAGACTACTTACAGTACTGTCTTTCCTTTTATTTTTAAAATCCATCTAAAGGTTGTCTTGAAAAGATCGCTTTTAGCGATAAGGCCGCCCTTTGTGTCACCCAGTGTAATGTTTTCTTCGTCTATACTTTCTGTAACTTATATGTGTATATAATAAAGAGTATTCTACGAAACAAAATATCTCTGTGCCTTAACCATTTTTGTTCTTGCAATGTTAACTGCTCATTTTCACACTATCTATGTACATAATATATATTCTTCACTATTTTTAACGGGCAAATTTTTTTTAAGTTTACATAGGTACACACCTCACCTTGCAGTATAAAACTGATTTACATCCGTTACCTCACACATCAGTTCCAGTTGAAAACAGTTGTCTGTAATTTTTGTTGAATTGGGCCTTTTTGGGACAGCCGTGAGGCACACTTTCCAGCTAACTTCTTACGTCAGACTTTACACTTTTTTATTTGTATTTTATCCGATGAATATTATTATGCCAATATAATAATATTATTATACCATACGAAAGAAGCACAATTATATTAAAACACCTTCGCCAATAAAACAAACATCGAAGACAAAGAAAGATCTAGTCGATGATACGTCGAAACGTCTGTCTTCAATTCAAAGTAGTGCAAAATTGTTTGACTCTCACATACTTACCGACTGTGAATCGCCTGATGAGTCATATACTACTCCCGATAAACTATCAAGGAGTGTTGACAGAACTGTAACTGACTTAGTATCAGTCTCAGAAATGAAGGATACAATAGCTCAACTTACACTTCAGTTAGAAAGCACAGAAAATGAACTGGGAAATATATTGCTAGAAAATACCGAACTACATAAACAAATAAAAAAGTTATGTACAGAAAATAATACTTTAAAATCCTTATGTCATTCTTCCTCTTTATTCGCATATCCGGGTACAAGCTCCAAGAAAAAGAAGCAAGCCCTGTCACAACAACACTACGTGCATTCTACGTCATCCTCTCCATCGCCATCCACATTGAACGTTGAAGTTACTGATCACGTAAATATATTACGCCTGCAACAGGAAATCCTAACCCTGCAACAGCAATTAAGGACTGCAGAAAAAGAAATTCTAACTCTTACAGAACGTATTACATTATTGATACAGAGTCAGAATACCTGCGAACTTTCCATTGAAGAACCGAAACGGAATACGGCTAGTTTTAAAACTTGCACTGCCAAGCAAGTACAAAATCTGATCTCTGGGAAGAAAATATATATTTTCGGTACTCAACGTTGCGTTGGCTTAGCAGCCGCCTTATCACACTCAAGAGTAAATTCACAATATGAAAATTATCAACTCGTTGCTCAAACTAAACCAAACGCACCATGTAGCGAAGTAACATCCAACTGCAGAAATGTAAAATTGGCAATAGACGATAAAGTTGTAATTTGTTTAGGTGAAAATGACCGTAGCATAAATACTATCTTGTCTCAATTGAAAAATAGTTTGGATATATTTAGTTGTAACACTGTAATTGTATTAAATGTCGTAAAAAATGTATTCATCAATGTCAATAAATTAAACAATTCTATAAAAAATGTATGTAGTAAGTATAAAAAATGTCACTTTGTAAATCAAATAAGCACCGAATTGTCTGATATGTGTAAGTCAATTAATTTTGTTATAGATTGTAATGACTATAATGATAAATATTTGAACCCTAGCGAAATTCGAAAGAGAATAGCAAGTGGCAAATCAAGTTTCAAATTGAGCATTGGTATACATGAAACAAAAAAAGGGACAATTCCCTTCTACTTTAAGAAACAAAGTCGCAGTGAAACTGTTAAGCATCCTAAAAGCAATAACTTTACGGAATCCAATATGAAGGTTAGGAAAGGAACTATACCGTACTATTTTCCTGTTATAAATAAGAGCGACTCATTTTTTCGTACGTAAAGCCACCAACAAATCGCACTATTTTAAAATATTACATCAAAATATCGCCAGTGTTCTATCCAAACAAGAACTACTAGAACTAACCATTCAAGAACTAAAGGATGATAATAATGACCCAGATGTAATATGCCTATCTGAAACTTTTATAAAAAAAGGTTTGGACAATTATGTAAAAATAAATAATTATGTAATGGCTACTAACTTCTGTAGAGAACAACAAAGGGGTGGCACTTGTATATTAGTAAAAAAAGAGCTAAATTTTAAAGAATTGTTAATAGTTAAAAACTACGCCACTCAAAATACGTTTGAAGCCTGTGGAATAGAATTAATGTGTGGTAAATTGGTTATTATATGTGTTTATCGCACTCCTAAATCTGATCCAACACAGTTTTTATTAAAATTGCACAAGCTTTTGCACGATTTAATAAATAAATACAAGTCTAAAGTTAATATAGTTATAGCTGGTGATTTGAATATAAATACACTAAAAAAAGGTAACATTACAAATCAGTTACAAGACTTATGCAATAATTATAATTTGAAAATGCTGATAAATGTTCCCACACGTAAATTGGCTTGTATTGATCATATTTTGAGCAATATTTCCAATGCTACTGCAACCGTACTACCCTTACATCTATCAGATCATGATACAGCACAAATGCTTAGCTTTCCTTCTCAAAATGTACCACAAAAAGCAACAATACACTACGTTTATAAAAGAGATTACAACCTAGATAATATCCGAAAATTCCGGGAATGCTTACAAAGTCTTTGCTGGTCTGATATATATACAAACACAGATTCAAATTCTGCCTTTAATGATTTTCATGATCTGTGGTGCCTTTTTTACAATCTCTGTTTTCCTAAGGTAAGAGTCAGGGTCAACAGTACCGCTAAAAACACGCAAAAGTGGATAAGTAAAGGTCTTAGACAAAGTTGCAAAACTAAGCGAAAATTACGCTATGAATTTTATAAAAACAAAAATAATTCTAATAAATTAATATATAAAAGATATTCCTATATGCTTAAAAAATGTATTTACAGCTCAAAAAAGAATGCGAACATAAAATATATTGAAACACAAGATAACAAATGTAAAGCCACTTGGACTGTCATCAAAAATGAAATAAATAAAAATACCACCTCTAAAGATAATATAGATGCAATAAAATTAAATGGTATTGTAGTTACAGACCCTGTAGAAATAGCTTCTACATTCAATAATTATTACGTGAATTTGACGCAAACGTCACCGCAAGATCCAGCTGTTCAAAATTATAGGCTAAATGGATATGTCAACTCAATGTTTCTTAAACCAATGTCAGAAAACGAAGTGCGCCTTGAAATAATGTCCCTGTCCAACACTAGATCAGAGGGCTATGACGAAATTAGTACTAAAATCATAAAACCTTGCTGTAATGAATTGACTAGTATTTTAACCCATTTAATAAACATGTCTTTTGCAGCAGGAACATTTCCCGATAGGTTAAAATTATCAATTATTAAGCCGTTATTTAAAAAAGGAGATAAATGTGATATTAGTAATTACCGTCCAATTACATTGATACCTATTTTTTCAAAAATTTATGAGAAATGTATGTTTAAAAGGCTAATAGAATTTTGCAATAAATTCCAAATAATAAGTACTGAACAGTATGGATTTCAAAAAAAGAAATCTACATCATTAGCTATTTACTCTCTTACGAAGGCAGTACTTTCAAATATTAATAATAATCATCTGACTACGGGACTATTTTTTGATTTATCAAAAGCCTTCGATTTTGTGTCGCACAGCATATTGTTGGATAAACTAGAGACTATTGGGATTAGAGGACCTGCACTTGAATGGATATCATCCTATTTAGGCAATAGACAGCAACGTGTCATTATTAGTAAAATTAACAGTAATAGAGATATGATACCATACTCATCAGAATATAAGCAAAATAAATGTGGCGTTCCGCAAGGAAGTGTGCTTGGTCCAATATTGTTTCTTTTATATATTAATGACATCATAAAAATAACCAAACATAAATGCATTTTATTTGCCGACGATATATCAATCATAGTGACATCAGATAAAAAGAAAAACAAGACTGACCATGAGTTTGACATAAATAATACAATAGACAAATTACTGCTTTGGCTTGATATGAATAATTTAAAAATAAATTTAGATAAATCAGTTTACATTCAATTTAATCAATCAAATAATAATAAAAACAATATAAAACTTAATATTAATAAAATCAAAGAGGCAACCCATACAAGGTTTTTAGGCGTAATAATAGACAAAGATTTTAACTGGAAAGAACATGTAGATAATGTAAGCACTCGAATCAATAAATTTGTATACGCACTGAAGCAAGTTAAAAACGTAACTAACATAAAAACAGCAATTATGTCATACTACGCTTATGTTGAGTCGATACTGCGATATGGTCTCGTAATGTGGGGTAATGGTACCAATATGAATAGAGCATTTATCGCACAAAAAAAGTGCATCAGAGCAATAAGTGGTATTAAACCTGATGACTCATGTAGACCAATGTTCAAGAGGTTTGGTGTGCTACCTCTACCATGTCTGTATATAAATGAGGTATGTATATTTGTAGTTAACAACAAACATTTATTTAAATTAGCAAATGATGTAAATCCCAGAAGCAGACGAGATCCTCATGAACTGGTATTAAGTGATTTGCCAAGACTTGCGAAATACAACAAAAGCTGCCTTGCAATGTGCGTACGTATTTATAACAAAATACCAAGTCGCTTTAAAATATTGAACTCGAGAAAGTTTAAGATAGAATTACACAAGTGGCTTATTGAATGTAATTTTTACAGTTTAAAAGATTTTATGGATGTGAGATGTTGATTCCTTTTGTTAAAATATAAATTTTTGCATGCTATGTTATATCTTAGCGAAACATGTTGAGCTACTGTAATAATATTAACATCAATGTATACCATGTTTTACGCAAATAAATGATTTACTTACTTACTACTTACTTACTTACTATGAATCTAGTACCTATATTGTGTGTATTTTAGTCTTCCTTTTCTTTAAATAGCGAAATGTGAGCTTCAATAATTCGTGGAGTATTAGGCTTTTACTCTTTAATAATTCATCGTTTTGGTAATACTTTAATTGTGAGTAGAATTACCTGCTGGATTCTATTTTGCCTGATTGCTGCAACCTCTCTAAGGGGTCTTTAAGTCAAGAGTGAATAGGTTACTTCTAGGCAAGCGTGCTTCACCGTCGACCACATCATCGCTTACCATCAGGTAAGATGGTGACCAAACCCGAGCCTAACAATAAAAAAATTAAAATAGATTCTAATATTCTTCTAATCTCTCCGTTCCAGTGTGTGACTACTACAAATCTCTGACAGTGAAGAAAGTGGTGGCTCTTCCGCTCTTACCATCAGCTGACGGCGCGGCGTTCAACGTATCTGACTGCACGCCTATCAACGTGCCCCTTATCATCGGGGGTACTGTGGCTAATATTCGAGACTTCCCCCACATGGCTATTGTTGGCTGGCGAAAAGCTCAAGTAAGTTTCATAATAAAACTAAAATAAAACAAGCGCGTATTTAATAGGGAGAGGGGAAGGGGCTCATTGGGCGTCAAATAAATCGTCCACATCGTTATCAATGGGAATAGTGGCCAGAACGCTGACAACATTGACATTTAGCATTGCCACGTTGAATAACAATTCTGGCAGAAAAAAATGTCACGTGAATAGTCGAGTAGGTAAGTAAGTAACTGTTTACTGAGGTCTCGAAAATGTCGATAAGTCTCGAACCCCATTGACCTAATGTTTTAACCCCAAAATGGCTCAAACATACAAAAACTCGATAAGCCTCAGATCCCATGGCCCTAAGGTTTCAACCCCCAAAAGGGATCAAACAAAAAAAAAATCGATGAGCCTGGGACTCCATGGACCTAATGTTTCAACCCCGAAAGACCTCAAACATACAAAAACTCGATGAGCCTCGGATCCCATGAACCCAATGTTTAAACCCCAAAAGGGCTCAAACATAGAAATATAAAATACTCAAACATACAAAAACTCGATGGGCCTCGGATCTCATGGACCTAATGTTTCAACCCCAAAAGGGCTCAAACATACAAAACAAAAATCAAAATATTTAACATATATACCTACATACACTCACGCCTTTGGGGGTCGGCAGGAACTACAGAATGCCACCTGCTACGACCTTTACATGTAATCCTTTGCGTACATACACGCAACGCAAGTCGGTTATGAGTACTACGCACCTAGCCTAGCCAGTATCTGGGTTTAAATACTATTATAAACATTAAAGTTTGTGAGGATGGATGCATGGACGGATGTTTGTAACTCTTTCACGCAAATGCTACTGAACGGATTTTGATGAAATTTTACAGAAATATAGCTTACTAGCTTCTGCCAGCGGCTTCACCCGCGTGAATATCGAAAATTATCCCAAGGGAACATACTCCCGGGCTATAATCTATCTCAGTGCCAAATTTCATTCAGGTCCGTCCTGCCGTTTGAGTGTAAAGTAATAACAAACATTCAAACACACACACTCACAAACTTTCGCCTATATAATATTAGTGTGATACATGAGAATAACACATAGGTTTAATGATATTGGGTGAAGTACTAATACCACGGGGGCGGAGCTGCGGGTGGCAGCTAGTTATAATATACTAGCTGACCCCCACGGCTTCGCTCCCTTCAACTGGCTACCACCTACCTACCTTATCTACCCTACCTACCACACCTAACCTACCTACCTACCAATTTGATAAACTATTTATTTGAATAAGAATTAATACTACAATACGAATGTAACCAACTTTTGTTTCTACCGGCGATCTAATTAAAATTTAGAGTATAAAAGCTGCTATTGTGTCTTAACTATGATAGTTAGATATATTCTCTCGCAGACATTTTTGTGGGTAATAATGAGTACTTTAATCATGTAGTACATAATTTTGATGTGTCATCAATAGCGCACGCCAAATAATGATTTTTATATAAATTTTTCTACTTTGGGTTATATTATTGCAATTTTCATAAGTATCTATATTTTTTATAAAAATAAATTATAGCCTATGACACTCAAGAATAATGTAGCTTTCTACTGGTGAAAGAATTTTCAAAATCAGTTCAGTAGATCCAGAGATTACCCCCTACAAAATCACAAACTCACAAACTTTACCTCTTTATAATATTAAGATTTACGTATAGATTATAATTTTAATTAATGTTAAGTATAGATTTACGGCAATGATTCCAGCAATCCGGCTACTCCTGGAAATGCGGCGGCTCTCTGATCAGTGATCGCTACGTGCTGACCGCGGGGCACTGCACCTACCAGGACAAGGATGCCAATGTCGTCAGGTATATACCATTCATTTATTTTTGAAGAAAAATATATCCTAGAACTCGATTCATCCCGGCTTCCTATTGCATTGTATAGTTTGTATATGCCTTGGCCAATTCAACGATCTGGCTACGGCATGATTCAAAATCAAAATCAAAAATAGATACAAATATATACAGTGTATAAAATACTTAATTAACTAAGACTACAAACATAAACACTTAAACCAAAAACTAATCACTAACTAAACCAAAAAATATACTAAACTAAAATATGGCGTCGAAAAACTCCTCCAGATCGTTCTCCACTGGTAATGTGCCCAAAAGACTGGCAGCATTGCCACGTTGTATGGCAATGCTTATTCTCTGACCGAGGTAAAAGCCAGCCCTTGGGTCACGCGAAGTGTCAACTAAGCGTTTGGAAAGATATTTAAACAAAGCGTGAGCACTCGGACCCCACGGACCAAGAGTCAAACGGCTCGAAAATATAACTACGCCGCTTGAGGTTCTCTGCAGCCGCAGCGGCAGCGCCAGCACAGCACGAAGAGCTAGGAAGATGGGATGGCGCAAGAGTATCGACACAAGTAGCGTCCCACACTAAAGGCCTACCCATCTTCCATGGAAACAAAGACCCGTCCGGTCTAAAATCAAATAGTTTATTTCAAATAAACCTTAGAGGTTCTTTTAAATTTTCATACAAAAAAAAAACAAAACTGGTTGCAAATTCGCAAGCGCCAGTAGGTTTCAATTGAGAAGAATTTGCAAGAAACTCCACGGACACTCTTTTCCATCAGTTTTAATTAGTGTGTCAGCCAAGTTCGCGAAAATAGGCGACTGTGGGTTATATTACACGAACCATTTAAGGCCATTTTTGACCCTCCATATCTTCAATCAACACACTTGCAATTATTATATGTAAATAAGACCCCCATCTAATTACCAAATCCCATTCATGAGATAATGACATCTGCAAATCGCTATTTTTATCACTCACTCATCAAAAGTTTAGGTTTTGGTGCTCCTTCTTTAAATTTAAGTTGACAATTATTTGCCAATATTTTACTGAAGCTCAAATATTAAAGTTGGTGTGTAAAACTCGCCAAGTCGCAATACAAAAAAGTAGTGTCCAACACAGCGCTACTAGCCCTTGATCACGGTAAAGCGAGATCTTCTTCCAGCGTCCTTTGGTTGAAGCTTCCTCTGCAAGTAAATTCTGCTTCGGTTTTATGTAAAACATATGACAATAAGGATGTTTCCTGGGTAGAAAAATGATAATTCTATTTAGTCCGTCAGTGAGATTATCAAATAATATTGGACACGTATTTTTTGCTTTAAAAAAACCAATAAAAAAATATTTTATTTTATTATAATCGGAAAACAAACAGTATTAACAAATAATAAATTGAACATCAAATTAACCAACTAGTAATCAATTACATGTTTTCGCATTTTATTTACTGTGAACAGCAAGCCTGTTAGAGAAAAAATAATAATAATACAATGGTGGTATATACTTTTTCTCAAACATGCTTGGAAATGTGAGCATTATTTTGACAACCTTCTTCGAGATAAATCGGAATTGCTGTACTGTCCAAATACATGCGCGCAGCGGCCGGCAAAAGTTGTATGAAAATCCATATCTGTCGTGTCTAGCGGCCAAATAAATTACATAGTAAACTCATATCTGTCGTGTAATTTAAAAATGGAACGATCTTTTACTCCGAAACATGGAAACCAAGGAGGTAACTTATCAAAGGTTTTGTTTAAATTTCGAACTGGCATGCAAATAGAAAGCTGTTTATTGAAAAAAAAACATATGAACATTTTAACGCGGTCAAAATTATTGTTACTCGTTGTTCGTCATTGATTTTGAAAAGTAATAATTGTATTTGACAAAATGAGTTCTAGGTAATACTTAGTTTTAATTTCCGCGCATTATTTGAGAAAAGTACTATACAAGCCTTGGCCACAACTAGGCATTGATGGACTTACGTATGTGTGCCTCGGCTTCGCCTCGGCCCACATTTACACGTTCGTCCATCAATGCCTATTTTGCTGGCCGCTGCAGTAATGTACTATAAACAATAACATACAATCACAATAATACCTCGTCATGAGGTGCAATAAAAAACAGTTATTGAACCAATTCGAACCAATGTTTAGTAATTATTCGAATGAATACATGCGGCTTAGTAGTGAATAAGTCAAATTCAGAAAAGTCAACCAACTTATTGTAGGACTTAGCGCATCTTATAAAGAACGAATTCTGTCTGTAATTTGTGCAGCAGCGGGGGACGTTGAGAAAAAGAAAGGGTATTCTAGCAGATCTGGTAGGGGCGAGTAAATTAACTTTAGAGAGAAGTTGCGGGGCGTCGATGAAGGATTGCGCTAACTTAACGAGTAAGGATATATCTGATATACTCCTTCTCTCCCTAAGTGGAAGTAAATGGTACCTTTTGCATCTCGACTCGTAATTATGATCGCGGGTGTTACACTTGTACTGCAGGTATCTTGTGAAGTTTAAAGATCATCATCATCAGGAGTGGGGGCTTGTGACGTCACTATGTCAGTATAAAGAGTATTAGCGGCGTAACGTCACACTATATTTCAACGCATTATATCGTCGTCACTTTATGTATACGAGTCAAAAGAAAAAATACGTGTCCAATATTTTTTATTAATCTACCTGACGGACAAAAAACAAATTTTCAGTAAACATCCATATTTCTAAAATTTCAAATATCACTAGACCAGGTTCAAGCCAATCAAAAAAGTCAAATTTTGCTTCGAAAAACGTCTGTAAATCTACGGAATTTTCAGCGTCACCTTACGGATTCTTAATACAACTGGCAACATTGCTCTCACACTTTCAAACTTATATTTCGCGCTGGAAATTGTGCTTCGCAATTGGCCATTTTTGGTACCCCTAGCCATCTGGTGCCTAGAGCGACCGCTATGTCGCTCTACTCCAGGACCGGCGCAACTCCAACACCAGTGACATGTCCTTAGGATTCAGGTTTCCTCACAATTGTTTTCCTCAACCGACGTCAGTGATCATTTTGCCTCATATTAATTCATCAATTTTACTGAACGACCAGTAACGATGTTTTCAGCGGTCCACCTCAAGCAGTGCAACTCGGTTCCTCATACCTTGACGACCCTGGAGCGCTGGTCGTGAAGATATCAGCCGTCATACGTCATCCCAAGTACAAGCAGAGGAGGGCGTATCACGACGTAGCTCTCATACAGATGGTGTCTAAAGTCAGGTGAGTGATATAACATCACGGCTGGATTCCCCGAAGCTAGTAGCTCCTCATGCTCAACAACAGCGCTTTGCTGTTGCCCGCGACTTCGTCCGCGTCAAACTCGTAAATAATATATTTTATTTTTTTTAGTTTCCCGCGGCACTATGAATTTTCTCGTGATCAAACGTAGCCTATGTTACTCGTTATTACATCAGCTATCTATCAGTGAAAGTCCCATCAAAATCGGTCTAGCCGTTTCAGAGATTACCCGGAACAAACAGACAGACAGACAAAAATCTTAAAAATTGCTTATTTGTTGTTAGTACCGTATATACTTTCACGTGCATTCAATAAAACGTTGTTATTTTGATATTACATACAGACAATTCAATTTTATTTATTTGTATAGAGTACTAGCTGTTCCCCGCGGCTTCGCTCCCGTGGGCCACAGGACCAGTTTTCGGGATAAAAAATAGCCTATGTCACTCAGGAATAATGTAGCTTTCTATTGGTGAAAGAAGTTTTTCAAATCGGTCCAGTAGTTTCGGAGCCTATTTCGGTACAAACAAACAAAAAAATCTTTCCTCTTTATAATATTATTATATAGTAAGTAAAGTAAGTATAGATAGATTAGCGGACGCCTCGCGGTTTCACCCGCTCAGTTCCCGTTCCCGTAGGAATATAGGGATAAAAAGTAGCCAATGTCACCCGGGGATAGTGTAGCTTCCCAACGGTGAAAGAATTTTCGAAATCGGTCCAGTAGTTTTTAAGTCGTTGGAAGGCCTTCCACTAGATGGACCGATGACCTGCAGCCTAATTGCATAAGTGAATTCTGCAAAGGAAACAAGTCGATTCTTTCAAAGAGTCAGAATCATTTCTTTCAACTTTTTCGGTATTGCGAAACTAATTTGGAAAGCTAGCGTTTAGCTTGCCAAATCCTCCTTAGAGTTGAACACAGACTACTTAGAGATACTACGGAGTTGAAGATATATGACATTTGCATTACACAATACCAATAGTGAAGTTTTATCTCGATTCTTCAGCTTTCATTCATTCTTTTACAATCAATTCTACGTCAAAATATTGGTAATGAAAGGAGCATAACCTTTCCGTTTCAGAGTGTAATATGCAATACGAAAAGTCGTTTTTGGGAAGGTTCCCAGTACCGTCTTTACCATAAGGGCACACGGGGCCCGTTCCCAGGGCCCCCATCCTCAGGGGGCCCCGAAGGACCGACAATTTCTCAAACATTTATTCTAAAAACATTTTTGCGGGCACATTAACATTGAGCACCCGAAAATAAAACTTACTTTTGTTTAATCTAAATAATGACGATTTTATTTAACCAAATTAAGGCAAAATCAAGTCAAACCACTATCGTAATCGTAACCAAAAAACCAGCAGCATACTAATATCATTAATGACATATAATATTTTATATTTGATTACCCATAATAAATAGAAGATAAGAAGAAATATTTTAGTATAATTCGCTTTCTTTACTTTCCAAAAGGGCCCCACATTCTTGTGTGCCCAAGGGCCCCACATTCTTGTGTGCCCAAGGGCCCCAGCATAGTTTAAGACGGCCTTGAAGGTTCCTACTTGTTTGCTTTGCAGAATTCACTTAGGCTTACACGCAATTAGGCTGCTGGTTAAGGTTGCGGGAAGGCGCTGGATGCGAGACGCACGGGATCGGTCAATGTGGCGATGCCTGGGGGAGGCCTCGGCTGATATGATGATGATCATGATGGAGGTCAGATGATTGAGATAGGCTCCATATAAAATACTGGTACTCAGCCGCAGCCGTTAAGACAGGAAGCTAACCTCAATATAATGGAAAGGGCTAGGCAGATAAATAATATTAGTATAGATTAAGTATTATGTTATTAATTCGGTAATGCCTATAATTTCAGGTTCTCCGAGGTGATTCGTCCAGCGTGTTTGGGAGTGCCACCACCAGAGGGCAGGAGTATCATCGCCACTGGATGGGGAAGGACTGAATACGGTCAGTTTCTTAGCAAAGACACCTAATTCATAAACGACTTTTTCCTATTACTTAAAAAACAAAATTCGTTATGATTACTACAGAATTGTTATTAAAAGAAAAGAAAGAAAGAAAACACTTTTATTTGACACAAGCCTCTAGAGCACAAAATATTAAAGAAAAAAAGCTTGGACTAAACAACAATAAAAAACCGGCCAAGTGCGAGTCGGACTCGCACACGAAGGTTTCCGTACCATTATCGCAAAACACTGCAAAAAATCACGTTTTTTGTATGGGAGCCGCCCCTTAATTTATTTTATTTTAATTTAATGTATTATTTTTGAAGTGAATATACAACTAAATATTCTGTGAATATTTCAAGCGACCTGTTGCCGTTATTAAAATCGAGCAAAAAACGGCCAAAATATCACGTTTGTTGTATGGAAGACCCCCTTAAATATTTATTTTATACTGTTTTTAGTATTTGTTGTTATAGCGGCAACAGAAATACATCATCTGTGAAAATTTTAACCGTCTAGCTATCACGGTTCATGAGATACAGCCTGGTGACAGACGGACAGACAGACAGACAGACGGATCGCGAATTCTTAGTAATAGGGTCCCGTTTTTACCCATTGGATACGGAACCCTAAAAAGAGAGAAAACAATATAAATGTAACATTATGTGTCCCACGGATGCGCCAAATAGGACCAGGGGGGTGACCACAAGCACTTGCAGTAAGGTTAGATTAACCTTACTGAACTGAACTTACCTAGAGTCAGGTTACTCTAAGATCTTATGGTCACCCTACAGTTCAGCAAAATGTAGGGCAACTAGTGTCCGACGCTGGTTTTCAACTGGACCTGTCACCGTCGACGTGACGGACGTAAAGCAGTACTATTCCATTACCATACATTTTGAAGACCAGAGGCTGACAAGTATGTCACACTAACAAAGAAACCGTCGAGATATCTATTGCTAAAACCCGACTACTGAAAAAGTATGAAACAAGAAAATATTCTCACCTGAAATATTCATAGTAGTGTTCAGAGGATAACCGTGGTCGTATGTAGAGTTGTAAAAAAACGGTTCTTTTTTTCTGAAATGAAAAAAAAAACTTGAAAATAAACTTTTTTTTTCTGGAGTACGTTTTTTTTTTCAAAAGTACGATAATAAAAATATGGTAAGGCGGTTATCGTATATGACTTGATATTACATTAGTAAGAAAATACCATTTGTTTTTTGTTAAACAATACATAAATGTCTTAAAATAATTGGCAACACCCACTGAAGTTTACCATTTACGGACGGGGATTTTCCTAATGAGAAAGAAAAGATGATTCTGATTGTAACAAATTAAGTATTTTAGTATAGTATAAGTTCATAATAATAGGTACTAATCTATATAAACATAATTTGACTTTAATTAAAAACAAAACATCCAAACTTACCCTCTTACTAATAAACACAATAAAGTTATACTAAGTATAAACCTATGAAAATGTATGGTTATTCCTTAAGGGCTTATTACACTACACGGTATTCAGGGCCCTAAACCCTAATTCGGGTAGTGTAATAACTGTTAGGGAGTTAGGATTCTCAAAATATCGACCTTATTGACTCGGAATGGTGAAGTGACCTGGTATTCAGAGCCCTGAATACCGTGTAGTGTAATAAGCCCTTTTGTTAAACCTGGTATAACTTTATTCCGTGTTTATTATAAGACTAACTTTACTAGTAAAACACTTATCGTGTTTCACTTTTTCTGAATAAAACCCAAATGTAGAAAAAAAACGACGGTGCCAAGTTTTTTTTCAAGATTGTGAAAAATACATTTTGTTATTTTTTTCAATTTACATCTCTAGTTGTATGCCACTACCGTAACAAAACAATACATTCTTCTAAGTTTTAGTTTTTGAACTTATTTTTTATTTAATGTATTTTGGGGTTTTTGAGTCTGAGGGGACAAATGAACATAAATGCATACATACACTTTGCGACGCCGTAGTCGGTCCTTTGTGCGTGCAGGCTTCCTTGAGAGGGCCGTAATCCACCACGCGGGCCCAGTGCGGGTTGGTGGATGTCACATGTCTTCGAATTTTTGGTTCTAGGACATGCCGGTTTCCTCACGATGTTTTCCTTCACCGTATTGAGAGCAGTGGTGATGAAATAATTTACACGAAGTAAAGCGCCTACCAGATTTCGAACCTACGGCCTACGATACGTAAGTCACGGCCGATACCCAAAGGTAACGGCCGCGACTTACAAGTCGTAGGCCCAGAGGCCACCACTGCTTTAAACGCGAGCCTATCAATCTTCTTTATATATAAAACAAAGTCGTGTTAGTTACACCATTTATAACTCGAGAACGGCTGGATCGATTTCCATGATCTTTGATTTGTTGGATTTATCTTCGTACCGAACAACAGAATAACTATTAAAATATCGGAAATATTAACGAAAAATAAAATTATGAAGAAAATTAATTTTCCCATAGTAGGTACGTTTTGCGAACACAACGCCATCTCTGATACATGACAGAAATAAAACACGGACCAAAATTAACATCGTCACAGATAATATAATTCTAGCATACAGATACCTCATCCCATACAAAGAAACCGTGCCGACGTAACTAGCGTTTATAATCTGATTATACCGATTATTTTTTGTAAATCGATCGCGTTCGGTTACGTTCCACGGCGATAGATAGATCACCATCTATATCCCTGGAACGGAACGGAACGGAACGGAACCGAACGCGATCGATGCACAAAAAATAATCAGAATAATCAGTATAGAACGTCGGCACGATTTATTTGTATGGAATGAGACACCACTGACATCGTCGTATACTGGTTCCAGTAATGCCAGTAGATGGCGTTGTTGATTATTCTGAAATTCAAACAAAGTCCGGTTATTACACCATTTTCCCATACGTTTTAGATGGTACGAAGTTCGCCGCGACAGCTTGTAATTAAAAAAATCAAAAATCCCGACTGCTTAAAAACAAACTAAAAAGACGTAAACAAGAAGAAAAGCATGCTGTGCAGTCGGAGGATACATATTCGCGAGCTGGCGGAACAAAAACAGATGTATTTATATATTTAAAAAAAAACACAAAATGGCGCCCAAAAGCCGCCATTTTTAGCCAGTGACACTCGCAGGATTAAGACGAATCGATTGACGTAAGAATCATCAAAATCGGCCAACGCGTTTGGTCTCTAGAACGCCACATAGGAACAAACATACATAGATACATACATACATAGACTGATAAACACATTACCCTCCTTCGGCAGTCGGGTAATAAAAACTATATTCCTCTCGTTGTTTCACAGGAGGTGACCACTCATTCCAGCTCCGCAGCGTAGCACTGAACGTGTGGAGCATGCAGGAGTGTAAGGACATCTGGGGGACTTCCCTGAAGCTGCCCAACGGAGTCACGCCTGATAGCCATGTCTGTGCCGGCGAGAGGTCTGGGGGGAAGGATACTTGTCAGGTAAGAAATCAAAGCCACATAGTATTTATTAGTAGATAGAACATTATTATTGTGACCACAGATATAAAAAAAAACGGAGTAAATTTACGATCAGTGATCGTATTCTGAGTTTTTCATTTAGCATTATCGGCATCGGAAATCCACTGAAATCTAGAAAAATGCCTTTTTATGTCATATTATGCTGTAAAGAATGTATAGAAAAAGTTGGCCGAGGCATTGGAAATGTTTTCTTTCATTGGTAAGTAAATTTGTTTTTAAATTGTTTGTGAAAAAGTGGCACACTTGGTTTTAATACAGAAGGAGGGACTTGCGTTATCTAAATAGATAGATTTATTTATGTGGTCACACCAGTCTTAACAAACACCTTTTCAACATAGGCGCCACAGACAGCCCACTTTGCAAAGCTGTTTTAACGCCGAGGAATCAGCTGCCCACGCCATCCTGGAATGCGAAGCCGTGGCTTCCCAACGTGCACAAATCCTCGGAACAGTGAGGTCACTCCACATAGCCTGTGAAGCCCCAGGAAGCTTCTGGGTGGAACTAAGCAGGCTATGTTAGCCAGATCCCCCACGCACAACGGACCAAGCAAGAGTCTAAGTGCGGAGAAAGGCCCTCTACTCATATTGATACTACGTAATCGTTAAAGTTTATCAAGATCTGTCTAGGCCGTTCCCAAATGTATGTTTGGCTTCCGGTCTAAAGGGATAAAGCTGAATGCCATTATTTCAACTTCCTTCCATATCAAGCAGGAGGCAGAACAGAAGTAAAATCTCCGCCAGATAACATACAGTAATAACAATTTTTCTAGATTTCGGTGGATTTCCGCTGCCGATAATGCTAAATGAAAAGCTCAGATTACGATCATTGATTGTATCTTTACTCCGTTTTTTGGCACGCGAAGTACATACAATCGCGACATCTACTACATTTGCGATAACATTAGACGTTTAAATTAGCCCTAAAATGGGCCGATTTTGACTTCTATTGCGTTAGTGATACCACATACAGTAACTGTAGTAAACAGTTGGTTTTGGTAACAGGTTAATGCTTTTTATGTCCTTCTTATATTTAAGGGATAGAACTCAAAATCGGTTGAACGGACTGTAAAAAGATTTGGAAACATGTCTAATGTTATTTCAAATGGAGTTTAGTTAGATTTATATCTGTGCGCGTGACCATTAGGTATAAATGGTGATGATAAATGGACATTTTATTTTCCACAGGGTGACTCCGGTGGTCCGGCGCAGATCCAAGATGGCTGCCTATGGCGCGTGATCGCTGTGACGTCATACGGCCGCTCCTGCGGGGCCCCCGACACGCCCGCACTCTACGCCGTCATTCCACATGCATTTATAGCTGCTCAGGTGTTCAACGAGGGATCATGACGATATATAAAGATATTTTAAGGATTTTTGTGTGCATTTTTATTTAAAAAACTACTACCAAAATCCTCCATCAAGTCCACAGTGGACCAACATGGTCTATCGTGGTCCTTTGTAGGTCAACATGGTCCATCACGTTATAAGCCACGAGCTCCTCTTGTTTTTTTAAGTAAAGTCAAATCCTTAATTTCAATGAGGGCTTTTCCATTTTTGTGCTCATCAGTTGGTGTTGACAAAGGTCCATAAATATAGCTGTATAAAAGCTGTCCATAATATAAAATCGAGTATGCAGCTCGGTTTGCGCAGCCCCAGTTTTATTGAAAAAAACCGGCCAAGTGCGAGTCGGACTCGCGCACGACGGGTTCAAATCAAATCAAATCATTTTTATTTAACAAAGGCCTACATGGGCACTTATAAAACGTCGACAAAAGGTGCACGGTTCGGGTTGGTCGTTTCCTGTGGAGAAGAACCGGCAAGAAACTCCACGGTTACTCTTTTAAAAAAATTGATTTTTTTTACAATATTTCCATGTTACAGCATTAGGTCGTAAGAAACTAAAAAAAAAAGTTTGTATAAACGAGATAAAGAGTTAACAAATGTTAACAAGCATCTAGAAATCTAGAAGGCCTACAATGTTCACACATTCACAAAACAATCGGTAAAAGAATCTATACAAAGGTAAAAAAAAAAAAATAAGACTAAATTTAACATGTGGCATAAATGTTGTTATCATTGCTGTAACTATTCTTAGCAAAGGGCTATAAAGATTATTGAAATCATTGTAAAAAGTCTAATTAAAATAAGGAAAAAAAAGAAAAATGAGATTGAGAATAGTTAGAGAAATCCACATATTTGTGCCGTTTATGAATTACCAGGGAAGCCGCATGTGCAGAAGGTGCTAAACCCAAATTTTTTATCTTCAACGTAGTCCTTGATTTTATAATATGCTTTGTAAGGACACGTTTGATGAAGTTTTTGAACTTTCCATCGGTCAATTCTATAACTGACTTTGGCAACTTGTTATAAAAGCGTATACTGTTTATAAGAAAAGACTTGCTATTTTTCGTTTTTGGGTATTACAATTTCATGCTTACTGCGTGTATTTAAATTATGGAAGTCGCTTCTAGTTTTGAAAAGCCCTCGATTTTTGCGGAAATACAAAATACATTCCAAAATATAAAGTGAAGGTAGAGTCAGTATATCGATCTCTTTCAATTATTCTCTGGGGGACTCGCGTGGACCCATTTTGTAGATCGCGCGGATTGCCCTCTTTTGTTAGATGAAAATTGAGTCAACGTCTGCTGCTGATCCATATCCATAGAATGCCATAAGACTGAATACTGTGTTCACCAGCGGAACAGTGTGAAATGGGCAGAAGAATATTCCAACTTTGGATTGCGGTGTGAGGCAGGGGGGGGGGTGACCTCGCCACGCTTGTTCAACCTGTACATGAACCAGCTGATTGGCGATCTTAGCAGTGCTAATGCGGGTTGCTCAATAGGCGGAGTGCCTATTAACAACATCAGCTACGCGGATGATGTGGTGCTGCTGAGCCCGTCGGTTGGGTGGTTGCGGAAACTCCTGCGCATTTGTGAGACATATGCTGGGGCTCATGGGCTCAGGTACAACCCTAAGAAGAGTGAGTACATGATTTTCAAATCTGGTGCCAAATGTTTCTCTTTTATACCTCCGATCACTCTTTGCGGTGTTAGTCTGAAGAGGGTTAACCATTTTAAGTACCTGGGCCACTGGGTCACAGATAACTTGTCTGACAATGAGGATATCGAGCGGGGACGTAGGGCGCAGTCGGTGCGCTGTAACATGTTGGCACGTAGGTTTGCACGCTGTACTAAACAAGTAAAGGTGACCTTATTTAAAGCGTATTGTCAGTCTTTTTATACGTGCAGCCTATGGGCCAACTATGTGCAGCGAGTATACAGTGCCATGCGTGTACAGTACAACAATGCGTTTAGTGTACTGCTGGGGCTGCCGCGGTTTTGCAGCGCTTCTACGATGTTTGCGCAGGCGCAAACCGATGACTCTTATGCTATTATTAGGAAGCTCGCTACTAAGTCGCTTCCGACGCAGCTCTAACAGTATCCTGAGCGTATTGTACGAGCGGTGGGACTCGGTGTTGTTGGAGAGGTGGATGCACCTACATGCCAGTTCCTTACCATTTATTAAGTGACAATTGTTTTATTTTTATTTTTTATTTTTTTTATTATGTTGTAACCGAATGGTTACCTCATAACAATTACAATCTAATAAATTACAATTTAATAAGTAATTTAAATTTAACTTAATTTCCTAGTAAATGTATAGGTACTAAAGAATGTGTCCATTGGCACTTTTCTTATTGTCTCTATTATGAGGGAAAGACACTTAGTTCTTGTGTTTTTAAAAGGTAGCACTCACTGCACTCCGTAACAATCACTAAACTAATTCAAAAGGCTTAGTCCTTTTCAGTCTCCTTACTATGTCCGTGGTGTCAAGGAGCTGAATAGCCTCGACATTCACATGTTTATGAAGTCTTTGTTCATGAGCTTCGGCGTATGTTTTTATGACTTTAGCGACAAGGTCCACTCCTAAGTCCCGGTGGATGTCCTCGTTTCTAATGTACCAGGGAGCGTTTACTATACTCCGAAGTACCTTATTTTGAAATCTTTGAATTATTTCAATATTGGTACGTTTTGTACAGCCCCAAAGCTGTATACCGTATGCCCATATAGGCATAAGTACTTGTTTGTACAGAAGTACTTTGTTGTATACTGACAATGATGAATGTCTGCCAAGTAGCCAGTACATATTCCTGTAGCGTAGGTCTAACTCCAGGCGTTTCTTTTTGACATGAGCCTTCCAGCGAAGTTTTGCGTCAAGCGTCATACCTAGGTATTTGGCTGTATTTTCGTAAGGTATTACGCAACCGTTAATGTATACCGGTGTATAATTAGGTCTTCGGTTTGTGAAGTCTATATGAGTCGATTTGGACTCATTTAACTTAATTCGCCATTTTTTTGTCCAGTTGGTGATGGAGTTGACAGCAATTTGTACTTTATTTACAGCTTCTTTGTGAGTGACACCTATAGCCATGATGGCTGTGTCATCAGCGAAGGTTGCAATGAAGTTGTTTTCCATTTCTGGGATATCACAGGTGTACAATAGGTACAAGATTGGGCCAAGAACACTTCCTTGTGGTACACCAGCTTTTATTTGCTTGAGATCGGAATAAGCATCTTCATGTCTGACTCTAAACGTCCTCTCTGTTAGGTAGGATTCCAAAATGTCTGCAAATTGTTTTGGCAGCATTTTCCTTACCTTATAAATAAGACCCTTATGCCAAACCTTATCAAATGCCTGTGCTACATCTAGAAATACTGTAGAACAGACTTTTTTTTCTTCTAGAGTTTTTTCTATAATGTTGGTAATTCTATGTACTTGGTCTATCGTGGAGTGTTTTTCTCTGAAGCCGAATTGGTAATTTGGAATCAGTTTTCTGTCTTCTATTATAGGTTTTAAGCGTCTTACGAGTAGTTTTTCAAATAGTTTTGAAATGATTGGTAAAAGTGATATAGGTCTGTATGATGTTACCTCCTGGGGTGGTTTTCCAGGTTTGGGGATCATTATGACTTCAGCAACTTTCCAGATATCAGGCACGTGTTTCAACCTGAATGTTGCATTTATAAGGGTTGTAAGTTTTACTATGGCTTTTCGTGGCAGATTTTGAAGGAGTTCACCAGTGATAAGGTCGTATCCAGGCGATTTCTTTTTGGCTAAGTTTTTTATCATATTTTTTACCTCTTTTGGCGTAACCAGTTTTATATTGAGGTCGTCATGGTGAGTGACATCCAGTGTTATGTTTTCAGAGCTTTCCTCACCGCTGGTTTGAAAAGTTTGTTCTAAATGTTCTGCAAATATATTTGCTTTCTGTTCATTACTCATGGCCCATTTGCCATCTAATTTTTTAATGGGTGAAGCATGGACGATGGGTTTATTTAAACGTTTATATGTTTTCCATAGTGAGTGTTCTGATTTTCCACTACTTGTTAATTGGCTAAGGCAATCTTTTGTTGCATCATCATGATAGTTCTGTATTGCTTTGCTTAATCTTCTTGTAAGCCTATTCAGCATTGTTTTGTCAAGTGGATATCTTGATTGTTGCCACTTTTGTCTCTGAGCTCTCTTTATGGCTATGAGGTTTCTTATTTCTAACGGATATCTATGACTTGCGACTTTTCTTTTCAAAAGAGGTGTATTTCCCCAAGCACAGCTTTGAATGTTTGTCACAAATTTTGTTATTTCTTCATCCAACTGCTGAATGTTTTTGAGTGGTACTTTAAGGTCAATGATGTTGTCTAGGTCGAGTTTGAAGCTATCCCAATCCGTGTTCTTATTAACTAAAATTGCATTGCTTTCTTTCTGAATTATGGTCTCACTTAAGGTTAAGATAATGGGGGAATGATCAGAGTTCATATCAAATCCCTCCTCTATGTGAAGATATGTAGCTGACAGATTCTTATAAATGAAAAAGTCAATCAGATCTGGAATTCTTTGAGCATCAGTAGGCCAGTAAGTAGGTTTTCCTGTTGATATTGCATTGCACTTGATTTCTCGCATAGCACTAAGCAATTCCTTTCCTTTAGTGTTGGTTAGCCTAGATCCCCAACGTATGTTTTTTGCTTTAAAGTCACCTCCCAATATAAACGTGTTGCCAAGAAGTTTTAGTAGGTTTCTGTACTGCTCTATTTTCAGAGCATGCTTTGGTGGGCAGTATATAGCTGCTACTGTAATGTGATGAAGTTTAGTTTTGACCCTAACGGCTACAGTTTGTATGAACTCTTCTTCATATTTAAATTCGAGGTAATGGTAGATGTTTTCTCTTATTATAAGGGTACTTCCTCCTCTCGCATTATTCACAGGGTGCAGTGCATGATAGATTTTATACCCGTTAAGGTGAATATACGATTCTCTTGTGAAATGAGACTCCGATATGAGGCACACATCAATTTCTTCTGTTGCAAGGACCACCTCTAGCTCGTTTTGATGCTTTAGGAGTCCATTTGCATTCCACGCCATTATTTTAAGAGTGTTCTTCATTTTTGAGTTATATGGTGTAGCTGTGTAGCACTACTTTCTAGATTTTTCAACCTTAATTCAAATGAGGTTAAAATATTTAAAATTTTGTTTATATTTTCATTTGTATCGGCGTCTATTGACTTGGAGGGTTGTGGACCGTGTACTGTTGGTTGTGATTCACGAGGTTTCGTTGCTTGCGCATAAGACACATTATTTGATACCCTTTGATACTCTTTGAGATTCTTCTTAGCACTAGGAGCCTGAGTGACAGGTGTAGTAACCTTTTTCTTTAAGGCTTTGTTTTTTAGCTGTTGCAGTTCTTTGGCTACCATACATCCTCTGTAGTTGGCTGGGTGTGGCTCACCACAGTGAACACATTTGGGTTTGTCTGCTATCGATTTTGTGCAATCTTTAGTAAGGTGTTTACCAGTGCACTTTACACATCTAGGTTCCTTGGAGCAATATTTCTGTGTATGGCCATATGCTTGGCATCTCTTACACTGTGGGATAAGCTTGGATGTTTTTAAAGGCTGCACTTCTACTTTACAACCTAATATGGTCTTAATACCATAGATATTATTTATGTCTTCCTCTTTTTGAAAGGCAAGCATAAACATGTTTAGAGGTTCCTTAGTCCTCCAACTTAATTTGTTTACCGCTTCCTGGATTTTAAAGCCGTTAGCAGTTAGTTCTTCAACTATTCTGCTTGGCAAACATGTTGAGTGTAAATTTTTGGCTATAACCCTAATTGGTCTATCTTGCTTGTTCTCATAAGAGTGCCAGAGACAATTATTCTGTAACAAGAGTTTAGTAATCGCTCTGTAGGAGTCTTCATCCCTGGCGTTTACTTTGACAGTATCTCCGTTCATCATTTTGACCATGAAGGAATCTTTATTTGAGCAAGTCAAGAGGAGATCATAAAACTTTTGGTAGTTTCTGATATTTTCTACTATGACTGGGGGAGGTGGGGGCTGTTTTTTTATTTTCGGTTGCTCAGCCTTTTTAACAGCCTGAGATTCAATGGGGCTTGCTCCTTGTGATACTGGAGACAGTGACGCATTTAGCTTTCTTTTCTTTCTACTTTTTTGTCGTAGGTACCCATTCTGTTTCTCTGGCAAGGTCCTCTTCATCAGTCTTATATTCGACTGTTGACTGAGGCCTTTCATTCGTCGGATGTTCCTTCTCGGGAGTAACATTCTTTTGTTCCTGGATAAGTTTCAGCTGGTGTTGCAAGGCTTCTACCTGGCTACTGAGCACTTCTACTAGTTGCTGCAGTTCTTGGCGCTCTTTTGCTTCCTCTTTGTACCGGGTGTACAACTGTTGTTCGAGTTCAGTTTTGAGTACTATTTTACCCGGCGAACCCATAATTGATTACAAGTTATAATTATAAAAACTATAACTTACCGCAAATTCTCATAATTATGCATGATTCACTTACGACAGTAGGTCATTGCACCGCCCGCGAGGGCAATACGCGGCGGAATTAGGCTGCAGCGTCAGCACTTGTGCACGAGCGCAGACTTGTGCAAGAGCGTACGCGACGCGACCGTTCTCGCTAGAAGTCGATCGACTACTGCAATTGTTTTATAATTATAATTATTTTATTAAATGAATTATTAAATATTAAATGCAATTAAATGAATTTTGACCTAATAACTATAATATTGTAATTTTAAATCAATTTTAAATTTTGCATGCAATGTTATTAATGAGTTAATAAATGTATATGAATTCTTATGTATATTCAATGTAATTTTGTAGTGTTATATGGGAAAAACTTCCTGAAATAAATGTCAATTTAATTTAATTTATAAACTTACTAAGCCCATAAATTATTGATGATCGCAAGCTGTGACTAAAATCAATACGATTTCAGTATAGATAATGGTTTCATAATAATTTATCGTCGAAAGCAAATATATATTTAACGGGTGGGTGACTATTATTTACTGATACACACAATGTTTACCAACGTACATACAACGTAGTATATTACAACAGTATTTCCAAGAGAAACATGTTTTATTTTTGCGTGGATTTATGCTCTTGCATACTGCGCTACCACGGGGAGATAGTGCTGTTCTTTGGGACTCCAACCCACTAAAACTCCACGGTGTCTTCCTGTGCCGCTTATGGCGGGAACACGGGCACGCGTTAGCACTCACCGCGAACCCGCCGCGGCTGTCCGTCACCGGACCCTCCTCTGGGGAGTACGCCCCATCACCGGCGCTCCAGAGCACAGTATGCGTCGTGACCACCCCAGGGACTAAACCAGCACATGAGTGCCAGACGACCCCGTGTATGGCACCCTTGGTCACCTTGTGACGGGTCAAGGTCAATAGCCGGGCAACCTACCATTTTTCGGCCGCAGAGGATAGGGATAGCGGCCAACGCTATACCAACGCTATGGTAGAAGAGCTCTGTAAGATATTGGACAACATCATAAGTTCATTTGTGCCAAAAACCAAAATAAAATGCAATAAATACCCCATAATTATGATTATGATTCCCTAAAAGTCTTATAACGAAAAGAACGAAACGGAACGAAAAGGAAAAACTTAGAAGACGTTACAAAAAGTATAAAAATCCCCGTGACGAATACCAATATAAATTATTAAGCCAGAGCGCCAATCAAGTTATCAAAAGTAGCCATGATAATTTCTCTAGGAAGATGGAGTCAAATAGTCAAATATATTTATTTCAACTAGGCCAATAAGCGGCACTTTTGAACGTCAAACATTATTAAATCTAAATTCAAAATGTACAAGTAATAAAAATTTACTCTACCGTGCATTCGGAAAGTAGCTTGTTATGGAGAAGAACGCACAAGAAACTCCATACTAACTCTTTTTTTTTTAGATAGGTGTTTTACAATGTACCCAAAAATAGCACTACACACTATACTACGTACAGGTATAAAGTAATAAAAGCACTAACAGGTAAATTCATGAATTTGATAAATAGGAACATGGTTCTCACATACTTACAAATATTGCAAAACATAGGTAAAATACCTAAATCAACAACAACGGAACAGTGTTTGAGTCAAATTCTGGGAAAATATAAAAAATTTGCTGTTCCCCGCGCCTTCGCTCCCGTGGACCACTCCACAGGACCCGTTTTCGGGATAAAAAATAGCCTATGTCAATCAGGAATAATGTAGCTTTCTATTGGTGAAAGAATTTTTTAAATCGGTCCAGTAGTTTCGGAGCCTATTCGGTACAAACAAACAAATAAACAAACAAACAAAAAAATCTTTCCTCTTTATAATATTAGTATAGATAACATAAGAATACAATAACTATGAATAGGAATATAAATTAGCAAATTTGATTTTGTCCACACCAAAGATTGCCCTATGGAGCGGGACCAACATGTTGCCAAGCATTCTTAACTTGAATATAATCATCTAATTTGTAATATGCTTGTTTACAAAGTGTGCTTTTAACTAAAGTTTTAAAATTACTTTTATTTAGTTTTAATACATCGCAAGGTATTTGAGGAGGAGGGCATAATCCACTATACCCCAAGCTCTTCTGGCCATTCGTCAAAGCAAAAAAATACAGGTTTAAATGAAATGCCGTCAGAATTGAAGTTGGGCACTGAGGCGGCCATCTCGGATGACGGCATCTGCCATCTTCTTGCGCGTCAGTTTTCGTCGGCATTTACTCAGTCGGCCGCCTTACACTCTGAACATCGTTCTGATAATACGCGGGGCAGCGTTGCTTTCCCTGAAAAAGACGTAATCAGAGCACTAAGAAAGCTTAATGTATGCAAAGGTGCAGGTCTAGACGGTCTACTATACACGGCAACGGCACGGCATTTTTTGACGTTAAAAAATGTGCAGTCAATCTTTTCCACTCAAAATAATATTTAACCACTCTATTAAAACTTCTCAATTGCCCGATAATGGAACTAGCGCATGTAGTGCCCCTCTTTAAAAAAGAGGAGGCTGATAACGTAAAGAACTTCCGACCTATCTCTATCTTATCTGTATTTTCAAAAGTTATCGAGTTTATCTTGTGTCCTATTTTAACTACTCATTCCAGAATAGAGATGGCTCCACAACAACATGGTTATAGCACTCAAAAAGCCACTAAGCCATACTTAGTTCTTTACGTGACCTGCAGTAATGACCTTTGCAAATTAATAGACTCACGACGACGCAAGCAGGGCGACTCTACTTACACCGATTTTAGCAGTGCATTCGACGAAGTAGACTACAACATATTGCTGCAAAAGCTATCAAACCATGGTTAACCATTTTTGGTCAAGTTTTGCTGTGGTTTCAATCTTATTTGGCCGACAGAAAACAGAGAGTAAAGGGTCATCAGTCTCTATCTTACCCTTCAACATCCGGAGTCCTACATGGTTCCCATTTGGGCCCGATACTATTTATTATATTCGTCAATGATATAACAAACAGTATCAAAAACAGTACCTGTTCCATCTTCGCAGACGACTTGAATCTATATCGGGGTATTGTCGTTAGGACAGACATTGCCCTACTCGAGGAAGATCTCAACTCTATTCATAGCTGGTATACAAAAAAAATCATGTTTTTAATGCTGAAGTGTTACCATACATTCACAAAAAAAAACACTGTACGCTTACTTCTTCATATTCGCTCAACGGAAGAGCACAAAAAAAAAGTCATCGTGACTTAGATGTTCTCCTTGACAGTAAGCTTACCTTCATCCTTCATACTTCACGTTGACTTTATTGTTACTAGGGCTGCTTAAACACTGGGATTCATAAAAAAGGTTAATTCAAGAAATCAAAAACCCGACTGCTTGAAAAAACCCGCCTGCTTAAAAAGCGAACTAAAAAGACGTAAACAAGAAGAAAATCATGTTGGAGGGTACATATTCGCGAGTCGGCTGACTAATACGAGATGTATCCTCCGTGACATGATTTTCTTCTTGTTTACGTCTTTTTAGTTCGCTTTTTAAGCAGGCGGGTTTTTTGATTTTTGAATTAACTTTTTTTATTTATAACTTTTTAGTTAACATATTTTTTCGAATTAGGTACATTTGAATATATAAGTGTTATATATTTTTGAAATCTTCTCTAAAAACCCTTCATTTTGATACCCCACTCGATGGGTAAGGAAGAAAAAAAAATTGCAACCCCCCCCAATATGGTGCCCAAAATCCGCCATGTTCCTTTTTTTAAAGGCAATTAGCTAAGAACATTTAGGCGGTCAAGACCTATCTAACGATGTCTTAATTATAAAAATCCGCCAAGTAGTTTTAAAGATATGAGGTAATAAAGAATATTACATACAAACATACAAGATACGCGCGAAAAACATAACCCTTTCCTTGCAGCCGGGTAATAAAAAAGCGAATTAAAAATACGTAAACAAGAAGAAAATCAAGCTGTGCAGCCAGACAATTTACATACAATACATATTCGCGAGCTGGCTGACCAAAACGAGATGTAGTGCTCGTCTATATGAGCTTCCTTCCACACATCTCTATCAGCTTTGATCTTAATAGTCACCGCCTTTTTAGCTAGTGGCGTATTCATAGATTTTACGCCCAGGCCAGAATTGGTATGGCTGCACCACTATTACCAAAAAAAAAGTTAATTAAAAAAATCAAAAAACCCGACTGCTTAAAAAGCAAACTAAAAAGACGTAAACAAGAAGAAAATCATGCTGTGCAGTCGGAGGATACATATTCGCGAGCTGGCGGACCAAAACCAGATGTATCCTCCGACTGCACAGCATGATTTTCTTCTTGTTTACGTCTTTTTAGTTTGCTTTTTAAGCAGTCGGGATTTTTGATTTTTTTAATTAACTTTTTTTATTTACAACTTTTTAGTTATTTTTTTTTTGGAATTAGGTACATTTAAACATATAAGTGTAATATATTTTTGAAATCGCCTCTTAAAATCCTTTATTTTGATACCCCACACGATGGGTTTGGAAGAAAAAAAAAATTTTATCCCTCACAAAATTGCGCCCAAAATCCGCCATTTTTGTTTTTTCCAATTTTAATGTAGCCAGTGACACTCGCAGGATTAAGACAAATCGGCCAACGCGTTTGATCTCTAGAACGCCACATAGGAACAAACATACATACATACATACATACATACATAGACTGATAAACACATTACCCTCCTTCGGCAGTCGGGTAAAAAGTAGTTATTTTCCGGTGATTCCCAAAAATCTTTGAACGAAGTGAGCTCAAACAATTTAGCACCCCGCCGGAATTGGTTCGCTTTTGGGGTACACTAGTCGAAAATTCTTCAATACAAACGTAGTCTAGCTTTTACTCCACTGTTTGACGATGTACGTTCAAAATAAAATAAAAATTACTTGAAAGTTATGAGTCCATATTTTAACACTCATTTTAACGCATCTTTGGGCGCAAATAAGTACCATAAGAAGAAGGAAAATTGAAAAACGGCCTCCATACAGGGATAGATTAGTAGATACGAACAAAAAAAAAAACGACTGAATGTATCTGTTCAAAATAATTTTATTTTTGATACATTCAGTCGTTTTTAGGGTTCCGTACCCAAAGGGTAAAAACGGGACCCTATTACTAAGACTTCGCGATCCGTCTGTCTGTCTGTCTGTCTGTCTGTCTGTCTGTCTGTCTGTCTGTCTGTCCGTCTGTCTCCAGGCTGTATCTCATGAACCGTGCTAGCTAGACAGTTGGAATTTTCACAGATGATGTATTTCTGTTGCCGCTATAACAACAAATACTAAAAACAGTATAAAATAAATATTAAAGGGGGGCTCCCATACAACAAACGTGATATTTTTGCCGTTTTTTGCTCGATATCAATAACGGCAACAGGTAGACGCTTGAAATATTCACAGAATGTTTAGTTGTATATTTACTTCAAAAAATAATAATTAATAAATTAAAATTAAATAAATTAAGGGGGGCTCCCATACAACAAACGTGATTTTTATGCAGTGTTTTGCGATAATGGTACGGAACCCTTCGTGTGCGAGTCCGACTCGCACTTGGCCGGTTTTTTCATGATATCAAGACTCCCAAAGGTCTGTTTATAAAATTTCGCGCGCTCGTTTTCGTTCTAAATCATCATCCATATCGCTACAAATTTGCAAAAGTGTGTATTCGTACGCGTACTAGCTTCTTACTGCTCATAACAGCATCTATCGGTTCCGCACGTGTTGTCGGTTGATATAGCACGCATTTTAACCTCGCGCACAAAATAGTTCGTGCCGTCGACTACTGTACCCTTACTGCGCAAAACGGCCATCGCTCAGGCCTCAGCATAATACTGTGAGTCACGTGCGAGTCAGAGCTACTGCGCTGGTTTTCAGCGATAGCCGGTGCCGATTGATTGAATCCACACACCTTTTGAGTCTCCGATACCGCTTTCAGATTTCTTCTTCTATACTACAATGATTATATTCCATAATTATTCATATTCGATTCATCCTTCATGATCAAAACAGGAAGTACCTACATACCAAAACTTTATTATTTGTGTTTGCCAAGCCCTAACAAATATATTTTGAAGGTATTCTTTGATGACGTCATCAGACAGTACAATAATGTTTTTCCACATAGTACGTCAGTGGTACGTGAAAATTGGTAACACGAATTTTCATGATATCAATTATAATAGATTTTATGAGGTTTTGAAAGCAGCGATTTGTAGTTCTTCTACTACTTTTTTTTATCTATGTATATAAAAATGAATCCCTATTTCCCTTGGAGTCACGGCATCACGCGTGAACGGCTGGACCGATTTCGATTATTCTTTTTTTACCCGACTGCCGATGGAGGGTAATGTGTTTATCAGTCTATGTATGTATGTATGTTTGTTCCTATGTGGCGTTCTAGAGACCAAACGCGTGGGCCGATTTTGATGGTTCTTACGTCAATGGATTCGTCTTAACCCCGCGAGTGTCACTAGCTACATTAAAATTGTAAAATAGGAAAATGGCGGTTCTTGGGCGCCATATTGTGGGGGCCCAAATATTTTTTCGTCTTAAGAGAATAATTAGTCGGATGATACATCTGGTTTTGATCAGCCAGCTCGCGAATATGTATCCTCCGACTGCATAGCATGATTTTCTCCTTGTTTACGTTTTTTTAGTTCGCTTTTCAAACAGTCGGGTTTTTTTATATTTTTATTACCTTTTTTTTTGTTGTGCTTGTTATTGTTAGTAGAAGGTTCTTATGAAAAAAAAAGAAATTGTACCTTTATACCTTACCTACATAGGTAGGATAGAGTAGGTAGGGTAGGGTAGGGTATGTAGGGTAGGGTACGGTAGGTAGGGTAGGGTAGGGTAGGTAGGGTAGGGTAGGTAGGGTAGGGTAGTGTAGGGTAGGGTAGGTAGGGTCCCCCCCGGTGGGTTCCCGCTTTGTCGAGGAGGGGCCGCTCGTCAGGGCTTTTGCCGATTAAGCCGACGACGTAGCGGCCAACTAGTAGGTTGCGGTGCCGCTTGGTAACAGGCGACATCGCAACTGAGGCGGGCCGCGATGTCTTATGGAGATTCCCAGGTCCCATACGATGTCGCGGCTGAGGGCTGGAGGCCGCGGTGGGAAAGGAGTGCCGGTATTGCGGTGCGCCGCTCTCCCTACCTTCCGCGGCCCGGACGGGGTCGCCACCGTCTGATGGCGGACGCGGTGGGGCCGCAGGGGAGGAGGATAGTCGGTATTGCGTTAGCCGCTCTCCCTATCCCCTGCGGCCGAACAATGGTAGGTGGCGGGGCCATTGACCTTGACCCGTCACAGGGGGACCAAGGGTGCCATACACGGGGTCGTCTGGCGCCCATGTGCTGATTGGTCCCTAGGGTGGTCACGGCGTGCAGTGTGTTCTGGTGCGCCGGTGATGGGGGGACTCCCCCGAGGAGGGTCCGGTGACGGACAGCCGCGGCGGGTTCGCGGTGAGTGCTAACGCGTACCCGTGCTCCCGCCATAAGTGGCACAGGAGGACACCGTGGAGTTTTAGTGGGTTAGAGTCCCACATAACTGCACTATCTCCCCGTGGTAGTGCAGTATGCATGAGCATTTCTCCACGCAAAAAAAAAAAAAAAAAAGGGTAGGTAGGGTAGTGTAGGTAGGGTAGGTAGGGTAGGTAGGGTAGATGAATGTTTGGTGTTTTTATGGCAAAATAAAGTTTGCCGGGTCAGCTAGTAATTGATAAGACTCGCCTTTGATCACTATATCATCTGTTGCTGTGCCTGTTGGTAAGAGATGATGTGGTCGATGGTAAAGCATGCTTTAAAAGTTTTAGACCCAGTAGTCAGTGGCGAGCATAAAGTCTTCCAAAGTACAGTTGTATGGACACTTGAGACTCTAGCATGCGTGATTTGTAGTTGACAAAGCAGGGAGCAGCGATAATCCACCACAACTCTATCAAATTGGGATTGTGGCGAGCAGACTTTTGCCAAGTTCTCAACCATTTTGCACACGGCTTCCACTCTTCTATCAACATCCTTTTAATGTTCCCACTGCTGGGACACAGGCATCCTCTTTGTGAGAGAGGTATTGGGCCTTAATCCACCACGCGGGTCCATTGCGGGTTGGTGGATGTCACATGTCTTAGAATTTTTGGTTCTATGACAAGCCGGTTTCCTCACGATGTTTTCCTTCACCGTTTTAAGAGCAGTGGTGATGAAAATAATTTACGCAAAGTAAAGCGCCTGCCTGGGTTCGAACTTACGACCTACGACGCGTAAGTCGCGGCCGTGACGTCTTCACGCTTCCACTCTTAAGGGTACACTAGTCGAAAATTCTTCCATACAAACGTAGTCTGGCTTTTACTCCACTGTTTGACGATGTACGTTCAAAATAAAAAATGATATAAATTTGTCTCATTATTATTATAGCCCTGTATGGAAGAAAAAAAGTATAAAACATACAACATTTAAAAGTTATGAGCGTTGAAGGTTCTATATTTCAACACTAATTGTAACGCATCTTTGGGCGGAAATAAATACTATAAGAAGAAAGAAAATTGAAAAACGGCCACCATACAGCGATAGATTAGTAGTTCAACAATGCAAATAATTTTATTTTGAACAGATACCTTCAGTCGTTTTTTCATGATATCCAGACTCCCAAAAGTCTGTTTATAAAATTTCGCGCGCTCGTTTTTGTTCTAAATCATCATCCATTTCGCTACAAATTTGCAAAAGTGTGTATTCGTATGCGTACTAGCTTCTTACTGCTCATAACAGCATCTATCTGTTCCGCACGTGTTGTCGGTTGATATAGCATGCATTTTAACCCCGCGCACAAAATAGTTCGTGCCGTCGACTAGTGTACCCTTAAATGGAACTTAAGGCAGTTGGATACAAGAATTTTACAGTGAGCGACTTCCATCTGATCTTCACAACCCAGTAACTGGATACACAGTACCCCTTGACAAGACTTATGGCAGATTTTTTCATTCTAACCGGATTCAGCTGTCTACCAGTATTTCACTTGAAGCGACTGCCCATCTGACCTCCACAACCCAGTAACTGGGTAACAAGATACTCCTTGACTAGACTGGTGTCAGATTTCGGGCTGCTGACTACCCGGAACGCCTGTCAAATATCTTTAGATGTCAGTCGGGACCAATGGAAAACAGAGGTTTTCGGTATGCACCTACCTAATGGACGGTCAGTAGGTCTGAAAATTAGTTTTTTGTCTGTCAGGTAGATTAATAAATAATATTTGACACGTAAACATAAAGTGACGACGATATAATGCGTTGAAATATCGTGTGACGTCACGCCGCTAGTACACTTTATACTGACTTAGTGACGTCACAAGCCCCCACTCCTGAACTTTGATGCACTTTATCTTTGTCCATTATTAGGGTTCCGTAGGTACCCAAAGGGTAAAAACGGTAGTCTATTACTAAGACTCCACGGTCCGTCTGTCTGTCTGTTTGTCACCAGGCTGTATCTCATGAACCGTGATAGCTAGACAGTTGAAACTTTCACAGATGATGTATTTCTGTTGCCGCTATAACAACAAATACTAAAAACAGAATCAAATAAATATTTGAGTGGGGCTTCCTTACAACAAACAATCGTCTTCGGCAAGGGTTGTGCGCGGGGTTGAAATGCATGCTTTCTCATCCCACAACACTTGCGAAAGAGATAGATTATGCTCTGTGCCCTTAGTGCGAGTTTATACTCACGCTCAATCGCGTTAACGTAAACGATCTCTATATGTCAAAATGTATACAAAAAAAGAGGTTTTGCCTTGCCGTCACCAGACGGCGCTTATCCAGTTTCAATATAAATTGGCGTTAACGTTAACGCGATTGAGCGCGAGTAAAAACTCGTACTAAAGCCTCTGATGAGCAATGAGTCGTAAGTAATTTATTTCATAACAAAATATATATATACATTGTGTCGAAATTTGTAATAAGTAAAAAAAAACCGGCCAAGTGCGAGTCGGACTCGCACACGAAGGGAACCCTTCGTGTGTACCATTATTGCAAAACACTGCAAAAAAATCACGTTTGTTGTATGGGAGCCCCCCTTAATTTATTTTATTTTAATTTAATCAATATTATTTTTTGAAGTGAATATACAAATAAACATTCTGTGAATATTTCAAGCGTCTACCTATTGCCGTTATTAATATCGAGCAAAAAGCGGCAAAAATATCACGTTTGTCGTATGGGAGCCCCCCTTAAGTATTTATTTTATACTGTTTTTAGTATTTGTTGTTATAGCGGCAACAGAAATACATCATCTGTGAAAATTTCAACTGTCTAGCTATCACGGTTCATAAGATACAGCCTGGTGACAGACGGACAGACAGACAGACAGACAGACAGACGGATCGCGAAGTCTTAGTAATAGGGTCCCGTTTTTACCCTTTGGGTACGGAACCCTAGTTAAAAAACACCACTAATTACATTACAATTGATTAATCGCGTACGAATTAGCACTTTTGCAAATTTGTAGCGAAATGGATAATGATTTAGGACGAAAACGAGCGCGCGAAATTTTATAAACGGATCTTTGAGAGTATGGATATCATAAAAAAAAACTACCAAATTGTATACTTTCAAAATAAAAGTATTTGCATTGTTGACTACTAATCTATCCCTGTATGGTGGCCGTTTTGCAATTTTCCTTCTTCTTATGGTATTTATTTCCGCCTAAAGATGCGTTACAATTAGTGTTGAAATATGGAACTTTCAACGCTCATAACTTTAAAATATTTTTGGTTTTTACTTTTTTGTTCCCATACAAGATTAGATAATGGTTAGAGTTTTTTTTTTTTTTTTTTCTTTTGAACGTACATCGTCAAACAGTGGAGTAATCGCCAGACTACGTTTGTATGGAAGAATGGTCGACTAGTGTAACCTTAACCTTGAAGATCGACCTCGCGGGCTCCTCCTAGATGATAGAAATATAATAGGAATTTAATGATAACTGGTATACATTTATAAACAAATTGAAATGTCTTAAATATTACTAACAACTAGCTCACTTAGCTGTGATGGTATGATAATGCCAGTGTTTATTTATTTATTAAAACTTCATGCAACATAAATGTACACAGGCGGACTTAATGCCTGAGGCATTCTCCACCAGTCAACCAAGGGTGGTGGAGAGATAACATGGCAGGTGCATAAAAAAAAGATATTAAAGTAAAATAAACATACTTATATATGTATTTACTATAATAAATACACATATATATCAAGTAATAGAAAGCCGTTTTATTGAGATGACTCAGCTAATCGTGTAGAAAATAATTCCACAACTGCCGCTTAAATGCATATTGACTGGTGGCCGTCCTGATATCGAGAGGAAGCGCATTCCAGAGAAGAATGTACTGAATGTGAAAGGAAGAATGAATAAAATCAGAAGTATGAGACGGACAAAGCAATAGAAGATGTTAGATGAACGCAGATTCCTAGCGTGTGAAGTACACAGATATTGAAAGTGAAGCCCAAACTTAAGGTTACACTAGTCGATCATTCTTCCATACAAACGTAGTCTGGCGATTACTCCACTGTTTGAAGATGTACGTTCAAAATAAAAAATTATATCAATTTGTCTCACCATTATCTAGCTCTATATGGAAACGAAAAAAAAAAAAAAAAATATTTGAAAGTTATGAGCGTCGAAAGTTCCACATTTCGACACTAATTTTAACGCATTTTTGGGCGCAAATAAATACAATAAGGAGACGGAAAATTGCAAAACGGCCACCATACAGGGATAGATTAGTAGTTCAACAATGCAAATAATTTTATTTTGAACAGATACGTTTAGTCGTTTTTTCATGATATCCAGACTCCCAAAGGTCTGTTTATAAAATTTCGCGCACTCGGTTTCGTCCTAAATCATTATCCATTTCGCTACAAATTTTCAATAGTGTGTATTCGTACGCGAACTAGCTTCCTACTGCTCATCACAGCATCTATCTCTTCCGCACTTGTTGTCGGTTGATATAAAATGCATTTTAACCCCGCGCATAAAATAGTTCGTGCCGTCGACTAGTGTACCCTTAATCTAGGGATCTGTGTGTATGGATTTGGGAGTTAGTTACCAGGGTAGAGGCTAGTGTAGATGTTGTACTATGTATTGTTAAAACCTAAAACATCGCGTTTCTCATGGCCCAATACCAAACGTTTCAAAATATAATCTATTTTCTTGAAAAACAGCTGTGTAAACACAACCAGTTTGTATTCGAAACAATATATCAAAGTTATTTACACATATGATTGTATATAAGTTATGATAATGATTAATTTTGTAAATTAACATTTAGTTATTTAGTCGAAGAGTGGTGAAAATGGCGCGGCTCTTTGTTTTATTTTGTTTGGTAAGTTTTTATAATTGATTTTTTAATAGATTTAAGTAGGTATATAGCTGTCTGGCAGAGAGAGAAAACTGGCGGGAAATGGCCTCCTTCTGTGAGACCGTGATGGTCCAGAAGGTAGCCGCTGAGCGGGCCGATCTCACTCGGAGAAGAAGGCATCAGGAAGCCAATCACCCCAATGCCTAAAACGCCCAAACCGCGCCTGCATCATAAGCAGGTGGGACTCCGTGGTCACGGGCGCTCTGGTTGGGGACTCTGTCCGCCTACCAAGTGACTCCAGAAAAGGCCGTGGCACTGTTATTAGGTGCTGCCGTGTACAGCGTGACTCAGGGGAGATGCTCTTTCAATCTCCCCAAGGACGTGCCCTAACAGGCCTTTTAAGAGGACACGGGGTTCTACGTGCTGATAGTGATCACCTGAGTGGCTTTATTAAGGTAAAAACCCCACACTCCCTGGTCTTTTCCCCAAAAGTCCAGGTGCCTTTTAAAGGATGCCCCCCGTTAACAAAAAAATAAGTACAATATTAGCTGTCGTGCTCATTTCATTGGAGGTTTTTATTGACCCGGTGAAGGTTGCGGGGATCAGCTGCTGCCTAGGTTCAGCAGTGGACATCTTTCAACTGAAATGATGATGATGTTTATTATAGCTGTCTTGGGGTTAGGCTGATGTGGGAGCCCAATGACTGAGACCTCTCTCGTGTTTGTTCCCTGAAGGTCGTTGGCGACTATCACATTACACACACTCGCGACCCAATATTCTGTAGTTTTTTTGTACTTTCGTTATTATTCTTAGACATAAAAAAGGTTCAGATTAAAATGTAGATAATTAAATAGCCTTTGAGATGGTGAGAATTTCATTAAAATACGTCCAGCGCTTTTGGTGCGATCGTCGTGTTTTTCTCGTGTTAGACATAACTTTACAAATTAATTACACTATGTTATATGAATAAAAATCTCAATTTTCTTAGATCAAATTATTAAGAAAATGGTCTAATATAACATATATTTTTCTCAAAAAAGGCGACTAGCCATTTAGACGTGATTCTCATTTTCAAATCAGCTACTGAGGGGTATCTGCGCCTTAATATTCTATTTTAGTACCTGTATTTATCGATAAACTGGTCAAACAACAAATATTTGTATCTATTGTGAGGAGCGCGTGACTAAATAATAACAGCCGCACGGGTCGGTCATCAAGGTTAAGCAACGCTTGACGAGGTCAGTCCGTGGATGGGTGACCATTTCAACATACCGAGTTTCCTCCGTGCCTCGGAAAGCACGTTAAGCCGTTGGTCCCGGCTGTCATTTGAAGATCTTTGACAGTCGTTACGGGTAGTCAGAAGCTTGAGATCTGACACCAGTCTAGCAAAGAGGTATCGTGTTACCCAGTTACTGGGTTGTGGAGTTCAGATAGGCAGTCGCCCCATGTGAAACACTGGTACTCAGCTGAATCCGGTAAGACTGGAAGCCGACCCCATTATAGTTGGGAAAAGGCTAGGCAGATTGACTGATTGTAAAATCTCTATTGACGAAATGTTCTTATTTATATTTAATTGGAACAAAAAGTAAGTTTCATTTTATTTCATTTCATTTTTACTTATGATTAAGCTTTGTGTGTACTTCTTTAAGTAACAAATTCACCATAATAATAGATATATAAGTTCTTTTATGTAATATGTATTAGTGAATAAGTCGTTGGAGTATCTTATATATAAAAATAAAAATGTGTGAGTTCTATACCTATACATTAACAGCTATCTCTTCAGGGATTACAGGCCTCAAGTTTTGTATATTTTCCATTGAGATAGGAAAAACATGGAGACGCCGCGATGTTCTATACATACATTAGCTTATACAAATATGAGTGAAATACGACACAGAATGTAAAACATAGTTTTGTTTCATTCCTTCTAATATAGTAATCGTATTTGATAAAAGAGACAACAATATTTCAGTTGTTGCTCTTATTGGCAACATTTTTTGTGACGTAGTGACAGCTGTAGGTAAGTGCCATATTCGCCATATTAGGTCACGAAATTTGTGGTTGTGTTCGTGGTAGTCCTGCTGTCAAATGGTTGTTTACTTTTTTATTATTGAAATTTGTGAGTGTGTGTGTGTTCCGTGATTAGTGATGGGTAACTCATCTAAATGATGACTCATTTTAAATGATATTGAGGGAGCACCTCATTTTACCTCGCGAGGTACTCACGAGGTACCCCTCATTTGAGGCGAGGCATCGTACGTCGGCGTATTCACCTCATGAGCCGAGCCCGAGCCGAACGCAGCCGATTGTCCGAGGCAGCGGCAAGCGAAGCGAACGGGCGCGTCGACTCACGAGCACTCACGATTCAGATTTTTTCATGTCCCTCACACACATCATTTTCTTTCGCTCATAAATTTTAGACCACCAAAATAAACGAATCAATGACAGTTGAATATTTAATACCAATCTAATGCCCATGTTTTTAGTTAAAGTTTAGTGTTCATAGTTTCGTTTACTAAGCTCACTCAATACTCACTCGCGAGTACTCGCTTCAATATAATGTCAATGTCAATTTTGTGTGGACGCTTGAACGAGTGAGGTGCTCTCTCTCTCGCTCTCTCGAGCAAGGAGTATAGTTGTTTCAGTATTTTGGCTTTGATAGATTTAATTTTTTTATGTATTCAGTATTTTTTAAGTCTGAAATGATGAATGACATTTTATTTTATTTTAATTTTGAATTGATATTCATTATTTTCAATGTAATGCATGAATGTAATAAGATTATGGACTACTGTGTCTGAAAATAAATAAATTATTATTATTATAGTACTCTCTACCGAGAACTCTCGAGGGAACTTTTTCAATTTGCGATCACGAGCACCTCAAATGAGGCACCTCATGAGTGAGGGACACATCTCTATCCGTGATTGACACAAGTCACAACCATAGCATCGGTAGCCATTTTAAGTGACATTTTAAGGTTTAGGTAGGCACGTTTTTTGTAGGTAGTTCCAGTCCATACTATTTAATATGTCTATGATATGTTCCTTGTTTCAGATATGTGTTTGTCATGCGAATATCTTCGATGTCAGTAAGTAACTATAATCTTAACTAATAACTATAGACTAGATCTAGGACCACGGTTTTACTTTTAATAAGGCATGTTACTCTAGGGTCGCGGATAAATTTTAAAGAGTTTTACCGCGGCCCTGGCACAAGCAACTGAAGGAACACGGGTGGGTTTTAGTCAGTAAAACTCTGACACTCGGGAGAACGAAAACAAAAGCAAAAAAGAAACTCGATTTTAGAAAGATATTGTATAATATTTGTGGAAAATTTACAAGTCCGTGATTAGACCACCAATGCATGTAGCAGAGATGAGAATGTTGAGATGCATGTGCGGAGTGACGAGAATGGATAAAGTGAGAAATGAGCATATTAGAGGAAGTTTGAAAGTGGCGCCAGTGACAGAAAAGTAGAAAGGAAACCGTTTGTCCTGGTATGGTCATCTGATGAGGAAGGATGAAACGCATGTTACTAAGAGTTATGAATATAAATGTGAATGGATGGAGAGGAAGGGGACGGCCAAAGAAAAGATGGATGGACTGTGTCATGTGTGAGGAGTGAAATGAAAGAAAAGGGAGTCAGCGATAGCGTGACGGGGAACAGGACGGTGTGAAAGAAGAAAACCTGTTGCGCCGACCCCAAGTAACATGGGACAAGGGCAGGAAGTTGATGATTGTTTAATATTTGTTAAAGGTATTCCCTAAAAGTTCTGATCAGTGGCGTAGCTTTGTAACCAAGAGTCCCGAGGCAAAAATAAAAGAGAAATTGGAACCCAATTGAAACTAAACTAAAGTTTTTAGGGTGAAAAGTCATTATCAGCTCCTTATCTCCCACTGCAGGGCAAAAGGACAAAGCAAGGCTTAGTAGTAAGTACTATTACGTATTAATGCAGCAGTCGGTCATGGAAGTCGAGGGTCCTCTTGAACTTGGGGGCCCCGGGGCACCGGCCCGCCTGTCCATACCGTAACTACGCCACTGGTTCTGATCCGATCCAAAAAGTCCATGCTACTTTTATGCCAGAAATATATAACTAAAATATACGAAACCCGTGAATAAAGTTAGTAAAGTTAAAAAAGTAAGTAAATAATAAACAAATAAGCAAGGAAATAAAACATCTAAATTGAAATGTAATTAATTAAAACAAAATGTTGACATTAACAGTACATAGATATATTTTTAAGAAGCTTTTATATTAAATCACTATTTATTAATATTTTACTTATATTGAAAAATTGCATTATTTATCACGCAAACGTGAGTACAAATTTTCAGCTCAATCGGACACTGGGAAGTGGGTAAAATTTAATTTGCATGATTTGATTACAGACACCGGGACTGGTGAAAAAAAAAAAAAAAATTAAACCCCCGACACAAAACAACCCCTTTAAAAAGCAAAAAATAAACCTCGTACTCGCGTCGGGGAACCACCAACGTGTACAGCAGTTTATTTTATTTACTTAACGGTTCCCGACGCGAGACTGTCGGGGGTTGTTTTAATTTAATTTTTATTTCATGCTTTTTAAACTACATTTATAGTATACCTAGTAGTAGATCCGCTTCAATCGTCAATCTATCGAAACACGTAATTATGACGCGAAATCTTGCGAAAAAATCCAGATTCAAAGAGTAAAATGCATATAACTTTTGAACGGCTAAACCGATTTTAATCATCAAACATAACTAAGAACACTCTCGACAAAGTCACCTTTCAAACAACAAAAACCAACAAAAATCTGTTCATCCGTTGAGGAGCCATGATGCCACAGACAGACACAGAGATACACAGCAACACACATCAAACTTATAACACTCCTTTTTTTCCGTCGGAGGTTAATAAAAGCTTGTGAAAATGTGATTCAATTTCAACGCAAAATGATATTTGTACATCATATTATATTATGGTACGAGTATAATGTTGTGTAATTAACCCCCGACGGAAAAACAGGGGTGTTATAAGTTTCACGTGTGTTGCTGTGTATCTGTGTATATGTCTATCTGTGTGTCTGTCTGTAGCATCATAGCGTCCAAACGGGTGAACCGATTATGATTTAATGATTTTTGTTTGAAAGGTGATTTTATGATAATAATAATAAAATATTTATTTGCGTAAAACATGGTATACAATGTTGTTAAATACAAGTTTATATGGCACAAACATGTTTATCTAGGATAGAACAAAGCATGCAAAATTTCAAAGTCAGGCAAACAGGTAAGGAGGCATCAACAATTAATTATTTAAAACATCAATTTTTTTTATTATAAATTCTATTAAACAATAAAAACTATGTTCAAGCAAGCATTTATAAAATTTTGTTTTAAACAATTCTGTATTTAATGTTTTAAAATGCCCCGGTATTTTATTATAAATGCGCACATACATTGCTAGGCAGTTATTATTGTACTTAGCAAGCCTAGGCAAATCATTCAACACTAATCTATAGGGATCTCGCCTGCTCCGAGGATTCACATCATTTGCAGTCTTAAATAATTGTTTATTTTTCTAATTTTTCATTACAAACATACATACTTCATAAATGTAAAGTGACGGTAATGATAACAAACCAAGTTTCCTAAATATTGGCCGACATGATTCATCAGGTTTAAGTCCACAAATTGATCTCATGCACTTTTTCTGTGCGATGAATGCTCAACAGAAGTCGATGCTGTTACCCCACATTACAAGCCCAAAACGTAGTACCGATTCGACATAAGCGTGGTATGATATCACAGCAGTTTTTATGTTAGTTACATTTTTAACCTGTTTAAGTGCATATACAAATTTATTAATTTTAGTGCTAACATTGTCTATGTGTTCTTTCCAATTGATATCTTTATCTATTATAACACCAAGAAATCTAACATGAGTTACTTCTTTTATTTTTTTAATATTAAGTTTAATGTCATTTTTATAATTATTAGATCGAATAAATTGTGTTTGTCGAGAGTGTTCTAAGCTATGTTTGAATAAAATCGGTTAAGCCGTTCAAAAGTTATGGTCGTTTTACTGTTCGAATCAGGGTGTTTACACAAGATATCGTGTCATAATTGCGTGTTCAATAGATTGCCGACCGAAGCGTATCTAATACGTTCTAGATAAATTATGTACCACGACATAAAAATTAGCCGAAGGTTTTTTAAATTTTGAAATTTTACTTGTTTTAAAAACTAAACTACAACCATACTATGTAATATACTCTGACCATAAATTAATTCTAATAAAAATAACTTTTTTATTTAAATTCTTATCGTTCCTACATACATAACGTGTTTTATTCCGGACTGAACTGGAAATAGGTTTGTTTCATATACAAGATAAAATTACAAATTTAAAATACCCCCGATTGTAATTTTTATTTCATGCTTTTTAAAATAAATATAATATACCTAGTAGCAGACACGCTTCAATCGACAATCTATCGAAACACGTAATAATGACAAGATATCTAGCGAAAAAATCCAGATACAAAGAGTAAAATGCGAATAACTTTTGAACGGCTAAACCGATTTTATTAAAACACTAGATGTTGCCCGCAACTTCTTCTGCGTAGAATTATTAATTCGAATAGCTTATTTTTATATCACGGAATAATATTGTAGGTTTTCCATATAAACTTCTACCCCTTTTTCCACCCCCTTAAGTATGATTTCCGGGATGAAAACTATCCTATGTCCTGCCCATTGTCTCAAAATATCTCCGAACTAAATTGCATATGAATAGGTTCAGTGGTTTAAAAGTGAAAAGGTAAACAGAGAGACAGATAGAGTTACTTTCACATTGATAATATTAACTCTGCCCGCGACTTTGTTCGCGTGATTTCGTATTTTATACCTCCTACAGATGACTTTCTTATGTGCAGTTAGTGAAGACAACCAAAAATAAGCTGTTATTAAACCAAATGAAAATGTGATTTCGTAGAGTTCTACGATAGGATTGTGGGTCGGTGGAGTCGATGGGTTCGATGGGAGTTCGAATTTAAGGTTACCGACACAAAGTAAAATCCTCCCCTAAAAACTTAATAACCCCTTTTTGCCCCATTGTGGGTTGAGTTTTTAACAACCTAAATATGTTACTTATTCACTATTTTCTTTTCTTTTTTATTTTTCGTTGATGTAAGTTAGATGGCTCAGTAAGATTCCTCAAAAAACTTTAACATCCCACAAAATAGTAGATTGTATCATAAAAAAAAAAAAATAACAGCGAGGGCGCTTTTTTGAATCCAGAGCGAAGTGAGGAATTCTTTAGTAGAATCCTGAACGTAGCGAGGGATTCAAGTACGTATGCTAACCTTGTAGCCAGGATTATCCATCAGCAACTTGCTCTTTAATACAATCTTGTGGAATCGGAAGTGCCTTACTATAAGTATGAGCCCGACCCAGTTCTCGAGAATGGCAATGTCACGTTGTATTGGGATCGGTCTATCATCACTGACAGGACTATTGTTGCCAATAAGCCTGACATAGTGGTGATAGACCGACTAGAGCGTCGCGCAATGATTGTTGATATAGCGGTCCCCCATGACGAGAACCTCGTGAAGGCTGAGAGAGATAAAAAAACAAAGATCTTGATCTGCCTCGCGAGGTTGTTGACATGTGGGATGTGAATACAGCAATCATTGTGCCGATAGTCGTGACGGCCAATGGCATAGTAGCCAAGAGCCTCGACGAACATCTGAGGAGGTTCTCGTTAGGCAGCTGGATCAAGGGCTTGATCCAGAAAGCGGTACTCCTGGACACGGCGCGTATAGTCAGGAGGTTCCTCTCTCAGGAGCTCTGACCACCGGTAGCGTGGACCCTGTTCCCGATACCGGTGGGCTACTATTTTTGTATTTTTAAATGTATTTTTTTTTGTAAAATAATTTTTAAATATATAAAAATATGTAAATTAAATTGGATAAATGAAACAACTAAAAATTTACATTTGAAACATTTTCGCAATTATGAAAATTTATTGTTACAGTTTTTTAGGATTAGAGATTCTTGTAGATTTCATATTCTCCGTGTTTGAAATAATTGCCGAATCTGGCTCATTTTGAGGAAAATGTGACGGTGAATCTCGTTGTTTGGATGTAGATGGGTGCGGCGACAGTGGCATGGATGGATTTACTGAAGGTTGCAATTTAATATTTTCCAAAATGCGTTCACATGTTTTCGCCTTGTGCTCAATGGAAGCTACAGCACTTGACTTCCATCCTCCATGTCGCTTGAGAACAGTTAAGTCCGCTCCAGAATCAGCCAAAAGGGTAGCAGAAGTACGACGAAAACAATGTCCTGTATACAGCTTGATATCTGGTAACTTCAAATAAGTATCGATTTCTTATGGCATGTTAGAAATTTTATTTCTTTCCATAACTTGTTTGAAGCACTTGCTATTTTGATAACAGATGAAAAACCGATTGGTAATCATATCAGCAGGACGCAGGTCCAGGTATTTCTGTACAATAGTTTTGTATTCTCCTCGGATTACGAAGGAACGTTTAATTTTTGTTTTTGTGTCAGTCAGCTTTACTAACAGTAAATCATCCGGGTGATTTCCGACATCATCAACATTTTTAAAAGTTCATTACCACGACAAGCTCCATGTACTCCGAAAATTAAAGCCACCTGTAACAAAACCGAATGTGAATAAGACAAGTATCTATCGAAGTACAGCAGCCGTATTGCGTAAGTGCGCAAAGAAGTTAAACTCTATCCAACCGACCAAATCGACCAATCACATGCGAGATGAATGACGCGATCTTTTTGTGCGATTAGCCGATTTGGTCGGTTGGATAGAGTTTAACTTCTTTGCGCACTTACGCAATACGGCTACAGGTTACAATAAAATGCGCATTTTAAAACACTATGGTCATTGTCATATATATTACTTGCGTAAGGACCAGGCCAACCGCGCGCTGGTCTTAAAATTGCAGTTTAGGACCAACGCGACTCAGTTGACAGTGGTCCGTGTGCGACTGTGCGTGTCTCTGACTAGTATATACCTAGTTATCTGTGGCGGGAGTGAGCGAGTATTTGCTTGTCATAAGAAGGTTTTATAAAATGTTCAGTTGGGCGTATCCTTCCTTTCGAAATAATTGACTATGGTTATACTTTACTAATCCACCATATACATAGTTACTTACTTTTGCGGCAAGAAATCTTTGTCGGGTGCCTCAATAAGGAAAGTCTCCACGTTTTTGAATTTTTAGGTTTAAATCCATCAGACATCCTTTTCCGATACGCTATTAATTTCGAATATGTGTCCAGTTTTACGTCGTTATTAGAACTGACTGTTGATTTTAGCATTGAGAGGTACTCCCAAAGAGTGGAAGGTTGTTTAGTTTTGGCTAAGTACTTTTTTTATCTATTATAGGCTCGCGCTTGACCACTATCTCACCTGATGGTAAGCGATTATGTGGTCTACGATGGAGCACGCTTGCCTAGTAGTAACCTATTCACTCTTGACTTAAAGACCTCTAGATTGTAGCTATCGGGAAACACAGACACCGGCAGGGAATTCCACTCCTTAGCTGCACGCATAATAAAAGTATTCTCAAAACGTTTAGTGCGTATGGGTGGGATGTCCACCATGTACCGATGGCGCATCGCCGTACGTCTGGTAGTACGATGATGAAACGGGCTGGGCGGAATTAGATCATGCAATTCCATCGCACACTCCCTGAAATGCAATCGATAAAAAACCGACAAGCTGGAAACTCGTTGACGATGTTCAAGACTCTGGAGCTTTGACTTAACCAGTGCCTCATCGCCGATGAGCCTCTTGGCTCGCTTTTACTGGAACTGTACTGGAAGTAGGCCAAAAACACAGATTCTGAAAAATTATTGGCGCCTCTTGCATTTCTCCATTCAATAAAATTACCTTTCATATATTTCTCCCGGGATTTTGCAGGTAATATATTATCTATCACATTTCTTGCGTCTGTCGTATTGTCGAGGTTTTTTGAATTTTACTTGTTCAAAACAAAACCATGAATTTCTAACAATTCGTGAAAATTGACGAAAACGCGGGCTGTAGTTCGCGCGTTTTTAATTTGATTTCTTTTTTTTTATTCAGCTGGCGGCGCGACTATGGACCGTCGTGCCAGTCTCTATTCAAACAATAAATTCAATTTGGGCGCACGGTTGGCGCAGTGGTTGAGCGATTGACTGCTGCGCTGCGTGTCGCGGGTTCGATTCCCGCACGGAACAAATATTTGTATGACCTACAGATAGTTGTTTCGGCTCTGGGTGTTTGTGTATGTGAGTTTATATGTTTGTAAACGCACCCACGATACAGGAAGAAATTCCTAGTGTGGGGCAAAGTTTAAAAAAAAAAAAAAAAAAAAAAAATTGCGTTCGATGCATGAATGTGAGTGGAGCAAAAGAAGTATGTAAGGATCGTAGCAGGTGGCGTTCTGTAGTTTCTGCCTACCCCCATGGGAAAAAGGCGTGAGTTTATGTATGTATGTATGTATTTGCGTTCGATTTCTTTGGCGCTGAACACTAAGATGTTCCAAATACAAAAAGTAATGCGTTTTTAATCTTCTTTATAAGTATAAAGAGGATTAAAAACTCATTACTGCCCGCTAAAAGTTTCTTATAGAAAACACCACCTTTGGGTGCACTTAAAGACGAACAAGTCGTCCTTTTCGACGAACGAAAACGATATTTTCAAAACTTATCGCACCGTTCCCTCCAAATTAAAATACGTTTCGTATGAAGTGACCCTTATACACTTAATTATTTTGTTCACAGAAGTTTATGTAAATAAACAGGAGATGACTTGGCCATTCCGCCAAACAACAACTAACAAAAAACTTGCGGCAGCGCCAACAACCAAAAAAACAATTCCACCGACAACCAAGAAACCTGCTCCGGTCATACCTAACGCTGTACAAATGTTTGATGCTGCAGTAGCTCCAGCCAGAGGTCTGGCTATCCTGGCAGATAATGTAATAAATCCTAAAAATGTTGCCTCAAATGCCCAAAGCCCTAAAAAAGTTGACGCTAATGCCTCTGGCTTATTTGGCTTACCAAATATATTTGGTTTAAATCCTTCTACTGCGAAGCCATCTGCTAATGCTCAACCAGCTGGAACTGCCAAAGGAGGATCAGATACATCTTTAAAGCCTCCATCTCTTGGTAGTATTCCTAAAATCCCAAATCTGGGTCCGTTACCAAATTTCCCAAATTTAGGTGTGACACCTTCATCGATTTCTGGTACAACGCCTTGTCCTGATGGTACTACTAAAAGTGTTAGTATTCCAGCAGGACCAAGTACACCTTCTATAGGATTATCAACTCCAAGTTTAGGTGTATCGACTCCTTCAGGCAGCGTAACCACGCCATCTGCATCTGTAACTACACCTGCAGGTTTAACCCCACCAGCAATTCCTGGAGTAACTCCTCCATCTGGTGGGTTATCAACCCCTCCTCTTGGGGCTTCAACACCAAGTGGTGGTTTCTCAGCAACAACGCCTTCTGCAGATTCATCATCACCTTCGACACCTGCAGTGACTACAGTGTCTAGTGCCGTAACGACCCCATCATCAGACGCTTCTACTTCTCCATCGGCTAGTGGTATAACTCTTCCTGGAGGTGTAACCCCGCCTTCGATGCCTGGTGTCACTCCTCCATCTATTGGGTTATCAACTCCTGCTCCTGGAGCTTCCACCCCAAGTGGTGGAAGTCCCTCAGCAGCAACGCCTTCGGCAGATTTATCATCATCTTCAACTCCTGCAGCAACTACAGTTTCTGGAGCTGTGACTACTCTATCACCAGGGGCTGATACTTCTACATCGGCTAGTGGTATATCTCCTCCTGGAGGAGTAACCCTGCCTTCGATTCCTGGAGTCACTCCTCCGTCTGTTTCTGGGGCTTCAACCCCTATTTCTGGGCCTTCAACCGCTGCTCCTGAGGCTTCAACCCCTGCTCTTGGGGCTTCAACACCAAGTGGTGGAAGTCCCTCAGCAACAACACCCTGTCCAGATTCATCATCACCTTCGACTCCTGCAGCGACTACAGTTCCTGGAGCTTTAACGACCCCATCACCAGACGCTGCTAGTTCACCATCAACTGGTGGTATAACTTTACCGGGAGTAACCCCACCATCAGCTGATGGCGCAACTCCTCCTGCTGGAGTAACCCCCCCCTCAACTGCAGGCATTAGTACACCATCATCAAGTCCTATCACTCCACCAGGTGCTCCTACCATTCCAACATCTGGTAGTGTACCAAATCCCTTAGCACCTGGATCTCCTAATCCTACAGGAACCGGATGGCCAGGCATTCCAACCTTCCCTTCTGCTGGTAGTTGGCCAACAATACCTGGAGCTGGTAGCCCACCATCTGTGACTGGGACACCCGGAAGTCTACCTTCAATACCTGGATTATCAGGAACACCTGGATTAGGCAGTTGGCCAACAGCACCATCAGGAAGCTTGCCGTCAGCACCTGGATTAACAGCAACACCTGAATTGGGAAGTCCAACGTCAGTACCTGGATTACCAGGAGTGCCTGGATCAAGCAGTTGGCCAACAGCACCAGGAAGCTTACCGTCAATACCCGGGTTCCCAACATCGCCTGGATCTGGCAGTCTACCAACACTACCTGGATCAGATGGTTTATCACCTTCATCTGGATTGCCAGATGCCTCTGGATTAGGCAGTCCACCGTCTCCATCTGGACTGCAACCACCTGGAGTGCCTGGGTCGGATGCTGCATCTGCCTTAGCATCGCAAAAAGCTGCTGAAGTTAGTGATATGTCGAAAACGGTTTCTGGAGATGTAGAAACAGGTAATAATTTAAATCTTAACTTATATTGTTTGTAGGAAGATATTATTTATGTATTATGACGAAAATGCATTCACTCATGAACGGCTACGCTATTGTTGAGTGCCATAGGCTACAAATATCAGGTTTATATGGATATGCCACGGGAAAAATCTGGTTGATTATATTTCATAATGTAAGTAGTACCCTTCTGCTGTCTCATTGGTCTAATTGTCGAATGTACCGTTTGATTTTTCATCACCAGGAAACTCTCTCATATTGTTTATTCATGAATTCTACGGTATGTTCCCGTTGAGTTATAACATTTTGTGTTACACTGTTACCCATTGGGATAAAAATTACCTATTAGTAACACTGTAACAACACTGTAACTCAATGCCACGTTTTTTCCCCATCAATTTACACTGCAAGCTAATAGTACGTAATAGGGTTATTACATTAGCATATTATTATATATAAAATAGCAGAACAACCGACGAGGTGACATCGCAGAGCGAGCTTGCGAACTTAGGGCACCCCGACACGGATATGTTAGGTTCGAAGGGGTGTTAGGTTACTTTAAACCCTGTAGACAGAAATAGGAGCCCCGCGCAGAGGGGTCCGTCGACTTTGTCATTTGATTTGTAACCCTATTACGTACTATTAGGTTGCAGTGTAAATTGATGGTAAAAAAAACGTGGCATTGAGTTACAGTGTTACTAATCGGTAATTTTTTCCCGATGGGTAACAGTGTAACACAAAATGGTGTAACTCAACGGGAACATAGGAATTCTACTCATCACTGTTACAATAGCAGAAAGAGCTTCTTCTTCTTCTTTGCGAGTCGATGGAAACTCTTTAAATAGCCACGCCAATTGCAACGTCAGTGGCGGTCTTAGGATCCTCTAAAGTGCAGATGTAGGCTACTTAGGGCACTGAATGCATAGAAGAAAGAGCTAGCTATGCAGGCAATATGACTCTTTTCGCTCTAAGTTTTATGCAGAGCATTATAGTTGTTTTAAAAAACGGGTTGATGAACTATTTTTATGTCCACAGCCGACAGTAAGTCCGCGGGACAACCAAGTGCCCCCGGAGGAGGACTTTCAGGTTTTGGAGGCGTATCATTTGGCTCTTCGCCTTCTGTCAGTGGTAAGTCTTTTACTTCCTCTATTTGTGTGTACCAAATATTTTTTCAACCATATTTGTATAGGAACTCGTGCCTAAGCAATAACTATCGCACGGGTCGATCTTCAAGGTTAAGTTTCGCTTGCCGAGGTCGCGCGGTCGGTCCTCTGTGCTTCGGAATGCATGTTAACCGAACGTCCCTGCTGTCATTTTTTACCCGACTGCCCAAGGAGAGTAATGTGTTTATCAGTCTATGTATGTATGTATGTATGTATATATGTATGTATGTATATATGTATGTATGTATGTATGTTTGTTCCTATGTGGCGTTCTAGAGATCAAACGCGTTGGCCGATTTTGATGATTCTTACGTCAATCGATTCGTCTTAATCCTGCGAGTGTCACTGGCTACATGAAAATTGGAAAAACAAAAATGGCGGATTTTGGGCGCCATTTTGTGGGGAATAATTTTTTTTTTCTTCCTAACCCATCGTGTGTGGTATCAAAATAAAGGATTTTAAGAGGCGATTTCAAAAATATATAACACCAAAAAAATAAAATTACTAAAAAGTTGTAAATAAAAAAAGTTAATTAAAAAAATCAAAAAACCCGACTGCTTAAGAAGCAAACTAAAAAGACGTAAACAAGAAGAAAATCATGCTGTGCAGTCGGAGGATACATCTGGTTTTGGTCCGCCAGCTCGCGAATATGTATCCTCCGACTACACAGCATGATTTTCTTCTTGTTTACGTCTTTTTAGTTTGCTTCTTAAGCAGTCGGGTTTTTTTATTTTTTTAATTAACCTATTTTATCTTTGACAACAGTGACGGTATATGTATATTGGAAACAAAAATAGCAGCTCATAATGTAAAACAAATATCCGTGGTGCTAGACAACTGGGCTTATCCCAGTTGTAAAAGACCCTTTTGTGCCCATAGGCCCTGTTTGTTTGTCTCCTGCTTGATATGGAGGGAAGTGGCAATTTGCATTTTTCCTACTCCTCCGTTATTCTTTTCTGATTATTTTCGTTGCGGGATCCGAGACAGTTAAATTAATTCGCCGGGATTTCGTCGAGCTTCATTGCCTCGGCGCTTTTCTGGTGGTCGCCACTGTTGATTCTGGCTATCAGGAGTTGCAGTGGTTTGAGAATAGTGCGGTGGGACTGTCCCAAAAAAATGACGTGACGGTAGTCAGGAGCCAGAGAATCTGAGAACAGTCTTGCCAAGGGGTGTCGTTTCTTTGTTTGTTTCGTATTGGCTCCGAAACAACTGGACCGATTTAAAAAATTCTTTCACCTATGAAAAGCTACATTATTCCATAGGCTACAATTTAAATTAATAAAAATAGAGATCCTTATAAAAATTAACTTAACCCAAAGTAGAAAATTTTTGCCTATAAAATTAATTATTTGGCGTACGCTGAGAAAACTATTGATGATACATAAAAATTATGTACTACATGATTAAAGTACTCATTATTATCTACAAAAAAGACTACGAGAGAATATATCTAACTGTCATAGTTAAGTCACAATACACGTAGCAGCTTTTGTGTTCTAAATTTTAATTAGATCGCCGGTAGAAACAAAAGTTGGTTACATTCGTATTGTAGTATAAATTCTTATTCAAATAAATAGTTTTACAAATTGGTAGGTAGGTAGATAGATAGGGTAGGGTAAGTGGTAGGTAGGGTATGTAGGATAGGGTACCTAGGTATGTAGGGAAGGTAGGTAGGGTAGATAGGTAGGTGTTAGGTAGGTAAAAAGACAGTTGGTGGGGGCCGCGGGGGTCAGCAGTATATAATAAATAACTAATCGAACTAACCCGTTTGCTAGTGGTCGCAAGATACTGCTGAATGTGAGCTCCTAGGTAGGCTCCTGGTAAACCCAGTGCTGCATACAATAACTATAATTAAAATGGTGAAATCTTACAGGTGGCAGTGTCGGTGGCAGTGTCGGTGGCGGCGGCGGCGGCGGCGATTTGATTCAACAAACGGCGAATATCGCAGGTAAATATCATCAAACGTCCCTGATTAGGCAGGTACCATTCAAACCAAAAGATTAGCAACTTTACCGCTCTGATAGCGAATTACCTGTTAATGCTCGTAAGGTTTAGCACTGCGGTTTTTATTCGTATGAAAAATTCGCGCGGAAATAATACCGCAAGAAATCCGTGTTCTGTCACAGAATCCGCCGCCCTGCGGCGCGGATTAAATTCGCGCGAATGTTTTGAGATCTATGAATAGTTAGAAAGATACAAAAATCGCGTGGAATTTTATCCGCAGTGCGTGCTAGTTAGATTTAGTATGTGGAAAAAAAATTGCGTGAATTAAATCCGCGCGGCTAAAAATCGCAATGCATGTTAAGCCTAATACTTCTATACGTACCTAATATATTATGTAGTGGTATTCTGGGTGCATCGTCCTCACGTATATGAATTAACGTATGTAGGTATGTATATAAACACAATTTTTTTAAGAGTAATTGTGGAGTTTCCTGTCCATTCATCTCAATAACTAGCTACTTTTCCGAATGGACGGTGGCATTATTATTATAAATTGTAAATTATTTTTTTCACTGTTCAAAAGTGCCGCTTAGTGGCCTTATTGAAATACATAATTTTGACTTTGATTTTTGACCTTTTGACTTTGACTTCTGACTTTGACACTAGACTTTGACTTTGCTCCGTCAATATAACTGCAGCGCGGGTAGGCGGGAATGGGGTCGCATTCCAGCGAGATGCATACTTATTTTGACCGTGTATTACATACACATTGGATTAGAAACCGCATTTTTTTATTAAATAAGATTTACGTTAACTTACAGGTGGTGCCGCACAAGGTTTGGCTGGAGCAGCGACCAATGTCGCAGGTAATCGTCACACAAATAAATACCTTAGTATAGTTCTCGCCAAACTTTTTGGCCGCCCTGAAGTTAGCTTTTCGATGCGCAAGGCACGGCGCGGTGCTGATTTTGTATGAGATTTACTACTGAACAGCCATTATAGCCAACTTCAGGGCGGCCAAGAAGTTTGGCGAGAACTATATCACTATTAGTATAGTCATTTGGTTTGAGACGTGGTCGCTTACAATGGGCCTCATCAGAAAGCTTACAGTCACTCAAAGGGCAATGGAGAGGGCTATGCTCGGCGTTTCCTTGCGTGATCGAATCAGAAATGTAGAGATCCGCAAGAGATCCAGGGTTACCGACATAGCCCGAAGAATTGCCAAACTTAAGTGGCAGTGGGCAGAGCACATTGCTCGCAGAACGGATGGCCGATGGGGCAGAAAGGTTCTGGAGTAGCGACCGCGAACCGGAAGACGTTGCGTTGGAAAGGCCTCCCACCAGGTAGACCGATGACCTGCCGGGCGAGCACGGCCTCTGTGATAGGCTTGAGTCACGCATGTTATCACGGTTTTTGCTCCCAAACTGTGATAAAAATGTGTGACTCAAGGCTGTCACAGTGGGCCATGCTCACCCGCCTGGTCTAGATTGCGGGCATCCGCTGGTTGCGAGACGCACGGGGCCGGTCAATGTGGCGACGCTTGGGGGAGGCTTATGTCCAGCAGTGGACGCCTTTCGGCTGATATGATGACGATAGTCATTTGGTAGTCAATACCCCCCTGGTATAACACTATCATATATCTAGGATCACAGATGTTTGTGTTATATTATTTGTATGATAGTGTAATAGTGTGTGTAGTTTGTTATATGAATCATTTCGACTTAGATAAAAAATATGATGATGACGATTTTTTCATGGTGATCCTATGTATGATCATATATATTATGATAGTGTAATACCGTACACTATCTGCTAGGAGGACTGCTAGGACTGCTAGGGAGGGTATTACACCTCCCTAGCACTACGGTAGCTACGCCACTGCAGAGCAGTTTCTCTTAAGCTAAGTCTTACTTCTATCTTGCGTTTTACAGGTGCAGCCCTAAATGTAGCTGGACAAGCAGCAAGCATACCTATAGGTAATATGATTTACTAAATACCGCATTTCATTCACTGTTTTAGCTGCTTACCTTCTTAAGGCGTATAAAGCTGGGTACTCACTTAGCAGTGTAGCATGTAATGTATCAGATACGGTATCAAGTGAGTACGTAGGCACGAGCCCGCTGCGAGCCGCTCGCGCGTGGAGCGCTGTAACTGTAAGCTCGCAGTGATCCGCCGAGCGGCGGTATCACTGCGAAGACAAAGGCGGCTCGCAGTGTGCTCGTGGACGGCACTGCGGATCCGGCAGCTCGTAGCTAGATACGCGGTGGACCGTAGACGAGCCGTACCCACTTGCAGGTTGATACAATATCTGATACGTTACATGCAACACTGCTAAGTGAGTACCCAGCTTTATATTCCCCAATGTTAACGCAGTATAGTAGACACAGTGGATCTTTGTCTCTCTGAAGTTGGCTGCAAGACTCTGCGCAGTTGCTATTTTTGTGTCAATGGTGAAATAGAAGATAGCATTGTATTACTGCCTCTTTCACTCGCTTACGTTTGTCGCATCGTCCTATCTCGCTTACTGTACAAACTGACAAACTGTTTTTTGCGCAATGGTTCGCAAAGGCAACTTCAGAGACACAAATGTTTCATTTCATTTATGCCGCGGCCGAGGCTTCGCTCCTGTCAACAGCCCACCCTACCTACCCTATCCTACCTAGCTACCTACCTAACCTACCCTAACTTACCTACCATTTTTCTTTGTTTTATTTTTTCCTAATTTTCTGCGCGATTTTCTTAATTTTTCTTTCCGTAAGAGCCTAGACAAAAAATAGAAAAAGAAAAAGAAAACTTAAAAAAAAAGATGAATGAAATCGGTAAAGCCGTTCTCAAGTTATAGCGGAAGGAAATAGGGGTGAACAATGTTTAAAAAAATTAAAAATTATATTATCTGAAAACAATATTCAATTAAGCCCCAACACAGTCTCATTAGTAACATTGATCAAATTAAAGTAAATCGTCATTATTAAAATCATTTTACAAAACAAGAAAACCTAGACAATGGCTTTACAGTAATTCATTCCCGGTTCGGGTATAGGAGTCACAGCGGATCTTTGTGTCTCTGAAGTTGTTTCTGCCAACCATTGCGCAAGAAACAGTTTGTCATCGAGTATACTGCATAGAGTAAGCGAGATAGGATGATGCAACAAACGTAAGCGAGTGAAAGAGCCAGTTATACAATGCTATCTTCACCTCCAACATTGACACAAAAATAGCTACTGCGCAGGGTCTTGCAGCCAATTCAGAGACACAAAGAACCGTAGTGAGTATTAAACGGGTTACGGGAACTGATCGGATTGCCGTGCAAAACAATGATATACTATTATTATTGTTACAGGTGTCGCAGCAGATTTTGCTGGAAAAGCGTCAGTCGTAGGAGGTAACTTTCAGATTCCTATTAATTTTGCAGTCGCACGAATTTACTTTAAATTTCCCGCTCATCTATTCTTCTTCTTCGTGTCGATGATTCCTTCACTAAATTTTCTTCGACCAGTTTTCAGCCACGTCGATAGCCCTAGCGCTGGCCTCACAAAGTTCTTGCTTGGTGCTGTTGATTTTACATAAGGAGCAGGACAGGAGGTGGGGAATCGTCTGTGAGGTGGTTCCGCAGTCACACTGTGGCTGATTGGAGTACCTCCATTTGACTAAATTATGCCTGCAGCAGCCCACTTGGCTTCGTAACCGGTTTAGAGATTTCCAGATGGGCCATGGCTGTTTATGGCCCGCTGGGAGCTTTTCTGCAAGCTCAACATAGTCAGTTGGAGGCGGGTATTTGAGGAGCCACAGTTTCTTGCGAGCTTCGCTCGGGCTGTTGTCTTTAATTATTTTAGTCGACTTAAGGAAGCTTTTCCGACTCTTCAATCGCCGTCTCCTTGGTTGTTCCATGTTGTACATTAGGTGTCGGTTTTCGGTTTCCTGTTTGTGCTTCTCGGAAGAACAGGCAACTTCTCTTCGAACAACCTCAGGGGCTATTCCGTACAACTGTTTTACACCCTTTAAATGCCGAACGGATCTAACAAAACCGTAAAACACGTCCAGAAAACAGATCACATTATTTTCTAAAATGTAACCTATTTTGTTTCAGGAGCGTTTTTCGGATGATGATGATGAGACATGGGAACAACTGTAGACAAGAGAGTATTAATTAAATGATTAAAATAACTTTTTTACAGTGTTTCATTTGTGAGAGCCATTTGCCCTGCAACCAGAGCCTTAAGGGTACACTAGTCGAAAATTCTTCCATACAGACGTAGTCTGGCTTTTACTCCAATGTTTGACGATGTACGTTCAAAATAAAAAATGATATCAATTAGTCTCATCATTATCTAGCCCTGTATGGAAGCAAAAAAGTAAAAAAAATATTTACTTGAAAGTTATGAGCTTCGGAAGTTCCATATTTCAACACTAATTTTAACGCATTTTTGGGCGCAAATAAGTACAATTAGAAGAAAGAAAATTGAAAAACGGCCTTCATACAGGGATAGATTAGTAGTTCAACAATGCAAATAATTTTATTTTGAACAGATACATTCAGTCGTTTTTTACTACAAAGTGAAAAATAACTATTTTTGGAAGTCGGTGTCCATAACCTATAAAATGGTACCTACCAAAGACACCGACTTCCAAAAATAAAGTTATTTTTCACTTTGTAGTATTTTTTATTTGGAAGTCAGTAGTATATTTTTGTAAAAAAGCTTTTTATCTTTTTTAAAAACGTTTTACGTTGCTCCACACTAGCAATTTCGTCCTGTATCGTGGGTGCGTTTACAAACATATAAACTCACATACTTCTTTAATCGGTCCCTCATTACTGAGGATCGTGGTCACTGGACCCCTTTAAGCGGACAATCTGCCTCCATCGATTCCGGTCCAAAGTTGCCATCACCACCTGCTGAAATTTGCTTGAGGACGTAGCTTCTTTCACTTGGTCAGACCATCGTGTTGGAGACCGGCCTCGTGCTCTTTTCCCTTCGGTATTACCAACAATGACCAGTTTTTCCAGACTTCTATCTCCCCTTCGCATTACGTGACCGAAGTAGGTCAAAATACGCTGTAGGCATACTGTAGACAATCTGGTCTTGATATCGAGTTGGGAAAGGATAGACACATTTGTGCGTTTGGCTGTTCATGGTATTCGGAGCATCCGCCTCCAGCACCACATTTCGAATGCGTCTACCCTCTGTCTTTCCCTTGCTCGGATTGTCCATGTCTCACCTCCATAGAGGAAAATGGGGAAAATTAATGCTTTGACTAAACGGGCTTTGGTTTTATAACTTATGCCTCGATTTTTCCAGATGTTCTCCAAGCGTGTCATAGCATCTTTAGCCATACCTATCCGTCGTTTTATTTCTGGCACGCAGCTGCCCTCAGTATTAATAATAGACCCCAGATAAATGAAACTATCCACAACTTCGATGCCCTGGATTCTGCAGGCGCCCGATAGCTTTTCCGCACGATCTATCACCATATGTTTAGTTTTCTGCCTATTTATTGCAAGCTCCAACTTGCCACACTCCACCTCCAATCTATGTAATATCTCCTCCATGTCGTCATATGTTGTAGCAAGGAGAACAGTATCTCAAACTATCTAAACAGTATCTATAAACTCACATACACAAACACCCAGAGCCGGAGCATCTATCTGTAGGTCATACAAATATTTGTTCCATTCAACCATTGCGCCAACCGTGCGCCCATTTTATTTATTTATTAAATCTTTATCAGTGGTGTCTCATCCCATACAAAGAAACCGTGCCGACGTTCTATACTGATTATACTAATTATTTTTTGTACATCGATCGCGTTCGGTTCCGTTTCGTTGAGTTCCACGGATTTAGATGGTGATCTATCTATCGCCGTGGAACGGAACCGAACGCGATCGATTTACAAAAAATAATCGGTATAATCAGATGAAAAACGCTAGTTACGTCGGCACGGTTTCTTTGTATGGGATGAGGCATCTGTATGCTAGTATTATATTATCTGTGACTTTATGCACAAATACAAACGCGGGGTGTTTGCGAAATGCAATTTCATTCCGCCTTGCCCGTTCCATCATCGGACTACAAGACGTACGGCGATGCGCCGTCGGTATATGGTCCTTACTCACACGTACTAAACGTTTTGGGAATACATACATTGTGCGTACAGCTAAGGAGTGGAATTCCCTGCCGGAGTCTGTGTTTCCTGATAGCTACAACCTGGGGGTATTAAAATTCGCTGTAGAATATTGCCGATTTAGGTTAGCGCCATCTCTTGACCGATAGCGGAACTAATGTAATTTTTGTTGATAATTTTGAAAAAGTGTGCTATTTACTCATTGTTTTATTTTTCCTTAGATCTTTACATAAACTTCTATCACATACAGAATAATTTCAGATTTTTCTCTATGCAAACTTCGGAGATAAGTGAGGGGAACGGAATTTTAAGTCGAAAACAAAAAAAAAGTTAATTAAAAAAATCAAAATACCCGACTGCTTAAAAAGCGAACTAAAAAGACGTAAACAAGAAGAAAATCATGCTGTGCAGTCGGAGGATACATATTCGCGAGCTGGCTGACCAAAACCAGATGTATCCTCCGACTGCACAGCATGATTTTCTTCTTGTTTACGTCTTTTTAGTTCGCTTTTTAAGCAGTCGGGTATTTTGATTTTTTTAATTAACTTTTTTATTTATAACTTTTTAGTTAACATTTTTTTCGAATTAGGTACATTTAAATATATAAGTGTTATATATTTTTGAAATTGCCTCTAAAAACCCTTTATTTTGATACCCCACACGATGGGTTTGGAAGAAAAAATAAAATTGGCCCCCCACAATATGGCACCCAAAAGCCGCCATTTTTCTATGTTCCAATTTTAATGTAGCCTATGACACTCGCAAGGTTAAGACGAATCGATTGACGTATGAATCATCAAAATCGGTCAACGCGTTTGGTCTCTGGAACGCCATATAGGAACAAACATACATACATACATACATACATACATACATACATACATACATACATACATACATACATACATACATACATACATACATAGACTGATAAACACATTACCCTCCTTCGGCAGTCGGGTAAAAACAAGTTTGAGAATGTGCAAATAGCGCTCTTTCATATGATACTCCACATGCCCTAGTATGCCCCACTTCGAATTTTCCCCCTTTCAGTACCAGTTGCTTAAAAAAAACATAATTATGCCTTTTTACCCGACTGCCGAAGGAGGGTAATGTGTTTATCAGTCTATGTATGTATGTATGTATTTATTTTTTTCTTATTTGCAAAATAGTTTGACACCAATCTTGCCAAAGAGTATCGTGTTATCCAGTTACTATGGGTTTTGGCGGTCCGTTAAACAGTCACTGTAATATATTGGTATTCAGCTGCATACTTTTCTTTTTTGTGCCCTTCCCAGGGACCAAACCAGCACATGGGCGCCAGACGACCCCGTATATGGCACCCTTGGTCCCCCTGTGATGGGTTAGGTCAGCGGCCCCGCCCCCTACCACTTTTCTAAATTCAAATATTTATTGCTTAACACAGTACCGCAGTTCTACCGCAGGGGATAGGGATAGGGCCTCTCCTGCGGCCCCTCCGCATCCGCCATCAGACGGTGGCGACCCCGTAAAGGCCGCGGAAGGTAGGGAGAGCGGCACATCGCAATACCGGCACTCCTCTCCCGCCGCGATATCGTATGGCCCTGGTTAGCTCCATACGATATTGCGGCTCTCGCCTCAGTTACGACGTCGCCTCTGTTACCAAGTGGCACCGCAACATACTTGTTGGCCGCTACGTCATCGGCTTAATCGGCAAAAGCTCTGACTAGCGGCCCCTCTTCGGGTTTCTCTTCGCTTCACCGTGGATGACCAAGCCACGGCTACTGACTGAGCCCCCCAGCCTCGACAATGCGGGGACCAACCGGGGGGGGCAGCTGCAATACCCACGGTCAGACTGGAAGGCGACTCCAGCATTATAGCAATAGATTATGCAGTGTTTGCTTCTTTTGAGGAAATAAAACAATATATTGCTATAAAATGGCTTAGATTACAATATTGACAAAACTTATGCATACAGGGTTAAATTCAATTAAACAACAAAACTCCGCAGATGTGATGGGTAACGATATCTATACGGTATGTGGGTTGATGATTAGGCAAAAAGTACAGAAGTCTACCTACTAAGATCCTTTGCTTCGTTTACATTCATACATATAAAGGTGAACGCGCACCTAGACGCACCGCAGGAGCCGCACACACCGCAGTCATCGCATTTTATAAATCTATATAAGAAATCGTATGCACCCTCGCGCACCTATCCGCGCCGCACGAGCCGTATTTCTGCAAAATGCTGTAGGTATACGGAATCCACCAGCGCGTGCGGATGACGTCATCAGATTCGGCGCGTTCGATGGAGACGTCAACCGTATCCGTAGAGAAAATATTAATATAATAAGATGTACAGAAGTGGATACGATGCGTGCGGCGTCTTCGGCTCTGGTTGTGCGGGGTCTTGAAAAAAAGTGATGACTGCGGCGCGTGCGGCTCCTGCGACGCGTCTAGATGACGTAATTACAACACGATATCTTACGAAAATACCCCGATTAAAAAATAAATTAAAAAATAAAATGCGCAAAAATAAATTTTGCACGGTTTAACCGATTTTCAATAACATATCTAAGAAGTTAAGAACACTCTCGTTAACTGACCTTTCAAGCAAAAAAAGTTAAAGCAAAATCGGTTCATCCGTTTAGGAGCGCTGATGCCACATACAGTTGACTACGGGGCCAATATCACTTCTGCGGAGTTTCGCCATATCGAGATAATTACGAAATTTTGGAACAACAAACTCTATGTCAAAAAAAAAGTGTGAGTCGGACTCGCGCACGAAGGGTTCCGTACCATTATTATGGCAAAAAACGGCAAAAAATTATGTTTTATGGGAGCCCCACTTAAATATTTATTTTATTCTGTTTTAAACCCCGACGGAAAAAGATGGGTGTTATAAGTTTCGCGGGAGAAGTCATTGGATGATTTCCCACAAAAAAAAAAAAAAAAAAAAAAAAAAAAAGGTGTGTTGCTGTGTATATGTGTGTCTGTATGTGGCATCATAGCGCCCAAACAGGTGAACCGATTTTGATTTAGTTTTTTTTGTTTGAAAGGTAATTGTCTCGTATATATTATACATCTGGGGCCTTACTATGACGTGTCATAATTATCGTGGCTTAACTGTGAGAGAGAGACAGAGCTACACAAGACAATCTATTTACAGTCCTACCAACTTATCTGTGAACTGAAAGAGGACGGCCGGTGCACGGCGCGGGCGATCGCCGCCGGCCGGCCGTTCGAGTGAGTGAGTGAGCGATAATAATAATCGACGGTAATCAAGATATCGACGGTGCCGTTCTCTTTCAGTTCACAGATAAGTTGGTAGGACTGTAACTGACCGTATCATTAAAACGTCAACATTTGATGATAATTATGTCAATCCACGTTTGCAATATCAATACTTAGAGGGTTTCCATGACATTCAAGAGATATGTGATATTTTATCATAAAAATAATAATTTAATAATAATATTTTAGAAAAAAAATATTAAAATATATGGAAAACAAAGTGGAGTAAATGTGGATTTACCCCACTCTGTTTGTGCTTGGTAGGGTAAAACCTTAGATAAAGTACCTATAGATTTGGCCATACAATGAGCTTGATTGATTGAGCGAGATCGCAAGTTGGCAGCCCCATGTAAATAATAAGGACAAAAGATTATTTTTTGCCTTTGTCACTATGGCCGGTTTCTGTTGTTTGTCAAACTATAATATAATGGCAGGTTTGACAAACAAACTCGGTTTTGTTTGATTTTCTGTGATTTCGTGGTATTATGTGTTAATTGAGACAAGGAATTGGGTTATTTATAGATAATAAGTGTCAGTGCGATGGTGGGTTGTAGTGTTCTTGTTGTAACACCAGAACTATTTTTGTCTCATGTGGGGCCACGTCATGGCGAAATCTATAGGCACTTTATCTAGGGATAAAACGGATATATCCCATATAGTTTCTTGTACAAGCGGCGTGAAATTGTTCTGTACAAGTTTCAGCATTCCCGAGAACGTGGCCTCATGCGGAGCCCATATGACATCACTATGTTCCAGATGACTCCTAATGAAGTGTCTTGTCTGCCTCAGAACAAATCCCAAGTTTCTTAACGCCCTTTTACAGGTCCTCGAAATATGATCGCAAAACGACTGTTCAGGAGTGACAGCAACCCCCAAATCCCGCAACTCAGAGACTCGTTGCATAGGCGCGGCAGGAAACCGTAAAGACTTTCGTAAAAACCAAGTAGTTTTATGTCATAACGACATTTCACTTCACTTATTAGTATTTGTTGTTATAGCGGCAACAGAAATAAATCATCAGTAAAAATTTCAACTATCTAGCTATCACGGTTCATGAGATACAGCCTGGTGACAGACGGAACGCGGAATCTTAGTAATAGGGTCCGGTCCCGTTTTTACGCTTTGGGTACGGAATCCTAATAACAGTGTTAATACACACAGTACATAAAATTTTACTGTAATAAATAAGAAATCTATATATTATTTATATAAAAATGAATGCCTATTTCCCTTGGTCACGGCATCACGCGTGAACGGCTGGACCGATTTCGCTTATTTTTTTTTGTTGTGTTTGTTATTGTTAGGAGAAGGTTCTTATGCAAAAAAAAATAAGAAAAAGAAATTGGTGCCTTATCTACATAGGTAGCGTAGGTAGGATAGGTATGTATGTAGGGTTGGTATGTAGGTAGGGTAGGGTAGGTAGGTAGGGTAGGGTAGGGTAGGTAGGTAGGGTAGGTAGGGTAGGTAGGGTAGGTAGGGTAGGTAGGGTAGGTAGGGTAGGTAGGGTAGATAGGTAGGGTAGGTAGGGTAGGTAGGGTAGGGTAGGGTAGGGTAGGTAGGGTAGGTAGGGTAGGGTAGGTAGGGTAGGGTATGTAGGGTAGGGTAGGGTAGGTAGGTAGGGTAGGGTAGGTAGGTAGGGTAGGGTAGGTAGAGTAGGGTAGGGTAGATAGGGTAGGTAGGGTAGGGTAGGTAGGGTAGGTAGGGTAGGGTAGGTAGGGTAGGTAGGGTAGGGTAGGGTAGGGTAGGGTAGGTAGGGTAGGGTAGATGAATGTTTGGTGTTTTTATGGCAAAACAAAGTTTGCCGGGTCAGCTAGTCAACAATAAAATAAATGCGATCGATAGAATGAAGTCTGAAGTAAATGTGTTGAAGTGAAATAAGGGCCGTTAGATTCTTAACAAATGTTAATTTTTTTCCGTGCAATAGTTCCATTTTTGATCTACTTAGATTTTTGATCAACTTTCGATCACTTATGATATAAATAATTCTACGAGACTATTTTTATATAGCGATAAATTGGCAACTTCCCAAATGCCAGTTTAGTCTACGAAATTAAAAGTCTGAGATTATTTACAAGGATGAATCAACTCCTCCTCGCTCCGTCGACAAACTTTTATATTCAAGTCGCTGTTTTAAACATTTGTATTCGCCCACTTAGTATTTCAGTAAGCCATATTCAGTATTTTTTAAACCTTTAATTTGAATTTATTTTCGCTCGTTTAAATACCCTCTGCAGCAGAAGGACAGATAAGCATAATCCCGGAATAGCAAGATCCTAGATTAGCAGAAGGACAGATTTGCATATAGACAGATAATGTACTGTCGCCGTCAAAAATGTTACAAATCCTATTAACATAATACTATAGTCCTCGCCAAACTTCTTGGCCGCCCTGAAGTTGGTTTACCGGATGCGCGAGGCACGAAACGGTGCTGTTTTTGTATGAGATTTACTACTGCGCAGCTATTGTAGCCAACTTCAGGGCGGCCAAGATGTTTGGCGAGAACTATATCCATAATTAAACAGTAAATAAAACGAGTTTGAGCTATTTCTAGTGGATTTTTTAATTATCAAAAACAAAAGAAATTATTTTGAGACACTCTTTAGTAGTACCAGCTACACAGTTTATTGTAAGTATTGGCTAAATATTGTATTATATATAAGGCAGTATATTTTATTCTAGGAAAGAGAAAGGTGAACGGCAGGCTTGTATGAGAATTTCGTACCGCTAATAAAATTTTCGTGTTTTGGGATATTTTTTGTTTTAATTGGTAGTTAATATGATAGATAATCCCTTTTTAAATTCTTAGATTTTTAGAACTTAGGACGTGAAAGATATAACCAGTTTTATTTTTAAGGTTATGTATTAGTGTACCAATGTAGATTGTTACATTTAGGTAAATTTTGCATATTTTTACAGGTCCCGTCACGTAAAAAGAACGCTGAGCGACAGTGGAGGGGATGTGTCTGCGCATGGGTACTGTCGCGTTCTAAAGTGCTAGGATATTGTTTTATAATATAAGAGTAATTGTTTTATTGTAGAATCATAATAGGTACTTTCTAGCTACTTGGTACTTTAGAAGAGGTTGGATTTAAATTAGATAATGTTTACTTGAGCATTATTTTTTATTTCGATCTTATTATTATAAATATCTTATAATTATAAATTATCTACTGCTCCTTTCTCAACTTCTTTCTTCATAAAATAATAGATAATAAATAAAATCAAAAAATCAATTAATCATTTTTCATTCCTTCATTTTTAAAAACAATCGTCGTGCAAAGAAAGTTGTGTGTGCGACTGTATTTTGGCAGCGAACGAAGCGTGATCTCTGCGCGGGAAGCATGGGTCAACTGACGAACCAATAGCGTGCGCGCACAGAAACATTGGCGGGGCATTCCCCCGTCGCGCCCCCTTCATACCGCCAGTTTGATCGATAAATCGCTCACTGCGCAGATTCAAGGCCAGCGTTCTTTTTACGTGACGGGACCTGTACATAATGTGTAAAGTAAATTGTTTGTTGCTATCTTTGTATTGTTTTACTTACCATTAAGTAGGTAGATTGAGATGACGATCATACCTACTCAGGGCATTATGAGATACCTGTGTCCAGCAGCGGACTGCAACAGTTTGATAATGATGAGTTTGATTATATTTAATGTTATTTCTATTTCTAAATAATTAATTATCATTTTATCTTTGTGTTATTTTACATAAGGCAACTTCTTAAAACATAACTGCGTTAATGTACGATTTTATTACTTTTATTTATTAAAATATTTTTATTGATATTATTAATTAATCCGAAGTTCTAAAAATAGTAAAGTTACATGAAAATAAATGGCTTAGTTGCCTTAATAAGTGGTACAAATTCTATAACCGAACAACAAAAAAAGTATGCGGTACGAAATCTGCCATTCACCTGTTTAATAAATATATTACATGTACACTATTAAAAAGTACTGTTATTGCTTTCAGTGTATTCTAAAAATATTGTTTTTCAGTAAGCCTTGAATGTCCCAACGCTGGGCAAAAGTCTCCTTTTCTTCCTTCCATACCTCATAGGCGTCAAGGTCGCCCCCCAATTAAAAAATATTGTTGAGTACGAATACATTTTAACTATAAAAAAGCATATCAAATAATCTTAAAATATAAATAATAACATAGTTTCATGTCCTCATGTCATAAAATTATATTTTCAAATATTATGTACAAATTAAAATTAAATTATATTATACCAATTAAATTAGGTAATAACGTGCGATCATATTTTAATAAAATTCAAGAAAAATAATTATCTCCTATTCAAATTCTGGACAGCTGACGACAACTTTGTATAGAGAATCGTATTCTTTTTGGGCAATGTCTAAGAACCAAAAACTCGAAGACATGTCTCATCCACGTGATGACACATGTTTCCAATGGAGTTTGGAGAATGGTGGATGTCACATGTCTTCGAATTTTTGGTTCTAGTACATGCCGGTTTCCTCACGATGTTTTCCTTCACCGTTTTTAGAGCAGTAGTGATGAAATAATTTACACAAAGTAAAGCGCTTGCCTGGGTTCGAACCCGCGACCTACGACACTGGGCCACCACTGCTCCTTAAAACGAATAATTAAAAGTATTTATTTTTAAACAAGCGTTTAAAAAAACAAAAGGTGCAAAATGTAATATCGTTTGTCAATACACATCCAATGAGCCCAAACACGATGGTTCTATCTTGTATGGTTGAGGGGTTGCTATGCCCACCTTCCGGCTCCATCATGAGACCAGCTCCATAGTAACATATTATTACAATGTTACATAAATACGCCAAGTTTCAGCATAGCAAATACATGGTCAGAAGAAGCGGAATGCTTTTGTAAGACCACTAAAATACATGGTCAGAAGAAGCGGACTGCTTTTGTAAGACCACTAAAATACATGGTCAGAAGAAGCGGACTGCTTTTGTAAGACCACTAAAATGCCACGGTGTATAAACTTTCGTCTCTCTCACTCATACCTCTATCACTTTCTAAAACCCGACCTGACATATTACCACCGGAGTCGCGTTGTATAGAAGAGATTCTGCCTACCCCTTCGGATAAAGGCGCGATGTTATACTGTCTTAAGGTGCCAGTTCACGGTGCGAGACCGAGACATGTGGGAGTTCACCGCGCGAGACCGAGACTTGTTTTTTTCTATATGGAAGTCACGCGCGACACCACTCGTCCGGCTAGCGGTCACGAGTCGCGCGTCTCTTGCCTCGGTCGCGTGCCGCGGTCTCGTGTCGCGCTCGCGCGGTGAACTCGCACCTTTATACTAAGTCTCCATTACTTCATATTCTATTATCTGTTTTTCTGCATTATCTTCTGTATCAGCGTGGCTTGGTAGACCGCTTATTATTATTTCATTCACGCCTACAGACAGTGGGTCTTCTGAAAAGATAATAAAATAAACCATTTACTTTCAAGTTACAACACTTACAAATAAACTTATAAACTATGTTAGGTCCAGATTTATCAAAAACCAAAAGAGGAAAAAACAAATGAATTACGGTTTTCCAAACACAAAAGCATGAGTAAATAGCTGTATAAATTTAAAATTGGAATTCCAAACCAAAGAGGAGATATTTGAGATCAAAGTGGCCAGTGCGACAAAACGCCAATTTCATAACCTAATATTTATTCTTTGGAAAGAGTACGGTACCTGCCGTAGTGTACTCTGCCTTCCCTTTCAAGGGATAAAGGGTTGATGTTATGATAAGAAGAAGAATATAAATGCGACCATGCGGAAGCGCTGCGCGTCTCTTGTGCGCAGAGTGCGGGACAGCTCCAATACCGTTCTGAGTATGATAGCAAATAGGTTGGACTGTCCTTATGTGCGACACTGTTGTGACAAACAAGTTACATATGGTGTCGCACGTAAGAGACTACTGTAATAAATATGAATATTATGGAATTTGAATTTATTTGATGTGTTGATGTTGTATTTATTTGTTTGTATTTATCTATGTGTGAATTTGTATTTATTATTTAATAATTTAAAGATGTTGTGTGATATGGGTTTAAGACCTGAAATAAATGTTTTTTTTTTAATATATAAAATACTCACGAATTCCAAATATTTGATAAACATTAACAATTTCCGGTTCACCGTCATTTGAATCCATAATAGGAATTGGTGATACACCATCTGAAAAAACAAGTTTATTTAGAGTTATCATATGTTTAGCCTTTTTACCCGACTGCCGAAGGAGGGTAATGTGTTTATCAGTCTATGTATGTTTCTATGTGGCGTTTTAGAGACCAAACGCGTAGGCCGATTTTGATGATTTTTACGTCAATCGATTCGTCGACCTGGCGAGTGTCACTGACTACACCAAAATTTAAAAAACCGGCCAAGTGCGAGTCGGACTCGCGCACGAAGGGATCCGTACCATTATCGCAAAAAACGGCAAATTAATCACGTTTGTTGTGTGGGAGCCCCACTTAAACATTTATTTTATTTTGTTTTTAGTATTTGTTGCTATAGCGGCAACAGACATATATCATCTGTGAAAATTTCAACTGCCTAGCTATCACGGTTCATGAGATACAGCCTGGTGACAGACGGAGAGACAGACGGACCGCTGAGTCTTAGTAATAGGGACCCTATTTTAGTTTTTACCCTTTGGGTACGGAACCCTAAAAAGAATACATAATCGCGAGCTGACTGACCAAAGCCTATGTATCCTCCGACTGCACAGCATAATTTTCTTCTTGTTTACGTCTTTTTAGTTCACTTTCTAAGTAGTCTAATTTTTTGGTTTTTTAAATTAAGCAATTTTAATTTTTATCTTTTTTTTCGTATTACTTTCAAACATATAAGTGTTAACGAAGAGAACCAGGGTTACCGACATAGCCGGAAGAATTGCCAAACTTAATGGCAGTGGGCAGGGCACATTGCTCGCAGAATGGATGGCCGATGGGGCAGAAAGGTTCTGGAGTGGCGATCGCGAACCGGAAGACGTTGCGTTGGGAGGCCTCCCACCAGGTGGACCCATGACCTGGTGAAGGTTGCTGGACGCACGGGACCGGTCAATGTGGCGACGATTGGGGGAGGCCTATGTCCAGCATTCGGCTGATATGATGATGATGATGATATAAGAATAGAATAGAATAGAATAGAATTTTATTTTGCAAATATGGGTAATATACAAAAGTTGTTAAGATATCAAGGCTCAGCCATATTTTACCATTCGGCATGCAAACATTTACATTATTTATGCAACATGAACTTACATATAAAAACCAGATTAATTAATAAATTATCATTACAATTATCATTCAATGGATCAATTAATATATTATCATTATAATTATCAATCAATAGATAAATTAATAAAATATAATTACAATTATCATTCAGTAGATCAATTAATAAATTATCATTATGCTCACAATTTCAATTCAATAGATCACTTAATAAATTATCATTATTATCACAATAACAAATCAATAGATCAATCAATAAACAATCATTATCATCACAATGATCACTCAATAGATCATATTTAAATTATCATTATCATTGGAATTATCTTACAATAAATCAATTTATAAATTATCAATGTCATTACAATTATCATTCAATAAATCAATCAACAAACATATTTTTCTCTGCCAAAAATTCAGCCACACTGTAGTACGTTTTATTTATTAAAAACTTCCGTAGTCTACTCTTAAACAGCACTGTATTTAAATCTTTCCAACCACTTGGTAATTTATTGTAAACAACTGGGGCCATGCAATAAACACTGTTGCGCATCAAAGCGGTTTGACATGATACTTGACATATTTTGCTATTGTCACGCCTATTCCTTGGGAATACATCAGCTAGGCGTTCAAAACGACTTGGATTTTGCTTTACAAACACAGCCACCTCGAAAATATAAATACAAGGAAGTGTCAAGATATTGTATTGCTTAAAATAGGGCCTGCAACTGTCTGTAGTTTTAAGTTTAAACATTGACCGGAGACATCGTTTTTGGGCCTTAAATGCCATGTCTCTATCAGTTGAGTTCCCCCAGAAAATGATGCCGTAGCATAAGTGAGATTCAACTATGCCGTAGTAAGCCGTTAGTAATGTTTTGGTATCTACTAAGGAGGATAATCTATATAAAACATATGCAGATGAACTCAGTTTTTTACACAATATATCTATATGTGCTTTCCAATTTAAGCTGTAATCTATTTGTAATCCTAAAAATTTCGTATCTTCTGCTTCCTCAATATTGTAATTTTTGTAGTGTATATGAAGATTAGTTAAGCCGGGAGTACGCTGTCTAAAGTGCATTATCTTTGTCTTATTTAAATTTATAATTAAATTATTCTTGTCTAGCCATTTAATTAGTGAGTCAAGAGAACTATTAATGTCATTTTCATACGTAATTACGTTTTTACAAGGGATCGTTAATGTGCTATCGTCTGCAAACATTGTTATAGGTTGTTCTATGGACATTGACATATAATATAAACAAAAACGGGCCCATAACGGTTCCTTGTGGTACACCGTATGAGATTTTACGTTCTCGTGATCTTGTTATCTCTTCATGTTTATTAACTACATTAATACGGCTAACTTCGGTTATTTGTGTTCTATTTTCTAAATAAGATTTTATAAGTTCGAGCACGTTACCTCTTATGCCATAGATTTCTAATTTATTTAGTAAGGTATTATAATGGACATAATCGAACGCCTGAGTCATATCGCAAAATATAGCACATATGGGGGATCGTTTATCCATGTTTCTAACAATAGTATACAAAAAGTCGTAAATTGCCATATTAATGGTTCTGTGCTGTCTGAATCCTTTTTGTTCTTCACAAAGTATATTATTTTTCTCCACGTAATTATATAATTCTCTGTAGATGTATTTCTCAAATATTTTTGAAATAACCGGTATAAGTGAAATTGGTCTATAATATTCCATCAACTCCTTATCTTCTTTCTTAAATAAAGGTTTAATTATAGATGTTTTTAAAGCATCTGGATATATACCTGCACAAATAATGAGGTTGAGTATGTGGCTTAGATGACCGCATATCTCGGCTGACACTGACTTCAGCACTTTTGTGGCGATTCCATCACAACCTACACTGCCAGTGTTTTTTAGGGACATAATTATTTTATATTAATCGTGTGGTGTGCTAGGAGCCATAAACATTGAATTCAGTTTCGTGGATGACATGCATGCCTTCGGCTTACAATCAGCGTCTATTTTTGGATTTATTTTGTCAACGAAAAAGTCATTAAAAGCACCAGCGATATCCGAAGGCTCGTATATAATTTGCTTACCAACTTTAAGTTTCTCAATCCGTTGTTTAGGGATATTGTACTTTGTCTGATTAATTACTTGCCACGTAGTCTTCGATTTATTTTTGGCTTGCTGTATTTTGTAATTATTTTGAGCTTTTTGTGTTAAATTAATAATTCTATTATATAGTTTAGAATAAGTAGTGAATTTCTTTTTGTTTTCGTGGTTAGGCTTCAACCTGGATTGCCACAAAAGTTGCCTCTTTTTTCTACTGCATAATTTAACGCCATGTGATAGCCATTTTGGTTTTTTTATTACGTTGATTTTTATTTCTTTATATGGAAAGCACAAGTCGTAAAATAATTTAAATGTGTTGATAAATTCATTGTAAGCTACGTTGGGATCATCAGTAAGATAGATCTCCGAAAATTTGAGACTGTTTATACTATTTTTAAATTTCACTATATTTTCGTTATTGTAATCTCTTCTAGTTATATACCAGGCTTTTATACTGCATACATTGGGAACTGGGCATTGAAGAAGCTGTGCTGTATGGTCTGATAACGCAAACTCTAATACATCCGCTTTACAAGTCTTTTTAAAATTATGCGCAAAATTATCTATGCACGTCTGACTAGCCATTCGAGTTGGCTGTTTAAGAGCAAGTTTCAAGTTGAAACCTAGTAGCAGATACTCCAGTGTAACCGAATTATTATTCGGTTACACTGGTAAGTGTTATACAGAATGAGTTTTTTAAGTGGGTGTGGATGGCCTAAGCCGAAACTATGAGGAATAGCGGAAAACACTCAAAGGAGTCACGAGTTCGATTTTGATGAAAACTAAAACTCCATCATTGGATTTTTGAAAAATCAATATTCCTAGCCAAGAATCGAACCCATTGATTTTGATAAAAAAGCACATGCTGTATTATTACATCATTCGATAGTGTCGCTAACAAGGATCAAATTCTGGAAAGTAATGGCATATGGCAAACTTAAGGAAAGCACTAATTTTAACCTAACAAAGTAGTTAAAAAAGCCGACTGCTTAAAAAGCGAACTAAAAAGCCGTAAACAAGAAGAAAATCATGCTGTGCAGTCGGAGGATACGTATTCGCGAGCTGGCTAATGTATCCTCCGACTGCACAGCATGATTTTCTTCTTGTTTACGGCTTTTTAGTTCGCTTTTTAAGCAGTCGGGTTTTTTGATTTTTTGAATTAACTTTTATTATTTATAACTTATTAGTAAATTCTTTTTTAGATTTCTGTACATTTAAACATATAAGTGTTATATATTTTTGGAATCACCTCTTCAAACCCTTTATTTTTATACCCCACACGATGGGTTTGGAAGTAAAAAATATTTTTGGCCCCCATAATATGGCGCCCAAAATCCGCCATTTTTCTATTTTAATGTAGCCAGTGACACTCGCAGGGTTAAGACGAATCGATTGTTGTATGAATCATCAAAATTGGCCAACACGTTTGTTCTCTGGAACGCCACATAGGAACAAACATACATACATACATACATACGTACGTACATACATACATACATAGACTGATAAACACATTATCCTCCTTCGGCAGTCGGGTAAAAATGCGCGTGCCTTCCTATTTTTTGGGATGGGTAGTAGAATGGTGAACAACAAAGAGAATGACACTCACCCCAAACCCCATGGTTCCCTTTCAACTTAAATACATGATGTTTCAACAGCACGCTATTGAAGAACACTTCACCACAGTAACATTGATGCGTTTTACTCTTCAACTTCTCTTCAGGCACGTGAGCGGCAAAGATGTGCAGTTCCATTTCCTCAGGAGAAAAGGCCAAAGCCTTACATAGAACACAAATCTTTATTTCATTAGCCAACGGAATCCCTTTAAAAATATGTGTCATCCGATTATTCAACGATGGTACCATCTGATTTGGTAAAAAGAACCTTGACGCATCATCTTTAGGCACAAATTCAATTGTCTTCTTGTGTTTAGCGAGATGGTTATTCAAATGAAACTCTTTAGTTGTCTCATAATTGCATATACTGCATCGGAAAGTATTCGGATGAGTTTTGACATGATCAAGCATTTCTTTGTGACTTTCAAAGGTTTTCAGGCATATTGGGCATGTTCCTACGTTGAAGCAGCCGTGGTATAGAAGATGGAACCAGGTTGATTTTGCTCTGATAACCTTCCAACATAACGGACAATTGTATTTAGTGTGTATGTTCTCCGGAGTCTTCTTCGTATGCCAGTGGAACATGTGAGTGATCAAGAGCTGCTTGTTGAAGAAGAGATGGTGACAGTGTTCGCAGATGTATATCTCTCGGTTGATCATTGTTGCCTTTGGCGGACAGTGGAAATGGTTAACGAGTATGTGGTCTATGAGCGTTTGCTTGTCTGGTTGGGCACGAAGGCATATCTGAAATGAAATAGAGCTGATTAAACACAATTCTATTTCTGCGTGTCACTGGCATGACAGGTGTTCATATTTGGCCAAAAACTTATCCACTTCAACGCTACGGTGTCTTGGTGTTAGCACATAGATCACTTTGGCTGCAAGTTTTGGGATACTGAAGACATGACAAAGTGGAGCATGGTTTGCGACTCAGTTCCAAATTTGTTACTGTTCTATCGCAGTAGCCGCATTTTGCGAGGTTGGACTTAAACCTACCTGGCAGTTCTGAGGTGGTTGAGAGACTTCCAAGTAGACAACGGACATAATTTATGCTGACCTAGTATGTTGTGTATCTCCGGTGTAAGTCACAAATAAAATAATTCTTTTTATTTTTATAATAACTTACAATACCTCATACAAACTTGCAATTTTACCCCTTTATAATATTAGTTTAGATCAATATAAGATGAAAGACAAATAGATCAAAGACAACACTCTGTCCAAAATGGCTAATCTTTGGCATAGGCAGCTTGTGATATTTCTAGCTTCCACTTCTAATTTCTTTATATACTTTGCCCCACACTAGGAATTTCTTCCTGTACCGCGGCTGCGTTTATAAACCTTACATACACAAGACACCCAGATCCGGAACAACTATCTGTAGGCTATACAAATATTTGTTCCGTGCGGGAATCGAACCCGCGACACGCAGCACAGCAGTTGATCGCTCAAAATCATTTAAATACTTTTAATCGTCAATCAGGGTAAAAATTTATCTATTTATTCATTCACACTTAGAAATGGTTTTTCCAGTAAGACTTAAGCTTGCAAATGCAGTCACAAATTAGGCACCACATTCAGAGAAGCCCCTTGAAAACTTATCACACACATATTCATGACACTGGTTGACCATTCACCGGGTACTAGCACAAGTTACACAGAGTACAATACGCTAGTCTTACCATTTAAAATTCCTGCAATGAAATATTTGTCTAAGGATGGTTATGCACTACACATCTGACATTAGTATCCGTGATCTGTGGCCGTGATTTGAGTTCCGAGATGAAAATGAACTGAATTATGTCAGATAGAGTTCAGACATTGTGCATAAGCTTCCCTACAAGAAGTTCTATGGCTACTTCGGAACCGAAATTTTACAGACAAGGATCGGAGTGAGCAGTACGTAAAAATAGCCACTCATAACATAACAACACCTCTGTATTACTAAAGGGTTACACGGAAACCAATTAAACACCGGCTAGCGTAATGCCATCAGCTTGGAAATTCCAATTGGAAAAACCCAAGTTAACCCAACTACATTTTTCCAGACCTCTGGAATTTAACTCAGATCTTCATGCTCATCAATAGGGCTTACGATCTCTAGACTAACGAGACAGAATCCAACCCCGTGACGTGTCCAGGCTATCTCTCTCCATTCTGGGTTGCCTGGAACAGATCGCAGAACGCGATAAGGCCGCCTGTTGTATGTTTGTTTTTATCTTGGTGTACAATAAAGTATCAATAAATAATACTTCAGAATAGTAATAATAAGGCTTGAAGGTGAGATCTGACACCAGTCTTGCCAAGGGGTATCGTGTTACCCAGTTACTGGGTTGTGCAGGTCAGATAGGCAGTCGCTCCATGTAAAACACTGATACTCAGCTGAATCCGGTAAGATTGGAAGCCGACCCCAACAATAATTGGGAAAAAAGGCTAGGCAGATGATGAGTAATAATAAGGCTTGAAAGAGGTCAGAGGATGTTTTAGCGGCTTACGAGTTTAAGCAAAGTTTGCGTCCAGTTTCAACGGTTCTACAAGTAAACAAAATGAAGATAATAACTTACAGAACACATAGGAATATTGTCATCTTTCAAATCTCTTAATAAATCCATTTTATGTTCATTTCTTCGATGAATATCAACATCCAGTTCAGAAGACCATGGACCTTGGCCACACAAATCACAACGGTATCCGGTGGTTGGACAGATCTTCAATGCGTCATGTTTTATTTTGACCGAAATGTCTTTGGGAGAACGAAACATTTTGATTTGTTTTTGCAGGAATCAGGAAAACAAATTGTTATAAACAATTTACGAACAGAAAACCAACACAAAATTGACACTCCATTGACTTGACAGCCAAATTTGTTGTTGACGATTGACGTTTTGTTTTTTTTATTTAGAAATGTTGTATATTGCCATTCTCAAATCTTTAGCGTTAAAGTGAGACACAGTTTCATCGAAACCGGGCTAGTGAACGAGATAGTTGAACCGTCGTTCCTTTTATGCAAAAAATATTCTGAATCGCCCCTATTTTGTAACTGCAACACAATTGTTTACGTTTCTATTTACGCATTATTTTTCTGTAATTTTTTTTCAAGTTTCGATCGTGTGAGTGATTGATTACGATTAGTTAAAAGTAAAAATTAAATTGGTATAATTTTTAGATTTTATTTTATTCGAATTACCTAATTACTCCGCTTATGTATTTTTTTTCAGCAACATAAAATGATTTCTTAGAGTGTTTGTTTTGTTTTGAATAATGGAGCGCAATGAAGTAAAGCAGTCAGGAGCAGGCAAAATGGCCGAAGGAAAGCGATGAAGTTTCTTTTGTTTCTAAAAATATTTTGTAATAAAAAGTGATAAAGTGCTTTAAAAATGAAAGAAGTTAACATAAATATAGAAGGTTATAATGTTAACGGGATATGTGTTGGCTGTTTGAACTATAATCGTCGTATGTTTTACCATCCTACAGTAAAAGAATGTTTTCGTTTGCTTGGAAATATCGATGTAAGTGACGTTTTTACTGCTATTTTCTCAATTAAATACCCTTATAATTGGTTAGAAAGTAGTTAAAAATCATACAATAGTGTGGTTTAATTCATATTTCATATAGAAAATCATGTAAACATAGAACAGAAATCCTTGGATCGGCCATTGTTGACGCTTATTTTTTTTATTTTTCGTGAACATTATTGCGTTTAATTTTACAGTAGTATGAACGAGCACCTTTGTGATGGCAAATATTTATTTTATTAGAGTACTAATTGTAGTAGTTAGATGGAACGAGCAGGAAAATTAGGAAAGTAAAAAAAAAAAAACTCAAAAAACCCGACTGCTTAAAAAGCGAACTAAAAAGACGTAAACAAGAAGAAAATCATGCTGTGCAGTCGGATGATACATGTTCGCGAGCTGGCTGATCTAAACCAGATGTATCCTCCGGCTGAACAGCATGATTTTCTTCTTGTTTTCGTCTTTTTAGTTCGCTTTTTAAGCAGGCGGGTTTTTTTATTTTTTTAGCAAACTTTTTTTTTTATTTATATCTTTTTAGTTTTTTTGAATTGGGTGCATTTAAACATACAAATGTTATAAATCACCTCTTAAAACCCTTTATTTTGATACCATATACGATGGGTAAGGAAGAAAAAATAAATTTGGGCGCCCACAATATGGCGCCGCCACTTTTTTATTTTCCAATTTTAATGTAGTGTGACACTCGCAGGGTTAAAACGAATTGATTGACGTAAAATCATCAAAATAGGCCAACGCTATTGGCTAGAGACCAAAGCTACATAGGAACAAACATACATACATAGACTGATAAACACATTACCCTCCTTCGGCAGTCGCGAAAAAAATAACATCATTGACTTTTTCGATAGCCTCGTTGGTTTAGCTAAAGCTGCTTACACACTACTCATCACTACTGTGTCGCAAAGAGTATGTAACACTACCGTTCACTGTGTCGTGTCGTGGATACAATAATCATTCGAATCTGTTCAAGTCTACGTCATATCGACAACGGCAACGAGTCTTGTAGCCAATCAAATGCGTCATAAGGCGCCACGCCACGACACGTACCTAAGTATGTTTCTGCCAGCTTTGGTATCTTTATCGGAACGCTCAACGCTGCGGTTTGCGGTGTTGAACACAAAATATGAATAATGTCTATGGTCTATTGTAGCGTCGCAGTATGCGACAGCGGTGAGGACCATTATTTGTGTTCGGCAGCGCATATCGCTGCACTGTGCGTTCCGAGGCTGCTGAATATTTATAGGGCTCTGGGTTCGATCCTTAGTCAAGTCAAGTTAGCAAAGTTTTGGAGTGGGGGCTTGTGACGTCACTAAGGCAGCATAAAGTGTATAAGCGGCGTGACGTCACACGATATTTCAACGCATTATATTGTCGCCGTTTACGTGTCAAAAGAAAAAATACGTGTCCAATATTTTTACCAGACGGGCAAAAAAACTAATTGTCAGTTAACTACCCTGTTCTTTCGAAGACGATGGTCTAAATGCTAAAATATAAGGGATTGGACACCTGTCATAGGATGTGACATTTCTGTAGCGCTTAAGAATCTATTTATTTTATTATTTTTTTTTAGATAGGCTCGCGCTTGACCACTATCTCACCTAAGCGATGATGTGCTCGACGGTATTTTTAGCGTTCCGTAGCCAAATGGCAAAAAACGGAACCAAAGTCAAAGTCAAATATATTTATTCAACTAGGCCAATAAGAGGCACTTTTGGACGTCAAACAAAAATTAAAATTTAACATTTACAAGTAATAAAAGTTGATTCTACCGTGCATTCGGAAAAGTAGCTTGTTATGGAGAAGAATGCACAAGAAACTCCATTACACAAGAAACTCCATGGAAACCCTTATGGATTCGTCATTTCTGTCTGTCCGTCCGTATGTCACAGCCACTTTTTTTCGAAACTATAAGAACTATGCTGTTGAAACTAGGTAAGTAGATGTATTCTGTGAACCGCATTAAGATTTTCACACAAAAAAAGAAAAAACACAATAAATTTTGGGGGCTCCCCATACTTAGAACTGAACTTTCTTCATTCCCATACGTGTAGGGTATCTATGGATAGGTATTCAAAAATGATATTGAGGTTTCTAATATCATTTTTAGGGTACCGTACCCAAAGGGTAAAAACGGGACCCTATTACTAAGACTTCGCGGTTCGTCTGTCTGTCACCAGGCTGTATCTCATGAACCGAGATAGCTAGACAGTTGAAATTTTCACAGATGATGTATTTTCGTTGCCGCTATAACTACAAATAAAAACAGAATAATATAAATATTTAAGTGGGGCTTCCATACAACAAAACGTGATTTTTTTGCCGTTTTTTATGATAATGGTACGGAACCCTTCGTGCGCGAGTCCGACTCGCACTCGGCCGGTTTTTTTCTAAACTGAATAGTTTGCGCGAGAGACACTTCCAAAGTGGTAAAATGTGTGTAACTTCTAAAATAAGAGAATGATAAAACTAAAAATATATATGATGTACATTACCATGTAAACTTCCACCGAAAATTGGTTTGAACGAGATCTAGTAAGTAGTTTTTTTTTAATACGTCATAAATCGTAAACCGCCATTTATCAAGTACGGAACCCTTCATGCGCGAGTCCGACCCGCACTTGGCCGGTTTTTACCCGACTGCCGAAGGAGGGTAATGTGTTTATCAGTCTATGTATGTATGTATGTATGTATGTATGTATGTTTGTATGTTTGTTCCTATGTGGCGTTCTAGAGACCAAACGCGTTGGCCGATTTTGATAATCCTTACGTCAATCGATTCGTCTTAATTCTGCGAGTGTCACTGGCTACATTAAAATTGGAAAAACAAAAATGGCGGATTTTGGGCGCCATTTTGTGGGGTAAAAAAAATTTTCTTCCAAACCCATCGTGTGGGGCTTCAAAATAAAGGATTTTAAGATGCGATTTCAAAAATATAGAACGCTTATATGTTTAAATGTACCTAATTCTAAAAAAAAATAACTAAAAAGTTGTAAATAAAAAAAGTTAATTAAAAAGCAAAGGCAGCAGGGTTTTTTGATTTTTTTAATTAACTTTTTTTATTTGACATTCTACCGATCACTATCACGACGGTTTCGTTGATCGAATATTACTTGTCTACTGCCTTAGAAATCTGAAGACCAAGGCATCATGATGTATTTGTTTCCAGGTGCCAGACGGACTAGAAGTGCAGGTGTGCTGGGAATGCCTGGCGCGTGTCGATTCTGCCATCAAATTCAGGGAACAGATGCTGAAGTCCTATGACTTTCTTATCCAATATTCTAGAGAGGTATGTTTTTTTTATATTATGACCTCCCGCAGTTCAGAAATTAGGATATTCGCAGGAGGGGCCAAAGTTATCGACATAGCCCGAAGGATTGCTAAACATAATTGGCATTAGGCACATCACATCGCTCGCAGAACGGATGGTCGATGGGGCCTAAAAGATCAGCAGTCTTTCCATTTGATTCCCTACACGTAGTCCCCGGGTGGTGCAAATCAGGTAACACCAACTGGTGGTAGGCTTCGGCCGAAGGCTTGTGACCACTCACCGAGCAAAGACGTACCGCCAAGCGGCCTAGCCGTGTTTCGGTACGATTCTCAGTGTACCCAACCAGAGGAGTTGGGTCGAGACAGCTGTTCCACTGCAGGCAGACAGCCTTACGCGCACTGTTATGGATGTGTCGGGAGACTGGTCGCGGAGGGTAGCGGGATCCGAGGCACGGTGCGCCGCTGGCCGACCGCAGGTAGTTGGGGGCCCAAGTAGTGTGCCAGCCACATACGAAAGGCTGCCCCGCCAACTGTCGAAAAAACCTGGAATTCATCATCGTGCTGGTTGGCGACCAGATGGGAGGGCCCGATGGACATTTCGGGGTGGCTCGGGCGTCCCCGCAGTCTCCAGACTAGTGCCCCAATGATGGCGTCCTTTCAGTGCGTGTCTATAGGTTAACAGCGTGGAACCTCGTCTCACTTCCTTCTCCTCACCTTACCCTTCACTCTTATACATACATGACAAGGAAAAAGCAAACTAAGAGTTCAATTGCGGCTGCACCCCCTCCCACTCAAAGTTGACCTTACAAATATCCATTTCTTGGCAACGACACTACCAGCCGCACTACCAGTAGTGTCGTTGCCAATGAACGACACTACCAATCCTATTTTGGATTAAATTGTACAGTCAACACAGCAAAACTCTGAAATATAATTCTTTATTTAATAAGTAAATCATGAAATATCAGTAACGGGAAACTTCAGAATTGTAACTCTTTATTTATTACCAAATAAAAGCAAAATTATTTGGCAAAAATCATGTGGAAATACAAAAATTAACGCAAATCTTATACAAACTTCTCCGTAACTGTAGTACTTACAAATTAAACTCAATATTGAACATCAGATAATTAAAAAAAAAGCGTGAAAAATTTCAAGTGACCGACTGTAACTGTATCTCCTTATCTTAATTTATCAAGAGCATGGCCTAAAGTTATCTCATTGCTCATGAGTTGCATTTGCACATGTGAGATAAAGTCATCATTAGTGATAACTCGTTTATTTTTTTTGGTATTATTAGTACTATTTTGAAGTTTTATTGTTGTGTTTTTCTGAAACTTTTGTAGTACATTGAGTAAGCGTAACAGTGTTACAGTATTTTTGTTTAAGGCCTTATTCAATTTGGAATTCCAGCCTTCGGTAATATTGTTTGTGCGATGGTGTTCTCCAAATACACATAACATAGCACTAAAATATGGCTTCATCCAAAAACTCTCTATATAATTGACGAATTTTGACATTTCCATGTTTTGGAAACATTCCGACTTAATGTACTCCCATCCTTCTTTAATAAGTGTCTGTGGAATCAATGGCAGTGCAGCCGTAAGTGCGATAATTCTTTTTTCGGCCTTACATTTTGTGTGGCCCAAGAGTTTTGCCTTTTTCCAGACACTTTTTGACCAGTGATAAAAACAGCCTTTAACAAGAATGTCTGGGTAAACTTCCGACAAAGCGTTTATTGGTGCTATTTCATAATCGCAATGAACTTTTGTGGGCGTGAAGTTTGGTAGCTGTGATTTAATTAAGCTAAATAAAATATAATAACTAGAGGTCTTCTTATCCGTCATCAAAGCGAAAAATAAAGGTCTCACATTATTTGAATTGATAGAGCTACCAATATCGCCGTGAATTATGTAAAGCTGAACAAAAGGATGCGGACAGCTGCTAAAAGTTCCATCAATAAAGATCTCTTTTATATTAACAATATTTTTACGTGCATCCGCATCCATCCAGCAAAACACTATAATTCGATTATCGTTATCATAGTAGTCAGCTAATATTGACTCACGAAATTTTAATGGCACCACAACGCTTTCTACATCTGTGAATGTAGTTCTAGGGACATCATTTGCTTTGTGCCGAGCACCATAAAGGACACGTGAAACACTAGGAAATGGAGGTAGTTTAATTATAAAGGGATGAACGCCGCTATTTTGAACTTGTGACAGGGGGGTGTCACTCCGCAGTTTAGGTACGATCGGCCGGCGGTACCATGCAGAGGGAATAACGCATTAGGTTGGCGCTTACCGCTCGGCTCGCACATTAACCACGTTATTTATATTATGCAACAAATAACGATGACTTCTAAACGTACTTCTAAGGCCTTTAAAAGATATTGTTGTGTTTACGGGTGTTTAAATAAAGCAAAGAACAATGAATCGATATTAAGTTTTTTTAAAGTACCGAAAGATTTTGAAAGGTAAGCTATTTTGTTGTACCTATTTAAATCATTACACAAATAATCTGTAACTATCGGTAGTAGGTGCATAATGAGTACGAGTTTTGGTTAAAAATTTAAGCATTTTGGTGTTCCTAAAAGAATGAATAGGTATGTGAAATATCTAAATAGGTACCCACCTACTTAGATATTTTAGATTTTCGTGTTGTTCACAAATATAATTTGATTTCTTTTTTTATTGAATGGTTACCGTTTTGTTAACATAAAAATAAGCGCTTTAGATCCAGTTTAAAATAAATTATAATTGCCTAAGTAGTTACCTATGAATTTACCAATAGCCTGAGTAAGTGTACGCACTTGTTAAAGTTAACGTTTGTATATAAAACTAGGTACTTACTTATACCTAACGAACAAACAAAAAATATTTCGTAAGAATTCTTCAAGCCAAGTTTAATTAAACTAACAAAAAATATCACTAAAGAGTAAACAAAGAGGTAGGTACCTATACTCAATTTGAAATAACATTAGACGTCTTTACAACTCGTTTTACAGCCCGTTCAACCGATTTTGTGTTCTATCTCGTACATATATGGATGATATAAAAAGCACAAATCTGTTACCAAAACCAACTGTTTACTACAGCTTCCATTTGTCGTATCACCAACGCAATAGAAGTAAAAATCGATTGACCGGGCTGTAAAATGGGCTTATTTAAATGTCTAATGTTATAGTAAATGAAGTTTAGGTAACCTAGTTTTCATTTGTTAAGTACCAAACAAAGTGACGGTCTATATAATATTCATTGTCTATCTACCTACTTGACCGTGTAATCATAGGCATCAAACCTACGAAAGATTACGTGGTCAAGTAGGTAGGTAGTGGATGTAAGCGAAAGCGGCAAGTCGACAACCCTTACGAGCCGAGTCAAACCGCGCCAGACAGCGACGGAGATACGCGTTAGAAGAGAACGGCAACGTTTAGGTGAATATCACGTTAGGCACTGAGCGCGTATGCGAGCTGAATTGCACTTTGTTGCTAACTAGCAGGAGTCTCTATTTCAATGAATTGTTGCACGAAGTGAGTCTTCTGTACTTGTACTATTATTTATTCTGTGCTTGTGATAACTTATCATCGTATATTTCAGTAACTGGTATATCCGTATTTCGTGCTCTCTCCTTTAGGTCAACAATTTCCTTTAAAACTAAGTTTTTCGAAATATCTGGCTTGCAGGAGTGTTCTTTCCTTTTTTGAATAATGTTGGCCTAAAAATATGTATTTTTTTAAAATTCATACGCTATTTAGTAAGAAGGTAATGTGGCGTAGCTAACATAAAAGCGAATAACCGTGTCGTCAACTTCTATAAAATGTAAACATAATATTTTGAGAATGTAATATTTTCAGTACGCGAAGGTCGGCTTGCATGGTAGCTTTAACCATGACAAGAAAACATTGCTGTACATACCTTAACCGTAACTGTTCCTAAACATTTTGCATTTTTATAATTCGAGCACCTCCAAATAGATGCACCATTTTTATATTTCTTCAGTATATGATATTTGTGTTTGCCCAAAAGCAACGCAGTTCCACCATTCGTCGGCATGAATTGTAAAACAGATTCGCTATTATCAGCTTGCGACATTTTATAGGTTTTATTCAATTTTGTTCAGAACTAGACCTATGAACTGATGCTACGAAATACGTAATGTAAGAAATAGTCTCACAATAATAATTTATCTATAAAATATCAATCTAAGGTCAAAACAAATGATTGTTAGTGTCATTTAATCTTTGTCAGATTTTCAAACTTTATAAGTAAAAAAGAAATTCCCTAAAAGAGGTTGAACTTTGAGTTTAACTTAGTGGAATAGAGGGTCCAAAACTTCTTGTTGACTGTACAATTTAATCCAAAATAGGATTGGTAGTGTCGTTCATTGGCAACGACACTACTGGTAGTGCGGCTGGTAGTGTCGTTGCCAAATAATGCAAATATCAGAAGTCTGCACTCCAGTCTCGTAGCAGTCCATCATCACCTCGAGACTGATAAGCCGGCTCTCTTTATCCTTTCGGAGACGCAGATCAGATGTCCGTCAGACATATCGTACCTTACATACCCAGGGTATACCCTGGAGCACAATTTTAAGCCACGTGCTGGTGTAAGCATGTACGCCCGAGACGACATCTGTTATCGGCGTCTCCGAAACCTTGAGGACTCTAGGTTTTCTGTGCAGTGGGCTTTGGTGGACACAGGCCAGGATACAATTATCTACGCCTGTGTCTACCGTTCGCACAGCGGAGATCAGGAGACAACCAGGCTCACAGAGTACCTTAATGAGGCGGCAGATATGGCGCTGCAACGGTATCCTTCCGCCCAATTGGTGTTACTGGGGGACTTCAATGCCCACCACCAGGAGTGGCTCTTCCCGTACCAGTGCACTGATCATGCTTGGCGGGAGATAAGAAAGCTTGCGCTTGCTTTAAATCTCGCCCAGCTGGTCCAGGGGGCAACGACGGTGCCGGATGTTGATTCGCACACAGCCAATTGCTTGGACCTTCTGCGGACCTGGAGATACTGACACCGAGTAGCGGTCTGGATCTGTTCCAGACCGCTACTCGGTGTCAGTATCTTCACCTTTGAGTAGTTCCGACTATTGTCTGGTGAAGTCTGTATCCGTCCGGTTTGGCGGTACAAGTCAGCAGATTGAGATGGGATGCGTTCTTTTTTCGCATCTAATCCTTGGCAGCCTACTTGCTTCACTTCGGCTGATGCTTCGTCGTGCGCGGACGCCTTGACGGATGTGTTGCGTCAGGGAATGGACTACTACATTCCGTGCTCTGACGTAGCAATGTCTAGCGTTGACCGGCCATGGTTTGGCACCGAGTGCAAACGCGTCGACTCGCTTAAACATGAGGCGTACCTGGCATGGGTCGACGCTCGGACGCGCAAAGCAAGCGACGTGACTCAGCGGAAGAGAGCCTTCAATAGGGCTGCCAAGTCCTGCAAGAAGGTGATGCGAAGGGCCCGGTTTGACCACATAAGCCGTATTGGGACCAAATTTGCCTCATAATCAGCTGGTAGTAAAACGTTTTGGTCTCTGGCTAAGTCGGTTGAACCGAACTTGTGCCGTCCCTCACTACCACCACTGCTGAGATCCGACGGGTCACTGGTCAACTCCGCTGAGGAGAAAGCAAACTTGTTTGCCTCTCTTTTTGTGGAATCTTCACGTCTGAATTCTGGTGACGCGCGGCCCCCTTATTCTCCTGATGGATGCGAAACGAGTATGTCGGACATTCGCATCCATCAAAAGGACGTTCGTAGGGTACTGCGCAACCTCGACGTGAACAAAGCTAGTGGCCCCGACGGGATTCCAGCAATTGTTCTGAGAACCTGTGCGCCTGAACTGTCTCCGATCCTGACACGCCTGTTTCGCCTTTCGTATTAGACTGGAAAAATGCCGAATGCTTGGAAGAAAGCTAACGTTCAGCCTGGGCCCAAGAAGGGCAGTCGAGCTGACCCGGCTAACAACAGACCCCAACTTATGGCTTCCGCCAAAATCGATCAACTGGGGATCTTCTAGCGTATGCCATTCAAATCTAGAGTGAGGCCATCGAGAGGCACGGGGAAGCGCTTGCCGTGTCCCTGGACATCTCGAAGGCTTTTGACAGGTTCTGGCATGAAAGCCTTATGGTAAGCTTCCTTCATTCGGTCTGGCCAGTGGTCTGTGCGATTGGATTGCAGGCTAGGGACCGGTCCACCCGAGTGGTTATTGATGGCCGCTCGTCTGACCAACTGGATATCAATGCCGGGGTTCCTCAGGAGTCGGTGCTCTCAGCAACGTTGTTCTTGCTTCACAACTAAAATCTGATCTGCTAAAACCCGGTACCTTTGGGTATGCGGACGACAGCACTGTTGCTGAGAGATACATCTCCGACGCGCGCGCTACTGGGCCTCAGATCCGGTCTCTCCGAGAGGCCATGGTTGGGCGCTTCTGAATCGAATATGTCCTTGAAGGCAGTCTCGGAATGGGGCGATGCCAATTTGGTCAGGTTCAATTCTGCTAAGACCCAGGCGTGTCTATTTTCCGCTAAAAGGGGCCAGTTCCACCCGGCTCCTTCTTTCCGAGGTGTGACCGTGCTGATAACGGACCGACTTGAGCTTCTTGGCGTTACGTTGACATCGACCCTCAATTTTAGTCCATTTATTGAGGCATAAGCTCAGCTGGCTGCCAAAAAGTTGGGGATCCTTGCGAAGGTGAGATGGTACTTCACCCCGGAGCAGTTGCTCAACTTGTATCAAGCGCAAGTTAGATCATGCATGGAGTACTGTTCTCATCTCTGGGACGGATCTGCCAAATACCAGCTGGATGCACACGAGTCGATTGAAAAACGGGCCAAGAGACTTATCGGCAATGAGATACTGTTCGAGTCTAGGCTCCAGAGCCTTGAACATCGGCGCCGAGTTGCCAGCCTGTCGGTTTTTTATCGGTTACATTTCGGGGAGTGTGCGTTGGAATTGCATGAACTGATTCCTCCTACCTAGCCCGTTCCATCATCGGACTACAAGACGTACGGCGATGCGTTATTGGTACACGGTGGACATCCCACCCATACGCACCAAACGTTTTGGGAATACTTTTATTATGCGCACAGCAAAAGAGTGGAATTCCCTGCCGAAGTCTGTATTGCCCGATAGCTACAACCTGGGAGTCTTTAAGTCTAGAGTGAATAGGTTTCTTCTAGGCAAGCGTGCTTCCTCGTCGACCACATGATCACTTACAAACGCTTGTACCATCAGGTGAGATAATGGACAAGCGCAAGCCTATTACAAATAAAAAAATAAAAATAAAACTTATTGCGTAATGAATTCGGCAAGGCTAAGAGTAATGAGTATGAAAAATCGACCAATCACATAGACGGAAATCCACATCGCGTCTTTCATCTCGCATGGGAGTTGGTCGGGGTTTCAAACCCAGCCAGGCACTTTGTGTATTTAACTATCTTCATTACCACTGCTCTCAAAACGGTGAAGGAAATCATCGTGAGGAAACCGGCATGTCTTACAACCAAAAAATTTACATCTACCAATCCGCACTCGGCCGGCGTGGTGGATTACAGTTTACAGCATAAAGACATACAGCGAACTCCCTCTTACAGAGAGAAGGCATGTGTCCCACCAATGAGAACGTTATTAACTGATTATTCACCGATTGGTGTTGGAGATCTTTGACAGTCGTTACGGGTAGTCAGAAGCTTTAAATCTGCCACCAGTATTGCTAAGAGGTTTCGTGTTACCCAGTTACTGGGTTGTGGAGGTCAGATAGGCAGTCGCTCCTTGTAAAATACTGGTGGTCAATTGAATCCGGTTAGACAAGAAGCCAGAGCTTTGGTGGCCCAGTAGTAAAGGCTGCGACTTACAAGTTGTAGGTCGTGGGTTCGCACCCAGGCGCAGGCGCTTCATCATATCAGCCGAAAGACGTCCACTGCTAGACATAGGCCTCCCCCAAGCGTCGCCACATTGACCGGTCCCGTGCGTCCCGCAACCAGCGGATCCCCGCAACCTTCACCAGGTCATCGGTCCACCTGGTGAGAGGCCTTCCAACGCAACGTCTTCCGGTTCGCGGTCGCCACTCCAGAACCTTTCTGCCCCATCAGCCATCCGTTCTGCGTGCAATGTGCCCTGCCCACTGCCACTTAAGTTTGGCAATCCTTCGGGCTAAGTCAGTAACCCTGGTTCTCTTACGGATCTCTACATTTTTGATTCGATCACGCAAGGAAACTCCGAGCGTAGCCCTCTCCATTGCCCTTTGAGTGACTGTAAGCTTCCTGATGAGGCCCATTGTAAGCGACCACGTCTCAGAGCCATATGTCATCACTGGCAACACACACTGGTCATAGACTTTCGTCTTGAGACACTGTGGTAAGTTGGACGAGCAGGCGCTTACTTTGTGTAAATTATTTTATCACCACTGCTCTCAAAACGGTGAAGGAAAACATCGTGAGGAAACCAGCATGTCTTAGAACCAAAATTTATGTGACATCCACCAACCCGCACTGGGCTCGCGTGTTGGTTTACGGCCCATTTCCTCTCACAGAGAGGAGGCCTGTGCCAAAACATCATGTACGTGAGAAAGAATTTACATCTCTCTAATGTCTCTCTGATGTTGGCACATGTATTGGATCATTCGGTTCCCTTCATGATGGTTGAGCTGAGTGGTGCCAATCCATACATCATGTTCGTGAACGGGCGCCATCAGTTGGGATTGGTCATAACTTAACTGCTTCAGTCTGCTTTTAATTACGTAGTTATTTTATTTTTGAATTGTTTGTTTTACTCTAGACGCTTTTACGTGCACGTCTTTTTACATCGTTCTAACATATGTATTTTTCCAACAAGAGAAAATGGGCCGTAAACCACTTTACGGCCCATTCCCTCTCACAGAGAGCAGGCCTGCACGCACAACGGACCAAATGGGAGTGCGGAAAAGGGGGTCTATCTATCCTATCCTATCCTAGACAGGAAGCCGACCCCCATCATAGTTTTGAAAAGCCAGGCAGATTTATTGGTGTTTTAACCCTCTAATATATATCTTACGCTACACACATAAGACTCAAAATTCTCCCAAATCTTTCCAGCACACATTCCTGGACTCTCCAAACGATTTCAAAGCTCACGCGACCGTGAACATAGGTCAAACCGCTGTGGAGTGTTATGAATGTCTACCAGAGACAGAAACTGTGGAGGATGATGAGAAGGATTTGGAAATCAAGGACGAGGAGGCAATTGAGGATAAGTATGCTTTTGGTGAGTTATATTTTTTAATTATGTTTTCTTCCTCGAAAAAAAAAGCCAGTGCAACTGACGATGGATGTGAATTATGAAAACACTATCTGTTGTCCACGACTAGTTGTGGTGGCCCAGTGGTTAAGAACTCGCCTTTTGTTTTGAGGTTGAGGGGTTCTTCGTTCTCTTAAATCTCGGCAAGTACCAATATGACTTTTTAAAATCCATATGTACTTTCTAAGTTTATCTTGGACATCACAGGTAACGGTGAAGGAAAACATCGTGAGGAAACTTGCACTTATATAGTTAATGTAAGTCTGAAATAGCCAAGTGAGAGGCCTGTGGGGTTCCCAGAGGCGGCTTAACCACTCTGCTCGACAAGATTTTGACACATGACACACCAGCTGAGTCGACAGGTTGTTGCAAATTACGTCATGAAATTCAGGAATTTACTTGAACTTTCAACATTCGAATTTATTCAGAAAAATAAGTTTACGCAGCTATCTTACACAGTAAATTTGAAAAAAATATCTTCATTTACATGTTGCGCTCGGTTAAACCGCGTCAGTCTACTGCAAAATGTGTACAAAATACGAATTACTACACCTTTCCAAACGGTAGACAATTTAGATTTGCTCAAAATATGTACATAAACAACCTTTTCCCTTGCTGAAATGATGCAAAAGGACAACACAAAGATATACTCATTTTATTTGCGTCCTTATGTTCCTAATTTGTCATACAAAAATTCATAAAAAAACAAGCCAAAATCTGGAAAAAAATTGCTTAAAATTTTGATGCAACCTTGCAACATGACATTTCTTTGGTGTTGTTTTTTTTTTTGCTGTCCATTCACGCGTCTCATAATCGATTAAAACTGCATTCAGCCTAATCGATTAAGTGTATTTCGATTATTTAAAATTATTCATTTAAATAAAAAAGTGGTTTTCAAAAATGTATTGTTTTAAAATTAAAATTAGTTTATAGGCACAAAATAAAATAACAACTTATAGTAATAATATATAGTAATAACTATACATAAATGCTTTCATAATGTTATCAGAACAGTAAATTGAAAAAAAAAATAGGATTCGTGGCTAATTTCGCGCCGAATTCGCCGAACGTAAAAGAATTCAAAATTCAAATTTGGAATGCAGTCGGTATTCAAAATATTTTATCGGGCACATTTTAATATAAAAGAGAGTTTTACATTGATCATTTCAGACGGTTTTATACAGAATGACCAGTATAAATATGAGTATGTTTATGTATGACTAGCACTCCGCCCGCGACTATGTTCGCGTGATTTCGTTTATCCTATAAATGATTTTCTTATATGCAGTTAGTAAAGGCAACCAAAAATAAGATATTATTAAAACTATTAAAAACTGGGTATCGTGGATTTGGGTTTGGGGTTGGTGGGTTTATTGGATTGGGACGATTCGTTATTTGACTTAAGCAATAATACATTTTAGGTTAACGCCACAAAGTAAAATCCTCCCCTAAAAACTTATCAACCCTTTTTGCCCCGTTGAGGGTCTAGTTTTGAACAACCTAAATATGCTATTCACTCCTTTCTTCTCTTTTTACCCGACTGCCGAAGGAGGGTAATGTGTTTATCAGTCTATGTATGTATGTATGTATGTAAGTATGTATGTATGTATGTTTGTTCCTATGTGGCGTTCTAGAGACCAAACGTGTTGGCCGATTTTGATGATTCATACGTCAATCGATTCGTCTTAACCTCGCGCGTGTCACTGGCTACATTAAAATTGGAAAATAGAAAAATGGCAGATTTTGGGCGCCATATTGAGGAGGACAATTTTTTTTCCTTCCAAACCCATCGTGTGGGGTATCAAAATAAAGGGCTTTAAGAGGTGATTTCGAAAATATAAAACACATATGTTTAAATGTATCTATTTCTTAAAAACAGATAACTAAAAAGTTATAAATAAAAAAAGTTAATTCAAAATATCTAAAAACCCGACTGCTTTAAAAGCGAAATAAAAAGACTTAAACAAGGAGAAAATCATGCTGTGCAGTCGGAGCATACATCTGGTTTTCGTCAGCTAGCTCGCGAATATGTATCCTCCGACTGCACAGCAAGATTTTCTCCTTGTTTAAGTCTTTTTAGTCGCTTTTAAAGCAGTCGGGTTTTTAGATTTGTTGAATTAAATTTTTTTATTCATCATTTTATGTTAGTCAGATTGCGCAGTGAGTTGCCTCAAAAAAAACTTTAACACCCCTAAACCCAATGTGGGAGGGAGTTTTCAAAATGTTTTATGTAAATTTTGATCATCAACTTTATCCCCAAAGAATTTGATTTTACATACAAACTAATTTTTACCCTTTTCACTTTCATAAAGGTTGAATTGCCGCAAAATCGTGCCTTAGTGCTTCCCTAGAAAACCACGTCAAAAACGAAACCCTGTCCAGTAAGATTCTTAGCTTGAGTTAGTTTCGAAAAATTTATAATGACCACCTTTATTGTTTCCTTAGGTTGGTATTTGTGCCAAATTTCAAATTTATTAACCCGGGAAATAAAATTCTTCAAAGCACTTTAACTCCCCAAAAATCGTATTTTGGGACTAGATAAGTAAAACTAATAATGAAAACCTTTATGGTTCACTTAGGATGGGTATTTATGTAAATTTTCAAATTTATTAACCAAAGAAATATTTAATATGTGATTTATGGGGTGTTAAATTATTTTTTAAATATACGATATTTCAAAAATAATTTAACACCCCCTAAATCATCTTTTGGGGGTAGTTTCGAAAAACTAATAATGAAATCCTTTATTGTTTATTTAGGTTGGTATTTGTGCCAAGTTTCATGTTGATTGACCCAAGAAATCAGATTCTTCCATACAAACTTCAACATCCCCTAAATCGTCATTTGGGAGTTTCGAAAAACTAATAATGGCAACCTATATTGTTTACTTAGAATAAGAATAATATCGGCCAAGAATTATGGCCGAAGGAATTAGATTTTTCATACAAACTTTCAAACCCCTTTTTACCCCCTTAGGGATGCAATTTCCAAAAATCCTTTCTTACTGCACAATTACGTCACTTGAGGAACCTTTCTGCCAAATTTCATGCTTCTAGATGATTTTCAGCTTAGTTGGTTGACAACCATGCCATAACTCGCTTGGAAAGGAACCGCGCAAGAAGATACGCACAAGGTTATTGATATTAATAGTTTTCGGGGAATGCAGATGTAAATACAAACCAAACTTATGTTCTTAAAATGAATAAAAATAAAATTTTAAAAGTTTGTATAGAATAACCAATTTTCATAACATTACAACAAACTCGACCGAATTCAAAACCTAACCATACCATACTCTCAACTCATTATTCAATATATAATTATAATAATAATACCAGCCTATAATTGTCCCACTGCAAGGCAAAGGCCTCTTCTCATACAAGGCACGAACATTCATCACTACGCTTGCTCAATGCGGGTTGGCGATTTGAGACTATAAGACCAGGTTTCTTCATGATGTTTTCATTCACCGTTGTCAACGATTTCTAAAATATACTTAGAAAGTACATTAATGAATTTGAAAATGGAAATCATTGGTATTTGTCCAGATTTGAACCCATGACCTCAGGCAAGGCGAGGCCTTTAGCCACTGGGCCAGTACGACACTCATTGCAATATAACGAATAATCACAAAATCGTTGGTTCCCCGAAACTAAATTTATCTACACTTGCGTTACAAACTTACATAAAAATATACTAGGCACTCTGTATACTTCTGAGACTATCAAACATAAAGACTCAATCATTATTATTTTTATACAAAATAGTTTTGAATAGCGAACGCATTCCGAATTTGAATTTTGAATCGGATAATTCGGCGCGAAATTATCCACGGTTCGATGAAATTGTTTAGTTGGTTGTAGTCAAATAATGTCCAAAAATCTATTAAGATTACTTTAAGAAATAATTAATAGTAATAATTTAAGTACTAATTGTATTTTAAGCCTAAAACAGGATTTTTCTATTTTTTAAGAATCGATTTGGGATAATCGCTCATTAATCGAGTGGATAGCATAAATAAAATCGATTGCTAAAATCGTTTTGCCACACAACTATTACATTAAAAAAAAACAATCTACTTGACGAATTGGAAATTTAACAAAAATAAAGTAGTGGTAATGAATTTTACGTATTATTGGACTGGTGTTTGTTAATTACGTTAAAATCAGGGCTTCTTCTTGTTGTTTATTATATTTAGAGACATAATTGTCATATTTGTAATCAATTTTACATGTGGAAGGGTGATATTTGTGTAAAATAAAAATGTAAACAAACACGATTGGCGCCAACTTCGACTTTGAATAACAAATAACTTCATTACCACTAATTATTTATTTTGAAATATGGATGAATTCGACCAATAATTAAACAATTAGCAAACCTTTACCCCTGTAGTGGAGTTTGGGTGTCCAAAATCTGCATTTTTATGTTTTTTAGCTTCGACCACCACTGTCATCAAAATGGCGATTATCGTATTATTACACTTGTTTTTAACAAATGTAAATTAATAAACTTGCGCACTTAATCTAAAAAAAATATTTGCGCTAACATGTAAGCTTTTTATCCAACTATTTGAATTAAAGCCCCCACATAAGATTCGTTAGGTATCTTAATCAATAATTAAGTTATTAATTAGGATGTCGTATGACGTAAATCTGGGGTCCAAAATGAGCCGCGGCTGAGCCAGCGGAGGTATGCTTGTCAAGCCCCAAAATGTACCCCGTCCGAACTATACGGTTAATTAACTCTGTCACCAGAGGTGGCGACATCCTCACACGAAAAATAAGAAGTAGATAAACGACACGAACGAAGCAGAATATTTTTTACACAGGCTAGGTGGACGATCGTCCCAGGGTGGCTGGTAGATGATAGATGCCGATGTCCAGTTGTGGACTGCTGATGATGATTACTTATTAATCAGTATTTGTCTAGAATAGACCACTGTTGGGCAAAGAGTTCTCCCATATTTTTCCATAAAAAAAATTCTTGAGCTTCGTCGAATCTTATAATAAATAATAAATCTAATATATATAAATCTCCTGTCGCGATGTTTGTCCGCGATGGATTCCTAAACTACATAACCGATTTTAAATTAAATTGGCACACCGTGAGCAGTCTGGTCCAACTTGAGATATAGGGTAGGGTAGGGTAGGGTAGGGTAGGTAGGGTAGGTAGGGTAGGTAGGGTAGGTAGGGTAGGTAGGGTAGGGTAGGTAGGGTAGGGTAGGGTAGGGTAGGGTAGGTAGGGTAGGGTAGGGTAGGTAGTTAGGGTAGGGTAGGTAGGGTAGGTAGGGTAGGGTAGGTAGTTAGGGTAGGTAGGGTAGGTAGGGTAGATGAATGTTTGGTGTTTTTATGGCAAAACAAAGTTTGCCGGGTCAGCTAGTAATATTATAAAGCTGAAGAGTTTGTTTGTTTGAACGCGCTATTCTCAGGAACTACTGGTTGGAATTGAAAAATTATTTTTGTGCTAGATAGTCCATTTATCGAGGAAGGTTATATAATATCACGCAACGACCAATAGGAGCGGAGCATACATGATGCAAAAACGGCCAAAATTATTCCTTTTTGAGAGATTCCATTGCGTGCGCTGCGTAAGCGGTTAAAGTTACGCAACATTCATGTATGTAGGGTAGGTAGGGTAGATGGGTAAGTAGGTAGGTAGCGAGTTAATTTGAGCGACACCTAGTTAGAGCTAAATACCAACTAAAATAGAGTTCAAAATAGTTTGCATGACGTGTGTTCGCGCATACTCGAGCATAATATATTTTAACGCAAAGAACACAATCAAGCATACGCATAAACTGAAAATACGTCTTTAAATGCACTACAATAAGATCATCTTTCCTTCACAGAGGTGGCCGTAAAAGAAGAAACATTTGATGATCCATACTTTCAAGATATACCAGTTGTAGACAACGATGTGACGTCAGATGAAGACGTGCAGCTTTCTAAGCTGAAGGAGAAGGAAACGGAGAAAGTCAAGAAGAAGAGAAAGAGTGAGAAGAAGAAGGAAAGTGAGGTGGACAGGGAGAGAGATAGGGTAAGTCTTTCATTTTGTTGAGAAACAATTATTTGATGTTTGTTTGGGTTTTCACGCTAAAGCAGAGTTGTTATCATCATCATCAGCCTCAATATTCCCACTGTTGGGAAACAAAATCTTTTCATCTAGCCTTTATATAGGTACTTTTGAATTATGAATCTAGTTGCACTTTTTCAAGCGTCAGTAGGTCTCTATGAAGAAGAATGTGCAAGAAACTCCACGGACACTTTTTTCCCTCAGTTTTAATTACAATTATTTGGTTACATCGTTCTCTGTTGGAAAAATACATATGTGTGAGAACGATGTAAAACAAACAAGTCAAAAATAAAATAAGAACGTAATTAAAAGCAGACTGAAACATAGTTAAGACCAATCCCATCTGATGGCGCCCGTTCACGAACATGACGTATGGATTGGCACCACTCAGCTCAACCATCATGAAGGGAACCGAATGATCAAATACATATGCTACCATCAGAGAGACATTAGAGAGAGCGTGACACACTCAACTGAGAATGTGGGGAGTAATTTTATTGTAACATTTTTCACAGTACCCCATGAAAGATGAGGCTACTTTAGCCAGCCTGAAACCTGGTTGAACTAATTGGTCCCTATTTCTGGTAACGTAATGATGTCTGCTGCCGTTTTTACTAAAAATATGTAAATTATTTCTCACGTACATGTTGTTTTTGCACAGGGTTCTCTCTGTGAGAGGGAATGGGCCGTAATCCACCACGCGAGCCAGTGCGGGTTGGTGGATGTCACATGTCTTAGAATTTTTGGTTCTAGGACATGCCGGTTTCCTCACGATGTTTTCCTTCACCGTTTTGAGAGCAGTGCTGATGAAATAATTTACATAAAGTAAAGCGCCTGCCCGGGTTCGAACCCTCGACATACAACTTCTAAGTCGCGGTCGTTACCACTGGGCCACCACAGCACCACTGCTCGAATGTAGTGTATAACCATATTATTTTAGCCTGAAATTTTTATTTTTAACTCAAGCAACGTTCATACTTTATGAGCTGTGTGGCTCTAATTTCACCGCAATTAGGCACATAACGATACCTGTAATCAAACTGTGACTTTTTCATTGCTATTATTCACAAGTGAGTTATAGAGTATTTATTTTATTTTATTGGTTTAGTTGATTTGTTTTAAAAAAAAAGTCGATACAAAAAAGATCGTGCTCAATAGTAAAAAATAATTTAATGGACCTATTGCTTGCTCATTTCATGCAACTTCGTATTTAAAAAGATTATTTCAACTTGTACGTGTTTAATAAATAAAACTTTCACTTAAATATAACTTTTGTTTTCTCTGTAATAAAGAAAACTTGAAATTCCCCATTTTGTACGTGGCTAAAACGCTATCCGCGAAAAGCCAAAAAAGAAACCTCATTCTTTTAGTCTATAGCCGATCGCCATTGTTAGATGCGCGCGCATAGGAAAACAGCTGAATTTTTCCCGCCATTGCGAAAAATTTTTCATAGCTCGTTTTCACTGTTGAAATTAATGTTATTTTAGTATTATTTTATTATTAGAATAGAATAGAATAGAATAGAATATACTTTATTGTACACCATAAAAGTAACACATCTTTTATACAATAAAAACTTAATTATAAGGGTACAAAGGCGGTCTTATCGCTGACAGCGATATCTACCAGACAACCTTTGGATGGACTTAAAGAACTTAGAATGAAAAAAAGTGGGTAGTCTGTGGTGTACTGTTATTATATTAAAAACATAAATATATACAAAACATTACTTTTATAATAAATACTATCCATAAACTTATATACACATACACTTACATACATGTATACTTAAATATATATATACACAATACCACATGTTAACAAATTCAAAGACAAGATAAAATAAAAAAAAAATATATATAAATTGATTAATAATGAAAGAAATTTGATCCATATATAAGAGCGTTAGAGAGATAGGAAGTGGTTTTTAACTAGGTTCTTAAAAGAAGCCAGTGACTGGGCTTGTCTAACAGGCAACGGCAACTCATTCCACAAACGTACAGCCTGGACCGTAAACGATTTGTCGTAAAACTTAGTGGAATGAGCAGGCATCAAAAGTTTCAAATTCTCCGATGATCTCAAGTGTCTAGAATGTGTGTCATGAAGGAACTTAAAGCGTTCTTTGAGATAAGTGGGGGTTGTAGGAATAAACAGAATACTGTAGAGTAAAGATAAAATATGGGCATTCCGGTGAAGGCGGATTGGCAGCCACTTGAGCTTATTTCGAAATTCAGAAACATGGTCATATTTGCGTAAACCAAATATGAACCTAATACAAAAGTTTTGGAGTCGCTCAAGCTTATCTAGTTGCACTTCAGTCAGATCTAAATAACTGACATCGGCATAATCGAGGATTGGGAGAAGGAGGGATTGGGTGAGTGCAGTTTTGGTGGCAGTTGGAAGGAAATTGCGCAGTCTACGCAAAGACCCCGCAGATGCAAACACCTTGCGACTAACCTCCTGCAGCTGAGGACCCCACGAAAAGTCTCCGTCAACTAAAATACCCAGGTCTTTCACTGAGTCGCTGTATGGAATAGCTGAGCCATCAAAGACAATCCGGGGGAGCTGCGACCAGTTTATTTTCGAACGCAACCTAGGACTGCCGACAACAATGACTTGAGTCTTAGTAGGATTTACCTTCAGACCGTGAGTCAAACTCCAATAAGAAATACGTTCTAAATCTTTATTGACCATATCAACTGCCTCAGACAATTCTTCTACCGGAGCTTGCGAATATATTTGCAGATCGTCAGCGTAAAGGTGGTAGGACGAGAGAAGTTCATTGGAAATAGAATTAATAAAAATAGCGAAGAGAAGAGGAGATAGAACGCCCCCCTGCGGTACGCCTGCAGAGGTATTGCACCATGACGAAGAAGAACCTTCAATGCAAATACGTTGTCTGCGGCCACACAGGTAACTACGAAACCAATCAATTGCCGTTGGAGATATGTTAAGAGAGCCAAGTATGCCGAGTAGGATATCAAAATCGACGGTGTTAAAAGCATTGCTGAAGTCTAATAAGGAAAGAACCGTCAGATTTCCATTTTCCATACCAAGTCTAATATCGTCCGTAACGTTTAGGGGTCGTGGTCCAACTACAATGTCCAACTAGTTGGACTACGGGTCTTCGGTAGGGGCAGTTGTCCAACTAAAATAAGAATTGGACAACTGCCCCTACCAAAGACCCGTGGTCCAACTGACTTATTTTATTAATTTATATTAATATTTAAATAGCTAAAATAAAAGTGGCGCTCAAAAAGAGCACTTGGAAAGATATGGGGGAGCCCTTTGCCCAGCAGTGGGACATTAACAGCTAAATAATACATAAAAATATTAATTTAATTATATATTTAAGAAATATCATTAACAATCAAATCAACACTGTAATTATTAAAAAAAAGAAATTAACGTTGTTTTTCTAAAGACAAAGACAAAGACAAAGACAAAGATATTTTATTTCAACTAGGCCACCAAGCGGCACTTTTGAACGTTACATTAAAATGATTCTACCGTGCATTCGGAAAGTAGCTTGTTATGGAGAAGAATGCACAAGAAACTCCATACTTACTCTTTTAAAAAAAATTGTTTTTTTACAATATTTAGGAACATACATTATTAAATTCATACATGTGAGGACAATGCACCCAAAATAGCACTACCCACTATACCACCTACAGACAAAGTATTAGAAGTACTCACACATGTACTGCGCAGTTATATAATAGATACTAGAAAAAAATTAACATCCGAAGCAGTCAAGTTATGACCAATCCCAACTGACGGCGTCCGTTCACGAACATGACGCATGAATTGGCACCACCCAGCTCAACCATCATGAAGGGAACCGGATGATCCAACACACGCGCCACCATCAGAGAGACATTTGAGAGAGCATGACACACTCAACGGCCAGGGCACACACAAGTCAACGAACGACGCATAGGTACAGTAAATGGTAGATTTACAGTTGGGTACATAGTACTCACACACGTGCTGTGCAGTTATAAAGCATGTGCAACAGTTATTTCACCAGTTAACACTTGTAACTGTAATTCCTTAATGTAATCATCATTTTCAATTTGGCATGCTCGTCTGAGAGCTATCTTTTTTGTAACTTCTCTTATTTTTGCAAGGGTTGTTATTTTTTCTAACACGTTTAGAAGCCGCAACATGTTGACATTTTTCGTGTTTAAAGTACGACTCAGTTTTGCATGTGACCCTTCCAAAACATTATTTGTTCTGTGTCTTTCACTAAACACGCTTGTCAGCTTACTGAATTTGTCAAAATCGTTTTTAATCCAGTATCGCTCTAAATATTTTATTAGTTTTGTAGCTTCATTTAAAATTTTATCATGAGGTAGTAAAGACAAAACAGAACATAATGAAACTATTATTTTCTCTCGTTTTGATTTTGTTTTGCTAAGGCCCAAGAATTTAGCTTTCCTCCAAATGCACTGAGACCAATGATAGTAACAGCCCAAAATTTTAATTCGAAGACATTGTGACATCCACCAACCCGCAAAAGGCCCGCGTGGTAGATTACGGCCAATTCTTTCTCACAGAGAGGAGCTCTGTGTCCCAGCAGTGGGAACATTAAAAGCCAGATGATGAATATTAATAATAATTCATAAAATAAGTCAGTTGGACCATGGGTCTTCGGTAGGGGCAGTTGTCCAATTATTATTTTAGTTGGACAACTGCCCCTACCGAAGACCCGTAGTCCAACTAGTTGGACATTGTAGTTGGACCACGACCCCTAAACGGTCCGTAATGCTAACAAGAGCTGTTGTAGTACTATGTCCTGGACGAAACCCGGATTGGAAAAAATTAAGGAGGTGGTTCTTGCACAGGAATGTACTAAGTTGGTTATGGATAAGGCGTTCAAGGACTTTGGACAGAAACGGTAATATGGAGATAGGACGGAATTCTGAGAAGGAAACAGGATTATGCTTTTTAGGAAGAGGGGTAATTTGGGCTTCTTTCCAAGAAGAGGGAAAAACACCGCTGGATATGGAATGATTAAGGATATGGCAGATGATAGGAAGGATTTCGTCAAGGATAGGGAGTATCATCTTGCGACTGATGCAGTCACTACCAACAGCATTAGACGAGATAGATTCTATGCTCTTCTTAACATCACAATCGGAGAACTGATTAAAGACGAAGGGTGAATAATCAGGAGTGGGAAGAGACGAAAGATCATTTAACGTTTTTGCTTTGATAGTACCATTGAAGTTAGAGGAAGTAGAAAAATGTTGATTAAGTAATTCAAGATCTATATCTTTAGGAATAGAATCTTGGCGTGATTTCCCCACTCCCATTGATCTAAGAAATTTCCAGACTTTAGCTGGGTCACCGTTTTCAACGGACTTATGAATGTGGCGGCGTTGAGCATCCCTACACACCCGGTTGCTGCGATTCCGGATTGCAACATATTTCTCTCGAGTAAAAGAACTTGGTCTGCTTTTAAATCTTGTTCTAGCTGTTGCTTTCTTCTGCAGTAGGTCTTTTAGGCCGTCTGTAAGCCACGGCGCCGGCAGGTGCTTCATTTTTACGGGTCGAACAGGGGCATGGACGTCGTACAGCTGGAGAAGCTTGGCACTGAGTAGACTGACTTTGACATCAATCGACTCAGCGCCAATGACTTCAGACCAGTCAATGCTGCCAGCATCCTCACGGAGGTTCTCAAGGTCCATACCACCAAAACTACGCCGGAGGAGTATCTTAGGTTTAGCCTTCGGAGGGCGAATTTTATAGGAAAGGAATAAAAGGTCATGGTAGGAGAAGGCATCAGCTGTACATTGTCCATGCTTAGCGACATGTTGAGAAGAAGAAACAAATATAAGATCAAGAAGTGAGGGTGTACAGTTAGGAAAATGATGAGTGGCACCTAAGGGAAGAAGGGACAAATTGCAAGAATGTGATATAGAAAGGAGAGATGAAGATCTTGAATCCTGTTTGAGAAGACAAGTGTTGAAGTCCCCCATTATAATAGTGTGACTGTAAGAAGGGATTATGTTAACGAGGAGACTTTCAAAAGAAGAGAAATAGTCGATACGTAAAGAGGGACAATAATAGACACCAAGCAGAATCTTCGAATGATACAGATTGACTTCTAAAAAGAGATGCTCGCCAGCATTCTGCGGTGGTGGCTGTGATGACATATGAACAACTGAGAAAGGAATGTTAGCACGAAGATATATGGCAACACCGCCACCACCGCAGCCCGTGCGATCATTTCTAATTAGTTGGTATCCGGGTAAAGAGTAGGAAGTGGATGGAAGGCATGGCTTTAGCCATGATTCAGAAACTAGAATTGCATGAATGTTCTTACAGTCAAGATTAGTCAGCATGTCATGGTAATGAGCCGGAATACTTTGGGCATTAATATGGACTACATTAAGATTCCTTGGAACACCGGAGAACTGAGACTCAAGGGTGTCAGCAAGAGACGGGATACTGCTAAAGCTGTCACTGTCACTATACGCTGATAAAAAGCTGTCATTATCACTATTCACCATTATTAACACGTAAATATAAAATATATATAAAAACGAAGGTATAAAAATATGTAAAAATAAAATACAAAATATGAAGGTAGGTTGAAATTCGTCCACCTGCCAGTTGTGTGTTAACAAAAAAAAATAAAAAACTATGAAACAAACAAATTACAAGTTTTAAGTGCATCGTTCGGGTACTTACCTACATTGCAATAACGTATAAGAGAAAAATAAAAAAGTAACTACTAATTACACCCACGATACAGGAAGAAATTCCTAGGGTGGGCAACTTTTTCTGTTTAAATATTCTACATAATTCCTCGACAAAAATACGTTACGAAAATTGGATGAAAAAATAAATAAAGAATGTTGCATACATAATTTATGTTACCATGGCATAGACTAAATATGCTCAAAGTGTCACGTAAGGCATATTAATTAACTGGAACGCAACTTTTGACTTGACACTTGACTACTTGACTGTTGTCAAGTGTCAGAATAGAGAGCCGTACGTATTTATTGTCAACAATTAAAAAAACGTGAAGAAACAAAATTAAGTAAGAAAGATTTAAAGTTATAAAGGTAGGAGTAATAATAAATCAGAAGATTGAAGTACGAAGGTAAACAAACAAAAACAAGATAGTTAAAACAAAATACCCGAACGACGCTGGAAGTAAAACAGGATCATCACTTTTTGGAAGTAGTAACCGCAGCACGCCTCTTCTTCAATGCAACAGCGGCTGGCTTACTGGCCACCACTGTCTCTTGTTTATCGGAGTCCAGCTTTGGCTCACCGATAGAATTGAGCTCGCTTTGAGTGACAACACGATGCTTGATCCCATCAGGCCCCAGAATGTTTATATGGCCTTGCTTAGTCCAGCAGTTGGTGACGCCAAACCTTCCACGTGCAGCCATAAAAACCTGATGCCGCGACCTAGTCAAGAATTCTGATAATGTTATACCAGAACCTTTTAATTTGGTTTTTGCATACCATATCCTGTCACGGATGTCCACTTCCTGCAGCTTCACGAGAATGGGCCTTGGCTTGCCAGTGACGGCCTGATTGCCCATTCTATGGCACCTTCGTATAGCGGCAACAGAAAACGACTCCAGCTTCAACTTGTCACGCACAACATCAGCAACCACCAGAGCCGTCTCTTCCTTGCTCACCTCACCAACGCCATGGATAAGAAGCATTTTTCTGCGACCCCTCATCTCAAGTGCATCTACATCAGCAGCAGCCGCCTCCATCTGTCGTTGAATACAGCTAAGGGCCTGGAGCACAAAGGTTTTGAACGATGTATAATCAGCCGCTAGTTCAGTTGGGTTACTGGCTGCAGTGTTCGACGTCCTGGCCAGTTCAGCTTAAAATTTTGACATTCTGTTCTGAAATTCGGTCATTAATTCAGCCATTGACCCCTTCAGTGACTCCATTGTTATTATTCAAACTTTATAATAAGTGAAATGTCAGAATAACACAAACTAGCAGGTAGCTATTATTAGGCAGTGTAATACATATAAAATTAAGTATTTATACTATTAATATTAAATTATAATGATTAAATTTCCAATGAGCAATTTATTACGTGCTTCTGTCACAACTACCCGCCAAAAAAAAAAAAAAAAATTATTATTTCTAATTTATTATTATTTCCTTTATTTATCACTTTTCTTATTAATTACATTTTTAAATATTTTTATAAAATACATACAAAAAAGAAAAACATTTAAAAATATAAAAAATAGTAGCCCACCGGTATCGGGAACAGGGTCCAAGCTACCGGTGGTCAGGGCTCCTGAGAGAGGAACCTCCTAACGATACGCGCCGTGTCCAGGAGTACCGCTTTCTGGATCAAGCCCTTGATTCAACTGCCCAACGAGAGCCTCCGCAGATGTTCATCGAGGCTCTTGGCTATTATGCCATTGGCCGTGACGACTATCGGCACAATGATTGCTGTATTCACATCCCACATGTCGACAACCTCGCGAGCCAGATCAAGATACTTACTTTTCTTATCTCTCTCAGCCTTCACGAGGTTCTCGTCATGGGGGACCGCTATATCAACAATCATTGCGCGACGCTCTAGTCGGTCTATCACCACTATGTCAGGTTTATTGGCAACAATAGTCCTGTCAGTGATGATAGACCGATCCCAATACAACGTGACATTGCCATTTTCGAGAACTGGGTCGGGCTCATACTTATAGTAAGGCACTTCCGATTCCACAAGATTGTATTTCAGAGCAAGTTGCTGATGGATAATCCTGGCTACAAGGTTGTGTCTATGCAAATAGTCTCCGTTAGCTAGACTAGAACAACCGGAGATAATGTGACGGATGGATTCCCCCGGCCGGTGACATGCCCGACAGATGTCAACCGTGCCGTCTTTCACAATATATTTCCGGTAGTTGTTCGTCATCATAACTTCGTCCATAATCGCAAAGACAAAACCTTCGGTTTCCCCGAAAAGGTCACCAAATCGCAGCCAGGCCACGGACGCTAAAAGATCTACATCAGGCCCATGTAGGACCCGGTAGAAGCGTCCGTGAAGCTCCTTGCTCTGCCATACCTCCCTGCGGTTGTTAGTATCTAATACTATAGGCTTGCGCCAGTTCTCGTTAGCCAAGGAGAGCGGGGTAAGGCCCTTGTCCACCGCTACCACATCTCGATGCATACCCACGGTAGCTGCCTGGAAATATTCCCTAAGACTGCATACCTCGCGGTTGTGCAGGGTCTTAGCATTTAAAAAGCCACGACCCCCGCACTTCCGAGGGATATACAGTCTCATAACCGATGACCGTGGGTGATGCATACGATTTGCGGTAAGCAATGTGCGGACTCTCCTATCCAGGGCGTCAAGTTCATCATTATTATTATTATAGGTAGGCTCGCGCTTGACCACTATCTCACCTGATGGTAAGCGATGATGTGGTCGACGATGTAACACGCTTGCCTAGAAGTAACCTATTCACTCTTGACTTAAAGACCCCGAGGTTGTAGCTATCTGGAAACACAGACTCCGGCAGGGAATTCCACTCCTTAGCTGTACGCTTATTGAAAGTATTTCCAAAACGTTTAGTGCGTATGGGTGGGATGTCCACCATGTACCGATGGCGCATCGCCGCACGTCTCGTAGTCCGATGATGAAACGGGCTAGGCGGAATTAGATCATGCAATTCCATCGCACACTCTCCGAAATGCACAAGTGTGTTGAAAAACGTCGTATGATACACGTGTGTATTAATGATTACCGTCTCGGCTCTCTTAAGACCCTCACCTAACGGCTCGGGTCTCAATGGTGCCTCAGCGGTAATCAACAACATTACACACTAGTACCAATGTGTTTTGCTATCAAAGTTAAGCTTATCTTGAATTTGTGGCAAAATTGGAACGTAAAGGTATTACAATATATATATATTTTGAATGGTCTATTTAGTAGCTTTCATTTGATATCTATATTGTTAGTACAACGAAAAAAATATTGTATCTTCCCCGTTTTTTAGGGGGTGTGCCATTTAAAAAAAATATATAGCCTTTGTCACTCCCACAATTGAGACGAATTCAACGACACCTCACGTCATAATCCGTCAAGCCTTTTGGGCTGTAGAGCGTGCTATAGAAATGGATATACATACAACAATTTTACACACATTCAATAACAGATGGAGGTGCATATCGCGCCATCTAGTGAGATTTATATGAACCGAATTTTCTTTCTTAGCAATGAGATCCCGTGTCCCGGGTTATGTGTGAAAATTGTCAGGCGATATGCCGCGGAATTCAGTCAACAACTTGGAATGAAGGCACCAAAATCTTGGATTGATAAGGAAATGGCTGGCGTGGATTGGTACAAGAGTTTCATGTATAGAAATAATGTTTTAGTAAGCAAAATTAATCGGTTAACGTCTAAAGAAAAAGTTACAATTTTCTATGACCGATTATGGAATATTTTGTGTCGGTATAATATTGGTGCCGAAAATATTTACTCTTTAGATGAAATCGGCGTTAACATTGAAGAGAATCGAGACAAAATTTGGTTGATAACAACTAAGAACGGTTCCATATCTTTGAAAGCATCTCAAATAAAGTTTACTTACGCTGCAAACGCAAAAGGGTTTGCTATACCCCCGTTGTTCTTAATACCAGGCAATGAAGACAAGAAAACTGATGTAGAAATCAAAGAAGAACAAAACCCAGATACATCAAATGATACAACATTTATAAACTTCTTAAATCACGTCAAGGATATTAAAAATCTTCCTGATTGGACTGAAAAACCTGGCTTTTTAGTCTTTCTAAAACATTTTACGAAATATATAATAAATCCGGTCGGACCAAAACTGCTGCTACTTCTTGAGAATCTGACTTTTCATTTAAGTATAGATTGTATAGAGTATTGTAAAGAAAATGATATAATTTTGTTAGTTGTACCATCGTATATGTCGCAAAATATAGAGCCATTACATCCCATAGGAAGAGAATTAAAAAAAAAACTGGCCAAGTGCGAGTCGGACTCGCACACGAAGGGTTCCATAACATTATCGCAAAAAAACGGCAGAAAAATCACGATTGTTGTATGGGAGTCCCACTTAAATATTTATTTTATACTGTTTTTAGTATTTGTTGTTATAGCGGCAACAAAAATACATCATCCGTGAAAATTTCTACTGTCTAGCTATCACGGTTCATGAGCCTGGTGACAGACGGACAGACAGACAGACAGACGGATCGCAAAGTCTTAGTAATAGGGTCCCGTTTTTACCCTTTGGGTACGGAACCCTAAAAACTATATATTCTTTGTATCAAAGTTTTGTATTACTTAAACCGGAGTTAAAAAAGTCGATCTATAATATTCCTAGTATTGTATCTGAAAGTTTGCTCAAATGTTTAGATGAAAATTCTATTAAAGTTGGCTTCAAAAATGTGGGTACGAGTATATATCCTTATAATAGAGAAGTTATTGTTAATATTTAAGGCGTATCCCCAATTATTCCTTTCGTTAGTCGCCTTTCATTCATCCTCTCAACATGGCTAAACCAAAATAACATACTCTTTTTAACCGACTTACCAAAAAGGAGGAGGTTCTATGTTCGACATTATGTATGTTTTTGTTTTTTTTGTTTATGTTCACGCATATCTCCGTCAATTTTGGACCGATTTTGAAAGTTCTTTTTTAGTTTGAGAAAATATGTTTCGAAATTGGTCCCATTTTAGTTTGGTGAAGATCTGATGAAGAACTTCGAAGATATACAACAGAACTCTTCAATAAATTACGGCAAATCTCTCGGGATTGCTGCAATCGCATGTCTGTTTTTACCCGACTGCCGAAGGAGGGTAATGTGTTTATCAGTCTATGTATGTATGTATGTAGGTATGTATATATGTATGTATGTATGTATGTATGTATGTATGTATGTATGTTTGTTCCTATGTGGCGTTCTAGAGATCAAACGCGTTGGCCGATTTTGATGATTCTTACGTCAATCAATTCGTCTTAATCTTGCGAGTGTCACTGGCTACATTAAAATTGGAAAAAACAAAAATGGCGGCTTTTGGGAGCCATTTTGAGGAGAATAAAAATTTTTTTTCTTCCGAACCCATCGTGTGGGGTATCAGAATAATGGATTTTAAGAGGCGATTTCAAAAATATTTCACACTTATATGTTTAAATGTACCAAATTCCAAAAAAAAAATAACTAAAAAGTTGTAAATAATAAAAAGTTAATTAAAAAAATCAAAAAACCCGACTGCTTAAAAAACAAACTGAAAAAACGTAAACAAGAAGAAAATCATGCTGTGCAGTCGGAGGATACATCTAGTTTTGGTCCGCCAGTTCGCGAATATGTATCCTCCGACTGCACAGCATGATTTTCTTCTTGTTTACGTTTTTTCAGTTTGTTTTTTAAGCAGTCGGGTTTTTTTATTTGTTTATTATTTATAAAACTACAAAGTGAAAAATAACTTTATTTTTGAAGTCGGTGTCTTTTTTAGGTAGGTACCAATTTTTTGCGTTATGGACACCGACTTCCAAAATTTTTTGGAAATCGGTAGTATTTTTTTGTAAAAAAGCTTTTTAAATTTTAGACTCTACATCTTCTTTTAAACCGCAATGTTGCCTTACATCGTTCCTCAATATATCATTTAAAGTTCCACCACACATACTTCGCAATGAACGCATTTCTACTTCATTAATCCTACTTTCATGTCTTTTTTTACCCGACTGCCGAAGGAGGGTAATGTGTTTATCAGTCTATGTATGTATCTTTTATTAATGTCTATGACAGGAGTCACCAATTACTTTAATTTAGGGTCTGTTTTTAGGGTTCCGTCACAAAAAGTCACATTTTGATTACAGATGTTATTATGTGCCTAATTGCGGTGAAATTAGAGCCACTTTATGAGCAAGTGTTTTGAAAAATAACATAATACTCGTATTATATATTTTTGAGATTGTAGGGTCCCGGACCTTTGATAGGCGTACCAGGGGCCGTAACCAATTGAGGTCTTGTTGGACATGTAGGATGAAATGTGACAACCCTACGTAGTCAGCTGGAGTAACTTGAAACAGAGTATTTTACAAAGAAAGAAGAATTAAAGAAATAGTATATTATGCAACTAGTGAATAATGGACGGCTTTAAAGCAAGGGCCATAGATGAATCACTAACAAGTGAAGGTTTCTAACAACTGAATCAAGACCGTAGGGAGTGATTCATGAAGATTTAATCACGAGCATAGCGAGTGATTCAACTGTTAGAATCCCAAACGACGCGAGTGATTCATGGCCCTTGATATAAATCCGTTTTATTCAAGAGTTGCATGCTATATTTTATACTATCATCATCACATCACATCATCAGCCTATTAATGTTCCCACTGCTGGGACACAGGCCTCCTTTCTGTTAGAGGGGATGGGCCGTAATCCACCACGCGGGCCCAGTGCGGGTTGGTGGATGTCACATGTCTTCGAGGTTCTAGGACATGCCGGTTTCCTCACGATGTTTTCCTTCACCGTTTTTGAGAGCAGTGGTGATGAAATAATTTACACAAAGTAAAGCGCCTGCCTGGGTTCGAACCCACGATCTACAACTTGTAAGTCGCGGCCGATACCACTGGGCCACCACTGCTCTCTTATACTATGACTACGAGAAAAAGAAATATTTAAGCGAAAAGCACAAGGAATAATAATAATATATAAATGTTTTATTACCTTCAAAATTTGCAAAAAATGTGAAAACTCAGGTTTCACATTTTTTGTAAATTGAATCTGAGCGAGGTAAAAGCATCTGTGTTTCAGGGTTACACCAGTAACCGCCTCCGTTACGTTACATAATTATAATTAATTAAATACCAATGCAATTAATATTAGGATTACAATCCAAATAAGTATTCACTAAACATCCCAGACTAAAATCAAAATCATGAAAATTAAATCGACGAAGGAGTTTGTATCGAGTATTTTATGCGCAAGGAGGTTGTATAGCATTGAGATGAACGTCGAATATATATTGGTGTGTTCTAAATTCAAACATCAAAACAGTGATTAAAAATGCTTTTTATTCACTGTTTTCAGTGAATAAAATAAGCTTTTTAGGGAGGGAATGACATAAATAGATTTATTTGTCACAACCCACTAGAGCACACAATAAAAAAAGAAAACTTAAAACTATACTTACAAGCATTTTTATTTAACTTGCAATGTATGTATATGTGTTCGGGTCAAATCTAGCAACTGAATTTTAAAGCAGTTATCCTCAACCGATGAAGACGAAGTTTTGCATACACGTTTAGTTTGAAAGACAATGCATGGTTAGCTAAGTAACGTCATTCTATATCCAATATGGCGGACGGCCCAAGATGGCTGACGAGTTATTTTTTGTGCATTGCCATGCTATGGGTATCAAATGAAAGGGTTTGCTGAGAAGAATACGGAAAAAGCTTGTTTTAAGGGTACACTAGTCGAAAATTATTCCATACAAACGTAGTCTGGCTTTTACTCCACTGTTTGACGATGTACGTTCAAAATAAAAAATGATATTAATTTGTCTCATCATTATCTAGCCCTGTATGGAAGCAAAAAAGTAAAAAAAATATGTACTTGAAAGTTATGAGCTTCGAAAGTTCCATATTTCAACACTAATTTTAACGCATCTTTGGGCTCAAATAAGTACCATAAAAAGAAGGAAAATTGAAAAACGGCCTCCATACAGGGATAGATTAGTAGTAGCAAATAATTTTATTTTGAACAGATACATTCAGTCGTTTTTTCATGATATCCAGACTCCCAAAGGTCTGTTTATAAAATTTCACGCTCTCGTTTTCGTTCTCAATCATCATCCATTTCGCTACAAATTTGCAAAAGTGTGTATTCGTACGCGAACTAGCTTCTAACTGCTCATAACAGAATCTATCTGTTCCGCACGTGTTGTCGGTTGATATAGCATGCATTTTAACCCCGCGCACAAAATAGTTCGTGCCGTCGACTAGTGTACCCTTAATAAAGGATTTTTAAATGATTAATTTTATTTTCTAACATACCTACACATCGACACACTGTCATCAATCAATCTTTATGTTTCTAACAAGATAAATTATGCGAGTCCCTTGGTAACGACCAATTAGTCAGCTGTGTTAACTTTTTTTAGATGTACTTATTTGTAATTGATTAAGAGGAAATATGAGCAGAGAGCGCCGACTGAATTACCTAGTAGTAAAAAGTCATTATTCGAGGTTTGGCTCTCGTCTATTTTCTCCTCCAATATTGGACCAATTTAAAAGATATTCCAAAAACTGGCAAAGTAAGATATATACTAAGCTCCTATGTTTTCCTTTTTGATGATACATTATCTTTAAAAGCACTAGAACCCTCAAAAAATGCCTCTACCTGCTTCTGTACCTCTCTGCTTTCACAGGTGGACTCCTCAAAACGCCAGAAGACGAAGAAGGACAAGAACCCCCAGAAGATGAGCAGAAAACTAAAGAACCTTCCAGAAGAATTGGTAGAACTGTACACTATGAGTAAAGATGAAATGTGGGGTACCAGGATTGAAGACCTGAACAGCAAGGAGTTTCAGAAACTTAAGTACAGGTAAATTGTCGCATTTCATTTTCTCTAATAAGATTAGTTAGGTCTCAAATTAAATACAAGAGCTAGCGTGAAGTCAGTATAATCATCAAATAAGTAAGTATGGAGTTTCTTGTGCATTTTTCTCCGTAACAAGCTACTTTCCGAATGCAAGGTAGAATCAATTTTTAACCGACTTACCAAAAAAGGAGGAGGTTCTATGTTCGACATTACGTTTTTTTTTTGTATGTTCACCGATTCTAAAATTGTGGACCGATTTTAAAAATTCTTTTTTTGTCTGAAAGAGTATATTCCGAAATTGGTCCCATTTTAATTTGGTGAAGATCTGATGAAGAACTTCGGAGATATACAACAGAACTCTTCAATTAATAACGGCAAATCTCTCGGGATTGCTGCAATCGCATGTCTGTTATTGTTTATACCATTTCATAACATAACATCACGCCAGTACGCTCGAAAGGGGTACGCAGATCTCTCATTTCACCGGTCATGTTCAAGTTTCATGTTATTCGGGTAATCGATTCTGTCGTTATAGGTACTTAACTACTTCCCTATTAGGTAGGTACAACTGAAAAGTGTAAATAAAAAACTTTTTTACAAAAAAATACTACCGACTTCCAAATAAGAAAACTAGAAAGTGAAAAATATTTTTATTTTTGGAAGTCGGTGTCCATAACTTAAAAATTTGGTACCTACCAAAGACACCGACTTCCACTCACTCACTCTTTCACTTTCTAGTTTTCTTATTTGGAAGTCTATAGTATTTTTTGTAAAAAAGTTTTTTTTTATGTGACGTTCATAAGTTCCGCTTGGTGGCCTAGTTGAAATAAAACATCTTTGTCTTTTTTTTGTAAATACGAGCGTCTCAGGTTCGATTCCTAGGTCGGGCAAAATTTTGTTGGATTTTCCCACTAGGAACTTTTCAGTGGCAGCCTACAGCCTAATTGCGCAAGTGAATTCGGCCAGGCAAAGGGTTTGACCCCATGAAAGAGTATGAACAATCGACCAACCACTAAGACGAAATTCCAGATCGCGTCTTACATTTCGCATGTGATTGGTCAATTGTTCATACTCTTTCATTCAAACCCTTTGCCTTTGCTGAAATCACTTACGCAATTGGGCTGTCGCAGTTTGGAAGTTGGCGGTCTGACACCCCCGTACCTCGAAAAGCTCTTTAAGCCGTTTGTTCTACACCTGCAGTCTAATTGCGTTAGTGAATTCGGCAAAGAACACGCATAGGTAAGGGTGACGACACCATTAAAACAACGACTTTCGTATTGCGTAATACACTCGAAATAGGTCATGGAAAGGATATATGTGAATCTAACTAATAGGGTGGAGGAAGTGCCCTTTCTAAATTATTTACGCAATACCGAAAACATGTAAAGGTAATGTGTCATATACTTTCATGGAGTTGTTCCCTTTGCCCTGCCGAACTCACTTACGCACATCACATCACATCATCAGCCTATTGATTGTTCCCACTGCTGGGACACGGGCCTCGTCTCTGTGAGAGGGCATGGGCCGTAATACACCACGCGGGCCCAGTGCGGGTTGGTGGATGTCACATGTCTTCGAATTTTTGGTTCTAAGACATGCACGATGTTTTCCTTCACCGTTTTGAGAGCAGTGCTGATGAAATAATTTGCAAAATACTGTAATTTTGTCACATAATTTTTGCTTAAACAAATAAATAAAAAATTTACAAAGATAAAGCTCATCAAAGTTCAGGAGTGGGGTCTTGTCGTGATATAAAGTTGCTACACTTTATATTTATTTACGTCACACCGTGACTTCACTCGATATATCAACGCACTGTATAGCCGCCATTTTTTTTTTCTTGGCAAAGACAAAATACGTGTCCAATATTTTTAGGTATGTAATATATTACTAGATACACAACAGAGCTAGTACAAAGCAAGCCGTTGATTCCAAGGAGAGTGATTAGAAAAATACTCAAGAATAAATAATACTCACGTGTAGATGGTAATTCAGAAATAACACACAGTTTGGACTTTGAACTATTCTTTATTTTCCAGTTCACACTAAGTTACCATCAACTTCTCGTAGTTCCGCTGCCGCGTAGTGCTTTATACATACAATTTCATACAATGTATATTTGGTCGTGTCGCTCCGCTGACACGTAGTTACGTCTAATGCGGTCTAACCTTTAAGCTTATGACGCCGATTCAATTGAGTAGCTGATTTTAAAATGAGAATCACGTCTAAACGGCTAGTCGTAATTTTTTGGAAAAAATATACGTTACAATAGACCATTTTCTTAATAACTTGATCCAAGAAAATTTTCAATTTTATTCGTATAACATAGTGTAATTAATCTGTAAAGTTATGTCTAAAACGGACAAAAACACGACAAACGCACCAAAACTGCTGGACGTATGTGAATAAAATTGACACCATCTCAAAGACAATTTAACTGTCTACATTTTGATCTGAAGCTTTTTTTTAAGTCATAGAATAATAAGGAAAGTACAAAAAACTACAAAATTTTGGGTCGCGCGGGTGTGAAACGAGTGCGCGTTTTGTTCCCTCAAGGTCGTTGGCGTTAGTATAAAATTAATTGTATTTTTTCTGTCTTCAGGTGCGATGATTGTATCATTGCCTTCAACACAGAGAAACTAATGTATGACCATCAGAATGGGAAACACCAACCGGTAAGTTTCTATCTAAATACCATTTGAAATAATAATAGAAAAGAGATCGCACACTTTATAAGGGAACTTGGGACACTTGGAAAAAAAATCTGAAGCCTTGATATTTTGTTGCTTTTTGAAAACAAGTAAAAATTAAAAAAAAAAAAATACCCCGACAATTTTTAGGGTAAAAACGGGACTCTATTACTAAGACTCCATTGGCCGTCTGTCTGTCTGTCACCAGGCTGTATCTCATGAACCGTGATAGCTAGACAGTTGCAATTTTCACAGATGGTGTATTTCTGTTGCCGCTATAACAACAAATACTAAAAACAGAATAAAATATCCATCGTCGACTCTGTCTCTGTCACCTCTGATCTAGACTAGAGTCAAGAGCAAACCCACCATAAATAAAAAAAAAAAAAAAAAAAAATTAACTGGGGCTCCCATATAATAAATGATTTTTTCAGTTTTTTGCGATAATGGTACAGAACCCTTCGAGCGCGAGTCCGACTCGCACTTGGCCGGTTTTTTAAATGTAGTGACTATTTGTTTTATAGTGTTTTATTTGCACGTTTTTACAGTTTCATTGTACCGATTTTAAAAATTGAGTAGATGCCTCTGATATTTAAAACCGCGCCATCTATTGGAATCAATTTTAAATAATTCATTCAAATAGTCTTTGAAATGTGAATTAGGAGCCCAATATTCCCTAATTTTGTGCTTAGGAGAGTTGATTATACAAGAACATAATTTTTTTAGGGTTCCGTACCTAAAGGGTAAAAACGGGACCCTATTACTGAGACTCCGCGGTCCGTCTGTCTGTCTGTCACCAGGCTGTATCTCATGAACCATGATAGCTAGACAGTTGAAATTTTCACAGATGATGTATTTCTGTTGGCGCTATAACAACAAATACTAAGAACAGAATAAAATAAATATTTTAGTGGGGCTCCCATACAACAAACGTGTTTTTTTTGCCGTTTTTTTGCGATAATGGTACGGAACCCTTCGTGCGCGAGTCCGACTCGCACTTGGCCGGTTTTTTTATGATCGTCTATGCTTATCTCGCCATCTAGAGCAATTTATTTGAACCAAATTTACTTTCTTCGCGTTGGATGCTCGTGGTATTGGTAAGTGATATTACATTGCGTTCTTTTTAGGCTTTGAAAAATATATTTTTACTTTCAGAAAAGTGAAGACTGCCACCAATGCTCAATCTGCCAAGCATATTTTTTAACTAAAGATAACGTAGCGGCTCACAAGGCGTTACACCTACAAGGGTATAGATGTAGAGAGTGTGGTTTCAACACTACGCTTAAGAGACGGATGTTGAAACACGTCGCGAGTCACGCGCCGAGCGGGGATGCGCATGTGTGTAGCACTTGTGGGACTAGTTTTAGGTAAGTAAATCTTCTATATATATAAAAGAAAGTCGTGTTAGTTACACTATTTTTAACTCGAGAACGGCTGAACTGATTTGGCTGAAAATTGGTAGGGAGGACAAAGACAAAGATATTTTATTTCAACTAGGCCACCAAGCGGCACTTATGAACATACATGAAAATGATTCTACCGTGCATTCGGAAAGTAGCTTGTTATGGAGAAGAATGCACAAGAAACTCCATACCTACTCTTTTAAAAAAAAATGTTTTTTACAATATTTAGGAACAGGAGGTAGCTAAGAACCAGGAGAAGGACATAGGATACTTTTTATCCCGTTTAGGGTAGGGTAGGGTAGGGTAGGTAGGGAAGGGTAGGGTAGGTAGGGAAGGATAGGGTAGGATAGGTAGGGTAGGGTAGGTAGTGTAGGGTAGTTAGGGTAGGGTAGATAGTGTAGGGTTGTTAGGGTAGGGTAGGTAGTGTAGGGTTGTTAGGGTAGAGTAGTGTAGGGTAAGAAGAAAAGAAAGAAAGAAAAAGTGTTTATTTGTGTGTAGATGAATGTTTGCTGTTTTTATGGCAAAACAAAGTTTGCCGGGTCAGCTAGTGAATTATATTTGTAATATTACTTTCACTCAACCAAAAACGGACTCTCAAATTTAAGTTTACACCCACCATAAAATCAGACCCTTTCACCCTTTTCTCATAAACTTACAAAGTTTCATACCTACTTACTCACTAACACACTCACACTTCCCTATCTTTATTCTTTTTCGTATGAGGATGTGGCCAACTTTGGGGTCAGAGTTAGTTAAGCCGCCTCTGGGAACCCCACAGGTCTTTGACTTGGCTATTTCATACTTACATTTACTATAATAAGTCCGGGTTTCCTCACGATTTTAGGCAAAACTTTACCATTTTTCAATGATGAAAATTAAAAATAATGGCCGAATAGTTTTTTTTTTATTATTAAATATGTAACATGGCAAAATATAAACAGAAACATCACAAAAACCTCAAAAGGTTTGTCCGGATGTTGAAACACTGCAATCTTAATACTAACGAGATATCAATGATTGTAGTTTTGAAGACATGGTTTACAAAAATACAAAAATTAAAAATATTGTGAGGTAGTTAGTTAATAATCTATATATATAAAAATGAATCCCTATTTCCCTTGGTCACGGCATCACGCGTGAACGGCTGGACCGATATCGCTTATTCTTTTTTTTTGTGTTCGTTATTGTTAGGAGAAGGTTCTTATGTAGGGTAGGTAGGGTAGGGTAGGTAGGGTATGTAGGATAGGGTAGGTAGGGTAGGGTAGGTAGGGTAGGTATGGTAGGGTAGGTAGGATACGTAGGGGAGGGTAGGTAGGGTAGGGTAGGTAGAGTAGGGTAGGGTAGGTAGGGTAGGTAGGGTAGGGTAGGTAGGGTAGGGTAGGTAGGGTAGGGTAGGTAGGGTAGGGTAGGTAGGGTAGGGTAGGTAGGGTAGGGTAGGGTAGGTAGGGTAGGGTAGGTAGGGTAGGGTAGGGTAGGTAGGGTAGGGTAGGTAGGGTAGGGTAGGTAGGGTAAGTAGGGTAGGGTAGGTAGAGTAGTGTAGGGTAGATGAATGTTTGGTGTTTGCCGGGTCAGCTAGTACCAAAGATACTAACAAAAACTACGCCGGCGCGGGTCAGGCAGCCCGTCAACACAAGGATGAATGAAATTTAAACAGGATGATGCATTTTCAAAGAGAAGCAAAGAATTTCTTGTATTTATTTATATAATTATTATCTGTTATTTCTGATTGAATTTTTGTGGGAACATCATTAATTAGAGTAGGTATTAAATAAGCGCTTGTTCGTTTACCGTAATAGTTTTTGTAACTTGGTACTACCAGTTTGCCAGCTGGCCAGCTACAGTGTTTACCTCGGGTTAAAGACTTATAGTTACTTTTACCCCTAGGGCGCAAAGTACGTAAGCGGCGGCGCGTGTGCCTAGGGTAACAATATTCTATTGCCAGGTGAGAGCGGTGTCGTGTAAGTCGGCTACGACGTTAAGTTTGCTTGCTAGCGAACATATAATTTTCCTAACGCATCTATATTTATCTTTTGTTCTAGTACAAAATCGAAGCTAACCTACCACCGCGGCGTGTGTCGCCAAGATAGACCACAGTGCGACTGCTGCGGCAAAGTGTTTGCCAACAAGATGACGCTGAAGTATCATCTTAAGTAAGTATATTATTTATTTATATACACTTTATTGTATACCATAATATACAAGAAAAACCGGCCAAGTGCGAGTCGGACTCGCGCACGAAGGGAACCCTGGCCGGTACCATTATTGCAAAAAAAAACGGCTAAATAAATCACGTTTTTAACATTTTATTCTGTTTTAATGCAACATAAATACATCATCAACATGAAAATTTCAACTACCTAGCTATCACGGTTCATGTGGTATGGTGACAGACGGACAGACAGACAGACGGCCCGCGGAGTCTTAGTAATAGGGTCGCGTTTTTACCTTTTGGGTACGGAACCCTAAAAAAATTAACTTAATACTTAAAAGAGTTTTTATATCATTATGTAACTACAACGTAATTATTTTATCTTTTTGGCGGCCAAGTACGAGTGAAAAAATTTGCAATACAAAGAAAAAAATTGTACGTAAATGAATAGACTACTGTTGATAGACGCATTCTGCCGCTACGCCCGCGCTTCCTCCACCGCCCCATCCGGCAGAATGATACTGAACCTGTTACCTCTCAAAAAAGCGCGCGTTGATTGTGTGTATATAGTCTGTGGTTTTTAGTCTGACGTTTCTAATAAATTGTTGTTGGATCTTATTCTTGGAGAAAATCATGCTGTGCAGTCGGAGAACACATATATTCGCGATCTGTGCTGACCAAAACCAGATGTATCCTCCGCCTGCACAGCATGATTTTCTCCTTGTTTACGTATTTTTAGTTAGCTTTTTAAGCAGACGGGATTTTAGATTTTTTGAATTAACTTTTTTTATTTATGGCTTTATAGTATTTTTTTTTCGGATTAGGTACATTTAAACATATAAGTGATATATATTTTTTAAATCACCTCTTATAACCCTTTATTTTGATACCCCACACGATGGGTATGGAAGAAAAAAAAAATTTGGGCTCCCACAGTATGGCGCCCAAAATCCGCCATTTTACTATTTTCCAATTTTAATGTTGACAGTGACACTCGCAGGATTAAGACCAATCGATTGACGTAAAAACCATCAAAATCGGCCAACGCGTTTGGTCTCTAGAATGCCTCATAGGAACAAACCATACATACATAGACTGATAAACACATTACCTTCCTTCGGCAGTCGAGTAAAAATTAAAATCGGGGTTTTTATAAATATGTAATTTTGTCTTATTTCTTTTTAAATTGTTTCGGTATTCAACCGGTTAATTTTGGAATCATTGATTTCTCATCTTCAATTTAGATAAATATTCTGCAGCAGCATTGAGGTGTTCTGCCTACATGATTTTAAATTGAATCTATTATGTTGTCCACAGAATCCTGCCCCAGAATAAAGACGACAAGCCTAAAGAGAAGCTGTTTATACCGTGCAAGGGATGTGATAAAGTGTTCCATTCGAAGAAGAGTTATAGAGCACACGTGTGAGTATTCTTTAAATACCTTTATCTACACTCACAACGTAATGTTCCAAATATGAATTCAAAAAATATTGTATAAACACGTACTTTATATTCGTGGATATAAAATTTAAAAAATACCATTACAGTGCAACATTTACCTTCGATTTTAAAACAACTGCATCATAAAATAACTTTTTAATTTTTATAGCACACTTTTACTTTTTAATTTACTGGCTCGTATGGGCTCATTGACTTAATGTAGAAAAGTAGTGTCATTGTCTATGGATGCGCGCGCTGCGCAGTCATGTGCAATGAGAATCTAAATAGCCCGCCATACCACATATTTTTCCGTTTCACTTTTGTTTTATGTCTACTGTATGAGTAAAGATAAAGTAGTGTATGCAACGGCATATAATTAGGTATTAAAACCTACGCTCGTGTTTTAATAACCCCTATTATTTGACCATTGTATAAACTACTATTCGGTCAACGTGGCGCTATGACGTCACTCTGATGTTCGACTTTCGTTATTGGCGCACGAGGCGAACGTGAGGAATCGCGCGGGTTCCAGGGAGTGGAATCGCAGTCCAGCGACGTTCACAGTTTACCGTGTAATATGACACCTTAAATATCTACAGTCCAAAGATGTAGTACATGGCGTTTCTTTTGCGTTCTTCTCCATAAGAAGCTACTTTGCCGAATGCATTGCGGTATAATCAATTTTTATTACATTTAATTTTAATTGTTGACGTTCAAAAGTGCCATAGTGCCAAGATTATGATCATATCAGCCAAGAGACGTCCACTGTTGGACATAGGTCTCCCCCAAGTGTCGCCACATTGACAGCCCTGTGCGTCTAGTATCCAGCGGATGCCCGCAACCCTCACCAGGTGCACGCTCCACCTAGAAGGAGGCCTTCCAACGCTGCGTCTTCCGGTTCGCAGTCGCCACTTCAGAACGTTTCGGCCCAACGACCATCCGTTCTGCGAGCAATGTGCCCTGTCCACTGCCACTTTAGTTTGGTAAAGGTCAAACCGCACCGAGACAATTTGAAATTGCTGTACTGGCCAAATACATGCGAGCAGCGGCCGGCAAAAGTTGTATGTAAATCCATTTCTGTCGTGTAAAGCGGCCAAATAAATTCCATAGTAAACTCATATCTGTCGTGTTATTTAAAAATGGTACGATCTTTTACTCCGAAACATGGCAACCAAGGAGGTAACTTATCAAAGGTTTTATTTAAATTTCGATCTGGCTTGCAAATAGAAAGCTGATTATTGAAAAAAAAAACAAATTAACACTTTAAGGCCTAACACGCATTGCAATTTTTATTGGCGCGAATTTTTGTAGTATTATTCCCGCGCGATTTTTTACCGCAATGCGTGCAGCTTCATACAATTCCATAGGCAGCAGAATGGGCGGATAATAATCGCAGTGCGTGCTAAGCCTAACGCGGGAAAAGATAGAAAGAAAATGTGTTTATTTGTCACAAAACGACATACAATATAAGAAAATACGAAAAAAAAAAAATGTTGTTCGTTGTTCCTCATTGATTTTGAAAAGTATTTGTATTTGACAAAATGAGTTCTAGGTACTACTAAGTTTTAATTTCCGCGCATTATTTGAGAAAAGTAATATTCAAGCCTTGGCCACAACTAGGCATTGATGGACTTACGTATGTGTGCCTCGGCCCACATTTTCACGTTCGTCCATCAATGCCTCTTTTGCTGGCCGCTGCAGTAATGTACTATATATGCAATTGTATGAGATAAAGTGTCGCGTCGCGCAGTTCCGCTGCCGCGTAGTGCGGTCTATCTCACACAATTTCATACAAAGTATATTTGGTCGTGTCGCGTCGCGTCGCTCCGCTGACGCGTAGTGCGGTCGGACCTTTATTCTTCGGGCTATGTCGGTCGACCGATGACCTGGTTAACGGATGCAAGACGCACTGAACCGCTCGATGTAACGACACTTCGGGGAGGCCTTTTTGAGCAGTGGATGTAGCTTTGAATGCTATAAGTTTAGATTCAAGTTGAGCCACAATTATAGGTTGTTTTAGTAAATAAGGCTTAAAACTAAAAAAAATATGATGATGAGCATTATGTCTTAAGTTTTAAAATAATTAAATAACAAAAAGGCAAGTAGTATACATAAAATATTAAGAATTTTATCCTAAATATCCGACACAATGGTTGACAAATATCCGGATAGTGTCCGCTTATAAATCCTAATCAATCGTACTACTATTATAAACGTGAAAGTTTGTATGGATGGATGGATGTTAGTTACTCTTTCACGCAAAAACTACTGAACGGATTTTGATGAAATTTTACAGAAATATAGTTTAAACATCAGAATACCAAATAGGCTATAATTTATAAAGATATATTGGGGGAAATACTAATACCACGCGATTGGGGAAACCGCGGGCAGAAACTGGTTCAGCCGTTTAGTCGTGAAAAGGTAACAAACAAACAGAGTTACTTTCGCATTTAGGATATAAGTATGGATGGATGTTATCTGAAATATCCGTCACAATGGTAGACAAATATCCGGATAGTATACGCACATAAATCTATACTAATATTTAATCTATACTCTATACTAATATTATAAAGAGGAAAGATTTTTTTGTTTGTACTGAATAGGCTCCGAAACTACTGGACCGATTTAAAAAATTCTTTTACCAATAGAAAGCTACATTATTCCAGAGTGACATAGGTTCGCCGTGAGTGCTAACGCGTGCCCGTGTTCCCGCCATACAGCGGCACAGGACGACACCGTGGAGTTTTAGTGGGTTAGAGTACCACATAACTGCACTATCTCCCCGTGGTAGTGCAGTATGCCTGAGCATTTCTACAAGCAAAAAAAAAACAAGCCAAGCCATGAATATTTTTATGGCAAAACAATGTTGCCGGGTCAGCTAGTTTCTTATAAATGTCAGCGCACTTTCTTTCTATTACTTATTCTTAGTCAAAAATACACAGCCTTATTAACTATCTGAAATTCCTCGATGAGTAAAGATAGTACATGTTTCATTGTATTTGATCTGCGTGCTTAGATGTTTGTTTTCTTATTTGAAAATTGATAATTTTTAGTCAATTGTCTTAAATAAACACTAAAATAGTACCAAAAAACAAGTAAGTATAATAAACTATTTCTCACACTATTTTCACTATTTCTTTCCAATCTATTTTTAGAAGTGATGACTTTTAGTTGGCTGTCAGTCTCACGTACTATTTGTTATTCTGTTTATTTTAGCTGTAAGTCGTCCATAATTGATAAATAAATAAATAAAACTAGACGAGGTCTGTGTTTCATAGCTATCTTGAGAAGAAATACTGTAACAAACTGAGAGGCCAAAGTCCATGCAAAACATGTATTGGTCGTATGTGAATGTCTTGTAGGTTAATAATATGGTGGCCTCTTTATTAAGGAAACGCAAAAAGGGTGGACCAGTCCAGTCAGCGCAAACATCTGTCTTTTTTATTTCAAAGCGAATCAAGTAAAAGGAAAGACGGTGACCCCAAAACTAGGCATTTGCCTGTTGCTGTTTGGTGGTGATTTATTTCACCACCACCAAAAAAAAAATGAGTTATAACCGTATTGCGAAAGAACTTAAACTACTACACTATCGTGAGAAATCTCGGTTTGAAAACTACTTCATCGTCTTTCATACTCAAAATTCCAAGTAAACCACTTAAAGGTCAAGCAAAATATGAAGCTACTTGCATATTCGCAAGCATCGGTAAGTCTCTATGGAGAAGAACGTGCAAAAACTCCATTGACACTCTTTTCAATCAGTAAAAAATTATTATATAGTATTTTGGTTTGAATATGTGACAAACGATGTAAAAAGACGTGCACTTAAAAACGTCTAGAGTCAAACAAACCACTTAAAATTACAATAAGTAATAAAAACAGGCCGAGGCAGCTAAGTTATGACCAACCCCAACTGAGGGCGCCCGTTCACGAACATGACGCATGGATTGCCGCCACTCAGTTATCATTATATAGGGAACCGAATTATCCAATATATGTACGACTATCAGAGAGACATGAGAGAGCATTTTACTAACCAAAGATTTTTCTCTTCAGTGTAATCCACGACGGCCTAACCTACCCGTGTCCGATCTGCGGCAAGCTGTTCCAATGGAAGCGCAACCTCGCGCGACACTCGCGCAACCATCGCGAGCGTGAGCAGGGCAACCTGCACGAGTGCCGCGCTTGCAGCAAGACCTTCGCCAGCAGAGACTGCTACAACAACCACATGCGGCTCAGCAAGAAGCACGTCTCGCAGGATACTTACCAGTGAGTGTGTTAAACTATCCGCGCTTGCAGCAAGACCTTCGCCAGCAGAGACTGCTACAACAACCACATGCGGCTCAGCAAGAAGCACGTCTCGCAGGATACTTACCAGTGAGTGTGTTAAACTATCCGCGCTTGCAGCAAGACCTTCGCCAGCAGAGACTGCTACAACAACCACATGCGGCTCAGCAAGAAGCACGTCTCGCAGGATACTTACCAGTGAGTGTGTTAAACTATCCGCGCTTGCAGCAAGACCTTCGCCAGCAGAGACTGCTACAACAACCACATGCGGCTCAGCAAGAAGCACGTCTCGCAGGATACTTACCAGTGAGTGTGTTAAACTATCCGCGCTTGCAGCAAGACCTTCGCCAGCAGAGACTGCTACAACAACCACATGCGGCTCAGCAAGAAGCACGTCTCGCAGGATACTTACCAGTGAGTGTGTTAAACTATCCGCGCTTGCAGCAAGACCTTCGCCAGCAGAGACTTCTACAACAACCACATGCGGCTCAGCAAGAAGCACGTCTCGCAGGATACTTACCAGTGAGTGTGTTAAACTATCCGCGCTTGCAGCAAGACCTTCGCCAGCAGAGACTGCTACAACAACCACATGCGGCTCAGCAAGAAGCACGTCTCGCAGGATACTTACCAGTGAGTGTGTTAAACTATCCGCGCTTGCAGCAAGACCTTCGCCAGCAGAGACTGCTACAACAACCACATGCGGCTCAGCAAGAAGCACGTCTCGCAGGATACTTACCAGTTAGTAGTCCTCTAGTGCCTAAAAATATCCGCAAGTATCCGGAAATATCCACACGAGTATCCAAAACTGTATCTTGAATATCCGCCAAAATTGCCAAAAATATCCGCTAAGTTACCTCAAAAATATTCGCAGTGCTATCTGAAAATATCCGCAAAAGTATCTGAAAATAGCCGCACAAGTATCCAAAAATGTTTCTTGAATATCCCAAAAATAACCGCAAATATCCGGATAAGTGTCTAAAAATATCATCCAAGTTTCCTTAATAATATTCGCAAATGTATCTGTAAGTATCCTCATAAATATCCTAAAATAACCGCTTGAGTATTCGAAAATATCTGAGTAAATATCGGAAAATATCCACCCAGTACCTAAAAAAAATGTGTGTGTGTAGCAGAGTACACAGGTAAGAAGTGAAACTTCTTTACGACATATAATTTTTCTACTATTTGCAACTTCACGAAAATGGGGTAGATAAGGCTTAAGCCTTAAGAAAAACAATTTTTTCCGTATTAAATTAAAGCTATTTTATTATTATAGCCATGCATACAATTAATGAGTAATTTATATTTATAAATTAATTAATTTATAAATATTTAAATCATGCTCATACGTGTTGAATTTATAAAACGAAATATATAATCACTCACTTTTCTTGTAAATTCACTTAAATTTGAATAAGTCTTTTTACTAAACTTTGATAAAAAAGCAACATGGCGCGTAACCGAAAAACGTGACGATAGAGTCCGTCCAACGAAAGAGTCCCGTAGACGCGGCGCTAGTTTCTATGCGACTGTACGCTGTCCTCTAACAAATCTTGTTAGTTCCATGTATTTCCGCGGGACTTTTTTCGTTGGACGGACTCTACGTACAAAATTTTCTCCCATACGTCGATAAAGAAGTTTCACTTCAAAAATATTCGCAACACTATCTGAAAATATCCCTAGAAATATACTCTAGGTCCTAGAGTATCCAAAATTATCTGCATGATTATCCAAACATGTTTCTTTAATATCCTCAAAATTACTGACAATATATCTGATAATATCCCTCAAAATTCCTTAAAAATATTAGAAAAAAATAAGTTTCCTCAGGCGAATAAAAAAAAACGAAAATATACGAAAATATCCGCCAGTTTTTACTCAGGGCTAGATAATGATGAGACAAATTGTTATCTTTTTTTTTAAACGTTCATCGTCAAACAGTGGAGTAATCGCCAGACTACGTTTGTATGGAAGAATGATCGACTAGTGTAACCTTAAGGCACAGATACCCCTGAGTAGCTGATTTTAAAATGAGAATCACGTCTAAACGGCTGGTCGAAATTTTTTGGAAAAAATATATGTTACATTAGACCATTTTTTTAATAATTTGATCTCATAATATGTTCCGTTTTATTCGAATAACATAGTGTAATTAATTAGTAAAATTATGTCTTAAACGGGCAAAAACACGAAAACCGCACCAAAACCGCTGGGCGTATTTTAATGAAATCGACACCATCTCAAAGACAATTTAATTATCTACATCTTGATCTGAGTCTTCTTTTTTTAAAGTCATAGAATAATAAGGAAAGTACAAAAACCTACTAAATTTAGTCCGTCAGTTAGATTATCAAAAATATTCGGCACGTTTTTTTTTTTGCTTTGTAAAATGATTAAAAAAAATTACAATGATACAAAGCGCATCAAAGTCGTGAGAGCTTGTGACGTCACTTCTAAGTAAGAATTGTACCAAGGCGTGACGTCACGCGAATATTAATGTTGTTTTTTGTTTACGTGACAACATAAACAACTGCTGATGTCCCATGTAGAACCCACCTTAAGCATCACCTAAACTTCCCATCCCATAGTACTAATTTCTATTCCCACTCCTTCTCTGTTCCTGCAGTACGACTGTGGAACTCACTTCCACCTAAAATTCGTGATTCCCAAAATGTACATCTATTTAAGAAACAAGTCAAAGATCATTACCTCTCCACCATATTGTAATTATTATATATTATTATGTATGTATTTTTATCTTCTATATGTCGGCATTTCTAAGATATCGTTCTGAAGAGCGTTTCACATGACTTTGACAAATGTCAACTTGACGTTAACACATTACGCTAGTTTTTGGCGCGAACGAAACAGGACAGAAAGAATCGAGGGAGAATATGGAGGGTTGGATTGAGTTGTGAATTCGTGATAAAAACCTAAAGAGAATACAGTCAACAGTGAGAGTTACCGATTGTTCGTGTAGATAAAACTACGTGTAATAGTGGAACGTCGTTTAAGTTATTCGCCAATACATAACGTGATCAGTTACATTGTGAGCCTACATACAAGCAAAGAAGTTGGTTTGTTTAACATCTAACCCGAAAGAACCCATGCAATAATGGCTTTTCCTGACAATTACACAGTCGTCTCTACATCAGATCGTGGGATATAAGGGCTTGATATTTAGGAGACTAGTGAAATAACAATCGAACAACTTGTGATCAGTGAAATTACCTACTGAAAGAAAGTCGGTACCTAGCGGGAAACTTCAAATACATGAAGACTTGTGTGACGGGTATTCGGTCAGAACATAATCTTATTTGCAGCACAAGGAGTGACTGAAAAACATTCCTCAACCATAAAGTTTGATCATGACGGTTTGAAAGCTTATTGAAAGGTCTACTTCTTGCTCAATTAAATTTGGAGAGTTTACAATAATAGTAACTAGTTTAAACTAATGAAGATAACTAAAGTCACATAATTATCATTTGCACTAAGACCGGTAAATGTTAGTTTAGTTGAAAAGTGCCTGAAAATGGTTTGTTTTAAATTAATCCTTCAGGCTTTTGAGCTCAGCTGTTCAGTTTAATTGAAAGAATACTGGAAAGATTCCAATTAATTGGTAGAAAAACCAGGAACTAAAATCAAGACTTGATTTTGCAAATCATGGCCCGGAGAAAATCATGACTATTTTGGAAACATGGTTAACAAGTTTGAAAATTACCTCAAGTGATGGGATTCTCAACGCTACCTGCCTGGTAGTATGTTGTGTTAAAGTTAATGGTAATTGAAGAATCTGCTGCGCATGAGAAAGTTCAGATTTAACAAACATCTGGTTATGGAAAGTATCTACAGTAGCTGGTAAGGTCACTTTATTTTTATGTTCATGGAAAAAAGAAACTTTACCACCCTTTTGTGGTTCCAATGCAGTTGGTTAAACAAAAATTACATTGTAAAGCCGTTGAACTTCTTGTACACTACAATATACAATGTTTTTGTCTGTTAAAAGAAAATAAGTGGAGAAAAAGAAAAAGCAATTGATTGCACATTACAGATTCAAGGTTGTTTCAAATTGTAGATTATTATGGTTTTCACAAAAGTCTAACTTTTGTGCCTTAGAAACATAGTATGATAATCTTTGCTGTTACTCATTGACGGTGTATTCATTTTACAATTTATGTGATGATTGATTTTTTTAATTGCTGTGTGATTGTTACCTAATTGTTTGACTGCCTTGTCCACAATTATTACTTGGGGTCTAGGGTTGAATCTCTGGACAACATGTAGTGGTATCCTATTGCTTGAAGCTTGAACTTGGTTGGTGAGTTAAGGGTGCGCTATACACCTTTGCTTGCAGACATCGATTGGTGAGTGCAGACATGTTATTTTGTGTTATAAAATTGTCTCTATGTAAAGATATTCTAATATGTCATAATATAGTGGTTAGTGCTTTAGTGACAGTACTTATCACAGAAATTTTGTAATTTCTTCATATTGGTAGTGAGTCTTCATGGGGTTATTTATGCCGTTCATTAATTTTTACTACCATTGTGATGGCGCTGTGGCTGGGCCACTGGATGCTGCTCTGTGTGTTGCGGGTTCCATTCTCATGTGGAGTAGATGTTTGCGTGGCCTGCAGGTGGTTGTTCTGGATCTGACTGTTTGTGAGTTTGGAGTGTTTGTGAACGCACCCATAATACCTGTTGATTTGATGTCTGATGGAAGGTGGGAGCCTGGTGCCTCCGGTGCTTTGGTGACCTGTTGTTTGGACTATGTGACATAGTATGATGTGTTAAGCATCTGGAAGGTATGGCACCCTTGGTGCTTCGAGACCGACCTGACGTTTGTTGCAAGCCAGGTTCGTTAGGTAGGTTCGTGGGTGGTCGAAGGGGCCCAGCACGCCCGGTCCACGCCACGCGTTTTACAGGTGGATGGTCGAAGGGGCCCAGCACGCCCGGTCCATGCCACGCTGTTAGTAGGTGGGTGGTCGAAGGGGCCCAGCACGCCCGGTCCACGCCACGCGTTTTACAGGTGGATGGTCAAAGGGGCCCAGCACGCCCGGTCCATGCCACGCTGTTAGTAGGTGGGTGGTCGAAGGGGCCCAGCACGCCCGGTCCACGCCACGCGTTGTCCAGGTGGATGGTCGAAGGGGCCCAGTACGCCCGGTCCATGCCGCGCTGTGAGTAAGTGGGTGGTCGAAGGGGCCCAGTACGCCCGGTCCACGCCACGCGTTGTACAGGTGGATGGTCGAAGGGGCCCAGCACGCCCGGTCCATGCCACGCTGTTAGTAGGTGGGTGGTCGAAAGGGCCCAGTACGCCCGGTCCACGCCACGCGTTGTACAGGTGGATGGTCGAAGGGGCCCAGCACGCCCGGTCCATGCCACGCTGTGTAGGTGGGTGGTCGAAGGGGCCTAGCACGCCCGGTCCACGCCACGCGTTGTCCAGGTGGATGGTCGAAGGGGCCCAGTACGCCCGGTCCATGCCGCGCTGTGAGTAGGTGGGTGGTCGAAGGGGCCCAGTACGCCCGGTCCACGCCACGCGTTGCGCAGGTGGATGGTCGAAGAGGCCCAGCACGCCTGGTCCATGCCACGCTGTGAATAGTTGGTTGGTCGAAAGGGCCCAGTGCGCCCGGTATACTTTGCGTGGTATGATGAGTCGTTGGTTGATTGAAAAGGGCCTTGTGCGCCCGTTCCACACATGATATGATGAGTTGTTGGTTGATCTAAAGGATCTTGTGCGCCTGGTCTTCACCGTATAATATCGCAGAGTATGCATGTCAGGAATGGACGAGCGGATCCAAATGGAATGTTACATTATTTGGTGTGTGAGATTTGACGAGCCATTATAAGGATTGTTAAATGCTCGCGGCCTCGCAAAATGTCAGGAGGCCGTGTCGGCATTTCTAAGATATCGTTCTGAAGAGCGCTATGGTTTCACATGACTTTGACAAATGTCAACTTGACGTTAACACATTACGCTAGTTTTTGGCGCGAACGAAACAGGACAGAAAGAATCGAGGGAGAATATGGAGGGTTGGATTGAGTTGTGAATTCGTGATAAAAACCTAAAGAGAATACAGTCAACAGTGAGAGTTACCGATTGTTCGTGTAGATAAAACTACGTGTAATAGTGGAACGTCGTTTAAGTTATTCGCCAATACATAACGTGATCAGTTACATTGTGAGCCTACATACAAGCAAAGAAGTTGGTTTGTTTAACATCTAGCCCGAAAGAACCCATGCAATAATGGCTTTTCCTGACAATTACACAGTCGTCACTACATATATTTTTATTTAAGGTATATGTGTATATAATATATATATATGGTAATATGTGTTATTTATACATAATTAGTTAAGATAAATAGTTACATAGTTGTTAGTCTATTTTAAGTTTCCTTATTTCCTTCTACACACTGTGTCTTCGTATATCATCCAACTTTCCTGTCGCAGGTCTGCTGGAAGAAATTTCTTTTGAAATAAGCAGTACCTTTGTGCTCTTCTATATGTATTATTTCTTTTCTCTGTTAAGTGTTTTGTGTGTACATAAATAAATAATAAAAAATGCGTGTCCAATATTTTTTATTAATCTACCTGACGGACAAAAAAAAAGGTCTTTAGTCAACCTGGCGGACAGGGATAGATTAGTAGTTCAACAATGCAAATAATTTTATTTTGAAAATACACATTTAGTCGTTTTATGATATCTGGACTCCCAAAGGTCTGTTTATAAAATTTCACGCGCTCATTTTCGTCCTAAATCATCATCCATTTCGCTACAAACTTGCAAAAGTGCTAATTCGTACGTGAACTAGCTTGTTACTGCTCATCACAGCATCTATCTCTTTCGCACGTGTTGTCGGATGAGATAGCATGCATTTTAATCCCGCGCGCAAAATTGTTCGTGCCGTCGACTAGGGCTACCGTAAGTTGAATTGTTGACCGTGTAATACTAATTATCTTAGCCCAACTAATTCGGGAACTATAAGTCTATTCATATATTTACAGACACGAATGCAACTACTGTGGGAAGAAATTTGCTACAAAATGGTGCCTCACTGACCATATTGACTGGGATCACTTGAAGAGAATCAAATACCAATGCAGTTTCTGTTTTAAGGTACGTATTTAGCCTTTAACCAACCACTGTAACTCCTGAAAGCCAGAATCAACAGTGGCGACCGAGGCAATGAAGTTCGACGAGTCCAGATAAAATGATTCAATTGTTTTGGATCACGCAACGAAATAATTAGAAAACGAATACGAGATGAGTATAAGTACCGCTTTCTAAATAAAAATCGGCCAAGTGCGAGACGGACTTGCGCACGAAGGGTTCCGTACCATTATCGCAAAAAAGGGCAAAAAATCACGTTTGTTTTATGGGAGCCTCACTTAAATATTTATCCTATTCTGTTTTTACCCGACTGCCGAAGACACATACACTGATAAAAACATTACACTCAATGTGTTTATCAGTCTATGTATGTATGTTTGTTCCTATGTGGCGTTCTAGAGACAAAACGTTGGCCGATTTTGATGATTCTTATATACGTCAATCTATTCGTCTTAACTCTGCGAGTATCACTGGCTACATTAAAATTGGATAATAAAAAAATGGCGTATTTTGGGCGCCATATTGTGAGACACCAGATTTTTTTTTTACTTCCAAGCCCTACACTATGGGTATCAAAATAAAGGGGTTTAAGAGTTGATTTCAAAAATATATAACACTTATATTTTTAAATGTACCTAATTCAACAAAAAATAAAAAAAAATCTAATCCCAACTGCTTAAAAAAGCGAACTAAAAAGACGTAAACAAGAATAAAATCATGCTGTGCAGTCGGAGGATACATCTGGTTTTGGTCAGCCAGCTCGCGAACATGTATCCTCCGACTGCACAGCATGATTTTCTTCTTGTTTACGTCTTTTTAGTTTGCTTTTTTAAGCAGTTGGGTTTTGTTTTTTTTTTTTTGTATTTTTTGTTAAAGTGGCAACAGAAATACATCATCTGTGAAAATTTAAATTGTCTAGCTATCACGGTTCATGAGATACAGCCTGGTTACAGATGGACAGACAGACAGACGAACCGCGGAGTCTTAGTAATCGGGTCCCGTTTTTACCCTTTGGGTACGGACCCCTAATCAAATTTTATAGATTTGATAGCTACCATTTTATAGACGTGTAGTTCAACAGTGGTCAGGCAGGGGCCGGTAGTCATTCCATAGTTTTAGGCAATCGATCGACTAAACCTACCAAACCCATAGCCCAATGCATTTTCCTAAATATTTTGCAATAGTCCAGCACCAACCGGGGATAGTTGCGTAGTGCATACAAGGATAATCGTCGGCGCATAACGGGGCCTCTGCGAGTTGGCTTCGGCTCCTCGCACGCCTTTCAAAGGGCCCGGACCCTAGAGTCCCGATATTGTCAAAAAAATAAAGACAAATGTTTATTTCCCTTCTAGGCATTCAAGACAGCTAAAATATTGGTGGCTCACGTCAATAATATACACGAGGGTAAGAAAAAAGAAGCGGAGGGTGAACATCTCTGTGAAATATGCGGCAAGTCATACAGGGTAAGTTTCAACCCGCGGCTTAGGCTGCATCAAAACTGTTTTATAAACATAACTCACAATCTTCCATCCCCCTTTTCCACCCCCTTATGGATGATTTCGGACAGAAAACTATCTTATGTCCTTCCGAGGATCGCAAACTATTTCCATACTAAATTTCATCTAAATCAGTTAAGCGGTTTAAGTGATAAAAGGTAACTAATGAATTTACTTTCGCATTTTACCAGCTTTTATTTAACTTGCAATGTATGTATGTAAGTATGTTCGGGTCAAATTTTGCAACTGAACTTAAAGCAGTTATCCTCAACCGATTAAGATGAAATTTTGCATACACGTTTAGTTTGGATGACAATGTATGGTTAGTTAAGTGACGTCATTCTAAATCCAATATGGCGGACTAGTTATTTTTTGTGCACTGCCATGATATGGGTATCAAATGAAAGGGTTTGCTGAGTAGATTACGAAAAAAGCTTGTTTTAAAAAAAGTTTTTTTAGGTAATATTTTTATTTTTCGTACAGACAGTAAAACGGCTAAAAGGCCACGTGTGGGCGATGCACACGAAGAGATCCAGCAGCAAGATCTACAAGTGTAAGCTGTGTCCCGCCACGTTCATGTGGCAGACGAGTATTTACAAGCACATGAAGATGATGCACGAAAACAATAAGAAGAACAAGGTGAGGAACCTAAGAATATCTTATAGACACTCCCACACACACGCTTAGAACTAACTCAGTAATGGCACAAATCTATACTAATATTATAAAGAGGTAAAGTTTGTGATGTTGTGAGTGAATATTAATTCTTATTTTTATCCGTGGTGCTAGGCAACTGGGCTTATCCCAGTTGTAAACGATCCTTTGTGCCTAGTGGCCTTGTTTGTTCTGTCTCCTGCTTGATATGGAGGGAAGTGGAAATTTATGTTTTTTCCTACTCCTCCGTTATTCTTTTCTGATTAATTTCGTTGCGGGATCCAATACAGTTAAATTCATTCTCCGGGACTTCGTCGAGCTTCATTGCCTCGGCGCTTTTCTGGTGGTCGCCACTGTTGATTCTGGCTTTCAGGAGTTGCAGTGGTTTGGGAATAGTGCGGAGGGGTTGTCCCAAAAAAAAAAAAAAAAATATTATTATAGCTTAACAGAACTTTTAACTGATCGTACTTAGTGCCTATAATTATGACATTTCCTCAATCTCAAAACTGTACCATTTTATAGTTTTAAAGTTATTCAATAGAATGTTTATAACCGACTGCATGTCAGTAGGTTAAATAATTGTTTTTTTGTTAATTATATAAATTCAAACGGTTAATATGACCGAATACATTTTTTTTGTACGCCCTGAACGGCTGAACATGTAGATTCTATTACCAAATGTTATTTGAAGACCATGGAAATCTGTTGTATACTCATGTTTTACAAAAATATAGTACACTAGCTGACCCGGCAAATTTTGTTTTGCCATAGAAAACACCAAACATTCACCTACCCTACCTACCCTACCTACCCTACCTACCCTACCTACCCTACCTACCCTACCTACCCTACCTACCCTACCTACCCTACCTACCCTACCTACCCTACCTACCCTACCTACCCTACCTACCCTACCTACCCTACCTACCCTACCTACCCTACCTACCCTACCTACCCTACCTACCCTACCTACCCTACCTACCCTACCTACCCTACCTACCCTACCTACCCTACCTACCCTACCTACCCTACCTACCCTACCTACCCTACCTACCCTACCTACCCTACCTACCCTACCTACCCTACCTACCCTACCTACCCTACCTACCCTACCTACCCTACCTACCCTACCTACCCTACCTACCCTACCTACCCTACCTACCCTACCTACCCTACCTACCCTACCTACCCTACCTACCCTACCTACCCTACCTACCCTACCTACCCTACCTACCCTACCTACCCTACCTACCCTACCTACCCTACCTACCCTACCTACCCTACCTACCCTACCTACCCTACCTACCCTACCTACCCTACCTACCCTACCTACCCTACCTACCCTACCAACCCTACCTACCCTACCTACCCTACCTACCCTACCTACCCTACCTACCCTACCTACTCTACCTACCCTACCTTACCTATCCTACCTACCCTATCTACCTGCCCTACCTACCTTACCCTACCTATGTAGGTAGGTTAGTTAACAATTTTTTATACCGTTTTTTTTTTTTTTTCATTAGATCCTTCTCCTAACAATAACAAACACAAAAAAAAAGCGTAATCGGTCCAGCCGTTCACGCGTGATGCCGTGACCACGGGAAATAGGCATTCATTTTTATATATATTACTGCAGCGTCCAGCAAAAGAGGCATTGATGGACGAACGTGTAAATGTGGGCCGAGGCACACATACGTAAGTCCATCAATGCCTAGTTGTGGCCAAGGCTTGTATAGTACTTTTCTCAAATAATGCGCGGAAATTAAAACTAAGTAGTACCGAGAACTCATTTTGTGTAAATACAATTACATTTCAAAATCAATGACGAACAATGAACAACAATATTTTTGCCCGCGATAGGCTTAGCACGCACTGCGATTTTTATTCGCGCCGATTTTTTTCCGCCCATTCTGCGGCATATGGAATTGTATGAAGCTGCACGCATTGCGGAAAAAATATCGCACGGAATGGGCGGAAAAAAATTCGCGCGAATAAAAATCGCAGTGCGTGCTAAGCTTAACGCGGGAAATTTCGGATTTGGATGCGGATATAGCAATAATATTATACTGGTTTCGGATATGAAATTATTTCGAATTATCCGACAGTTTCGGATAGTTTCGGTTAAGGATATTAGATTTTAATAATAATCAAAAATACTAGTGACGCGCGCGGATAGTATGTCGGATCGGCTGGGCAGCTTAACCTGCCATAAAGTGTCTCATTTACTTGATTTCATTGACTCTGCCCCTATCCGAAATTATCTGTGACCCTTATATCGGATTTGGTTACGGCAACGGACAGATTTTTATTTCGGATAGCCGCAAACAATACATCAGTACCAAGTTATTAGTAAAAATAACATTAAAATTGAGGTAATATCACCTTAAGTAAATCTTTTGTATTCCACAGCCTCCACGCGCCATCCAACCAGTGAAAAAAGAGGAGCCCTACCCGGGAATCGAACTGGCGAACCGTATGCAGTACTTCCAACAGAACATTGGCAGCAACTTAAACATAGTTCATATACAACCTTTAGGAATAGCTCAAAATATTGTTTAAAGTTCGGGTGGTGTCAAAACTTAATGCTATACTGGCATTTTGGCAATGCAAAACGAACCTTTCTGCTATTGAAGTAAAGTTCATTTTTGTAATAGAGATTTTGAGCAAATATTTGTACAAATACGTCAAGTATAGTACCAGCATTATATACAAACCAAGTGTGTGAGTGAGTGCCGCCGTTTACCCGTAGAAATAAACAAGCTGTGACAATAGGACAGATTCCTGGAATTACTAGAACTATTTAGTCCTTACACTTAAAATACTTATTAGACTTAAAATACTTTTGAGAATTAAATGCTAAAACGTACGCAATCATTCATTTTTCCTCCTATAAAATCTATTCCATTTTATTCTATGTATGAAAACTCCTTGCTACTAAACTTTTTTAAATTGACTTATAACTAAAGGCGCGTTTTTGCAACTGAACATTTTTACAACGAAAACAGCCTACACAGCCTATTCGATTTTTGACAAATGTTGATGTGAATATTATTAAATTGAAACTGGTAATTAAATATACTAAACAGCCATTTAAAAGACTTTTGAGAATTAAATGCTAAAACGTACGGAATCATTTATTTTTCCTCGTATAAAATCTATCCCATTTTATTCTATGGATGAAAACTCTTTGCTACTAAACTTTTTAAATTGACTTATAACTAAAGGCGCGTTTTTGCAACTGGACATTTTTTACAAAGAAAACAGTCTATACAGCCTATTCAATTTTAGAGAAATGTTGATGTGAAAAAAATTAAATTAAAACTGGTAATTAAATATATTAAACAACCATTAAAAAGACTGTTGAGAGTTCAATGCTAAAACGTACGGAATCATTCATTTTTCCTCGTATAAAATCTATCCCATTTTATTCTATGTATGAAAACTCTTTGCTACTAAACTTTTTAAATTGACTTATAAATTTAAAACTAAACTGCAAAACTAATGATCGGGCTCGTAAACAAAAGTCACGACCGCGTAACAGAAAGATGCCTATGCATAAGATTTAATTTTCGAATCATAATTATAGCCTCTGAAAGTACGCCATGTTTAACAACTGTATTGAAAAATATCGTGTGATACACGGGCGTGTAGGTTATTGCAAACGAGCTGTCATTAACAAGCCCGAGCCGAAGGCGAGGGTTTTTAATGACAGCTCGTTTGCAATAACCTACTTTCCACCCTTGTATCACAATGTACTATTTTAAGTTAGCTCACCAGCAGCCGTATTGCGCAAGTGAATACGGCAACGCAAAGAGTTTGACCGCTATCCAATTGACCAAATCGACCAAAATATAGCTGCAGGAATTTCTTCCTGTATCGTGGGTGCGTTTACAAACATTTAGGTAAACTCAGAACAAATAAACATAAATGTATGTATTTATGCTACTTTGCAGAATGTATTGTTTTGTTACGGTAGGTGGCATACGACCACGGTAAATTTACGTGAATATTTTCGTGTTTCATACTTTTTAGAGCGTTATTTTTCAGTAGTCGGGTTTTTCAAGTTTTATTGACTGAAACTGCCTCCTTGGTCTAGCGGTCACAAGCGCTACTGCTGAGCTCTAGGTCTTGGGTTCGATGCCCGGGTCGGGATGTTTTTTTGGGTTTTTCCATCTGGAAATTGAGAGTCAGGATTTCTACAGGTTGATGGCAATAGACTTGCCCTGTTTTACAGCGAAATGTAGGAGTACTACACATTTGCCGAATGAAACCACAACATATAAAATTGTGCTGTATTTATTGTGTGATAATTATGAAAATTATGTATTATATTATCTGCCATAATACGTACGTACGTTAGCAAAATCTTATATTAAGCAACTTTTTATACAAAGACAATATGAATTAAATGAATTTACAACGATTTATTGTTTTATTCTTTCAATGAAAGAAAGAAAAAGTGTTTATTTGTCACAACGCGCTTAGCATAATCACACCTCCAGGATTGGTACGACTATAGAGAGTTCTAAGCCAGAGCAATGCTGCAGCAGCATGCCAGCAATATTCTGATACGCTACAAGATAAGATTAGCTCTGATATAAGGTTAGGTTAGCTTTGGTACAAGGATAAGTTAGCTTTGGTACAAGGATAAGTTAGCTCTGATACAAGGTTAGGTTAGCTCTGATACAAGGTTAGGTTAGCTCTGATACAAGGTTAGGTTAGCTCTGATACAAGGATAGGTTAGCTCTGCTACAAGGTTAGGATAGCTCTGCTGCAAGGTTAGGTTAGCTCGGCTGCAAGGTTAGTGATTAGTTGATTTCTAGTGGGCCACTCCACTGAATGAAACGCCTGTTCTTTGTTGATGATGTATAATGCTTATAAAAATAACTAACAGTTTTGGTATTTCTCGAAGACAATATAAAATTTGCATAGCACTCGTGCAGTGGCTGTCAACGTAATGACGCGCGAAGACTTGACAGCTGCTCTCGATGACGTTGACGTAACGAGTCGCGTTCTAAAATGGCTTCAACAGTTAGGTTAGCTCTGCTACGAGGTTAGGTTAGCTCTGCTGCAAGGTTTTTTTTTTTTTTTTTTTTAAAAACGTTGCCCCACACTAGGAATTTCTTCCTGTATCGTGGGTGCGTTTACAAACATATAAACTCACATACACAAACACCCAGAGCCGAAACAATTATCTGTAGGTCATACAAATATTTGTTCCGTGCGGGAATCGAACCCGCGACACGCAGCGCAGCAGTCAATCGCTCAACCACTGCGCCAACCGTGCGCCAGGTTAAGTTAGCTCTGATACAAGGTTAGGTTAGCTCTGATACAAGGTTAGGTTAGCTGTGATACAAGGTTAGGTTAGCTGTGATACAAGGTTAGGTTAGCTCTGATAAAAGGTTAGGTTAGCTCTGCTACAAGGTTAGGTTAGCTCTGATACAAGGTTAGGTTAGGTTAGGTTAGCTCTGCTACAAGGTTAGGTTAGCTCTGCTACAAGATTTGGTTAGCTCTGCTGCAAGGTTAGGTTAGCTCTGCTGCAAGGTTAGGTTAGCTCTGATACAAGGTTAGGTTAGCTGTGATACAAGGTTAGGTTAGCTCTGATACAAAGTTAGGTTAGCTCTGATACAAGGTTAGGTTAGCTCTGATACAAGGTTAGGTTAGCTCTGCTACAAGGTTAGGTTAGCTCTGATACAAGGTTAGGTTAGCTCTGCTACAAGGTTAGGTTAGCTCTGCTACAAGGTTAGGTTAGCTCTGCTACAAGGTTAGGTTAGCTCTGCTACAAGGTTAGGTTAGCTCTGCTACAAGGTTAGGTTAGCTCTGCTACAAGGTAAGGTTAGCTCTGCTGCAAGGTTAGGTTAGCTCTGATACAAGGTTAGGTTAGCTCTGATACAAGGTTAGGTTAGCTCTGATACAAGGTAAGGTTAGCTCTGCTACAAGGTTAGGTTAACTCTGCTGCAAGGTTAGGTTAGCTCTGATACAAGGTTAGGTTAGCTCTGCTACAAGGTTAGGTTAGCTCTGCTACAAAGTTAGGTTAGCTCTGATACAAGGTTAGGTTAGCTCTGCTACAAGGATAGGTTAGCTCTGATACAAGGTTAGGTTAGCTCTGATACAAGGTTAGGTTAGCTCTGATATAAGGATAGGTTAGCTCTGCTGCAAGGTTAGGTTAGCTCTGCTGCAAGGTTAGGTTAGCTCTGCTGCAAGGTTAGGTTAGCTCTGCTGCAAGGTTAGGTTAGCTCTGATACTAGGTTAGCTGTGATACAAGGTTAGGTTAGCTCTGATACAAGGTTAGGTTAGCTCTGATACAAGGTTAGGTTCGCTCTGCTACAAGGTTAGGTTAGCTCTGCTACAAGGTTAGGTTAGCTCTGCTACAAGGTTAGGTTAGATCTGATACAAGGTTAGGTTAGCTCTGCTACAAGGTTAGGTTAGCTCTGCTACAAGGTTAGGTTAGCTCTGATATAAGGATAGGTTAGCTCTGCTACTAGTTTAGGTTAGCTCGGCTGCAAGGTTAGGTTAGCTCTGATACAAGGTTAGGTTAGCTCTGCTACAAGGTTAGGTTAGCTCTGATACAAGGTTAGGTTAGCTCTGCTACAAGGTTAGGTTAGCTCTGCTACAAGGTTAGGTTAGCTCTGCTACAAGGTTAGGTTAGTTCTGCTACAAGGTTAGGTTAGCTCTGCTACAAGGTTAGGTTAGCTCTGCTACAAGGTAAGGTTAGCTCTGCTGCAAGGTTAGGTTAGCTCTGATACAAGGTTAGGTTAGCTCTGCTGCAAGGTTAGGTTAGCTTTGGTACAAGGTTATTTATTTTTTTCTTTTTTCTTGACACTAATCCCCGCCAACGATATTGGCGCCTTATGTGCTCAACCTCAGTCATTCCGGTCAATCTTTTATGCCTCTCGTACTTTCATTCTTCATACTAATTCTTTCTTGCATTCATCATCTTACATTCTGTGGGTAGGACGCCCACTTTTATTTAATCTATTCTATGGGCATGATTTATTTCTTATAAAAATAGTAAAAATACAATAATGTGCAGAGGTGCTATTTACAATGAGCAAGAGGTGCTATTATGACAATTTGTGCGAAAGGTGCTGTTTATCTCAGGTATACATGGTGCGATTTATCACAGTAAAAATTTGTACAGTTATCGTATTACGATTTGGGATCAAAAACACAAGCACAGTTATCAAAAATATCACAGTAATCTTACACAGTCTAAAAACTTAGGTACTAACATGAAGTACTGCCGGCTACACATGTCCAGGCTGCATTCCGTGCTTGCATATAAATATCATACATAATACTAATGAAGCACGGTGCGCCTCAGGTTTTATTTCGATGTATAACCGCAGTGGCTACTCTAATACAGTATTCCAAGAATCTTTCCCTATATTTCTTGTCCATGAGCCCATGCAGGCTCTCCCTCGTTATTTTCCTGTCCAGCTCACATTCAATTTGGTAGCGCTCCCTGATAAATAACGGGCATTCTACAAGTATGTGCTGAACAGTCTCTGCCACGCCTGGATCGCAGACGCACGATGGGCTATCCTTACACTTGAAGCGATTCAAGTATTCAGAGAACCCACCGTGCCCCGTCAAAACTTGCGTGAGGACGCCTTCGGGCCGCACCTGTTGTACGATACGGAAAGCCGCTATTGCATCCGGAAGAAACATTTTCGTCACCGAAGCAGTCTCGCCCGACACATATCTTCGATTCCATTCATCAAGCGATTCCAAACGGATCTGCCGCTTGATAAATGAAACCGGACACTGGTCGTAGTCCGGCTTCCTCCGTGACGACAATGCTGCTTTCTTAGCCAACTCGTCCGCTCGCTCATTTCCCGGCAGGCCCGCGTGGGCCTTGATCCAGAACAAAGTCACAGCTTTGTTCTGGCACAGGGCGTGAGCCAGGTTTGCGCGCGCGCGAACTGCCAGGGGATGGAGCGAGCCATGGTTTGCAAGCGTCTGCAATGCGGACATTGAGTCGCTGTACAAACCATAGCTCGCCTCTTGCCGCGCGAGGATCACTTCTGTCGCCTTGCAAATGGCCAGGAGTTCCGCCTGGTAGACTGTGCAGTACGCGGCAAGACTAAGCTTGAGATTCCGGATTTCGCCCTCATTATCCCAAATGGATAATGCGGCTCCGACCTTCCCCTCAATCTTGCTGCCGTCGGTGAGTATTCGCACCGCCTGCTCATTGTTACTGTCTAGTAACTCTTGGTCTGCCAGGCACATGAACTCCAGGGGCGTTTGTGTAGCTGGATGAGGGGCTTCTGCAAACCTTACCGCACTCTCGATCTCCCTATCTCCTGGCACAAACCGGGATGACCCTCTCCTCGCTTTATACAGGTCGGCTGCCTCTTGTATGCGCAGGTCTAGAGGTAGTATCCCAGACAGTGCCAGTGCCGAGTTCAGAGAGACAGTACGGTAAGATTTGCAGAGCTTCTGAGCGAATCCTCGTTGAACAGAGCCTAACTTCTTCCGTATACCCAACTTCTTTGCAGCGGGTGCCCAGGCGGCGGCTGCGTATGTCACTATGGGCTCAATCGTTGCCGTGTAAATTGTGTGTATTCTTATCTTATCTTATCTTATGGAGGGGCCGAGAAATATCTCGGACACTTCGACCCATTGGGATCTATTGTGGTCCCCTAGATAACTTACTCATCCCCAATCTCGTTGAAAACTGTTTTCATGAGTTTTACAACGAGACTAGGAGATATGAGCCTATAGTCTTCTGGTTTTGGATATCCATCCCCTAGTAGACTCATTCGCTTACCAGCCAGTGCATCGCATGTGCACAGAAGGTGCTCCATGCGTTCCGTATGTTCCCCACACAACCTGCACATTGGTGTCGCGGTTAGACCCATCTTCATGAGCATGTCGTTGGTTCCAAAGTGCCCAGTAAAGGCCCCTAGCAGGTAGCGGATTTGCCCCCTGCTCATGTTCCAAATGCATTCCCGGGCTCTGAACGTAGAGCCTAGGAATTTCTTGGAGTGTTGCAGACCGGTATTAGACAGCCAATAAGTTCGTTGTCTGTGATCTGCAAACTCCCTAAATGCGACTTTTACGAGACACGTCGAAATGCCTATACATGGTTCTGGACCCACAAAGTCATTTGCTGAGCCCTCTCTTGCCAGTTCATCAGCCACTTCGTTACCATGGATTCCTTTGTGTCCAGGGACCCACATCAGTCTTACCCTGTTGTGCTTCCCAAGCCTGTTTAGGGCCTGGATAGCATCCAGAATAAGCCCGGAGTCCACTTTGTAGGATGCCATGGCTTTAATTGCAGCCTGACTGTCACTAAGAATATATATGGATTTACCTCTGGTTCCTCTATCTATATTCTCTTGAGCACAGGTTATTATGGCTAATGTTTCCGCTTGGAATACAGTTGCCATCTTCCCTAAGCTTTTGCTACATTTGTAACCTTTTGCGTATATGCCCGCTCCTGTACCTGATTCCATTTTTTCATCAGTGTACCACACCAGACTGTTTTGTTCTGGTGGATCGAGTCCCTTCTTCCAGTCCTCTATTGTAGGGATTTGGACCTTAAAAGACCTTTGAAATACAAATATAGGTTGCATTTTATCGGATAACATGCTTGTTACCCGATCCAGGCCTTCATTCTCATCAAACTTTGTATGGTTAGTCTTTGGCTTGGAGGCATCCCACAGTCCAGCAATAGCAAGACGATGTAATGCCTTCCTTGCCTCGAATTCAACCATCATATGCAGAGGAGGGATATTGAGGTATCTCTCAATCGCTGCCGTAGGTGTTGTCCTGAAAGCACCCGTGATGCCGAGACACACTGTTCTTTGTAACCTGGTGAGTGGCGCTTTGCACGAAGCAAGCTTTGTTCTAGGCCACCACACTATGCTTCCGTATGTGATAATAGGTATTATCATTGTCCGGTACAGCCATCGTATCACTTTGGGCTTTAGCCCCCAAGTTTTACCGTAGGTGGAACGACACATGCCGAACACTCGTAAGGCCTTTGTCGTTATATTTTCCACATGAGTTTTCCACCTGAGTTCTTTATCAAGCGTTACACCCAGATATTTAACTTCGGTGGACCAGGGCAGCTTTATTCCATTGAGGGAGAGCTCTCCTAGGTTTTCTAGTTGTCTCTTCCTCGTGAATGGAATAATGACTGCTTTGCTTGGGTTGATAGAGAGGTGGTTCTTTGTACACCATTCCTCTGTCATCCTCAATGCTTGTTGTAATAATCCAGACACTATGTTCGGGAATTTACCATTGACCATTATTGCTATGTCATCTGCATAGCCTATTGTGTAGAATGGTCCGGTATTGAGTTTGGTGAGTAGCGAGTCTACTACCAAGCACCACAATAATGGTGACAGCACCCCGCCTTGCGGGCAACCTCTTGTTGTTTTTGCACTAAGTCTGTCTCCCATCAGTTCCGATCTGACTATTCTGCTTCTCAGCATATGGTCGATCCAGTTGCACGTGGCATCGTTGATGCCATGTTCCTTTGCAGCAATGCGTATGGACTCAAATGTTGTTTTGTCAAAGGCTCCCTCTATGTCGAGGAAAGCCCCGACACAGATCTCTTGTCCCTCTAGCGCAACCTCAGCTCGACTCGCAACATAGTGCAATGCCGTTTCAGTAGATTTGCCAGGGCTGTAGGCGCACTGTAGTTTATGTAGAGGGAATACTTTCAGTGGTCCCTCTCTTAGATACCTGTCTACCAGTTTCTCCAGAGTTTTTAAGAGAAAGGATGATAGACTGATGGGCCTGTAAGCCTTAGCTTCTTCATAAGTCGGTCTACCCACCTTCGGTATAAAGGTGACTTTGACCTCCCTCCATGCCTTGGGTACGTACCCAAAGGCTATGCAGGCTCTGTAGAGCTTACTTAGATGGGGTATCAAAACAGATGCCCCTTCCTGCAATAGTATTGGGTAGATGCCATCCGGACCAGGGGATTTGAGAGGCTGGAAGCCCGCTATGGCCAGCTTCAGCTTATTTTCATCTACCACTTCCTTTGCCGTGAGCCAGTTACTTTTGGACGTGTGCCTTGTTAGCTCGTCCCTCGCGACTGGTTCCTCTTCATCGCTATTGCGCAGTATACATTCCGGGAAGTGGGTCCTAAACATCACGCCCAGAGTGTCCTGTCCAGTTTCCGTGAGACACCCATTCTCATCCTTTACAGATGATAGTGGGTTTGTCTTAGTTATGGACATTGCTTTGCACAACCTCATTCCACTTGGCAGAGTTTCGATGGAGGTGCAATGCTGTCGCCAATTGGTTCTTTTGGCCTTGCGTACCGCCGTATTATACCTCGTTAGCATGCTATGATAGCCAGAAAAATCCTTCCTGGCTTTTGCATCATTAAAGGCCTGTCGTGTTTCCTGACGTATTTTGACTAGTTCAGGAGTCCACCATGGTACCTTTTTGCAAAAGGCCTTTTTCTCTGGGCAGTTATCTTCCCATGCACCGATGATGCCCGCCTTGATTCTGTCCGCTTCGAATTCTATATCCAGTATGGAATTAAGCTTACCTTTAGGGCTCCCTAGATTTACTCTGAGGTCCCTCCTGTATGAGTCCCAATTTGTATGCCTTGGGTTTCTCCTTCGTCTAGTTTCGGCTTCTCCCGCCGTCCTAAACCTAAAGCATATATAATTATGGTCAGACAGAGAGATTTCGTCCGATACATGCCAATTTTCAATATGAGCGCTGGCCCTGTTTGAAGCCAGTGTCAGGTCAATCACTTCAGTTCTCGCAGAGGTCCTGAAAGTAGGTTTATTGCCTGCGTTAAGGATTTGTAAAGAAGAGCTTACCACAAAGTCCAACAAATCCTCCCCTCGTTTGTTGACATCTGAGCTGCCCCAAACGACGTGGTGTGCATTCGCGTCGCAGCCAAGTATCAGGTCGAGATTTCCTTGGTTGCCGTAGTCAACCAGTCTTCTAATTAGAGGTGTTACTGGTTCCTTTTGTTCATATGGGAGGTAGGCAGAGGCAAGGATAATTCTCCTTTTCTCTGTTCCCGCCCCCACTTGGATCAGAGCTGTTGTGAGATCCCTGTAACAGAAAGTACGTAAGGGCATTGCCTCTATACCGCCCCTGATATAGATACAAGTCCTCGCGTCATTAGTTGGACAGTCATAGAGCACCATGCCTCCTGTCCCACCTAGGCCTTTTATAGTTCCCTTATACAGATAAGGTTCCTGAATCAAGGCAATGTCGTATGTATTAAGCTTCAGTTGCCGAGCCAGAAGGGCAGTAGCGGCTCTGCAATGATGCAAATTGATTTGTACACACCTTAGTCCTTCCATCTTGGATGTCTTGATGGGTTCGTGTTGTTGTTGGGGTACCTCAGTTTTGAGGCTCCCCCTCCATCGCACCCTCCTCGAGAGCAGTTGGCGACTGAATCCCCAGGGTATCGAGGCCCTCAAGGATGTCATCCTCGAGGTCCCCCTCTGACGCCCCGGTCTGGATCTCTGCCTCCTGCGCTACGTCGTCAGCAGAGACTTCGTCGATGGCCTTCTCACCCTGCGGTGGACCATCTTCGGAGGGCTCCACTCCTGCTTCCGCAGTGGTCGCCTCTCCCTTGTCCTCTTCCAGGAGCTTGAACGAGTAACGTTCAATTCCTCCTGGAAGAGAGTAGCCCGCGGCCTTGATGACCCCAGCGGACACCCCATCCATGAGGACGATACGACGGATGCCGGTCTGCTCAGTGAGAGTATTCACGACCTTCCAGTCGTCCGTCCTCAAGGCAGGATTAAGCCGCTGGAGCAATCGAATGGCCCGGGCAGAGTCCTTCAACGCCAAGTTTCTACTCTTCCATGCCATTTTGACTGGCTTTGGAAGGTCCTTGGCGTCGACGACCTTGAGTTTCAGGGGGCCAAGTTCCACATTGTGGATGGCACCCCGAAACCAGTTAGCTGCTTCAGAGTTGTCGCAGGATACATGAACCACACCTGCGACAACTCCGGGAGCAACCGTGAGAACAGGCAGAGGATCCGGCGCCACTTCCAGTTTCTCAATTATGAGCTCCTGGATTGGCACCAAGTCCTCCGCCTTCAAGTACTCCTCCGGGTACTTGACTGTGATGACAGCGAGTTTCACAGCCGCCACCGCATCCCTAAAGGATCCGGCTGAGGATGATTGCCCTTGGGTCTTCATCCTCTTGGCCGCCATGTCCCCGCTGTCACCGCTGAGAACAGCACGCGGTCTCTTTGATGGGCCCTCCGTAGGAGTCCCCTCTAGAGCCGCCTGCTGTCTCAGCTTTTGGCGCTTTTTTCGCTGCGCCCCAGATCGTCCAACCGGAAGCCAGCCTGATTCATGCCGGCCGCCGGGAGACGACGAGGTGCTGCCTTTGCAGGTCGCGTCCGGGGCCGCAGGGTCCGAGGTCGTTCGACCTCTAACGCAAGGGTCCCGTGTCGTGCCAGCTTTGGCAGCACTTTTATGCCCGGTGGGCTGGGTTGCAGTTCCGCCCTTCGGTGGTCCCACAGCAGTGCCGACCCTCGACAGTGCCGCAGCAGTACCGTCATATGACAGTCCCGCCGCAGCCCCACCTCGAGACGATCCCACTGCAGTCTCGCCTCTGGGCGTTCCTGCTGAGGAAAATGCAGTCCCGGCTTGCGCCGGTCCCGCCTTCTGGTGTGCAGTCCCAACTTTCGCCGGTCCCGCCTTTTGGAGCGCAGTCCCAGCTTTCGCCGGTCCTTTCGCCTTGTGGTTTTTTTTATTAAAAGTATCCATTTAAAAATACCGATTGAAAATTTCGTCCCTCGACTATCCCCACCCGCCATGGAGTGCTCAAGTGGCGATGCTACGGTAGCACCAGGGATTAGTCGAGGGATATAGCCCCCCCCCATTAGTTGCTCACGAGACTGCACGGCACTAACCCACACCGCTAACCACTAGCGATGCGAGCGAACGCCGCCGTCTGCAAGCCCCCAATGGGAGTGAACTCGCCTGAGGGCCGTCTGACCGGACCCCGCAGCCGATTGACCGTAGCTGGCTAGGCTACGGCCTCCCGTGTGAGAAGAAATCCGGGCCAAAGTGGAGTGTTGCCTCAGAGACGTTAAACCGCCTACGCTCATCGGCTCAGCCACCAGGATCCCATCATCCTTCCGTACGGGTCCCCGCGCACGGCACAAACACGCGGGAGGTCATTGCTATCCATCAATTGTCAATCATCTTGATCAATGGTGGACACCCAGGGGCATGACCTCGCCACCCCTGCGTTGCGTCGCCCGGTGTTTTCAGTTACGTCTATTTCAGAGGGAACTAGACCAATAACAGGGCGGCAACCACGTGAAGGAAAATCACCGCACTTGCCTTGAGGATCTACACGACCGTTGCGCTCTCCCTCAAGACCACGCCACCTTGCCGGCTCTGAAGGAGCCAGGCAAAGTAGGACTGCATCAACAAAGCCAAGCCCACAGGGCTTGTCGCTGACAGCTCAAAGCGTAAGTTTGCTAACACAGACCAGCCCCCTAACCTTGTATCAGAGCTAACCTAACCTTGTATCAGAGCTAACCTAACCTTGTATCACAGCTAACCTAACCTTGTATCAAATCTAACCTAACCTTGTATCAGAGCTAACCTAACCTTGCAGCAGAGCTAACCTAACCTTGTAGCAGAGCTAACCTAACCTTGTAGCAGAGCTAACCTAACCTTGTAGCAGAGCTAACCTAACCTTGCAGCAGAGCTAACCTAACCTTGTATCAGAGCTAACCTAACCTTGTATCAGAGCTAACCTAAGCTTGTATCAGTGTTACCTAACCTTGTAGCAGAGCTAACCTTACCTTGTATCAGAGCTAACCTAACCTTGTATCAGAGCTAACCTAACCTTGTATAATATAAGGTGACAGTTACCTCGACTGCAGAAAAATTGGACTGAGGTATGCCGGGGAGGTACACACAAGAAACACCCAGAAAGGTTGCGTTCAGGGATCCATTGGCGGCCCGATACTGTGGGACTTAATCCTTGACCCCCTATTGCACGGTCTGGAAAAAGAGGGAATATATTGTCAGGCGTATGCGGATGACGTGGTGATGGTCTTCAGTGGGGATTCGGGCTCGGAGATCTCGAGACAGGCCAATGCCGCTCTCGACTATGTTCGGGAGTGGGGAGTTCGGAACAAGCTGAATTTTGCGCCACACAAAACTTGTGCGATGGTGCTGACGCGTAAGCTCAAGTACGACACCCCGCTCCTGAGGATGGGAGGGATCGATATTGGAATGTCGAAAGAAATCAAAATCCTGGGGCTGACTCTGGACGACAGGATGACTTTTAACACCCATATAGCAAGGGTCTGTAAAAAGGCGGCGGACCTATACAAACAGCTCTCCAGAGCCGCAAAAGTAAGCTGGGGTTTGCATCCGGAAGTCATTAGGACGATCTATACAAGTGACTTCGTCTGCGTAGCATTAGTACTTCGATTAGCTTAGTTTTTATATACTTTTCGGGATGAAAACTATCCTATGTCCTCTGGGTCTCAAAATATCTCCATAACAAATTTATCCAATTTGGTTCAGCGGTTTGGTCAGTATCAGTATCAATGACAGTTACCTAACCTTGTATCACAGCTAACCTAACCTTGTATCAGAGCTAACCTAACCTTGCAGCAACCTTGCAAGGTTAGGTTAGCTCTGATACAAGGTTAGGTTAGCTTTGATACAAGGTTAGGTTAGCTGTGATACAAGGTTAGGTAACTGTCATTGATACTGATACTGACCAAACCGCTGAACCAAATTGGATAAATTTGTTATGGAGATATTTTGAGACCCAGAGGACATAGGATAGTTTTCATCCCGAAAAGTATATAAAAACTAAGCTAATCGAAGTACTAATGCTACGCAGACGAAGTCACGGGCAAAATTTAGTACCTACTAATATGTAAGAGGAGAAAGGAAGGAAGGAGAAATAAAACGAAAAGATTTTCAATAAATAAGTATAATTAGTCTTAGCCTTGAGAATATGGCGACCAGCCGTTAGTTTTTAGATAATAAATTCCAGTTGACCTGAAAACAAGAACACATTACATTCAGTATCTACGTGTACGTGTGTACGTGTACGTGTGTCGTTGCATTAGGAGAAATGAAGATGAGAATATCAGCCTGTAACCACATTAAAAATATACAAACAGTATGGAAACTACTACAAACGCTCGAAACGGCACACCTACACAGTTGAGTTGGAGTTGAGTATGCCGTTCTAGCGTTTGTAGGTAGTTTCCATACTGTTTGTATATTTTTACTGTGCTGTAACTGACCCACTGCAAGGCAAAGGCCTCTTCTCATACAGAGAAGGGGCGATATATCACTACACTTGTTTAGAGCGAGTTGAAAGAAATAATAAAATGGAGTTGGAAAAAGGGATTCCTGGATTTCCTGGGTAGAAAAATGATAATCCTATTTAGTCCGTCAGTGAGATTATAATATAATATTGGACACGTATTTTTTGCATTACCAAATCAATAAAAAAAAACAAAGCAATATTCAGGAGTGGGAGTTTGTGACGTCACTAAGGCAGTATAAAGTGTACTAGTGGCGTGACGTTTCACGATATTTCAACGCATTATATCGTCGTCACTTTATGTTTACGTGTCAAAGGAAAAATTCGTGTCCAATATTTTTTATTAATCTGCCTGACGGACAAAAAACGAATTTTCAGTAAACTACCCTATTAAAAAGAAGGTACAAAGTTGTTGTGTGAGCAAACAGTCGGGCGCTTAATGGTAAGAGGTTACCGCCGCATATGGACATCTGCAATACCAGCGACATCGCAGCTGCGTTGCCTAATTGCCATAAGTCAGAAATGTAATAGGCATTTACAATCGCAAGTCATTTAATTCGAAACTCGCCTCCTCTAATCTAGCTATGATCCATTAACAGCAAGTTCGTAAAGCGCTATAGTTCGATTCAAATTTAATCGCAGCTGCAAAGGGTGCCACAACGAATATAACATGACGCCTAGATTCGACGACGGGTTAGTTCGAGGTTCAGCTCAATCAGTCTGATGCGCCTTTTCTTAACTACACATACTGGGGCTGACTTGCAGATGCAGTCTATCTGGATGCAGCTACAGAGCCTTAAAACATCGACGCCGAGTTGCCAGTCTGTCGGTTTTTTATCTGTTATATTTCGGGGTGTGTGCGATGGAACTGGATTCTGCCTAGCCCTTTCTATCATCGGACAGCAAGACGTACGGTAATGCGCCAACGGTACATGGTTGACTTCCCACCCATGCGTACAAAGCGTCGCTGCCGGAGTCTTTGTTCCCTGATAGCTACAACCTTGGACTCTAAGTCAAGAATGAATAGATTACTTCTAGGCAAGCGAGCTTCACCGTCGACCACATCATCACTTACTATCAGGCGAGACAGTGGTCAAACGCGAGCCTATGATTAGATAAAAAAAATAAGCTTCGTACAACTGTTTATAACTCTTCCGATATTCTTTTATGATTAATTTCATTGCGGGATCCAAGATAGTTAAATTCATTCTCCGGGAATTCGTCGAGCATCTTGCCTCGGCTTTTTTCTGGTGATCGTCACTGTCAATTCTGGCTTTCAGGAGTTGCAATGGTTTGGTAAAAGTGCGGTGGGATTGTCCCAATAAATAAAGTTTTATAGATACGTATACATGGAGCACCTACCTATCTGATCTCCACAAACCACTGACTGATGATACCTCTTGGTAAGACTGGTGTCAGATCTCAGGCTTCTGACTACCCGTAACGACTGTCAAAGCTCTTCAAATGACAGCCGATACAACGGTTTAATGTGCTGTTCGAGGCACGAGGAGTCTCGGTATGTAAACTGTGTGTTCTGCTTACCCAGGTTTAGCAGTAGTTCCACCCATCTTGAGTGTGTCTGTCGAGGTACAGTTACTACTCATAGCTAACTCTAAAGATTCACACCGCGTTCCAGTAAAACCTCCACGCGTTAGAGATTCTGCCATGTAGTATATAACTCTGAAAACAAATAAATCAGTATGTAGATATTTTTTCTGTGGCAACCCAAAGTTTGGCAATTGGTGGAGGTACCTTGTGCCTAAGAAAGCACATTAAGTCTTAGGTGCTACGGCTGATCTATCTTCAGTCGTTTCATTGCTGTCCCATCTGATTATGACAGTGATCCCGGGCAGACAGAAGGAGTGCACCTGACTAGCTATGGATACCTATTTAAATTGTGCTGGTGTGGTGGACTATGGGTCGCTGTCTGTCACAGATCGGGACTAGGCCGTAATTCGCCATGTGAGCCCGTTGCGGTTTGGTGGATGTCACATATCTTCAATTTTTTGTTCTAGAACATGCCGGTTGTCTAACGATGTTTTGCTTCATCGTTTTGAGGGCAGTAGTTATGACATAATTTACAGAGAGATATAATTTAGAGTAAATCGCCTGGCTGATTTTGAACTTACGAGTAAATCGGGTCTGCCATCACTGCTTTAGAGCCGGCGCCCACTGATGGCATGGCAGCGTGTATGGAAACCCTTCCAGTATTCAGAACCCCAGTACTTCTGAGCTGTGGGAGAAGCCCTCCCGCAGCATGCACTAGCATTAATTTACAGAAAGTTACCCTGAACCATTCCGCTATTCAGACTTGGAGAACGATCTGGATTCAGGTATTGTTTCCGGTGTAGTATTTAATATTTAAGAATTAAAATACGCGATCTACATAAATATGTTATGGACCAAGGCATTATTTATAGAGCCCGCGCGATTTGAAAAATTCCCAATATGAGTAGGCAATATGATAAAAACTTTTGAAATAATAAAAATGAACGGGGTTTCTGAATTATGCCCAATTACTTATTAGGCCGGGTAATAAAAAGATGTTTTGCTTTATTCTTTTTATGTTGACATTGGTTTTAATAAAGAATAGGCAAGTACAATTACTATTTAAACAACAAAGTTGACGGTGCCACAGCGGGGCTCCTGTTTCTGTCTGCAAGATCTAAAGTAACCTAACATGAAGAGGATGACGGGAGCTGAACCTAACCTATCCGTGTCGGGGTGCCTTAAGCTCCCGAGCTCGCTTCACTCGCTCTTCTACTAATTCATTGAACATAATTATATAATTGCCCAAACGTTACGTAGCAATATTTATTACAGAACTAAAAGTAGGGTAGGCAGTCCCTGGGGTGGTCACGGCGTACAGTTTGTTCTGGTGCGCCGGCGATGGCAGGTGCTCCCCAGAGACGCCACCGGTGACGGCCAGCCGCGGCGGGTTCGCGGTGAGTGCTAACGCGTGCCCGTGTTCCCGCCATAAGCGGCACAGGAGGACACCGTGTAGTTTTAGTGGGAAGTCCCACATAACTGCGCTATCTTCCCGTGGTAACGCAGTAAGAATAATCTGAGTAGCGGTAGGAATTTATATCCATAATGCTAGGATAGCGTTTGTAAAGCCTCCCGCATTACAGAACTAAAAGTAGGGTAGCATTAATTAATCCATCAAACTGCACGTTCAATCGCTTAAAGGCTCCCGTAGCTCAGAAGTACTGGGGTTCTGAATACTGGAGGGGTTTCCATTTACGCGCATACCGAATCATTCTGCCACTGTATGCCTCGACAATAAATGAATTTCAGCGCTAAATTCATTGAAATAAGGCCGAACACAATTGTCCACGACAAAATCCTTTGACACACCATGCCGTGCCATGTCGCTGATTTTCCTATGCGATAACTAATCTCCGTTTAAATTTACCTACATGACTGTAATCGGTAAGGAGAACTATTAGATATGAAGGCTCAAACTCACTGATGATGATGACAATCATGGTTGTCACACCCAGGCATTCTGGTCCCACCGTTGGGATAGAAGTCCACATTAGCTACGGGGGCGATCTTGCCGAAGAAACCCGCGTTTGTGTGCATAGCTTCTGTGTAGAGGCCGTCTGTGGGTTTGAAGCCTGATGGGTTGATCACCCAGCCGGGGAGAGCGGGGTCGAGAGCTGGGAAAAAGGGAATAATTAGTTTATTTGATATAGATGTCAACGGATTATTGCAGAAGCCGTAATTTTGTAATTAATTTTCCGAAATTACCTATAAACCCTCGATATATTGTGAACGATCTGTTCGATTAGATTAGAGATTCGATTAGAAATACAATTAATCAATTCAATAGTTTAAAATATACGCGTGCTATATTGAGAAGAAAGGGTTTACAATATCACGCGGTTTATTATAAGCTTAAGATGTTTACAATAATCTGGTGACATAGACACATTAGGTACACACTACACCCCCCAGGCTAAGCGCATGATCCCTTGTGTGCCAGCAGTCTGTAAATTTTACAACGGGTTCCGTATATTTCATATTTCAACGGCCTGGGTTTTGCTTCGAGAACTGCGGCACAGTCTTAGCTTGTAAACCAGTTAAGGAGCGCTAAGAAGGCGGTTTTTTTCGTCCAGCACGGATATCCCCCGAGTGGATGAAGTATCATATTTTTAATTCGTCATCATAATCATCATCAGCCTATAGCAGCCCACTGCTGGACATAGTCCTCTCCAATTGCACGCCATTTGCTTCGATTTTCGGCAATTGTCATCCAGCTACTACCAGCCACCCTGCGAAGATCGTCGCTCCACCTAGCCTGAGGGCGTCCTACCTTACGTTTACCAGTTCGCGGTCTCCACTCAAGAACCCGTCTACCCCAACGCAACGGTTATCGATTCTACGGCTAATATGGCCGGCCCATTGCCACTTGAGTTTGAATATTCTCTGAGCTATATCGACAACTTTTGTTCTCTGCCCGATCACCTCGTTCCAGATTCGATCCCTCAGTGAGACTCCACGTATAGCCTTCTTCATAGCTCGCTGAGTGACCTTGAGCTGATGGACCAGCCGTACCATGAGTGTCCCCATAAGTCATAAGAGGCAGGGCGCACTGATTGAATACTCTTGTCTTTAGGCTATGTGGAATATACGACGAGAAGACTCGCCGAAGTTTCCCAAACGCTGCCCAGCCCAGGCCAGCTATATTCTTCTGCTAGCCTCCCTTTTAAACCAAATTCTGTTTTTACCAAACTGCAGAGTCTGCCCGAGGTAAACGTATTCTTGAACAACCTTGAGAGCACTGCCATTGACAACAATCGGTCCCGGAGTGACCTATGGGTTGAACATAACCTGAGTTTTGTCTAAGTTTATCCGGAGATCGATGCGTGCAGAAGAGTCAGCTAGGCCATCCAGTATCTGCTGCCAGTCATGCAGCGATTCAGCCATTATGACGATGTCATCCGCAAATCTCAAGTGTGAGATGTACTTATCGTTTATTTTAATGCCCCGTCCTTCCCAGTCCAGCATCTTAAACACATCCTCCAATGCGTTACTGAACAATTTGGAAGCAATTACGTAACCTTGTCTTACCGCTCGGCGCAGTAAGATGTGTTCAGTATGCCGGTCCTGAGCGTTCATTGTAGCATTTTCATAAGGGCGTCTCAGCACTTGGATGTATTGCCAGTCAAATTGGCATCGCTGCATGCAGGTCTCGACAGAGTCAAAAGCATTTTCATAGTCCACAAAAGCAAAACATAGGGGCCGATCATAATCTTAGGACTTCTGTATAATTTGTCGCACTATGTGGATCTGGTCTATGGTGCTGTATCCTCCTCGGAACCCGGCCTGCTCTGGTGGCTGAAATTCATCGAGCCTTCGCGCTAGACGATCCGTGATGACTCTCGAAAATAACTTATATACGTGGCTAAGAAGCGAAGAAATGAACGACCACGCTTCTTTGGCACGGTACTGGAGATTTTTGGGGGCTGAGTTACCCACGTCCGTAGGAATGTACCCCATTCTGATACCTTACACGTGGTCCCCGGGTGGTGCAAATCAGGTGACACCAACTGGTGGTAGGCTTCGGCCGAAGGCTTGCGACCACCCACCGGGCAAAGACGTACCGCCAAGCGGCTTAGCCGTGTTCCGGTATGATCCAATCCCGGGTGATTTGCCGTAATTTTTTAAGAGTTCCGTTGAATATTGCCAAATTTCTTCATCAGATCTTCACCAAATATAAATGGGACCAATTCGGGATCATAACCTTCCAAACAAAAAATTATTTTCAAAATCGGTCCACAATTGACGGAGAAATCGGTGAAAAATTGCCGTTGGTGATTTGAAGACTTGAAAACCCAGACTACAAATAAAACCCCGCCCGGACGCTCTCCGGACGCCTTCTAAACTAGAACAAATCCGGGGAAACCCGGACGGATGGCAACCCTAAGCTGGACAAACAATTTTGACCCTCGGTTTTACTCAATCGCTTTCTTTACAGCGAGCGTATTGGCTCGTCGGAGGTCGCGTCGTACTAACTTCCTGATATATTTGTTGATTGCCCGCTGTTCTGACGAAGTGGAAGGTGGATTTTCACGTCGTTCCATCATAAGCTTCAGAGTAACCTCCGAAAGTTTGGACTTCCTGCCATCTTGCAGAATCTCGTACCTTCCTCCGTGAGGATTTTCACCATTTGGTTGAGCTCCTGGTCAACGCCATTTGTGATTTCCACGGCAACAAATCGGTTCTCCAGGTCTGACTGGAACGCTTCAGATCCCAAATTTTTTTGGAGTATGCTTGGACGGAGCCTAAACTTCATCGACCGAGTTGAGAGGACTTGCTATTGATACAGAGCTTGAAGTTCATATTCAGAGAGCCTCGAACAAGTTTGTGATTGCTGCCAGTATTAAACCTAATATTATAGCTGAGGCAGTCAACCGACCTAATTTGGCAGATAAATACGTAATATGTCTTTATACAGGTACTTACAGGTAATATAAGGCACTTCTCCTCCAAGATGTCTGCCGATCATGCCAGCCTGGTGCGCTCCCAGACTGTGTCCTATGATGTGGTAGTTGTCGAGGCTGGCGCCGCTGGCAAAGTTTAGCCAGGTTATGAATCTGGCTACATGTTCAGCTAGAAGAAAGACCACAGAACAGAAAAAACGCCTTCTACAATAGAAGTCGCAAGTAGGCGGGGCCCGCGTACCCCGGGATTTGCACTATTCCGCATATGTCTGCTGCCCCGCCCACACAAAAGTAAAAGTTGATTTTATGTTGTTAAATTTAAGGTCTACTTTCTTTAAAATTCAAACATATTGTTCTCGAAGATTCCAACTATGCATATGTCACAGTCAGCTACTCAATTAGAGATTGCCGTTATCGATAATGAGTTATAGATATTTTAAACTTACAATGTTCTCTGTGTTCTATGGTATACCTTTCTGAAAAAATTTAAACCAGTGTGCGGTTTTTTTTGGTGATTCAGTATTAATAATCAAATCTTTTTTTTCGAATTCTGCCTTAACCAAGTTTAAAATGAATAAAGCATGGATATGAGTAATCTATTGGTAGTATTCTAATCGAAAAAAGGTTAATCGAATAATTAATGTTTTAATTAATTATTGTTTAATTAATATTTTAATGTAACGATAAAGTGGCAACCTCGAAATGTCAGTTTAGTGTACGAAATTAAAAATCAGACTATAGTTTAATATCTATCGCGTAAACGCCACAGGGTGTATTTTTCTATCAATATAATGATTTTCAAAAACGGATTAGTAGTCTAACATGACAATTCTTAATTATATTTTCTATAAATCGTAAGTATTAGAATAAATTTATATAAACACTATTTTGAATTCTTTATTTTTAAATATGACTTACAAGTACAGTGGTTGCTACTTTAGAAAACGGAACCGCTCTTGAGTTTCTGGTAAGGAAAGGCTCGCGCTTCTTAAACTGGGCGGCGCGCGAGGTGGGCTGCCGACGTCGCCGCAGACGGCGCAGCTGCGGGCGCCGGTGCCGTCATTAATGACATCATACGTCGAGCTCTTGTCACCGCCGGGGTGTCAGCTGTTTTAGAACCCAATGGCATGGCACGCGACGGTGGGAAGAGACCGGATGGGATGACCATAATGCCTTGGAAGTTGGGTAGGCCTTTGGTGTGGGATGCAAAATGTGTCGATACCCTTGCGCCATCCCTTAGCACGGCGGGCTGTGCTGGAGCAGCTGCTGCTGGTGCAGAAAACCTCAAACGGCGCAAATATAACAACCTTATTGGCAGTTATATGTATGACCCGTTTGGGGTTGAGACATTAGGTCCATGGGGTCCGAGTGCTCATCGAGTGCTTCGAGACATAAGTAAACGGTTAGTTGACTGTTCGCGTGACCAGAGGGCTGGCCTTTTCTTCAGCCAGAGAATCAGCATTGCCATTCAACGTAGCAATGCTGCCAGCGTTCTGGGCACGTTTCCCATTGACATCGAAGTGGGCGAATTTATTGATGCACTATGAGCCCTTTTCCCTCTCCCCTTTGTATGTAAGTTTGTTTTGTTATTAGTCATAAGATTAGAAATATTCAGTTGTATATAAACACTGGATTTCAAGCATAATAATATTTATCGAATCTAGCTGTTGATTTTGTTTTGTTTCAAAATAAAACGGATTTTCGATAAATAAGTCAACGACGGTGGTACATCTCTAGAGGAAAACGAATTGTAATGACCTCATTACGCAAATATAAATCTTATTAATAACGAAATACAGCTTTAAATTGAATGCATTTAGTATAGTGACATCTAGCGGCGAGTAGCGTTACTTGGTTATTAAATTATTCCATGTGCGATTTTAACGGAAAATGTAATAAATACTTAAAAAGAGTAGTCAATTAACAACTCTATGATCATTAAAATGTGGTTTATTTTCAAATAAGCGACGACTGACATATTTCCTACTTTCAAACTACCAATCACATCAAAGATTTCTTAGTGTTACGAAATACAATTAACCTGTATATGTGTGAGTTTGGGTACGCTGCTTCCGATACTAATGAAGCGATATACGATTTCTACTGTCTTCTCTGTTCTGTGAGAAAGACGATGTAAGTTATAGATGAAGCCAATGCAAATTTGACGACACGGTTGGCGCAGTGGTAATGTTCGCCATTGTGTTCCTGTTTTCGTTTCTTCGTTTTTTTGACACCGAGCAGAACGGCTGCACTTATCTGGATGAAATTTAGCACAGAGATAGATAGTCTGGAATAGCACATACGCCTTATTTTCTCGGTAGAGTGGGATTACTCTTTGGATTATAAAACACTTGCGACGCGAAGCCGCGGGCCTAAGCTAGTCAGCCCATAATGTTCCACTGATGGGACACAGACCTTCTTCCTATGATAGGAAGGGGGATATAATCCAACACGCCCAGTGCGGATTGGTGGATGTCATTATGTCTTTGAATTTTTGTTTCTAGGACATGGCCGGTATCCTCACGATGTTTTCCTTCACCGTTTTGAAAGGAGTGTTAGTATGTTTATCTTTAACAAAGCATAATTGTTGATTAAACCTCTTATGCCACCTATTATTTAAAATGACCTAACATGGTGGACATCCCACCCATACGCACAAGTTTTCGGTATACTTTCATTGTGCGTACAGCTAAGGAGTGGAATTACCTAAAGGAGTCCGTGTTTCCAGTTAGCTACAACCTAGGGGTCTTTAAGTCAAGAGTGAGTAGGTTATCTTCTAGGCAAGTGTGCTTTATGGTCGATTACATCATCGCTTACCATCAGGTGAGAATAGTAGTCCAACGCGAGCCTATAATAAAAGTGCTTACCAGATCTGATAACATTAACGAGTGAGGACGCATAGCTTCCTCCAGCTCCGATACTCCAGTCAACCATGATGAGGTTTACGTCCTCGGCAATTAGGTAGGCTGAAAGAAGAATATTTATAAAATCGGCTATCGAAGAAAAACTATGCGATATCAACCATTTTTAGGTATCCGTTCCTTAAAGTAAAAAACCCGGCCAAGTGCGAGTTGGACTCGCGCACGAAGGGTTCCGTACCATTATCGCAAAAAATTGCAATAAAATCACGTTTGTTGTATGGGAGACCCACTTAAATATTAATTTTATACTTTTTTTAGTATTTGTTGTTATAGCGGCAACAGAAATACATCATCTGTGAAAATTTCAACTGGCTAGCTATGACGGTTCATGAGATACAGCCTGGTGACAGACGGACAGACGGACAGACAGACAGACGGATCGTGAAGTCTTAGTAATAGGGTCCCGTTTTTACCCTTTGGATACGGAACCCTAAAAAAGGAATCTTTATAGGATCACTACGTTGTCTGTCCGTGTGCCATACCGGGGCTCGCTACGGCGTGGCGAGCTCGACGCTTGGTTGTCCTCTGGACCTAAGTTATTGTGAACGCGGGTCAAAACGCCTACGCGTTTTGCCTTAGCAACCCGCGCTCACTATGATGATTGCTTGTTCTGTGTATCTGTAGGCGCGCTGCTACGCGTGTTCATCACACTACGGCGTGTTTTCACGGCCAACCTCCATTGAAATGGGAGGATCCTCCTACTAAACGAAGGTTGTGTCTAGTCCGAGCAACTGCCCTACGGCTATTGTCGGACTGTAGTATTCATTCACGCAAGCTCTGTTTGCGATGCAGTATTTTAGTTGCATCAGTTCATTAGGTGGCGGCACAGATAATATAATTACTAATTACTAGCTTACAGATGCCTCATGCCATACAAAGAAACCGCGCCGACGTAACCAGCGTTTATCGTCTGATTAAACCGATATTTTTTTATAAAACGTTCGCGTTTGGTTCCGTTGCATGGCGATATATTGATGGTGTTAGCAGCGACTTGCAAGTAAAATGGTTAACTCGGTGCATGAATATATATTTTTTTAAGTACAGTGAAGATTTGTTATATAGTATTTTTTTGCACGATTGAATAGTTTCATTGCACCAAAATGTGTTACAATACAAATTTAAACAATCGAGTGGAATGCCTCAGACATTTAAAACCGCGCCATCTATCATCAATATTGAATGATCCGTTCAAATAATCTTTGAAATGTGAATTAAGAACCCAATATTCCATAATTTTGTACTTAGGAATTTTTGGGTTCAATGACAGAAAATTTAAATTTTACACACAATTCAATAACAACTCGGTGCATGTAGCGCCATCTAGTGAGATTTATTTGTACCAAATTTTCTTTCTTAGCGCTGGGACTCCGTGGGGGCAGCATAGATGCCGCTACAAAATAGGTAAAAGTAATATTAATAACTTACCATGGACCAAGTTCACATTAAACACAGACAAATAAGTGTTCTGCCATCCATGGACTAGGAAAACAGTCTTCTTACTGATATTGAAGTTAGATGCCTTCAGGATGCTGTCAGCTCCCATCGGAATCGGCTGACTGACTGAAGGATTTGATCTGGTGGTAGAAAACACACCGTTAACATTACGTCATGACTTTATTCCCCCGAAGGTTTAAGCATATAGTTTTCAAATAAGTTGGGGCGAGTCGATATAGAACAGTGGTGGCCCAGTGATAGCGGCTGCAACTTACAAGTTGTAGGTCGCGGGTTCGAACCCAGGCAGGTGCTTTACTTTGTGGAAATTATTTCATCAGCACTGCTCTCAAAACGGTGTAGGAAAACATTATGAGGTAACCGGCATGTCCTAGAATCGAAGAATTAGAAGAGATGTGATATCCACCAACTCGTACTGGGGTCGCGTGGTGGATGATGGCCTAGTCACAGAGAGGAGGCCCGTGTCTCAGCAGTGAGAACATTATAGGCTGAATATGATATGATGGAGCGAGTCTCTATTATCTTTAAAAAAGAAAAAAGAAAGTTAATTAAAAAAAACAAAAGACCCGACTGCTTAAAAAGCAAACTAAAATGACGTAAACAAGAAGAAAATCATGCTGTGCAGTCGGAGGATACATATTCGCGAGCTGGTGGAGCAAAACCAGATGTATCCTCCGACTGCACAGCATGATTTTCTTCTTGTTTACGTCTTTTTAGTTTGCTTTTTAAGCGGTCGGGTTTTTTGTTTTTTTAATTAACTTTTTTTATTTACAACTTTTTAGTTATTTTTTTTTAGAATTAGGTACATTTAAACATATAAGTGTTATATAATTTTGAAATCGCCTCTTAAAATCCTTTATTTTGATACCCCACACGATGGGTTTAAAAAAAAGAAAAAAAATATATTTTTCCCCACAAAATAGCGCCCAAAATCCGCCATTTTTGTTTATTCCAATTTTAATGTAGCCAGTGACACTCGCAAGATTAAGACGAATCGATTGACATAAGAATCATCAAAATCGGTCAACGCGTTTGGTCTCTAGAACGCCACATAGGAACATACATATATACATACATAGACTGATAAACACATTACCCTCCTTCGGCAGTCGGGTAATAAACTCTAAGTTTAACCTAGCACAAATCCAAGCTATGGGATATTTATGATAATTAAAGGTCCAAGAATAGACGGTTTTTGGCCGTTTATAACCCGACTGCAAGAAAAAGGCACAGATAATATAATATAGCCCTCGCCAAACTTCTTGGCCACCCTGAAGTTGGTTTACCGCATGCGCGAGGCACGAAACGGTGCTGTTTTTGTATGAGATTTACTACTGCGCAGCCATTGTCGCCAACTTCAGGGCGGCCAAGAAGTTTGGCGAGAACTATACTAGCATACAGATGCCTCATCCCATACAAAGAAACCGTGCCGACGTAACTAGCGTTTTTCATCTGATTATTTTTAGATAGATCACCGTCTAAATCCGTGGAACGGAACCGAACGCGATCAATGTACAAAAAAACAATCAGTATAATCAGTACAGTACGTCGGCACGGTTTCTTTGTATGGGATAAGACGCCACTGAAAAAGGTTATGTTTTTCGCGCGTATCTTGTTTGTTTCTATTTAATATTCATTATTACCTCATATCTTTCAAACCGCTAGACAGATTTATAAAAATATCGTTAGATACGTCTTGACCACTCCTCTTGATTGGTCAAGACGTATCTAACGCATGTCTTTCTTCTTAGATAAGTGACGTTAAAAAGAGCAAACATTACTTGATCAACTTGAGGCACATATTATTATTTATTTATTTATTTATTAGATGGAAAACCAACAGCTATACATAAAATTAATAAACAAGTTGAGTATGTTACATTAAGCCAATTACAGGTTCTCACGGCTAGAGATATAATAATTCTAAAGAGATCTTAGGGATCACTAGCAGCAGGCACAACAATCAGAAAAATTAAATTAATTAAAAATTAAATCACTAACGCTAAAGGACAATATTGCACACTATCCATTTTTGAAAAAGTCAAGGTTAAGCTGCTTACGCACTGATGAGCTTTTAGTGGTAAACACATCAAACGAGAATTCCTTACACAATAGGTTAAGATCTTTACTCGCTCGCGCTAAGTATGAATTACGCCTGTAGTTAGATGAAAACGATTATTCCCGTTGTCCACCACCTAGTTTGGCCACCACTGGGGGACAGCGGGAAAACTTTTAAATAATATTCTCACTGGCCACCACTGGGGGACAGCGGAAAAAATTTAAAAAGTATTCTCACTGACCACCACTGGGGGACAGCGACATGGATTTTTAAATTAGTCTCGCCACCACCACCACTGGGGCACAATGCCACAACTTTTGATCCAATTCCCATTGGCCATCAATCTAAATTATTTTTTCTAGACCAAATCCGTAAGTATATTAAGCTATCCTTTACTGGTCTAAAGGATAGCTTAATATACTTACGGATTTGGTCTTTTAGCTAATAATGCTAGGTTTGAGACTAAATTAATTTCCTAAATTATATGGTAGGTAATTATTAGTCATTTATATTCTTAAAATCAACTTTTATTAAATGTTTCAATAAAATTAAAAGAAAAATCATCCTAACTAACTACCTATTAAAGGTTTGATTGCTTATTTTTTTAATGAATTGGTTAATTAACTGACATAATATTTTCACAGCGACAACATACTTCTACACTTACTACAGTGAGTATGCTCAAGAACTCCACGAGCTCATCCCACCGGCCCCCTTCTACCATTGGACATCTAGACGCACTGCAAGTTACCATCCTTACCATGTTGCCATTCCACCAATTCGCACCAAGCGCTTCCAAACATCCTGTCTGTATTTCCGAAAGCATTCAACCCGAATCTCTTCAAAGTTAGAGTGAACAGGCTTCCTCTGGGTAAGCTCACTCCATCGTCGACTCTGTTTCTGTTACCTCGGACCTAGACTAGAGTCAAGAGCAAACATATCGCAAACAAAAAAAAAAGCAATATTAAATTCTCATATTATAGCTTCGAGAAATTGGCCCACAGATATTCGGCCGTTTACAAGTTCTCTTTGGGTTTCTTGAACAAACTGATCACTGTAAACGTACTTTTTCTTGCGTTTTTTTGACTTTTCAATATTTTCAGTTATTATTTTCAGTTTTTGTGGTGGCGAGAATAATTTAAAAGTCTGTCAGCCCCGTGGTGGACAACGAGAATAATTTAAAAATCCATGTCGCTGTCCCCCAATGGTGGCCAGTGAGAATATTTTTTTAAATTTTTCCCGCTGTCCCCCAGTGGTGGCCAGTGGGAATATTTTTTAAAAGTTTTCCCGCTGTCCCCCAGTGGTGGCCAAACTAGGTGGTGGACAACGGGAATAATCGGATGAAAAGGAGGGAATGGAGATAGGTGGATTAAATCTTACTGATCTTTGAGGAACATTAAAATGCAGTTTATGGAGGAGATCAGGACAGTCGATTTCATTTGACAATATTTTCAGAAGATATGAGCAATCCGCCATTCTGCTACGATTCCTAAGTGGTTGCAGATGGAATTTCTTGCAAAGGTCTAAGTAATTTTCAGAACGATATTGAATACGGAGGCGAAAACACATAAACCGAACGAATCTTTTTTGGATACTTTCTATACGGTCTATGTATTTATTGTAACAAAGGTTCCAAATTTGAGACACATATTCAAGATGACTTCGCACAAATGAGCAATACAAAATCTTTAGGGTTTTAGCTTTCTTAAAGCATCCTGCAAGTCTCATAACAAAGCCGAGTGATTTCGAGGCTTTAGCCACTATATGTTCCACATGTGTGTTAAATAAAAGCTTAGAATCATGATAGACTCCTAAGTCACGCACTCCATCACATCGCTGTAGTAGCTGCCCCTTAAGTATGTAAGTAGTAGGGAGTGGCACACGTCCTCTGGTAAACGATATTACGGAGCATTTAGAAGGGTTCAAGTCCAATTTATTGATCCGACAGTAATCATCCAAACGTGCTAAGTCTGATTGGAGAGCATCCATATCATCCAATGATGAAATTGAAGAAAATATCTTCATGTCATCAGCAAAGCAGAGCAAGCTAGAATGATGAAAACACGAGCCGATGTCGCTCACATAGATGATAAAAAGTAACGGACCCATCAGAGAACCCTGAGGAACACCACTGGGAGCCGAAACCCAGCTTGAGATGTAGTTACTGACAACGACTGCTTGGGACCTGTTTTCTAAATATGAGGAAAACCAGCGGAGTAAATCACCTCTTATACCGTTATCAAAAAGTTTCGATTTGAGGATGTTATGATCGATTCTATCAAAAGCTTTGCTATAGTCCGTGTGAACCACATCCACCTGTGCCCCATCATCCATCCTTTCCGTTACGAAGTCATTAAACAGAGTCAAGTTTGAAACAGTTGAACGGCTTTTGAGGAATCCATGCTGCGAGGGACTAAAAGACTGACTGAGCGCAGCATACACTTGGTCATAGACCACCCTCTCAAAAACTTTAGCCAATATGCACAGTTTAGAAATTGGCCTGTAGTTAACTACTTCACTTTTATGCCCTTTTTTATGCACTGGAGTTATAAAGACAGACTTCCAGATATGGGGAACAGTACAAGAAGATAGTGATTTTTTAAACAAGAGAGACACTGGCAAGGCAATGGATTTAGCATATCCAATCAGAAATTTTGGTGATACGTGGTCCGGGCCAGCAGATTTAAATGGATCAATATTACTAATTAATTTAACTATAACATTTGGGTCAATTTCAATAGAATGAATATCCGAAGGCATATTATGATTTAGATTTACAGCCGTTTGGGTAGAACAATTATTAATAGTAGACGATACATCAGAAGGGTTAAGGTATGTAGAATAAAAGTGGGAAGAAAACGCGTTACAGATAGTTTCAGGGGAGGAAAGTGTCACATCACCATACTTCAGATAGCTGGGCATTATATTGGTCTTAGACCGCTGCTTCACAAAGCTCCAGAAGCGCTTAGGATTCATATTTATATATTACTTTACCGTCGCACTGGAACGCCTTGCAGCAATTACACCAATGGAGCACAATCTTATAATAACTCACTATAAGTCCAGGTTTCCTCACGATCTTTTCCTTCACCGTTGTCAGCAATGTCCAAGATAAACTTAGAAAGTACATATGATTTGAAAAAGTCACATTGGTACTTGCCCGGATTCGAACCCACGACCTCAAGCACGAGAGGCGAGGTTTTAGCCACTGAGCCACCACGACATTACTGGGCCACCGCGATATTAATTATATATGATTGTAAAGCTGATGGTGATCCACCTACCTGGTAAAAAGATGATACTGGTTCTCCGTATCAGGGTTGAACCTGGCAGCAGCGAGCAGGTCGCTGGTCTTCATCCACAGGTCCACCAGCTGTGGGCCGTCGGGTCCGCTCATGTACTGGTAGCGAGGACCTGGCTCCAGCTTGGAGATCACATGGTCGGTGAAGTCTGTTGGTAGAGCTGAAATAGAGGATAGAGCATTACAATTTTTTTTTAAATTTGCTAATGCTGAGATAGAAGCCTCGCAAGGGTCTTTTTAGTTTTGCTTGTAAATTTTTAGGGATTCGTTCTTAAAAAGGAAAATAACCGGCCAAGTGCGAGTAGGACTCGCGCACGAAGGGTTCCGTACCATCATCGCAAAAAAACAGCAAAAAAAATCACGTTTGTTGTTTGGGAGCCCCACTTAAATATTTATTTTATTCTGGTTTGTTTATTTTTTGTTATAGCGGCAACAGAAATACATCATCTGTAAAAATTTAAACTGTCTAGCTATCACGGTTCACGAGATACAGCCTGGTGACAGACCGACAGACAGACTTAGTAATTTATAGTAAGACTTAGTAACTTAGTAATAGGGTCCCGTTTTTACCCTTTGGGTGCGTAACCCTAAAAAAGGAATTCTTATAGGATCACTTCGTAGACTGCCTGTAAAGACCAGTACCCTGACTGCGTAACTTTAAAGAATGGCGCACGCGTGCTTTGCTTGCATTCATTGTTTCATATGTACAAAAATCCGTCTACTCGATAGCGTAAAACACGCAAATAATACTTCTGAATTGTCAAAAATGAAAGGGAGCGTGCGTGCTTTGAGCTGTCAAAACAGTAACGTAATTAGGGTGCTGCGTCTGCACAATCTTTTCAATAAAATACCGATGATAAATAACTGTAAGTAGGTATTATTATACGAAGTCATAAAGATGGAGAAGAAATGCGTCTATTTCTATTTCAACAGCTGCCAATTCTTTAGGGAGTAAACCGGGCATGCGATTAACACCCGCGCGACCAAATTCAGTCAAAAATACAACTTTGAATATGATTCTTTGAATTTAAACTAAATGCCAGTATATTAAATTACGGATAATCAAATTGGCTATGAGATACCGAAAAATATAATTTAAATTAAATTAAAAAATTCAATAACCCCCAACACAAAAAGCTCTAAAAAGCAATAAAATAAGCCTCGTACTCGCGTCGGGCCTACTGCCAACTGCCAACATTTACAGGAGTTAATTTTATTTACTTAGCGGTTCCCCGACGCTTTTGTGTCAGGGGTTTTTTAAATATTATATTTAATTTTTATTTCATGTTTTTTAAACTACATATTATTTTACTACATTAGATTGAAGCGTGTCTACTGCTAGTTATATTAACTAGCAGTAGACACGCTTCAATCTAAAAATCTATCGATACACGTAATTGGGTTGTTGAATTTAAAAAAAAATACGATTTTTAAAATTTATTTTGAAACTTTACATATCATAAATTATATTGTCGTTGCAAAAATCTCTTAAATATTTTTTTTCAATTTATTATAAGCAATTGAAAATCGATAAAATTTTAAAAAGAACCACCTGTCTACGAACGGGCCATGATTGGTCGCCATGTTGGTGACGTCATAACGTTCAAGGAATTTCACCATAGTACAGTGTCACGTAAATTTACTAAAAATATCCGAAAATTAGTGCAAAAATATTATTTATAACAGCAAATTTTATTAAGACATGTGTGATAAAGGATTCATAAAGGCAAATTTCGAAAAGATATTTTTTTTTTTTTTTTTTTTTTTTTTTATTATTGATAGGCTTGCGCTTGACCACTATCTCACCTGATGGTAAGTGATGATGTGGTCGACGATGTAGCACGCTTACCTAGAAGAAACCTATTCACTCTTGACTTAAAGACTCCCAGGTTGTAGCTATCAGGAAATACAGACTCCGGCAGGGAATTCCACTCCTTAGCTGTACGCATAATGAAAGTATTCCCAAAACGTTTGGTGCGTATGGGTGGGATGTCCACCATGTACCGATGACGCATCGCCGTACGTCTTGTAGTCCGATGATGGAACGGGCTAGGAGGAATTAGTTCATGCAATTCCATCGCACACTCCCCGAAATGTAACCGATAAAAAACCGACAGACTGGCAACTTGGCGCCGATGTTCAAGGCTCTGAAGCCTAGACTCGACCAGTATCTCATTGCCGATGAGCCTCTTGGCCCGTTTTTCGATTGACTCTAGTGCATCCAGCTGGTACTTCGCAGATCCGTCCCAGAGATGAGAGCAGTACTCCATGCATGACCGAACTTGCGCTTGGTACAAGTTGAGCAACTGTTCTGGCGTGAAGTACCGTCTCACCTTTGCAAGAATCCCCAACTTTTTGGCAGCCAGTTGAGCTTTTGCCTCAATGAATGGACCAAAATTGAGGGTCGATGTCAATGTAACGCCAAGAAGTTCAAGATGGTCCGTTATCGGCACGGTCACATCACGGAAAGAAGGAGCCGGGTGGAATTGGCTCCTTTTAGCGGAAAAAAGACACGCCTGGGTCTTAGTAGCATTGAACCTGACCAGATTGGCATCACCCCACTCGGAGACTGCCTTCAAGGACAGATTCAAGCGCCCAACCATGGCCTCCCGGAGAGACTGGATCTGAGGCCCAGTAGCACGCGCGTCGGATACGTATCTCTCAGCAACAGTGCTGTCGTCTGCATACCCAAAGGTGCCGGGTTTTAACAGATCATTTATGTGCAACAAGAACAATGTTGCTGAGAGTACCGATCCCTGAGGGACCCCGGCATTGATATCCAGTTGGTCAGATGAGCGGCCATCAATAACCACTCGTATAGACCGGTCCCTCAGGAAGTCCGCGATCCAATCGCACAGTCCACTGGGCAGACCGAATGAAGGAAGCTTACCAATAAGGCTCTCGTGCCAGACCCTGTCGAAAGCCTTCGAGATATCGAGGGAGACGGCAAGCGCTTCCCCGTGCTTCTCGATGGCCTCACTCCAGATGTGAATGGCATACGCTAGAAGATCCCCAGTTGACCGATTTTGGCGGAAGCCATATTGGCGGTCACTGAGGATGTCGTTAGCTTCTAGGTATGCCAGGAGCTTGGAGTTGAGCACCCGTTCCATACTCTTACAGAAAATGGACGTAACTGAAATGGGTCTGTAGTTGGCTGGGTCAGCCCGACTGCCCTTCTTGGGCACAGGCTGAACGTTAGCTTGCTTCCATGCATTCGGCACTTTTCCAGTCTCATATGAAAGGCGAAACAGGCGTGTCAGGATCGGAGACAGTTCAGGCGCACAAGTTCTCAGAACAATTGCCGGTATCCCATCGGGGCCACTAGCTTTGTTCACGTCAAGGTTGCGCAGCACCCTACGAACGTCCCTTTGATGGATGCGAATGTCCGACATACTCGTCTCGCATCCGTCAAGGGATATTATTAATTCTTATTTTTATCCGTGGTGCTAGGCAACTGGGCTTATCCCAGTTGTAAACGACCCTTTGTGCCTAGTGGCCTTGTTTGTTCTGTCTCCTGCTTGATATGGAGGGAAGTGGAAATTTATGTTTTTTCCTACTCCTCCGTTATTCTTTTCTGATTAATTTCGTTGCGGGATCCAAGACAGTTAAATTCATTCTCCGGGACTTCGTCGAGCTTCATTGCCTCGGCGCTTTTCTGGTGGTCGCCACTGTTGATTCTGGCTTTCAGGAGTTGCAGTGGTTTGGGAATAGTGCGGTGGGTTTGTCCCAAAAAAAAAAAAAAAAAAAAAAAATCCGTCAAGGGAAGGAGGGGGCTGCGCGTTACCAGAATCCAGGCGTGAAGATTCCGCAAAAAGAGAGGCAAATAAGTTTGCTTTCTCCTCAGCGGAGTGGGCCAGTGTTCCGTCGGGTTTCAGCAGTGGTGGTAGTGAGGGACGGCAGAAATTCGATTCAACCGACTTAGCCAGGGACCAGAACGCTTTACTACCGGCTGGGAAGGAAGCAAGTTTGGTCCCAATACGGCTTATGTGGTCAAACCGAGCCCTTCGCAATACCCTCTTGCAGGACTTGGCAGCCCTATTAAAGGCTCTCTTCCGCTGGCTCACGTCGCTAGCCTTGCGCGTCCGAGCGTCGACCCATGCGAGGTACGCCTCATGTTTAAGCGTTTTGGCGCGATTGCACTCGGCGCCAAACCATGGCCGGTCAACGCTAGACATTGCTACGTCAGAGAATGGAATGTAGTACTCCATTCCCTGATGCAACACATCGGTTACGGCGTCCGCACACGACGAGGGATCAGCTGAAGAAAAGCAAGTGGGCCGCCAAGGATAAGAAGCGAAAAACGAACGCATCCCATCCCAATCTGCTGACCTGTACCGCCAAACCCGCCGAGTGCCTCTTGGGCTGGGATCGGGCGGGGAGTAAACAGATACAGACTTCACCAGACAATGGTCGGAGCTACCCAAAGGTGAAGATACCGACACAGAGTAGCGGTCTGGATCTGTTGTCAGCAGAAGGTCCAAGCAATTGGCAGTGTGCGAATCAACATCCGGCACCCTCGTTGCTCCCTGGACCAGCTGGGCGAGATTTAACGCAAGCGCAAGCTTTCGCGTCTCTCGCCCAGCATGATCAGTGTACTGGTATGGGAAGAGCCACTCCTGGTGGTGGAAGATATCCATCTGATGGACGATTTGGAAAAATTGAGCTTAAGTAAAGTAGTCGTAATGAATATTACGCGATAGTGGATCGCGACCGGTGTTTGTCATTGTTGTTCATTGTACACATTACATTTAGAAACATAATTGTCATAATGTAATTGTTGTTACATATGGGTAGGTGATATTCGTGTAAAATAAAAAGCTAACAAACACGATTGGCGCGCAACTTCGACTTTAGATATCAAAAAACTTCATAGGTACCACTAAATATTATACAACCCGAAATCTGTGGAGCCTTTATTTTTATTTATTTTTTGCATAACATCCTTAAAATTTTCGGTATTTTTTATTATTTACATATCCCTTTATTATATTAAACACAAATATCTATATTATAATATAATTACAAACACTAAAAATCTTTGTAGAACAAAAACGTGAAAATATTAATTCGGTACATTTTCAAATATCTCTTAAATGCGTCGACCGATTTTCACAATTCAAACAGAAATATTAGTTTTACGCCTATATCCGTCATTTAAAATTAAAATAATGAATATATCTCCATAAACAAAAAATCATGTTTTCAAGTTACGTAATTATACTAAAATGTCAACTTTGCTCGAAAGTTCCCTTAAAAATTTACTTTTCTCAATCTTTAATGATCAAATTAAGAGTTTAATCAGAATCTAATACTAAATTTGAACAAGATAACAACATAATTAACATATTCTAATTGGAATCTAGTTAGACATAGAACATTTCTCAAAACTTTAGTACAGTTTGCTAGGTTGGGTATTGCGCATCACATAATAATGGGGAGTTATTTGTAATATTCGTACATAATGATGTGAAGCAAGCACGATAACTTTTAAGGTTCGATATTTATGATCAATGTATTCGATATTCATCAATATATTGACGATAATAACAAGATGGAATTGGTTATAAGTCAAAACACTGTATAAGCTATGTGCCACAATGAGTAGAAATGAACGTTGTGACGTCACACGGGCTCGGCTTTGTTCGGAAAACTGTCGGGGTGTTTTCGGTACTGCATTCAAAAAAATATTTTCGATTGGATTTTACTTTGTAATTACAATGAAAAAAAAAAAAACTAAAAATAGTTTTGTACGAAAACTTATATATGATCTTTCCATTTATTACAAAAAAAAAGTTGGTTCAACAAACCAATTATGACATGATTTTGCGGAAAAAACTAGATTCAAAGAGACGGCGGATAACTTTTGAACGAGTCAACCGATTTTAATCAATCATAGCTAAGAACACTGGCGACAAAGTCACCTTTCAAAGAAAAGAAACAAAATCACAATCGGTTCATCCGTTCGGGAGCTACGATGCCACAGACAGACACACACACACAGAGACACGTCAAACTTCTATCACCCCGTCGTTTTTGCGTCGGGGGTTAAAATAATTATTACCATATCAAATGATTAAGGAAATCGTCTAGTACAAACCACATTATTTTTTTCAAAATCTTACATCTAGCGGCTAGACTAGCCGATTAGACATGATGTCCATTTTAAAATTATACTGTGATTTTTAATTTCGTGGACTAAACTGACAGCTGCTATAGACCTTATTTTTTTTAAATGTTGCAAGCGCGGAGCATAGTGTTGTAGGTAAGGCTCAATCATAATCCTGAATTTATTTTTACTAATTGGTGTAAATAAATGTTTTATGAATATAAACGTAATATATTTAAATATAACAGTATTCATACACATAGTACATGCACTTTGATTGTGTTAAATATGAAATCAACAATAAAATAAATGCAATCTATAAAATTAAGTCTGACATAAATGAGTAGAAACTAAATATGGGCCGATAGTTTTTTTTTTTTTTTTTTTTTTTTTTCTTAACACTAATCCCCGCCAACGATATTGGCGCCTTATGTGCTCAACCTCAGTCATTCCGGTCAATCTTTTATGCCTCTCGTACATTCATTCTTCATACTATTTCTTTCTTGCATTCATCATCTTACATTCTGTGGGTAGGACGCCCACTTTTATTTAATCTATTCTATGGGCATGATTTATTTCTTATAAAAATAGTAGAAATACAATAATGTGCAGAGGTGCTATTTACAATGAGCAAAAGGTGCTATTATGACAATTTGTGCGAAAAGTGCTGTTTATCTCAGGTATACATGGTGCGATTTATCACAGTAAAAATTTGTACAGTTATCGTATTACGATTTGGGATCAAAAACACAAGCACAGTTATCAAAAATATCACAGTAATCTTACACAGTCTAAAAACTTAGGTACTAACATGAAATACTGCCGGTTACACATGTCCAGGCTGCATTCCGTGCTTGCATTTAAATATCATACATAATACTAATGAAGCACGGTGCACCTCAGGTTTTATTTCGATGTATAACCGCAGTGGCTACTCTAATACAGTATTCCAAGAATCTTTCCCTATATTTCTTGTCCATGAGCCCATGCAGGCTCTCCCTCGTTATTTTCCTGTCCAGCTCACATTCAAGTTGGTAGCGCTCCCTGATAAATAACGGGCATTCTACAAGTATGTGCTGAACAGTCTCTGCCACGCCTGGATCGCAGACGCACGATGGGCTATCCTTACACTTGAAGCGATTCAAGTATTCAGAGAACCCACCGTGCCCCGTCAAAACTTGCGTGAGGACGCCTTCGGGCCGCACCTGTTGTACGATACGGAAAGCCGCTATTGCATCCGCAAGAAACATTTTCGTCACCGAAGCAGTCTCGCCCGACACATATCTTCGATTCCATTCATCAAGCGATTCCAAACGGATCTGCCGCTTGATAAATGAAACCGGACACTGGTCGTAGTCCGGCTTCCTCCGTGACGACAATGCTGCTTTCTTAGCCAACTCGTCCGCTCGCTCATTCCCCGGCAGGCCCGCGTGGGCCTTGATCCAGAACAAAGTCACAGCTTTGTTCTGGCACAGGGCGTGAGCCAGGTTAGCGCGCGCGCGAACTGCCAGGGGATGGAGCGAGCCATGGTTTGCAAGCGTCTGCAATGCGGACATTGAGTCGCTGTACAAACCATAGCTCGCCTCTTGCCGCGCGAGGATCACTTCTGTCGCCTTGCAAATGGCCAGGAGTTCCGCCTGGTAGACTGTGCAGTACGCGGCAAGACTAAGCTTGAGGTTCCGGACTTCGCCCTCATTATCCCAAATGGATAATGCGGCTCCGACCTTCCCCTCAATCTTGCTGCCGTCGGTGAATATTCGCACCGCCTGCACATTGTTACTGTCTAGTAACTCTTGGTCTGCCAGGCACATGAACTCCAGGGGCGTTTGTGTAGCTGGATGAGGGGCTTCTGCAAACCTTACCGCACTTTCGATCTCCCTATCTCCTGGCACAAACCGGGATGACCCTCTCCTCGCTTTATACAGGTCGGCTGCCTCTTGTATGCGCAGGTCTAGAGGTAGTATCCCAGACAGTGCCAGCGCCGAGTTCAGAGAGACAGTACGGTAAGATTTGCAGAGCTTCTGAGCGAATCCTCGTTGAACAGAGCCTAACTTCTTCCGTATACCCAACTTCTTTGCAGCGGGTGCCCAGGCGGCGGCTGCGTATGTCACTATGGGCTCAATCGTTGCCGTGTAAATTGTGTGTATGACTTGTGTGTTTAATCCCCAGCTCACCTTTGCCGCTCGGGACAGTCGCTTGTATACGTTAGCTGCCCTCTTGCAGACGTTCGCGGCATGCTCATTAAAAGTGAGCTTTTCGTCTATGGTTAGACCCAGCAATTTCATTTTCTTGACCATACCGATGTCGACCCCGGCCATGCTCAGTATTGGAGTGTCGTACTTAAGCTTATTGGTTATGGTCATCGCACAGGTTTTGTGCGGTGCAAACCTCAGCTTATTTCGGATGCCCCAACCCTGAACATGGGCGAGGGCTGCATTGGCAGATCTTGAGACTTCAGTCGCCGTGTCCCCATCTACAACCAAGACTATATCATCCGCGAACGCCTGCACGAAAATTCCACGCTGCTCAAGGTCCTGCAGTAGTGGGTCGAGAACGAGGTTCCACAGGATTGGACCACCGATCGACCCCTGGACACAGCCCTTGCTAGTCTCTCGCGTGCATTCCTCTCCGGCATACCGAACCTTGACCTTCCTACCGTCGAGATAGCTGTCTATCAGCCTCCTGACGTTAACCGGGCACTTTTCCTCAGCCAGTCTGACCCTTATGGCTGGCCACCAGGCGCTATCGAAGGCGCCCTCTATATCCAATGACACCAGGACAATTAGCTTCTTCAGCCTCAACTTGTCCTTTACGTGCTCCACTAGCGTATAGAGGGCGTCCTCGGTGCTCCTCTGGGGCATGAAGCCAAACTGACGAGTACTAAACCGCGGTACAAGCTGATATTTTAGGCGCGCTACGACCATCCTCTCCAGGACCTTCCCCAGAACAGGCAGTAGACCGATTGGTCTGTATGCCTTAGGGGTGGTGTAGCTATCCTTGCCCGGCTTTCTGAGGACTACGACTGTAGCCTCCTTCCAGGTGGTCGGGAAGTGTGCCAATTCGAGGCACTTATTGTAGAGGGCAAGGAAAGCGTCTAGGTCCTGGTGAATCGCTCGACTGCAGATATCAGATGTCAGTCCATCCCCTCCTGGTGCCTTTTTGGGATTGAAAGCCGCCACGGCGGACTTCAGCTCCAGCGTCGTAAATGGGGGATCATGATGTTCATCATGGGCCCACTCATTTACTCGGCTAGCTGCTTCTCTAATTCGCCTGTGGTCAGCGTTGTCCTGGTCTACTCTGTCTTCGGGGTAGAACGTATCTGCAAGTAGGGCGGCCGACTCACTCGGATTGAGGAACGCACCATCGCTGCAAAGGGTCAGTTCTTCTTGCCTTTTGGTGGTCCTACGAATGATCCTGTAGAAACTCTCCCAAACTCCCTCACGATCCTGCCTCCGGCAAAACTCCTTCCAACTGGCGATTTGGGCATTCTTTGCCTGCATCTCATACTCTTCTTTTGCTTTCAGATACTCGCCAACGACCTTCGCTCGCCGGACCGGCGCGGCATTGCGGATGCGGTTCTTTTTCGTCATAACCTCCCTCTTCTTCACAGTGAGCTCCTCGGACCACCACGGACAAGTAATTTTTGTTTTCTTATTTATTTTTGGGATAGTGATTTGACATGCTTCTAATATTATATTTATATATTTAACTGTTATTTCCTCTAAGTGTTGTTTATTATCTATTTCTATTATTCTTTCTAAGTTTAATTTTTCTCTGATTTTAATTTCTTCTAATTTGTTTCCAAAAGCTTCCCAATTCGCTTTTCTGGTGTTGAACATCCTAGTAGTCCTAGTGATGTTAACACCCTTTTCCCTTGTCGTATTGACATTAAAAAATATCGTGTTGTGGTCCGAGGATGTTGCTCCTGTGTCGACCCGCCAGCCGTCCACCAGGTCAAAAAGGTCGAGCGAACATGCCGTGACGTCCACGTGGCTTCTATACGCTCTACCACCTCTGATGGTGTCAAAGGTGGGAGCGTCACCAGTGTTTAGTACCTGAAGCTCGAGTTCATCCAGGGTTGCGGACATTTCCTCTCCTCTGGGATCTTCTTTGATGCTGCCCCACCAGGCACTTTTCGCATTCGCGTCGCCACCTATCAGCAACCTACCGTTGGCCACTTCCGCGTTGATCCGGGTCATCTGGTCCAAGTATGGCCCTATGGGTTGGTCTGGCTCGAAGTAGTAAGAAACTACTGCGATTTCCCAGGCTTTGGTTCGGATCCCCACCACAACGATGTTATTTGTGGTGAGTTTCGGGTAGGGTATGACGTCCAAGTCATGATCAAAGACGGCTATCGCCGCTTTAACCCTCCCACTTCCATCGACCTCGCACTGGTAGATTCTCGCTCCACGGTAGCTCTTCATACTTCGTGCTCCCCCCACATACGGTTCCTGAATCAGTGCCCACGAGATCTTTCGTTCACTGGCCTCTAAAAAGAGTTCGGTGGTAGCCAGTTCCTTCCGCTGTAAATTCGCTTGGGCCACACGGTATGGTCTTGCTGTTTGTTGGGCAGGAGTCCCCGGGGCGCCCTTAGCAATACGCTACGGATGAGCGAGCTATAGCGTCCCATCTTCTTCTGACTGTGCACTCTGAGCTGAAGGCGTGATGGTGCGTGTTGTCGATTTTGGCACGTGTGCAGTTGCAGCAGGTTGGTGGCAGACCAGCACTCCAGTCCGCGCACTCCGTCCTCATGTGAGGTCCGCCACAGTGGCTGCACTTTGGCACGGTCTCCGTGCAAGTGCGTCGGCTATGCCCATACCCGAGGCAGAGCGAGCACTGGACTAGCGGGGACTGGTCTTCGACCCTAACCCGATTAAGGTCCACGTGTACCGATCCGACCTCGAGCATGCGCCGCCAGACCTCCGTGGCGACCCTCAACACTAGGTGGCACATGTGCGGGTTCCTGTGACGTTTCTTGTATAGAACCTCCACTATATTCTGTTCTTCACCCAGGTCTTTGAAGATGTGGCGGTTCTGGTTTTTGAGAGCTTTTACCGTGTCTTCATTGCTGCTCAACTGCACAACGTCCCTTAAAACAACTTGAGGGTTTTTGTTTTTTATTTCCTCTGTCTTCAACTCAGGTGCCTTACTGAGTCTTTCCTGCAATTTTCGCCTTTCTCCCTCCGTGCGACAGCCCATTATAACTTTCCTATCTTTTGCTTTGCGAACCTTGTCGACTTGTATTCCCCCTTCCGTTGCGTTTACTACCTTCCGGATCCTGTCCAGGACTTGCTCACCGGATTCCTCCTCGTCCTTGGCCGTCACTACGATGGAATGTAGTGCTGTGAGTTTCGGAGTTTGGATGACAGGCCGACTTGCCGCTACACTGGCATAGGAGAGCTTTTCCATATGCTGGGCCGATAGTTTCTAAACAAATTATTTTTTTATGCCGTGAAATAGTTTCATTTTCGATCTACTTCGATTTTCGATTAACTTTCGATCACTCAGGATAGTTAGGGTACGACACTATTATAATGTAACGAAAAAGTGACAACCCCCAAATGTCAGTTTAGTCCACGAAATAAAAAATCACATTATAGTTCAATTCGCTTCGTAAATTAAACGATTATTGTTCATGCTGGTTACAGAAATTAGGTTTCATTACCTGATACTACAGCCACAATGGTAAACAAACAAATAACACCTTGGAAAGCCATGTTTGCTACAATTAAAGATAGCCATCGAACACGTTGTAATATATTGGCACAACCAAGATTAAATTTCCAGATTGCACAGAAGATTGTCATCTAGGTAGCTAATTAATTCACTATCAAGTTTTAAAAAGGGCGAGTTTTCAGACAAATTCAAATGAAGTAAGTATTTAAAATACCAGCCTTCTCATACAGAGAAGGCAAGTATAGATCACAGAGCTTACTCAAGGCGGGTTGGCGATTTTATTATAAGTTACCATAAGCTCTTAGAGTAAGGTTATTTTGAGTGCGTGTAAGGGACAGATATATATGACTTGTATACATCTGTCACTTACGCGATCTCAAAATAACCTTACTCTAAGGGCTTATGGTCACCCCCCAGGTTTCTTCATGATGTTTTGCACTCCTTAGCATTTAAAAGTGTTCACAAAACGTTTTGTGCGTATGGGTGGGATATCCACCATGTACCGATGGCGCATCGCCGTACGTCTGGTAGTCCGATAATGGAACGGGCTGGGCGGATTTAATCATTCAATTCCATCGCACACTCCCCGAAATGTAGCTGATAAACCGACAAGCTTTGACTTGACCAGTGCCTCATTGCCGATGAACCTCATGGCCCGCTTTTCGATCTACTCTAGTGCATCAAGCTGGTATTTGGCAGATCCGTCCCAGAGATGAGAACAGTATTCCATGCATGATCGAACTTGCGCTTGATACAAGTTGAACAGCTGTTCTGGCGTGACGTATCTTCTCACCTTTGCAAGGATCTCCAACTTTTTGGCAGCCATCTGAGCATTTGCCTCAATGTATAGGCCGAAATTGAGAGTCGATGTCAACGTAACGCCAAGAAGCTTAAGATGGTCCGTTATTGGCACGGTTACATCACGGAAAGGAGCGTTTGATCACGCGATGATTGCTAATTGCTGTTTCTTACTTACGTAATAAGCCTGCAGATCAAATGAAAATGGACTGCCGTACATTGCACATTAGATGTGTCCAGACTTAAACTCAAAAAAAAAAAAACAATTAGAACATTTACAGATACTTTTAAATAGTCGGGCAGTCCAAAACATGGAGCTAGTTACACATTCAGTTCTTTTTGTGATCAACACAGGATTCGTATCTAAACTTTTCAGATATAAGTAGGTGTTCTCAGAGTTCTCTCAGCAAGCCGCACCTACTCAACTCTCAACTTCTAGCCCTGGTTATGCTTGCTCCAGAATTGCCAAACTTCAGTGCTTAAGTGACAGTGGGAAGGCCGCCCACCACTAGGTGGCCTATGACCTGGTTAAGGTTGGGGGTATACGCTGGATGCGACATGCACATGACCGATCAATGTGGCGACCCTAAAAAACCCTGCCACCTCTATCACATCACACACATCATCAGCCTATTAATGTTCCCACTGCTGGGACAAAGGCCTCCTCTATGTGAGAGGGAATGGGCCGTAATCCACCACGAGGGCTCAGTACGGGTTGGTGGATGTCACATGTCTTCGAATTTTTGGTTCTAGGACATACCGGTTTCCTCACGATGTTTTCCTTCACCGTTTTGAGAGCAGTGGTGATGAAATAATTTACACAAAGTAAAGCGCCTGCCTGGGCTCGAACCACGACCTACAACTTGTAAGTCGCGGCCGATACCACTGGGCCACCACTGCCACCTCTATATAAGTGCATGATAATATTGAACTGTTCAAGAAGTGCTCTTGTTACAATTTATATGTCTTATTTACATAGCTTTAATTGTCCCGGTGTCTGTGTGTAATCAAAAAATGCAAGTTAAATTTGGCACACTTTCCAGTGTTGGTTGGTTATGTTTTTTCTCGTGAGAATGCATTTTTTTATAAAAAAAAACCTTGTTCAAATAACGCACATTGTGTCGCATCCTTACATTCACAAAATCAAAGTCACTGATAAATTACCAATTTAAAAAAAAAAACTTTTACATAAACATAAAAGAAACACACGAATTACATTTGCAACTCTATCAGTATGCGGTATAAGAACTATATTTCAAAATTTCTTCTAGAAATTGAGTCATGGTGTCTCTAATCTGTTGAATGATTTTTATCAGTTACAAGAATCATGTATAGTTAATATTATTGAATTACAATAAATCATTATTTAATACTTTTATCAAGGGCCTCATTGGGGCTGTCACAGTTTTAAATCTATGACGCGAATCTGTATGTAAAAAAAAAAACAAAAGACCCGACTGCTTAAAAGGCTAGTCACTTATATGTTTAAATGTACCGAAATCTAAAAAAAATAACTAAAAATTTATAAATAAAAAATAAAATAAAAAAATATCGAAAGACCCGACTGCTTAAAAGGCGAACTAAAAAGACGTAAACAAGAAGAAAATCATGCTGTGCAGTCGGAGGATACATATTCGCTAGCTGGCTGACCAAAACCAGATACTTCTATACTTGTTTGTCACCGACTGCCGAAATTATAGATAATGTATTGTATGTTAGTAGTAACACTATAGTTGTGTGCTTTCGTGAAATTAAATTAAATGAAACAGACATGCGATTGCAGCAATCCCGAGAGATTTGCCTTCATTTTTTGAAGAGTTATTATTTATTTATATATATACTTTATTGTACACCAAGATAAAACAATAAAAAAGAAACATTAATATTAAAACTACTATACAACAGGCGGCCTTATCGCGTTCTGCGATCTCTGCCAGGCAACCTTGAATAGATAGAGATAGCCTGAACACTACATGGGGTTGCACTTGGTTTTTAGAACAATTAGGTACTAAAAACAAACTACTAAAATAGATACATAAATACATACATCTTAATATGCAAACAAGAAAACAATACAGCTTAAACAAGGACAGGATCACAGAGACAGGTAACGTTCTTTAAAAGTTTTTAGTTATGTTGTATATCTCCAAAGTTCTTTATTAGATATTCACCAAATTTGTATGGGACCACCTCGAGAAAGTACTCTTTCAAACACAATAAAAAGCTTTTTAACAAAAAAAATACTACCGACTTCCAAATAAAAAACTATAAAGTGAAAAATAACTTTATTTTTGGATGTCGGTGTCTTTCGCAGGTACCATTTTTTTGCGTTATGGACACCGACTTCTAAAATAAAGTTTTTTTTCACTTTATAGTTTTTTATTTGGAAGTCGGTAGTATTTTTTTGTAAAAAAGCTTTATATTTTTCACTTTTTAGTTGTACCTATAATAGGCAAGTTGTTTAGTAAGGTACCTATAAGGCCAGAATAGATAACCCAAATGTCATGAAACTTGAAAATAACCGGTGAAATGAGAGATCTGCGTACCCCTTAAGAGCGTACTGGCGTGATGTTATGTTATGAAATGGTATAAACAATAAACAGACATGCGATTGCAGCAATCCCGAGTAATTTGCCGTAATTTATTGAAGAGTTCTGTTGTATATCTTCGAAATTCTTCATCAGATCTTCACCAAATTAAAATGGGACCAATTTCGAAACATACTTTTTCAAACAAAAAAGAATTTTTAAAATCGGGCCAAAATTGACGGGGATATGCGTGAACATAAACAAAAACAAAACAAGCATTATGTCGAACATAAAACCTCCTCCTTTTTGGTAAGTCAGTTAATAATAAGTACAGTATTGTTGGACCTGCTGAAGACTGTATGAAAATTTTTGTATTGTATAAACTCAATTTCTTATATATAATTAGTATTATATAATTGCACAGCACATGTGTGAGTACTATGTTCCGACTGTAGATAAATCTTCCATTCACTGTACCTATGTGTCGTTCGTTGACTTCTGTGTGCCCTGGCAGTTGAGTGTGTCATGCTCTCTCTAATTTCTCTCTGATGGTGGCACATGTGTTGGATTATTCGGTTCCCTTCATGATGGTTGAGCTGAGTGGTGCCGATCCATGCGTCATGTTCGTGAACGGGCGCCATCAGTTGGGATTGGTCATAACTTAGCTGTCTCGGCCTGTTAAAGTGCTTTTTTTTTAATTATTTGTTACTCTAGACGCTCTTACGTACACGTCTTTTTACATCGTTCTCACATATATGTATTTTTTCAACAAGAATGATGTAACCAAAAACTTGCAATTAAAACTGATGGAAAGGAGTGTCCGGGGAGTTTCTTGCAAATTCTTCTCCATTGAGACCTACAGACGCTTGCGAATTTGCAACTAGAGTCATCTTTTTATTAATTTTTTGTTTGACAATTCAAAAGTACTTCTAAAGTTTACTTGAAATAAATACCTTGATTTTGATTGATTTTGACATACAGTCGAACATAGGACCTCCTCCTTCAAAACGGGAGTTAACGTGAAAACAATGCTCTTCCTTAAGGGTGTTTCATTTATTGTTATCGACACCGAACATCAACAAAAATCTAGAATACTTAATACCTAATTGTTCCGTATTGAGCTGAAAAACCTCTACAAAAAAAACTACAACGTCAAAGTCTTTCAACGTTAAATAAATTTGTTTGATTGTGGGCGAAAAAGTGGCACGCATGGTTTTCATAGCTGGGCTTTCGATAATAATGCTTTGCTTCACCATCATCAAGCCCCACCATTGCTCCGTGTGACAACGCCAGTAATTTGGTTTTCCATTGTAATCCGGCTCGATAGGACCAATTTTGCGATTAGGACCGGATTACTTTAGACACAATGAAATGCAATACCAAATTACTGGCAAACTCGTGGCGATTACTGGCAATTTATTTAACACACATAATAATACACCACTATACTACACAAGAGCTAAGTCATCGACCGCCACAGCCATACATGTACTGAATAAGAACGCTTCTGAATTCCGAGATACATATCCCCAAGGCAATCCATGAAAACCACTATATGGACGATTACCTAGATAGTGTTGACTCCATAGACAGTGCTCGCCAGCTGATCAAGGATGTCTCTATGATACAATCCGCTGGTGGTTTTTCTATGAGAGGGTGGGTGACAAATTCACCGGAGCTCAGAAATGTATTACCAGCTGTCGTGTCTGGTATTATAAATTTTGATAATTCTCCATATAGTGGTGAAAGGTCTTGGGTATGATATGGATGCCGGAATCAGACGAGTTAGCGTTTGACTCGAGTTAGGTTACACCTGATGTAGTAGAGGGCAGAGTCATTCCTACCAAACGTAGTTTCTAAGGTTCATTAAGAGTATCTTTGATCCATTAGGTTTACTTTATCCTTACACGATAAAGTCGAAGATTCTGTTGCAGAAAGTTTGGAAATTGGGTATAGGTGGGTGACTAGCTGAAGGCGGACGAGTTTAAGGAATGGCAAAACTGGCTGCGTGACATCAAATAGTTAGTTTCCCCGTTGGTACCGGCTTGACTCTTCTGCTGTCGAATTACACGTTTTCGGTGATGCAGGTGAATCAGCTTATGCGGCAGTGGCGTATCTAGTTGGTAGGGATGAGAATAGTCAACCAATCGTCGCACTTGTCATTGGTAAAGCTCGTGTCGCCCCTCTGAAGGTAATATCTACAGCCTAATTGCGTAAGTGAATTCTACAAAGCAAACAAGTTGGAACCTTCCCAAAAACGACATTTCGTATTGCATATTACACTCTGAAACGGAAAGGTTATGCTCTTTTCATTACCAATATTTTGACGTAGAAATGATTGTAACAGAATGAATGAAAGCGGAAGAATCGAGATAAAACTTTACTATTGGTATTTTGTAATGCAAATGTCATATATCTTCAACTCCGTAGTATCTCTAAGTAGTCTGTGTTCAACTCAAAGGAGGATTTCGAATGCTAACGCTAGCTTTCCAAATTAGTTTCGCAATACCGAAAAAGTTGATAGAAATGATTCTGATTCTTTGAAAGAATCGCGTGTTTCCTTTGCAGAATTCACTTACGCAATTAGGCTGCCGTACCCCGTCTAGAACTACAAGCAGCTGTGTTGGCGTGTAGGCTATCTTGTACCGTAGTCAAAGAACAAGGCTTGACAATAACACCAAAACTGTCCTGAAATGGGTGCATTCGGATCCTCGGGATTTCCAGAAGTTTATCCAGCCCAAGTGAGTGGCGTTGGGTACCATCGGCAGAGAACCCTGCAGACGAAGCAGCTTTTTTGTACCAGGACAAAGACCAGTGGCCGGTCAAGTCAACGAATACGAAGATGCTGTCGACACGGATTTGGAGCGCCCTTTCAAGGTTCTCTTGGTAAAGCAGTATGCTCCACTGTTTAACGTCGATTGGTTCGCTAGTTGGGCACGGGCTCTTAGGGCTACAAATCGAGTTCTCGCTTTTTTAGGTAAGTATCGTAAGAACCAGGTTGAGAAGTTATCGGGTAGCAATGTCCGTGATGCTGAGATACTGTTGTTGAAACAGTGTCAAGCCGAGACTTTCCCTATGGAGTTGGCGCTATTGAAAACGAAACTGCGGATAGTATGTATGTATGAAGGTGATAGATTACTTCGGGTCAGAGTACGCCTGAGTTAATGTTTGACGAGAAGTATCGCATCATTTTAGATGGCCACAGTTACACCGCGCGTCTTATTGCACTTGAATATCATAAGCGCGCCCACCACGCGAATACCGAGACTGTGATCAACAGCATAAGGGTAAAATATTGGGTTACTCAGGTGAGACGTACAGTCAAAACTGCCGTATCCCAGTGTCAGCTTCGTGATCGTCCGTTGTTGCCTAAGATGGAAATCTAGCTGCTAGACTCGTTAATACGAGAAGAGCTTTCGTACATTGTGGGGTAGATTATTTTGGGCCAATGGAAGTTTCCATAGGACGGCGACGTGAAAAAAGATGGGGCGTTATTTTTACTTGCCTTGTTACTCGTGGTGTCCATTTAGAACTCGCAGCTACACTCTCAGCTGCTTCGGCCTTGACATTCCGACGGTTGATAGTTCGCCGTGGAAAACCCTCTATCATGTTCAGAGATAGAGGCACTAACTTTGTCGGTGCTGCTGCAGAGTTGAAAGCCGCCGTATAGACAATGGAGAGCGACAATATTAGGGATTATGCAGTAACTAAGCGTATTTCTTGGCAATTTAATCTATTGATAGGTACAGCTACCGGTGCATCCACGTTAGGTATATTTGATGCATCAGATTTAACCAGTAGAAAAGCATGGATTAAAGCTCAGGCCCTAGCGGACATGTTTTGGAGACGCTGGCTCTAAGAAAATTTTCCCACTCTTCAAAAGCGACAGAAGTGGCTACACGAAGTGCCATCCATGAAAGTGGGAGACATGGTTCTTATCTTAGAAGAGAATCAGCCACGTAATGTATGGCCTAGGGGCATGATTAGCGCATTCCACCCGGGCCGTGATGGCGAAATTAGAGTAGAACTTTCTATAAAAAACTTGTAGGGGCTCAATAATTTAATATAATTTTATTTGGCATAAAAAAACAAATTACACAAAAACAAACGGTCATGAAACTCTGGTGCCCGAAAACCGTGGCGTCAATGAAGCGACCCGCTGTTAAAATATTTGTGTTGCCGACTGACGAGAGTGTTCAGGAACAGGGGGGTGGAATGTAGGCAACTCATTTAACATTTAACAAATATATCTATTGTGTGTTTAACTTTAAACTATTGTCTTGCTGTCCAGTTAAATTTGCGCGCGCATGAATCGCACCAATGGCAAAGTAATGCGCCAGGATTGGCCAACGGTTGACCAACGCAGCCTTCGCGTCGGATTGGCCGAGAAGGGTAAAAGTGGGTTGCTTAGATAAAGTAGGTATAGATTAAGCCTTAAAATGACCTTGATTGATAGAGCGAGATGGCTAATTGGCAGCTCCATGTAAATGATAAGGACAAAAGATTATTTTTTGTCTTTGTCACCATGGCCGGTTTCTGTCGTTTGTCAAACTCTAATACAATGGCAGGTTTGACAAACAAACTCGGTTTTGTTTGATTTTCTATGATTTCGTGGTATTATGTGTTAATTGAGACAAGGAATTTGGGTTATTTATAGATAATAAGTGTCAGTGCGATGGTGGGTTGTAGTGTTCTTGTTCTTGTTGTAACACCAGAACTAACTATTGCTGTCTCATGTGCGGCCACGCCAGTGATCTATATCTACTTTATCTAAGGTGGGTTGAATAACCCCGTAGCGCGCGGGCGCAGCGTTGCCAGGATGTAACTTTTGTTACATTTTACGTAATTTTTTGTGGTCCCAGGTCCAGTCCCTTTTAGTCTTCAAGTCAAGAGTGAATAGGTTTTTTCTGGGCAAGCGTGCTTCATCTTCGACCACATCATCGCTTACCATAAGGTGAGATAGTGGTCAAGCGCAAGCCAATAATAATAATAAAAAAACTTTTGACCTCATGTAATCTCCATGTAACACTACTCAAAATGTAACTTTTACATAACTTTTAGGACTTAATAAAAATATAGAATAGAATAGAATAGAATAGAAAACATTTATTCGACACAGACACAACACAACAACAATAATCACAAAGACAAAATAAAACAAACACAAAACAAAACATAATAACATAAACAACAACAACAACATAACAAATAACAACATAACAACATAACATAACATCGAAACATTTTCCAGCAAACAAATTATATCATCCACACATACCAGAGCCGACCTTGGGACGTGACAGGGCCGGGCCCACGCATTGAAGCTCTGTCACTGGCACGTGCACGGCCCGAGCACGGACGTGTGTGAACGAGTTCAAATAAAATGTACATACCGATATTTTTTTAAGCCCCTGCTGACGGGGCAGGGGCACGGTCTGTTCACGTCCCGTGCACGTCCCGGGCACGGCCCTTATATTTGTGGATAGACCTTTAGTGTCTCTTTCCATATAAAATAAAGTAATGTAATTTTTCTTATGAAAATGTAACTTTTTGAGATGTCTCATGTAATACCTATTTGACTATCTGCCACTGGCAACACTGCGCGGGCGCAACAAGTCCTGTTTCGCTTCTGCTATGCACCTGGTAGTATTTACGTAGTTTATTTGTTTTGTGTTTGTGTAGTATAGTGGTGTATTATTATGTGAGTTAAATAAATGCCACGAGTTTGCTAGTCATTTGGTATTGCATTTCATTGTGTCTAAAGTAATCCGGTCCTGATCGCAAAAGAGGTAATGTTTTTTGTTATTATTGCGCAAGCAAACCGCCAAACCTTTGATTTACCTTCTTATCTAACACATTACTACTCTATCACAATACTAATCCTCTTCTCTTCTCAATTTTTATAAATGCTATCACTAAGGTCCTCACTTCTAAATTTCATCTCTATGCAGACGACTTGCAGTTGTATCGCCATTTTAAAGTGAATGAACTCGCCGGGGCTGTGGCTGCCATCAATGATGACCTTGAAAATATCAACAAGTGGACTAAATCCTTTGGACTCCTCCTGAATCCAACTAAATCTCAAGCGCTCATCATTGGTGGCAAATACATGCTCAATATGTTGGATACCCAGTCTCTCCCGCCAGTATTGTATAATTCAATGCCCATATATTATTCTAAAAGTGCGAAAAACTTGGGCGTCCATATAGACACTAATCTCTCTTGGGAGGTTCATATCGCTGATGTGAGTAGGAGGGTCTACTATTACTCTTTTCAGTCTCTTAAACGTCTACAAAAATTCTTGCCGTTTCACACTAAGGTCACTCTTGCTCAATCTCTTCTTCTACCGCTCATAGACTATGCGGATATCTGTTTTCTAGATGCAACGGAGGTACTCCTAAACAAACTCGAACGACTGCAGAACTTGTGCATCCGCTTTATTTTTGGCCTCCGAAAGTACGACCATGTGTCGGAGTTTCGGGCCAGATTGAAGTGGCTGCCGATTCGGCGTCGGCGAGATACCCATATCCTATCCCTTCTCTATACTATCCTGCACAATCCTACTTCTCCTCAATACCTTCGTGAACGGTTTGAGTACCTTATCCCGAGGGGTAAACCTTGTCGCACGGCTACTTCGCTTCTCCTTCGTACTCCGCGTCACACTTCTAGCCGCTACGATGGCTCCTTCTCTGTTACTGCAGTGCATCTCTGGAACTCTCTTCCACACTCTATACGCGATAGCCCTTCTCTCGATGTCTTCAAGAGGAAAATTAAGGAGCATTTCCTTTCAACGCAATGAATTATATATATATATATTATATATGTATTTGTCTTTATAAACGTAGGTAGGTCTTTTATGTATTATTATTTATTATTATTGCTATTTATAATAACTGGTACTAGTTTCATCTTACTATATAGGTTTATATATTGTACACTGGATTACTGCCCTCTATTATGATCTCTATCACTCAAAGGTTTGCTGGAAGAAAATTCCATTTGGAGTTAAGCTCGCCTTTGTACATAAATTTTGTTATCAACTTGTTTAAATGTAATATCTTATTGTACAATAAAGAAGAATAAAGAATACTCGTTCAATTAATTTGGAGATAACAAGTATAATCGACAATATGTTAGGCGACATTCGGTTGGACGATTTATCCTAAGCGCCTTCGATAATTGATATAGTAACTTGGGAAAATAGCACTAAGCGCCAAATATAGTCTCAGAAATGTGGCTAAATGTATTACATGACAATTATTATGTCCAAAGAAACTGACATAATATCTTAGCTAGACCAGGGTCGATAATTTTTGAATAATATAGTAGAGAAACACGGATAATTTTAGAGGTTTCCAATGTGATGTCGTAAATAAAATAACACATTTGTTTGCGCTTACATTGCAAACGCTGGCTGAACCCTAAGAGATAGATCAAAATAATGTACCACAGTATTGTACACCTTAAAAAGGTCTACAAAAAAGTCCGGAACAGTATATGTCTATCTCATAGGGATAACCCACAATAACCTTTTTTATCCTTTACTTTTTACGAGAAATAATGGCTTATTTGCGAAGCGATTTTAAGCAATACAGCATTAATCCTTATCCAATTAAGTACCTTAAATATATTGTGCATTTAATATAGATCAATATGGCCCTTTACAGCATGCAATTTAAATAAATATTTTCGAAGTTATTACAGATTAAAAATGCAGGGACATAGCGGCGGTACCGGCTGCAAGGCCGGCGGCGCGTGCCTATAAATAGCGCGTCGAAGGTTGCGCTTAGCCTTGCTTGGCTGGAAGCCAGCAAGCACAGAGTACATTTCAATATACTGAAATAGAGACCAATCTCGTTCCGTGGAACGAGTCATTTGCGTTCTTGAAGAAACTAGCGCCATCTGCCCTATATAGTTAGAACTAAACCTTTGATATAGCTGTGTGTGTGCGTGTGCGAGTGTGCGTAGGTGTGTGCGTGTATGTAAGGGTTTAATTTTATTCTATAGAACTGTAATGTTCGTTAACTGTAATGCACATCATAACATAGTAACATACGTAGTATCTCTAAGTCGTCTGTGATCATAACCTGTTATAATAACACAGAAAGATCACAAAAATAAACAAAATATCGCAAAATACCGGGCGCAAGCGTCAGATATTAGCAGACATTTGTAAATTGGGGTAACCAGTTAATGGTTCATAAAACCACCAAGGGAAATTTACCACCCGAATGAAAATTTGCAAAATGATTGTAAAAGTTATTGCTATATGTGTTTTAATTAATCAAAAAATAATCAAATGTCACACTGTGCGATAAATGTAATTAAAACCAGTAAAAATTATTCATAACTGAAAATATTTTTTGGAAACAATATCACAGAAGTTAGTTAAAAATATACTATTTTAGTAGTAATATGCTACCTACTAGGCAATATTGACAAATTATGATTTTGTTTAGCGCCATCTAGTTTAACAAGTTGGTAAAAAAATCACGATTGTAATCCAACAAAATTAAAAAACACATTATGAGTTATTTTGTACAGTGACTACATATGCTTCGTGATTTTGTATCATTGTACCCATTGCTGTCCCCAGTTTTTTGTACTAAGATTAAACGCCCTGCCAGCAAGGCTTGCTTTAGGCTTAGCACGCATTGCGAATTTTTGTCCGCATACTGAACTTAACTAAGGCATAGCACGCACTGCGATTTTTATACGCGCGAATGTTTTTCCTCCTCTCAAGATCGGAGACTGTTTACTTGAAGTTGTAGATGATTATGTCTACCTGGGACAAACGATCCAGTTGGGTAGATCCAACTTCGAGAAAGAGGTCAACCGTCGAATCCGACTCGGCTGGGCGGCGTTCGGGAAGTTGCGTGGTATCTTCTCGTCCAATTTACCGCAATGTCTCAAGACAAAAGTCTATGACCAGTGTGTGTTGCCAGTGATCACCTATGGGACCGAGACTTGGTCGCTCACAATGGGCCTTATCAGAAAGCTTAAAGTCACCCAAAGGGCAATGGAGAGGGCTATGCTCGGCATTTCCTTGCGTGATCACGTCAGAAATGATGATATCCGCAGGAGAACCAAAGTTACCGACATAGTCCGAAGAATTGCCAAACTTAAGTGGCAGTGGGCAGGGCACATTGCTCGCAGAACGGATGGCCGTTGGGGCCGAAAAGTTCTGGAATGGCGACCGCGAACCGGAAGACGATATGTTGGAAGGCCTCCCACTAGGTGGACCGATGACCTGGTTAAGGTTGCGGGAAGGCGCTGGATGCGAGACGCACGAGATCGGTCAATGTGGCGACGCCTGGGGGAGGCCTATGTCCAGCAGTGGACGTCTTTCGGCTGAAATGATGATGATGATGATGAATGTTTTTCCAACCATTCTGTGACCTATGTAAATGTATGAAGCTGCACGTAATGCGGAAAAAAAAACGCACAAATAGTACTAAAATAAAAATTCGCGCGAATAAAATCGCAATGCGTGTTGAGCCTAACAAGAAATGCGGATAAAATTCCGCGCGATTTTTGTCTTCTACCTGTTCATAGAGTCAAAAATATTTGAGCGAATTTAATCCGCGCCGCGGTGCGGTGGATTCTGTGGCAAAACACGGATTTCTTACGGTATTATTTCCGCGCGATAGGGAAAAATAGTCGCGCTCAAATAGTACTAAAAAAATCGCGCGTATTTTTATTCTCGCGAATAAAAATCGTAGTGCGCGCTATGCCTTAGTCTCTACAGGATCGCCCAAACCAATCACGTCGGTCTTCAGTGTGTAGTATTGACGTGTGAGACGAACCACAAAAAATAAAAAATAAACGCGATTCGCCCTATTGCACTTTATGATTAGCAGCGATCACATCCGTTTATCGGAGCTCTCTGGCGAGGCAAATAACAATTATTACTTAAATATAACTGGCTAAGTGCGAGCCAGACTCGCGCACGAAGGGTTCCGTACCATTATCGCTAAAACGGCAAAAAAAAATCACGTTTGTTATATGGTAGCCCCACTTAAATTTAGTTTTTTCGGTTTTTAGGATTTATTGTCATAGCGGCAATAGAAATACATCATCTGTGAACATTTCAACTGTCTAGCTATCATGGTTCATGAGATACAGCCTGGTGACAGACGGACGGACAGAAGGACTGCGGTGTCTTAGTAATAGGGTCCCGTTTTTACCCTTTCGGTACGGAACCCTAAAAAACAATTGGTAGGTACCTATACTTCATTTGAAATAACATTAGACGTCTTTACAAATCTTTTGACAGTCCGTTCAACCGATTTTGAGTCCTATCTCGTAAACATAAGGATGACATAAAAAGCATAAACCTGTTACCAAAACCAACTGTTTACTACAGCTGTCATTTGTCGTATCACCAACGCAATAGAAGTCAATATCGGTTGAACGGGCTGTAAAATGGGCTTATTTAAATGTCTTAACATTAGAGTATTAGAGAGATTTTGTAAACGGAGTTTAGGTAAGGTACATGGCAAAGCAAGTAGGGTAGGCAGGTAGGTAAGTAGGGTAGGTTTCACTGCCAGCAGTTGTGAGGGTCATGCTGGCAGAGACAGAAAACTGGAGGGAAATGGCTACCTTCTGTGAGACCGTGATGGTACAGAAAGAGGCTGCCGAGCGGGATCGTGAGAGGGCCGATCCCACTCGGAGAAGAAGGCGTCGTTGAGGCAACCGCTTCGATGCCTAAAACGCCGAAACCCCGCCTGCATCATAGGCAGGCGGGACTCCGGGGTCATGGGCGATCTGATTGGGGACTTTGTTCGTCCATCAAGTGAGTCATTAAGGGAAGAAAGACGGTGGCACAGTGATCACGTGCTGCCGTGCACAGCGAGGCTCAGAGGAGGTGCTTTATTAAACTCCCCAGGGATGTGTCCTAACAGGCGTTGGAAAGAGGAGGGGTGTCTTTTGAGAGGTCACGGGGTTCGGTCTACGTGCTGATGGTGATCACCGGGATGGTTTTAGTGAGGTAAAAATCCCACACTCCCTGGTCTTTTCCCCAAAATTCCAGGCGCCTTTTGAAGGTTTCCACTCGTAAAAAAAAAGGTTAGACTGTTGACGGCAGGGTAGCCTTGGGCACAGAAAGAAAAACGAAAAAGCAAAAAAAAAATATGAAAAAAAAAAGAAAGAAAGAAAGAAAAAAATAAAAGAAAAAAAAAGAAAGAAAAAAAAAGAAAGAAAAAAAAAGAAAGGAGAAAAAAGATGAAAAAAAAAGAAAGAAAGAAAGATGTTATTTTGACATTACAAACGGATATCTACTTCAATTTTACACAAGTACTCGTTTAGATGTAGATATAGATTATCATGCAAAGATCAAAACAAATCACTTATTATGCCAATAACTAATCAAATATTATTTAATCACAGATAATACGTCATTTAATTACTTATTATATTACGTGGATTTGATAACACAGGTAAATAACAGCTCGATTCAATCTTGGGTTTCTCCAATTATCAATTGCCACAGACAATTTTTGATCGTCCTCTTCCCCTTAGATAACCTTTAATATCAAATACTTTTTATCTTTCTTTTTAGGGTTCCGTACCCAAAGGGTAAAAATGGGACCCTATTACTAAGATCCGCACTGGGCCCGCGTGGTGGATTACGGCCCATTCCCTCACAGAGAGGAGGCCTGTGTCCCAGCAGTGGGAACATTAATAGGCTGATGATGTGTGATGTGTGATGTGATTACTAAGACTCCGCGATCCATCTGTCTGTCTGTCTGTCCGTCTGTCACCAGGATGTATCTCATGAACCGTGATAGCTAGACAGTTGAAATTTTCACAGATGATGTATTTCTGTTGCCGCTATAACAACAAATACTAAAAACAGAATAAAATAAATATTTAAGTGGGGCTCCCATACAACAAACATGATATTTTTGCAGTTTTTTTGCGATAATGGAACGGAACCCTTCGTGCGCGAGTCCGACTCGCACTTGGCCGGTTTTTTTCTTATTTAACGATAGGCTCGCGGTTGATCACTATCTAGCCTGATGGTTAGCTATGATGTGCTCGACGGTGAAGCACGCTTGCCTAGAAGTAAACTAGCCCCTACCCCCATGGGGGAAAAAGGCGTCAGTTTATGAGTGTGTATTTATGTTTCAGGTCATCGGTCTATCCTGTAAAACAAGTCACCTGAAGTTTTCGTTCAATACGTTCTTCCAACCAAGCCTTCCCATCGAGCTTGCCGCTGCAGCAATGACGCCGATCGAAACCTATGTTTTTATCGATTTGGAGACCACTGGTCTGATAAATTTAACTTACCCTGGAATCACTGAACTGGGTATGATAGCTGTAAAACAAAGACACTTTCTGAATACCAAAGTAGATGAGGAGCTTCGTGTCCAGGATAAGTTCCTTAAGTGCTTTAACCCTGAAAAGGCTATGAGCCAAAAAGCTGTGGAGTTGAGTGGGCTTACCAACGAGCTTCTCGAAATGGAGGCAGGGTTTGACAACAAAGCTTTTAGGGCCATCAGTTCCTTTATCAACTGTCTCCAAAAGCCAGTTTGTCTCATCGCTCACAATGGTTTTGAGTTTCATTATCGAGTACTGAAGAACTTCTTTCTAAAAATGGATGAGCAGTTGTCTCCTGATATCATGTGTACGGATAGTCTTTATGCATTTTATGATTTGCTTGAAGCGGAAATCCAAGGAGAAGTAGATCAAGAATTGTTTGAAGAAAGTAAGAAAGAAAAATCATTTAAGCAGTTAGTGAGGCCCCGTTTCTATTGGCCGGGCGGGTTTCCATCGGATTCTTACAAGTTGGAGGATATTTACCGGAGAGATACGGTTGGTCAACATCTGCAGGGGAATAGGGCGGAGAATCATTGTACTATGATGTTGAAGATTGCTCAGGGAAGACCAGATAGGTTCTGTAATTGGGTCGCAGTGAACCACTGTCTGTTCAATGAATTTATATATCATGCATTTTAAAATAGTAGATTATGCACCTAGGGGATAAAGCTGTGTCTTACATCACGGGCGGCATATTGACCGAGAAGCGAGGGGTACAAGCTGCCCAAGACGAAGACAGGCTTTATCCCAGAAGAGCATACTCTACTTTTCACATCTTCTGCAAGACAAAAAAAGCCAGGGCTCTATAAATTGAGTATTTATTTTGTAATTATTATAAAACAAAGTTAATATTGATGTTGGATAGAGTCCAGTTATGGAAGGATAGAATAACATTTTGATTCGGTACATTTATGGTAGTTGTGGTGGAGTTTATTTCAGTACTCAAAGGTGTGGTGAAGGTTGGTGACAAGTTTTCTGACGCAAGAGATGTAGAAATTTCTGTTCTCTAAAGCATCTGTTTTGAAAAACTCTGGAGTAGAATCACTATCGCACGACGTTTTTTTTCAACGCGTATATTGCAATAAAATTCACTGAAAATCATAGCACCAAACACCGTCTTTTGTTTCACATTCTTATCGCGCCTTTTTTCTTTTAGCCATATGGATTTTTTTTACTTAAAGATTTCCTCGAGTTTCCACACAAATTTGACGTGCCAAATTCTAATTACTGTACTCCCCGAGGAAATGCTTTACTTTATATTAAGATTGCATGTTAATATCACCGCGCCGCCGCGTACGTACTTTGTGATATTATGTAATTGGACATTGTCAAGCAGGTGGTGTGAAAAAAATGTTACAACCCGCTCTGATTGGAAACAAGTTTAAAAAAAATTACAATCCGCTGCGGCTTGAAACGCTTGAAATTTAATTTCTTTGTAGATCGATTTTCTTAAGATTTTCTTTCCTATGAAGTTTGTCTTGACAATTAGAATTAGAATTTATTTATTTATAAGAATGCCATGTGCTTTTACATAGTATGGTGTTAATATTTTTGTTAGTTCTATAAATTCTACCACGGAATATATGGTGTACAAATATTTAATTGTCGTTCTTAACTAAGTACAAAATTAATACATGCGATTTACAGTAAGTCCGGTATGAATTAGTATTATATAAATTAGGTAATTGTTACTTTAAAATGTTAAAATTAAGTTCATGTCATCTTGGATTTTAACAATATGCCATATATTCGCCAATGTCATAAAAGCAATTATCTAATAGCCAACTTGTCAGCTTTTTCTTGAACATGGGGATGGGAAGTTTCTTTGATGAAATAGGTAACTTATTATACACCTGAATGGCATTAATATATACATTCCTCCTAAATATTTGCAATCTACATTGAGGTACATTTAATTCGTATTTGTATTTATTTCTAGCAGTAGCCTGCTTGCGACAGACTTCTGATTGCATGCGAAAATAGTGCGGATATTGTTTTACAAGCATACATAGTTCTTTGATGTACATGCAGGGTAAAGGTAATATGTGTAGTTTTTTAAATAAAGGTTTACAGCTGACCAAAAACCAGACGCCAGATATTGCCCTAACACACTTCTTTTGTACCCGAAATGCCATTAAAATTTCAACTGAATTGACCCATAGTATCAGACCATATGATAGCACAGATGATACGTATCCGTGATATGCAGTCACTGCTGCGTCTATGGACACCGTTGATCGTAGACGTTTTATTGCGTAGGTATACGAATTTGTCTCTTATTGCAAACGTAATTGATTTGCGACTTCCAGTTACAGTTCTGATCCACTATACCTTCAGAGAGAAAATTTTTTCATTAAGCCTAAGAATTTTGTGTTTACTACTTGTTCTAGGATAGTCTTTAGATCTGTCTTCATATTTTATACTAAGAATCTGAAAGTTTGATTTATAAGTTTGAAATTGATTTATTAACCGACTTACCAAAAAAGGAGGAGGTTCTATGTTCGACATTATGTTTTTTTTTTTTTTTTTTTTTTTTTTTTTTTTTTTTTTATGTATGTTCACCGATATCTCCGTCAATTGTGGACCGATTTTCAAAATTCTTTTTTTGTTTGAAAGAGTATATTCCGAAATTGGTCCCATTTTAATTTGGTGAAGATCTGATGAAGAACTTCGGAGATATACAACAGAACTCTTCAATAAATAAAGGCAAATCTCTCGGAATTGCTGCAATCGCATGTCTGTTTATTGTTTATACCATTTCGTAACATAACATCACGCCAGTACGCTCGAAAGGGGTATGCAGGTCTCTCATTTAACCGGTTATATTCAAGTTTCATGTTATTCGGGTAATCTATTCTATCGTTATAGGTACTTACTTAACTACTTCCCTATTAGGTAGGTACAACTAAAAACCGGCCAAGTGCGAGTCGGACTCGCGCACGAAGGGTTCCGTACCATTACCGCAATTAACGGCAAAAAAATCATGAGTCACGTACGTTTGTTGTATGGGAGCCCCACATAAATAAATATTTTATTCTGTTTTTAGTATTTGTCATAGCGGCAATTGAAATACACCATCTGTGAAAATTTCAACTGTCTAACTATCACGGTTCATGAGATACAGCCTGGTGACAGACAGACAGACGGACCGCGGAGTTAAAGTAATAGGGTCCCGTTTTTACCCTTTGGGTACGGAACCCTAAAAAGTGAAAAATAAAAAACTTTTTTGAAAAAAATACTACCGACTTCCAAGTAAGAAAACTAGAAAGTGAAAAATAACTTTATTTTTGGAAGTCGGTGTCCATAACTTTAAAAATTTGGTCCTACCACAGACACCGACTTCCAAAAATAAAGTTATTTTTCACTTTCTAGTTTTCTTACTTGGAAGTCGGTAGTATTTTTTTCAAAAAAGTTTTTTTTTTTGTTTTATTAAAGATTTCTCTTCAAAGTTAGAGTTAACAGGCTTCGTCTGGGTAAGCTCACTCCATCGTCGACTCTGTCTCTGTCACCTCTGACCTAGACTAGAGTCAAGAGCAAACCCATCACAAATAAAAAAAAATAATAATAATAATATTGATTTTTAAATTGTTGTTATTAAGCCAAATTATTATGTCTTTGATTGTTTCATTAATTTCCTGTTTCAATTTATTTCTGTCATTACATTTTATTATTAGTGTTGTATCGTCAGCAAATAAGATTGTTTCATGGCGAGTTTCATTGGGGAGGTCATTAATATATAGCAGAAATAAAAATGATCCCACTACACTGCCTTGGGGTACTCCTACTGCATTAGTTTTAAATTTAGATTTATATTCTACTTTGTTTCCATTAATGATTTTTGATATTTGCACACATTGACGCCTATCACTTATGTAAGATTTAAACCAGTCATTCGCTTGGCCCCTTATGCCATATTTATCTAATTTATTTAGTAGTAGCTTATGATCAACGAAATCAAAAGCTTTACTCATGTCCAGGAAAATAGCTACTACAGGTATGTTGTCATGCATTGCCTCAGTTATGAATTGATAATTATGGAGTTTCTTGTGCGTTCTTCTCCATAACAAGCTATATTTCCGAATGCACGGTAGAATCAATTTTTATTACTTGTAAATTTTAATTGTATATTTTAATTGTGTAACGTTTAAAAGTGCCGCTTGGTGGCCTAGTGAAATAAATACATTTGACTTTGACTTTGAACAAATAAAATGTGTCCGAATTTTGTAACTTAACTTGAAAATAAATTTACCGCTTATACTGTTGTTTAATTGATTTCAATCATTTGTCGGATATTGTCATAAAAATTGCGATGAATTGACACATTGCAAGTTTGCAACCTGCACAAAAAGAGTAATGTGTTTATCAGTCTATGTATGTACAATTGTATGTATGTTTGTTCTTATGTGGCGTTCTAAGCTACCAAACGCGTTGGCTGATTTTAATGAATCTTACGTCAATCGTTTTGTCTTAACCTTGCGAGTGTCACTAGCTACATTAAAATTGAAAAAAAAAGAAAAATGGCGGCTTTTGGGGGCCATATTGTGGCAAGCCCGTTTTTTTTCTGCCAAACCCATCTTGGGGTATCAAAATAAAGGGTTTTACGAGGTGAAAACGTTAATTAAAGAAATCAAAAAACCCGACTTAAGTAGCGAACTAAAAAGACGTAAACAAGAAGAAAATCGTGCTGTGCAGTCGGATGATACATAGCATGATTTTATGTACGTAAAGTATATACGGAAGAAGACATGCTGTCTTCTGCCGTATGTCTCCTTCCGTGCCAAACCAAATAAATTCGGATAAGGACAGTACGATAATGAATTGATGACTAAAGTTTTGTTCCGAAAAGACGAAGTCGTGGTATAAGCTAATACAGACATAGAACGATATACGTCACATCCTCGCGTGGTTTGCTCATGATTTTAATCCATTGATCGATTAAGTCATCGTGAGAATCACTTACAATTCGTTATAAAATACAGGTTGTTTTTTTAATATATTCTATATTGTACAAAAGTGAGAACTAAGAATTGAATAAGTGCGAAATAAGATTTTTTGTAAATTAACCCCCCGATAGAAAGTCCTTTGCGCACACCGCTAGTTTCGGGGTAACTGTTACCTCAACTCCAGCATGATTTTATATACTTCATAAAAGATAGCTTGATCTCTGTGACATATGTCAAACTGACGTATACGTTATTGTTACGTTATTGTTAGCCTGTCAAGCGCTATTGTTACTATATTGATACTGAGTTACTGACAGCTGTCGCAAAGATCAAGCTTTCTTTTATAGCCAAGAAAAATTAACCTTAAGTGAAATTATTCACATAGAGCTACTTAACATCTATTATTGTTAGAGACTAGCTGTTCCACGCGGCTGCGCTCCCGTAAAAAAATGCATTTATGCGTGTGCATAAATGGTTAAATAAATAAATAAAATGAAAAATAATAATATTGTTTTTATCGTGCAAAAGCAAAAAAAATAGTGTAAACAAAACATGTCCACGCTTGCAGGCGACGCGGCGGTTGCGACTTAAGGTCACACTAGTCAATCATTCTTCCATACAAGCGTAGTCTGGCGATTACTCTACTGTTTGACGATGTACGTCCAAAACAAAAATTATATCAATTTGTCTCATCATTATCTAGCCCTGTATAATAATAATAAAAATATTTATTTCATAAAATAAATATTTTGTATGTAGTATGGAAACAAAAAGTACATAATATTAGAAAGTTATGTGCGTCTAAAGTTCCATAATTCAACACTAATTTTAACGCATCTTTGGGCGGAAATAAATACCATAAGAAGAAGGAAAATTGAAAAACGGCCTCCATACAGAGATAGATTTGTAGTTCAACAATGCAAATAATATTATTTTTTAAATATACATTTAGTCGTTCTTTCATGATATCTAGACTCCCAAAGGTCTGTTTATAAAATTTCGCGCGCTCGTTATCGTCCTAAATCATCATCCATTTCGCTACAAATTTACAAAAGTGCTAATTCGTACGCGAACTAGCTTCTTACTGCTCATTACAACATCTATCTCTTTCGCACGTGTTGTCGAATGAGATAGTATGCATTTTAAACCCACGCGCAAAATAGTTCGTGCCGTCGACTAGGGGAACCATAACGAATCAAAACGTAAACGAAGCGTCACGGAAATTGCTAATACCCCCGAAACCGTGAGCGGCTTGGCCGACTATTCGGCCTTTTTACAACCGACTAATCGGTTAGTCGGCCAAAGTCATAGATGGCACATCTCTAATTTTTATTTTTTAAATACGCCTGTACCTATTCCCCGCGGGGTTAAGCAGAAGTGCATCTACATTTCGACAGTTATGTTTAAGGCGCAGATTCCCTTGAGTAGCTGATTTTAAAATCAGAATCACGTCTGAATGGCTAGTCGTAATTTTTTGGAAAAAATATATGTTATATTTGACCATTAAAATATATGTTATCTTTATGATTTTATCTACGCAAATTTTGAGTTTTATTCGTATAACATAGTGTAATTAATTTGTAAAGTTATGTCTAAAACGGACAAAAACACGACAAAAATAATTTTATTTTAATGACTAACAGACCTTTGGGAGTCTGGATATCATGAAAAAACGACTGAATGTATCTGTTCAAAATAAAATTATTTGCATTGTTGAACTACTCATCGATCCCTGTATGGAGGCCGTTTATCAATTTTCCTTCGTCTAATGGTACTTATTTGCGCCCAAAGATGCGTTAAAATTAGCGTTGAAATATGGAACTTTCGACGCTCATAACTTTCAAGTAATTTTTTTTTTTACTTTTTTGCTTCCATACAGGGCTAGATAATGATGAGACAAATTGATATCATTTTTTATTTTGAACGTACATTATCAAACAGTGGAGTAAAAGCCAGACTACGTTTGTATGGAAGAATTTTCGACTAGTGTACCCTTAACAAGCTACTTTTCCGAATGGACGGTAGAATAAGTTATTATTACTTGTAAATTTTTAACCGACTTACCAAAAAGGAGGAGGTTCTATGTTCAACATTATGTATGTATTTTTTTAAATGTATTTTCACCGATATCTCCGCCAATTGTGGACGAATTTTGAATTTTTTTTTTTGTTTGGGAGAATATGTTCCGAATTGGTCCCATTTTAGTTTGGTGAAGATCTGATGAAGAACTTCGGAGATATACAACAGAACTCTTCAATATATAACGGCAAATCTTTCGGGATTGCTGCAATCGCATGTCTGTTTATTGTTTATACCATTTCTTAACATAACATTACGCCAGTACGCTCGAAAGGGGTACGCAGATCTGTCGTTTCACCGGTTATGTTCAAGTTTCATGTTATTCGGGTAATCTATTCTGGCGTTATAGGTACTAAACAACTTGTCTATTAGGAAGGTAAAACTAAAAAGGGAAATATAAAAAATTATTGTGCGTAAAAATACGGCTTATGTTTAACTTACCACCAGATATAGTAACATATAACAGACAAAAATAGTAAATGATCACCAAAATTAAACCCGCATCTTATTGTAAAATTATAACCAAAGTTTTAACATCTCGCTATCCTGTTTAGGCAAAATGACTCCAAATAAATCATTGTTAACCCAAAAGTAGTAAATGATCACCAAAAGTAGTAAATGATCACCAAAATTAAACCAATGACCAAAAAGATTATAAAATTTCTGGGAGCAACTTGGAAGTAGCGCTCGCCGGCCGCTGCCGCGGCACCGCTCGCTTTGCTCGCTCGGCTCGCGCGCGGTTGGTCACAGTTCTAACCTAACCTAACCTATTTTACAACATTAAATAGCGCAATAATTTGCTATTAAAATTTGGTGATCAATTTACTAAATTTGGGTTTCATAGTACAATTTTAGGTAATAGAGGTTATGGTCACAAAGTAATTTTAGGTGGTCATTATATTTATCCCCTAAAAATACTACCTACTTCCAAATATTCCAAATAGGGCGCACGGTTGGCGCAGTGGTTGAGCGATTGACTGCTGCGCTGCGTGTCGCGGGTTCGATTCCCGCACGGAACAAATATTTGTATGACCTACAGATAGTTGTTTCGGCTCTGGGTGTTTGTGATTGTGAGTTTATATGTTTGTAAACGCACCCACGATACAGGAAGAAATTCCTAGTGTGGGGCAACGTTTTTTAAAGAAAAGAAAAAAAAAAAAAAAAAAAAAAAAAAGTTTTTTTACAAAAAAAAACTACCGATTTATAAATAAAAAAACTACAAAGTGAAAAATAACTTTATTTTTGGAAGTCGGTGTCCATATCGCAAAAAATGGTACCTACGAAAGACACCGACTGCCAAAAATAAAGTTATTTTTCACTTTGTAGTTTTTAACCGACTGAAATTGGTACCTACGAAAGACACCATCTTCCAAAAATAAAGTTATTTTTCACTTTGTAGTTTTTTATTTGGAAGTCGGTAGTATTTTTTTGCAAAATATTTTTTTATTATTGCCTAATTGTAATAAATAATTTTGACTTTGACAAAAGTTCATGCTGTACCCTTAATCTACGCTTTGTTTTTACAAGATTACACGATAATGGCCACATTAAAACCATTATCATTGCTAACAAACAATATTGTTCGTAATTACTTGCTTTTTGCAAAAATGGCGGCACGAACGGTTGGAGTTATTGTTGCAATCTTGGCTGTAACATCAGGTAGGTTTTTTGTTATTATTGCTATATAAATATTGGCTCGCGTTAGACCACTATCTCACCTGATGGTAAGCGATGATGGGGTCGAAGGTGAAGCACTCTTGTCTAGAAGTAACCTATTCACTCTTGACTTAAAGACCCTTCATCATCAGCCTTTTTAATGTGCCCACTGCAGTTAAACAGGCCTCCTCTCTGCGAGAAGGATGTCGAGAGGTCGTAATCCACCACGCAGGCCTAGTGCGGGTTGGTGGATGTCACATGTCTTCGATTTTTTGTTTCTAGGATATGCTGGTTGCCTCACTTTGATTTTGTTCACCGTTTTGAGTGCAGTAGTGATGAAATAATTTACACAAAGTAAAGCGCCTGTCTGGGTTCGAGCCTACGACCTACAACTTGTAAGTCGCGGCCGTTACCACTGAGCCACCACTGCTCCCTCGCTCCCTAAAGACTCATAGGTTGGAAACATAGTCTCCGGCTGGGAACTCTTCGTCTTAGCTGTACACAATCAAAGTATTCCCAAAATGTTTAGTGTGGGTGGGTAAGGGTTTTATAATACGTACTACGCCGATCCTGTTTTCAGCTCTCCCAACTGACCATGTGATCTCCAAGCCAGCTCCAGGTGCTCGCTACCAGTACATGAGCGGTCCCGACGGGCCAGAGCTGGTGGACCTGTGGATGAAGACCAGTGACCTCCTCGCTGCTGCCAGATACAGCCCTGATGATAATAATGGCTATCATCTGTTTACCAGGTAGCACATTTATTGAGTATATTAAGAAAGCGATACATCAGAAATATTATTACGGCGTATGGTTGTGGTGAGAGCATTCGAATTCTTTCACTGAAATCCAATAACTAAATAAATTTTTAATTTCTGTTTTTTAATTTGGTCAGCAGGATTATACAATCGGTTAGCATATAAAAAAAAATGTTAGCTGTGATGATTTAGTATAATAATATTTGCTTATCTTCAACTAACAGTCAGTGGCGTAGCTAGTCTTAAAGGGGCCCAGTTTCAGCTTTTGTTGTGGGCCTTTCTTACCCGAATACAGCAAAAGAAAGGCAGGTCTCGGGACGCCCGACAGAAGTGATAACTTTTGTTTCACTTGTTAGAGTGAAAGAGGAAGAGCCTGCCTACCGCTGCCGTATGCGTGAGAGAAAGGGATGCGAGACAGACTGGCGCCGTAACGCGTTACGTTACGAAGCGGTTTACCCTCCCATAAGAAGTTATCGCTTCAAAAAATATGAGCGAGCAAAGGAACTAGAAAATTGGAGTATTCCTGCTCGCATAGATTAAGCTGCCATAATAGCAAACAGTTAGCTTTCGTCGTCTTAATTTATCCATTACAGCCCTCTTATCTATTAAAATTGGATGTTTTGGACAACATTTTACGAACTAATGCTTCCACATGTTGAGGCCCCTGTGGATTAGGGGCCCTGTACCAATGTTACGGCTGATACCGCGGTAGCTACGCCCCTGCTAATAGTCCAAGAGCGAGCGAAGTGATTTTGGGAACTAGGACACCCTGACACGGATAGTTATGTTTAATGTCTTATGTAATGCGTCTCAAAGAGAAAAATCGTGGCATAAGTTATAAAACCAAAGCCCGTTTAGTCGGAGCATTAATTTGTCCCATTTTCCTCTATGGAGCTGAGACGTGGACAATCCAAGCAAGGGAGAGGCAGAGAGTAGACGCATTCGAAATGTGGTGCTGGAGGCGGATGTTCCGAATACCATGAACAGCCAAACGCACAAATGTGTATATCCTTTCCCAACTCGCTAAGACCAGGTTGTCTACAGTATGCCTACAGCGTATTTTGACATTTTTCGATCACTTAATGCGAACGGGAGATAGAAGTCAAAAAGAACTGGTCTTTGTTGGCAATACTGAAAGGAAAAGAGCACAAGGCCAGTCGCCAACACGATGGTCTGACCAAGTGAAAGAAGCTACGTCCTCGAGCAATTTCAGCTGGTGGTGATGGCAACTTTGGACTGGAATCGATGGAGGCAAATTGTCTGCTTAAAGGGGTCCAGTGACCACGATCCTCAGTAATGAGGGACCGATTGAAAAAGAAGAATATGTCTCAATCATCCGGTCACAAATCCATAAACCCAATAACCCTGTTACGCTTGCGACCACAGACCAAAGATTCAATCAATATCAAATACACGGGGATATGGAAAACTTCAAAATTAGCCGTCAGTCAAGAAGAAGAAAAGGATTTGTCTCACTGCTGGGACATCTGCCTCCTCTAATAGGGAGTGGGCTCTAATCCACCACGCGGGCCCAGTGCGGATTGATAGATGTCACATGTCTTCGAATTATTGATTCTAGGACATACCGGTATCCTCACGATGTTTTTCTTCACCGTTTTGAGATCAGTGATTATGAAATAAATTACACAAAAATAACGCGCCTGCTTGGGTTCAAACCCCACGACCTACAACTTCTAAGTTGGGGCCGTAACTGGGCCACCATTGCTCTCTTCAATCTTTGAAAAATATATTACTATCATATTCCAGATCCAACCCTTCAATCAGCCAGCCACTACCCCTGGGCGCCGACAGCATCCTCAATGCATCCAACTTTAATGCCAACAGGAAGACCGTGTTCTTGGTCCACGGATGGAGGAACACGCCACTTTCAGACTTTAATGTACACTTGGTACATGGTAAGTGATTGAAAAAATCTGAGTATAAATACAAATTTAAAATTTATAAAAGCCCCGACACTGTAACGTTACGTTTAACTGCGAAGAGCTAAACGTAAGCCACGTTAATAAAAAAAGATAAAAAAAAGTTAAATCTAAAAATCAAAAACCCGCCTGCTTAAAAAGCGAACTAAAAAGACAAGAAGAAAATCATGTTGTGCAGTCGGAAGACACATATTCGCGAGCTGGCTGACTAATACGAGATTTTATTTATAACATTTTAGTTAACATATTTTATCGAATTAAGTCCATTTAAACATATGTCGCATCAAGGCTGGCCGATAGATGTAAACCATCGGGAAGTCAGGACGCATTCCCTTAGGTCAAGACATCGTGTGTGGGCAGGTCGGTGGGTACAATCGTGAAAATGAAATCACACAAATTATTCGATACACTGAGTATATTCAAATAGACACAAGTTACATTCCTGCTTACTAATATTACGGATCGACACTGATTCTACGACGTGTTAGCTCTACGGCTGTCAGTACTCAACTGACTCAACTGCCCTCTTCCCCACCACGCAACCGCTTATAAAAAGCATGCCAATGCGTAGTTGTTCTTGCTTTGCCGCCAGATGGCGTGCTTGCGATTTGTTTTGACGTCCGTACTATTGACTAAACCCGACACGGCCATCCTGCGAGACAGGCGTCCTCGTCTGTTCCTCATTGTCAGGTTCTAACAGTGTATCGAATCATGTAGAAATCCTCAATGGATGTCCTCAGCCCTTGGGGGAAACTGAGGGGTCTGTCAGACTCCTACTGACTAAAACCACATGGTGTTCTCTAGGCCGTAATTCCTCTTGAGAGGCGAGCGTGGAACACACACGTCGCCTTCTCGGGCCTCTCTCAGGTGACAGATACCCAAATCTATCACCCGCAGGCATCATCTTGTCCTTGCTCCATGCCATCTCATGTCGTGTTGCGCCTTACGTCCTCTTAGTCTACTCCGACCCGCCAGTCACCCATCATACAAGGGATGTTTTTCTGAAACACAAAATTTCCAAACAGTATTCACTCGTCCAATCCTGACGCATACTCTATGTGAGTGAGGAAACACTTTGAATCAATCAAACATGATCATTTAAATGTCTCCTTTCACCTTTGCAAGGAAAGAGTAATTCTATTTCCAATTTAAAGAAAATAGTAACAATCATCGATTTGGTACCTAAAAGCACCCAATCATAGTGATTACAAAGTCCAAGTGCCACTGATAGTCATTAATTTCAAATTAAATCCAGCAAAAGAAACCACCAGGTATCTTATTCACGATATTTAGCTATCTCATAGCTCTCTTAGCAATCACAATTGCTCTACTCGAACATCTCCACGATGTCGAGTCAACTCAACTCTCTGAACCCAGAAACTGTTCACACAGAGATTTAGTCCGTCCTATGTTACGTCAATTCATTATCTAGTTCATCTACTATCTCAATTGGTACTTGAGCTCTTGTGTGTCTTACTAACACGATCAAAATAATCAAAATTAGAAAACCAAAATTATTTCAATTTTCGTAATGAGGGCTTGACGATTCGAACGTCATCAAAATTATCATGGTGACCCCACCAAACGCATGACTGCGAGTTTACTTTATTTTAACCTCATGACTCAATAGGAACTTTCTGTAAGGTTCCTAACACAAACATGAATTTTAACGCCAGACATAGTGTCAAAGTGTTGCCATACAGGCCTTTCGTTGCCATAACGACCAACAGTTGCCACACCGGCCAACAGTTGCCACACAGGCCAACAGTTGCCACACAGGCCAACATTTGCCACACAGGCCAACAGTTGCCACACAGGCCAACAGTTGCCACACAGGCCAACACCCGCCACTCAGGCTCACAGTTGCCACACAACGCTCGGCTACTCCTGACCAAACTAGACTATTGGGTTCGTGAAAATAAAGATTTTAGAACCCTACTCTTTAACTAAACCATTGCCCTGGGCCATGTACCATAGTCATTCCAAACAAACTTTAAAACTTATTCTGCAGTAAAAACTGCCAAGCTCACAGAAACTCTCGAGTAAAACCTCTAACGCCACGGCTCTATAGCCGACTAGCAATTATATTGCTCTCACACAACGGTCTCTCTAGACCCCGACCTCCGCCAGAATCCACTGGTACGGTCAAACATAATATGGCTGATAGACTCAATTACTCGACACCTTAAGCTTGCTCATCATTATCAAAATCCTTTTGACATCAACATCGACTGGTACATAACCCGCTGGTATCTTCCCTGACCTACAATGTGTATAGTTGTAGGTTCTAAGCGTACCTATTTATAGCTTTCGGTGTATAACGATCACCATCTTGTCATAATCACCTATCGCGGACTTAATACAGGGCCTATTTAGTTTTCGTATTAGAGTTTCCCACACAACACTATTCATTAGAAAAAAGGTCCGACGATCAACAAGTTCAACTAAACAAAGTAATTGTAACAATTCTGTTACTCTTTACCATAATTCAAAGGCAATGCATACTCAACTCATGAAACCTCTTCAAAAACCCATCGCCACATGTTACGCATGAGGTGCGGTCCAGAATTTGTCTAATGAGCAGAAATGTTAATCAGATTTGGTTTCACTACTGTCATCAACTATGACGTCGATTCTCAAGAAACCTGGTGATCGAGGATCCTTCTCGCAAGATCCGCGCCCTTTACTCAAAGATTTTGGAACATACCGACTGTTAATTAAGCCTGATAATATTTGCTTCTTAATAGCTCGTGTGAAGGGACTTCACGAATAACTCGGATCAATATCGTTAAAATCAGATTATCAACAGTAACCCTTTACTATCGCTCACCAACTCAGTTTTCAAGCAAGGAAAACGATCGCGAGATCTACTCTGCTATCATAATATTACTTTGAAAGTAAGCAAGTGAATTCAGATCTGAAGACGGCTGTGTAAGTCGTAACGCAACAAGATCCCTTCTGAGTTCAGGTAAATGAACAGTACCGTTACTAACTCGATACAATTTCGTTACCCCACGACATTACAGACTCGCTTTGCCACTGAAAATTACTAGTTATTCAGTCATTTTGGATATCTCAACTCCTTCATATGGGATATCTCATCCTAAGGTTCGTACTAAACCTAATATTGAAACTAGGAAAGTACTAACTAGCCAATAGGAAACTCATTAGCTACCCGCTCCCTACTAAGTGTGTTTCAACTACCTAGTGATAGTGCTAGATATAACCACGACCAACTCAGTGGTCAAACATGAACACTCTTAAAGCTCGAACTAGCATCTCTTCACCAGAGAACATTCGACCTCACTATCGAAATAACATGGAAGCGACTCACCGAGTATTCCATTCCAAATTTGTGCGTGCTCCCGACCTCACAGCTGTGGTCATAGCGTTCGACTACCACCTGCGAACTGCTAGCCTGCCGTCGGTCTTAACCTCTCAGGTCAACCTTCGCATTCAGCATTTGAGCCTGCAGCAGAGGCTCCACTGCGACGCAATATGGTATCTGAAACGTGAAAAACACTACGAGAGTACTTGTTCACACAGTTATCTTAACTATACACAGCATTGATGGAAATTAACCAGTGCAACGGTGTAGTAACCTAAACCAATCAATCTGCCTAGCCTTTTCCCAACTATATTGGGGTCGGCTTGCAGTCCTACCGGATTCAGCTGAGCACCAGCGCCCCACATGGAGTGACTGCCTATCTGACCTCCACAACCCAGTAACTGGGTAACACGGTACCCATTGGCAAGACTGGTGTCAGATCTCAGGCTTCTGATTACTCGTAACGACTGTCAAAGATTTTCAAATGACAGCCGGGACCAACGGCTTAACGTGCTCTCCGAGGCACGGAGGAAACCCAGTATGTTGAAATGGTCACCCATCCACGGACCGACCTCGTCAAGCGTTGCTTAACCTTGATGATCGACCAGTGCGGCTGTTATTATTTAGCCACGAGCTTCTAGTAGTAGTAGTTACCTAAACAGGCATGGCCAAATAGGACCACACATTACAGTGTCCCAAGTGCCCAGGTAGGTATTTGGGCTTTAGAGAATGCAATGAATGCCAAAGCATTTTAAGTCGCAATTTACGAGGCTTGGTAGGGCTTACCGCCTTTTTGATAGTTGGGCTCTCCGACCACAAAAGAAGAATAATTCGCTTCTTCTCAAACTTGGTTAACTCTCACTACATAAAACTATCACACTACAAAACTAATCAAAATATTTCATTTGGAATTATAATATTTTCCAGACTGAAGTGTAAGGTAGGTACGTTATTTTCCAGACTAAAGTGTAAGGTAGGCACCATAACGTTCTAAGGCCGTCGGCGTCGTAACCATAGTCGGCCAAGGCTAGTCAAGGGTCATTGCCAGTGTTAGCAGCATAATAAGTCTTCAATAACACCAAAACTTGACCAGCGATAACTAACATGAGAGACAATCCACTGGCCGCCATACCGTACACAAAACCAGAATTTTAAATAATGAACACTCTTGGCCATAGTCATAACAAAATGAAAACGACTCACCAGATTCGTATAAAGATCCGTGTGTATGGAATTCTCCACAAGTCCACACACTCCTCCTTGACCTGTCCAGCTCCTCGGTTGTAGCTAGCTTCCTTGCTGCTCCGCTCCGTTATTGATTATTCAAGACTGAGGGTAGTCGCAACTGACACCGCGATTTTTTTTGCAAGAATGTAACCGCCACTTTCACTAGCATTGTTTTTACGTGTGATCTCATTAGCACGACCGAATCCCAGTTCTGATGTCGCATCAAGGCTGGCCGATAGATGTAAACCATCGGGAAGTCAGGACGCATTCCCTTAGGTCAAGACATCGTGTGTGGGCAGGTCGGTGGGTACAATCGTGAAAATGAAATCACACAAATTATTCGATACACTGAGTATATTCAAATAGACACAAGTTACATTCCTGCTTACTAATATTACGGATCGACACTGATTCTACGACGTGTTAGCTCTACGGCTGTCAGTACTCAACTGACTCAACTGCCCTCTTCCCCACCACGCAACCGCTTATAAAAAGCATGCCAATGCGTAGTTGTTCTTGCTTTGCCGCCAGATGGCGTGCTTGCGATTTGTTTTGACGTCCGTACTATTGACTAAACCCGACACATATAAGTATTGTTATATTTTTGAAATCTCCTCTAACGCTCTTTTTAACCGACTTACCAAAAAAGGAGGCGGTTCTATGTTCGACATTATGTAAGTTTTTTTTTTTTTTATGTATGTTCACTGATATCTCCGTCAATTGTGGACCGATTTTGAAAATTCTTTTTTTGTTTGAATGACTATACTTTGAAATTGGTCCCATTTTAATTTGGTGAATATCTAATGAAGAACTTCGGAGATATACAACAGAACTCTTCAATAAATAACGGTAAATCTCTCGGGATTGCTGCAATCGCATGTCTGTTTATTGTTTATACCATTTCATAACATAACATCACGCCAGTATGCTCGAAAGTGGTATGCAGATCTCTCATTTCACCGGTTATATTCAAGTTTCATGTTACTCGGGTAATTTATTCTGTCGTTATAGGTACTTACTTAACTACTTCCCTATTAGGTAGGTACAACTAAAAAATGAAAAATAAAAAAACTTTTTTACAAAAAAATACTACCGACTTCCAAATAACAAAACTAGAAAGTGAAAAATAACTTTATTTTTGGAAGTCGGTGTCCATAACTTAAAAATTTGGTACCTATCCAAAGACACCGACTTCCAAAAATAAAGTTATTTTTCACTTTCTGGTTTTGTTATTTGGAAGTCGGTAGTATTTTTTTGTAAAAAAGTTTTTTTATTTTTCATCGCGTTAAATTCCCGTGATATACAGGTTTATTTTTTTTAAATAATTGTTCACAAATCGGGCAATACAATTGCAATTACAATTGATACAATACAACTTAAAGAATATCCTAAAATGCCTTAAAAATAGTGAACACAGCATGCATTATTCATAAATTTACAATGTTACTTTCAATTTACAAACAAAATAAAATAAAGCAAACCTAATTATCATGAACCTATTTGACTACTTATTTATTAATATTTGAGTTGCTATGCAAGCTCTTCTTTAATCTAATTTCGGCTGACGCCAAGTTAACAGAAAAGATGTCAAATCGCTGCCGCACCCCATTGTAACTGGAGGTTTGTATAGTGTTATAAAACGTAAGTAGACTAAAAGATGTGGAATGAGTACCACAACACACACACCTCTAAAAAGCAAATTGTATTAAAAAATATGAATTTAATATTTATTTCATCCTTTTTAAACTACATAATTTATCTGTGGACACGCTTCGATCGATAATCTATCAAAACACGTAATAATTACACAGATATTGTGTTCGAAAAGAACCCGAATCAAAGAGTTAAATGCGCATTACTTTTGAATTTTCATCAAACAGCTAAGAACACTCGACAAAGTTCGAAAAGTCCTCTCCGCTTTGGTGGAGTCCGGGCCTTACGGCGCGTCTCAACGGCGTCACACTAAAACGCATACTGGCTAAACGTAGTGTTCCATACTCTTAATTTAATTAAGATTTTGTGTGTTGTGCTGTCTTTTGTGTGCACTAAATAAATGATTTATTTATCTTTGATACTGGCCACTGGCCGTAGAAGCGCACGAGCGGCGCGCGCTTCGGCAGCGCCGGCGAACAGCGCGCGACTTTGAAACGCAACTACTATCCCATACATCTATGAACGCGCGCGCTCAACGGCGCTGCCGTAACGCGTAACAATAAAACAGCCTATAAGGTTATCTGTAAGATATGGGTGCGATATGGGTGTGTAATGTATAACAGATAGTATTATATCACTTGAAATAAAGTTCACATGATATAATTTTGATGTGCTAAAAAAACAAATAACCTAATTTCATGAGATCTAATGTTATACTTCATATAATCTTCATTTGCTCTAATAACATTTAGTATAACGTTAATTTCATTTCAAATTTAACGTTACAAATGTAACGTTAGAAATAAAAACAAAAGATCTAACGATCATATGACCAAATTTCATTTAATATACTTTTTTCTAATGTAACGATCATAATATATAATGACCTATTGATATAATTTCATTTCACCTAATTTTATATAGTATAATGAACATTTTATATAATGCACATTAGAAATAATATTCAGTTACTATAATATTCAAAATTTATAAGTAACGTTTCGTTTCGAGTTTCCTTCGTGCCTCGGAAAGCACGTTAAGCCGTTGGTCCCGACTGTCATTTTGAAGATCTTTGACAGTCGTTACGGGTAGTCAGAAGCCTGAGATCTGACACCAGTCTTGCCAAGGGGTGTTACGTGTTACCCAGTTACTGGGTTGTGGAGGTCAGATAGGCAGTCGCTCCATGTAAAACACTGGTACTCAGCTGAATCCGGTAAGACTGGAAGCCGACCCCAATATAGTTGGGAAAAAGGCTAGGCAGATGATGATAAGTAACGTTTAATATAATTTAGAAACATCTAATTTGCTTTGAATATTTTTGAAAAAACTCATAAGGTTAAAGGTACTGTTAAGGTTTTAAACGCCTGCCATTTTCATGCTAGCAAAAACAAGCACCACATAAATATTGCTTGTTATAAGTTTGCTGTTATGCGGGTGGACGAATATTTTTATTTTTCTCTCGTTGAATCTATTCCCAAACCGAATCAGGGCACTCCGACTCACGTAGTATTTTGGCTGCTACCCCTTAAGTGTATATAAAAAACGGAGGCGCGAAGGGAGAGCAACCCCCGCTCGCTGGCGCCGGCGGCGACCATTAATAATTTGTTTTTCTCAAGAACGGTGCGTTATCTTAGAAACTTAAGACCTTAGAACCTTAGAAGTTAATATGAAATTAGGTCAAATGAACGTTATATAAAAATAGCATTATACAAATTGAAAATTAAATGAAATAATCGTTATACTAAATGTTATTAGAGCAAATGAAGGTTATATGAAATATCTCATTAGATCACATGAAAACAGGTTATTTGTTTTTATTAGGGTTCCGTACCCAAAGGGTAAAAACGGGACCATATTACTGAGACTCCGCAGTCCGTCTGTCTGTCTGTCTGTCTGTCTGTCACCAGGCTGTATCTCTTGAACCGTGATAGCTAAACAGTTGAAATTTACACAGATGATATATTTCTGTTGCCGCTATAACAACAAATACTAAAAACAGAATAAAATAAATATTTAAGTGGGGCTCCCATACAAAAAACATGATTTTGTTGCCGTTTATTGCGATAATGGTACGGAATCCTTCGTGCGCGAGTCCGACTCGCACTTGGCCGGTTTTTTAGCATATGAAAATTATATTATATGAACGTTATTTCAAGTGATTATAGTGTCTGTTATTATACCATATATTGCACTTCGCAAGAGCAAACGTGCTCGGAGGAAGGAAGTTAACCCAGTAAGATACTGGTAGGGAACTTGACCGTACTTCCGGGATTGTTCTGATAGCCGTGTTATAACTCTCCACTCCGCAAGCACCTCGATATGTTGCCCCCTTGGCGCTACATCACTAAAGCAAGTCAAGTGCAAGTCACCCCCTGCCATTTTATAGCCGTGTAGTTCAACAGTAGTCAGGCAGGAGCCAGTAGTCCTCCTATAGTTTTAGGCAATCGGTTCACTAAATCTAGTAAACACATAGCCCAATACATTTTTCTCCATATTCTACAATAATCCTGCAACAAACGGGGGAATGCCCTTGGGTGCAATTGCGTAATGCATACAAGGATAATCGTCGGTTGGTGTCACATTTCCTGATACATGCCTCTGCAAGTTGGCTTCGGCCCCTCGCACGCCTTTCAAAGATCTTGAAGATTGTCAAAATTATAATAATAATAATGACGTGACGAATAACTACCGGAGATTAAATAAATTTTATTGTTAAGGATGGTACGGTTGACATCTGTGGGGCATGTCACCGCCCGGGTGAATCGATCCGCCACATCATCTCTGGATGTTCTCGTCTAGCTAACGAAGAGTACTTGCATAGGCACAACCTTGTAGCCAGGATCATCCATCAGCAACTTGCTCTGAAATACACTCTAGTGGCATCAGAGGTACCGTACTACAGGTATGTGCCCAGTTCTCGAAAGTTTGCCACATTGTACTGGGATCGGTCCATCATCACTGACAGGACTATTGTAGCCAATAAACCTGATATAGTGGTGGTGGACCGAATCAAGAGGCGTGCAATGATTGTTGACATTACCGTCCCACATGACGGGAACCTCGTGAAAGCCGAGAAAGATAAGCAAATTAAGTATCTTGACTTGGCTCGCGAGGTTGTCGACATGTTGGATGTGGACACAGCGATTATTGTACCGATAGTCGTGTCAGCTAATGGCTTAATAGCCACGAGCCTCGACCAATACCTTAGGAGGCTCTCGTAAGGCGGCTGAGTCAAGGGCATGATCCAGAAAGCAGTACTGCTGGACACGGCTCGCATTGTTAGGAGGTTCCTCTCTCTGGAACCCGGACCGCCGGTAGCTTGGACCCTGTTCCCGATACCAGTGGGCCTCTATTTTTAATACTTTTAAATGATTTTTTTAAGGCTTTTAAGAAATATTTAAAAATGTAATATAATAAGAAATAAGATGAATAAACGGCATAATGATGTATTGGAATGTCAAGCGCTATTGTAATCTCAGATGATCAATCTCACACATTTTATCATTTTAAACATTACAAAATACACTCGCGAGCAATGAAAAAGTTCCAGTGACATAGCACCAAATTACTCCTAAACGGGAAAGGCTAGCTTAATGACGCCGTCTGCAATATTGAAGTACATTTAACAGCGCATCAGAATATTACCAACTAAAAACGTAAATATTGTGTTCAAATTTTAAATTAAATGTGAAAAAATTAAATTAAGGTGTTTGTCGGCATTTTGTGGGTGGAACTTTTTCATTGCTCGACAGTTTATCTACAACAAGTTAATTAAAAAAAACCTGACTGCTTAAGAAGCAAACTAAAAAGACGTAAACAAGAAGAAAATCATGCTGTGCAGTTGGCGGATACATAATCGCGAGTTGGCTGACCAAAACCAGATGTATCCTACGACTGCATGGTTTTTTGTTGAATTAACTTTTTTATTTATAACTTTTTAGATTGCTTTTTTTCGAATTTCTTTTAAACATATAAGTGTTATATTTTTGAAAACTCCTCTTAAAACGCTTCATTTTGATAAAACATACGACGAGCTCGAAAAAAATAAATGGGCGTCCAAAAACCACCATTTTCTTCAATTTTAATGTAGCCAGTGACACTCGCAAGGTTAAGACAAATCGATTGACGTAAGAATCATCAAAATTGGCCTACGCGTTTGGTCTCTACAACGCCACATAGAAACACACAAACATACATATGTAAATATATAGGCTGATAAACACATTACCCTCCTTCGGCAGTCGGGTAAAAAGATTGATGCACTTTTTTTTTTTTTTTTATGAAAGTTTTTGGTCTTCTGAAGTGAAATAAATAATTTGTTCTCCTTATTTCAGCGTACCTGACTGCAGAGGATGTTAACCTCATAATGGTAGACTGGAGCATCGGTGCTGGAACAAGCTACTTGGTAGCACTTAGCAACTCTATAAGATCTGGTCAGTATGATGAAATTATTATCATAAGTTACAATGTTGCACAATCAAACACTCTTACATAGCTCTAGCGACCCAGTAGCTCAAATTATATGGACATAACTTTCGAACGGCTGAATTTATTTTCATCAAATATAGATAAGAACACTCTCGAAAAATTCACCTTTCAAACACAAAAAACTAAAACAAAATCGGTTCATCCGTTTAGGAGCTAGAGCAGATTTTGATTTCGGTCGGGTATTAAAAACCGTTTCACAAGCCGTTGTGTGGTTTAGAATAAATACGTAAACGGAGAAACAGATAGAGGCAGACAGCGGATTTGTTTTATGCATCTTCTTCCAACCTTTGTCCCATGTTATATGTTAAGGTCAGCGCAACACGTTACCTTCTTCCACTCTCGCTGTCAACCCGTCACGCAATCATTCACTCCTTTTTTAACCCCCGACGCGAAAAGAGGGGTGATATAAATTTGAGGTACACACCTCAAATCGTGTGTTGCCCGTGGTCCACCCGCTTAGTTCACCTAGGTGGACTAGGGGAAATTATTTTTGCTCATGGTTCACCAGAATGTCCAAAATTTATAACACCCCTCTTTTCCCTGTGTGTTTGTGTATTTGTGTATAGTCTGTGGTGTCATAGCTCCTAAACGGATAAAACGATTTTGTTTTAAAGGTGACATTATATATCGAGAGTGTTCCTAGCTATGTTTGATGAAAATTGGTTCAGCCGTTCTAAAGTTATTTGAATCGGGGTGGTTTCGCAAGACATCATGTCATAATTACGTGTCCAATAAATTGTCAAAAGAAGCGGGTCTACTACTAGATAAATTATTAAATAATAATGAAATGGCGGTTTTTTGAAATTTTGAAATTTTTAATTTTTTTTTTTTTTTTTTTAATTTTTTATTTTTTTTATTTTTTTTTTAATTTTTTTTTTTTACTTGTTTTTGGTATTCCTCTACCCTTCCATCTATCACATCTACATTTATATTCATAACTCTTTTAGTAACATGACAATAGGAATTTTATTACCGTCAAAAATGTCTGATTCTCAAGAACAATTTTACATAGGCTTCTTCTAAAAGTAACATTGTATTTCTTTCTAGCTGAACACGTAGCCAGATTCATCAGCTGGCTTAACTCAGCCATTGGAGCCAGCCTCAACAACTACCACATAATAGGGCACAGCCTCGGAGCGCATCAGTCTGGCATCATCGGCAGACATCTTGGAGGAGGAGTCGCTTACGTCTCAGGTAGGTTTTATTAAATAGCAGAGAGAGAGGAGCGTGTGGCTAAATTATAACAGCCGCACGGATCGATCAAGGCCTGTGTGACTAACTTCTTGAAAGCTAATGACGTCACGGCGAAGTAGCCCTACACGAACGCTGCGCTGACGGTTAATGTCGAGGGTCACCAATTTGGAGGTATGCGAAACAGGGTGTAGTCTTACAAACCTCCGTTGGCAAGGGTGGATCTTCCGATCAGAGGATTGTAGTGTCTGGTACTGGTCCGGGCAACTGCCCGACGACGGTTGTCTTCGGACTGTTGTAAAGGGTCTTTCAACAAGGACGGGTCGATGTTAATTATTTTTTATTTAAAAGGCCCATTTATGCCATTATGGATGGAATATGACATCGTTCAAATGTCCGCCGCGGCTTCGTATGGTGGCACGAATCCGAGAGGTCCAATTTTTAATGACTCTGCTGCATAGATCCGGCTGAATCCGAGCGATGGCCTGCGTTATGTTGGCTTTCAGGGCAACGGTCGAATGTGGTTTATTGGCATAGACCTGCGACTTCAGAAAACCCCACGAGAAAAAGTCTAGCGGAACTCTAACTCTACCCTCAAACCGTTCATGCAGAATGTCGATTGTGTCGTTCGCTGTGTGGCAAGTAGCGCCATCTTGCTGGAACCACATGTCGTTCACGTCCATATTGTTCAATTCAAGCCAAAAGAAATTGTTTATTATTGATCTGTAGCGCGCGCTCAATCTATGCAGCAGAGTCATTAAAAATTGGACCTTGTTGAAAGACCCTTTATGATGGCTGAGCTGAGTGGTGCCGATCCGTGTGTAATGTTCGTGAACGGGTGCCATCAGTTGAGATTGGTCATAACTTAGCTGTTATTAATTACCTATTTATTGTATTTTTTAATTGTTTGTTTTTTTCCAACAAGAAAAGTGTAACCAAATACTTGTAAAACACTTTTTTTAAAGAGTAAAGTAAGTGTTCTTGTCCGTTCTCTCATAACAAGCTACTTTTCCGAATGGACGGTAGAGTCAATTATTATTACTTTTAAATTTAAATGTTTGACGTTCAAAAGTGCTGCTTAACGGCCTAATTGAATAAATAATTTTTGATTTTTGTACAAATCGCGCCGAAAACATTGTTTGCACGATGCAGGATTTGTGTGACGTCAGGAAATTAGTTTGTAAGTTCGGATACCGCTACACAATTTTGTTCCTTCGCAGTATGCATTAGCTGTGAGGAAGATTATGCGTCCTACACCGCATACCGCTGCGTTGTGCGTTCCCATCAAGAGAACAAAGTTGCTCATACTAATCTTATTATCTCTTCTTCTCCACAGCTCTCGACCCTGCTCTTCCCGGCTGGATCACAAACCCTTCATCTTTCAGAGCCACAGATGGAGTATACACTGAAGTGATACACACAGATGCAGGTTAGTAAGTGGAATTTATACCATCATCATCATCAGCCTATTGCGGGCCCAGTGCGGGTTGGTGGATGTCACATGTCTTCGTATTTTTGGTTCTAGAACATGCCGGTTTCCTCACGATGTTTTCCTTCACCGTTTTCAGAGCAGTGGTGATGAAATAATTTACACAAAGTAAAGCGCCTGCCTGGGCTCGAATCCACGACCTACAACTTGTAAGTCGCGGCCGATACCACTGGCCCACCACTGCTCATAAAAAGTTAAGGAATTTATATACCCATCATAATAAGTAATTTTTTTTTTATTGGTAGGCTTGCGCTTGACCACTATCTTACCTGATGGTCAGCGATGATGTGGTCGATGATGAAGCACGCTAGCCTAGTAACCTATTCACTCTTGACTTAAAGACTCCCAGGTTGTAGCTATCAGGAAATACAGATTGCGGCAGGGAATTATTTAGTTTTGTGGAAGAAATCTACATGCTACATGACCCCAAATAAATTCCATTTTTATTGCGTTTCCTAGGCTTTGCCTTATGCTAAGTATAAATGACTTATATGCCATAAAACTTACACACATAAACAGCCCCAACAAGTGTCATACGAGGTATTGAAGCCATCATAGCTACATTGGACCTATAAGGACAAATAGTTATATCTCTCTTTTACAACGAAACAACGTTGGCTTTGACGCGTAGTAGGTCTGCCCGCCCCTGTAAGTCATCATCATTATTATATCAGCCGAAAGACGTCCACTGCTGGACATAGGCCTCCCTCAAGCATCGCCACATTGACCGGTCCCGTGAGTCCCGCACTCAGCGGATCCCCGCAACCTTCACAACCATTCTGACTCGATCACGCAAGAAAACTCCGAGCATAGCCCTCGCCATTGCCCTTTGGGTGCCTGTAGTAAGCCTTCTGATGAGGTCCATTGTGAGCGACCACGTCTCAGAGCCATAGGTTATCACTGGCTACACACACTGGTCATATCTCTCTGTATGTCATACATTTAAATATTCGTTCCATGCTGGAACTAATCCTTTTACACACGACAGGCGTTGAAAGCAATCTTTTAACCACTGCGCTACTTGTAGTTATACAAAATTAGTTTTCTTTTCTGTTTCCAGGTTACTCGGGGCTGGTCTCTCCTGTGGGTGATGTGGACTTTTATCCGAATGGAGGCAGTGACATGCCAGGCTGTCCTGATAGAAATTGTGGCCATCACAGGTGCGTAATGAACTGAACACTGACGACGTCACTTAGCTAACTATGCATTGTCATCCAAACTAAACGTGTATGCAAAATTTCATCTTAATCGGTGCAGGATAGCTGCTTTAAAACTCAATTGCAAGATTTGACACGGACTCACATACATACATACATTGCAAGTTAATTAAAAGTTTGTGAAAATCAAAAACCCGACTGCTTTAGAAGCGAACTAAAAAGACGTAAACAAAAAGAAAATTATGCTGTGCAGTCGGAGGATACATATTCGCGAGCTGGCTGACCAAAACCACATGTATCCTCCGACTGCACTGCATGATTTTCTTCTTGTTTACGTCCTTTTAGTTTGCTTCTTAAGCAGTCGGGTAACAGGCTAATATGTGAAGTTAAAACTAAACAAAGAGAAAGGTCATCCCAGAAAAACTGAACCGTGAGTGAAAAAATATTGAGGATTAAACGTCAATATTTTTCACTGATCTAATAGAAAACTGAAATGGAGCTGGGCAGGACACCTAGCAAGGCGCGTTGATGATAGGTGGAGTAAGGTGGTGACTGAATGGCGTCCAAGGACTGGATGAGGTTGGCACGGGAACGTGGTGATTGGTACAAGAAGAGAGAGGCCTATGATCAGCAGTGGGCGAGGTCAGGCTGTGGATGATGATAATGAATAGAAAACTAAGCTAATTAAATAAATAAATAAAGCTTCTAAGTTTAAGCAGCACAAACACAGCGCGGTCTGACAGCTACTCAATAAATAATTGTTAAATTCTGCCCGATTTGGGTGTCAAACTCCAATATAAAAGTAAATGGATTCCAAAGATGGTAAACCAATTATTAATTTTTATACATCCTCAGGATATGGGTATCAAAAGAACTCTTCTATTTGCTGAGAGGATATGTTTTCTTTTTACTCGGCTGCAACGAAAGGGTTATGTTTTTCGCGCGTATCTTGTATGTATGTACAATCTATATTCCCTCATATCTTTCAAACCTCTGGACAGATTTATATAATTAAGATATCTTTAGATAAGGCTTGACCGTGATCTTAGATTAGTGAAACAAACATGGTGGATTTTGAGCGCCATATTTTGGGGGTACTAATTTTTTATTGTTTCCAAACCCATCCTGTGAAGAATCAAAATAAAGGGTTTTAAGAGGTGATTACAAAAATAATAATACGCGATTGATTAAGAGGCGAACTAAAAAGACGTAAACTTGAAGAAAAACTGGCCAAGTGCGAGTCGGAATCGCGCACGAAGGGTTCCGTACCATTATCGCAAAAAAATCACGTTTGTTGTATGGAAGTCCCACTTAAATATTTATTTTATTCTGTTTTTAGTATTTGTTGTTATAGCGGCAACAGAAATACATCATCTGTGAAAATGTCATTGTCTAGCTATCACGGTTCATGGGATACAGCCTGGTGACAGACGGACAGACAGACGGATCGTGGAGTCTTAGGTAACAGGGTACCGTTTTTACCGTTTGGGTACGGAACCCTGCTGAAAAATCATGCTGTACACTCGGAGGATCTGGTCAGTCATGCAGCTCGATTATGTGTATATCCTGTAGACTGCAGAGCATGATTTTCTTCTTGTTTACGTCTTGTTAGTTAGCTTCTGAAGCAAGGGTTAGCAAGCTTAGGGTTGTTTGTTTTTTATTCTTTTACCTTTTTTTGATATTCCCAGATGTATATTTTACATGGCCGAATCTCTTACCAATGGAGGCTTCACTGGCACTCGATGTGACTCCTTGATAGCAGCTCTCAGCGGAAACTGTTCCTCAGCAGACACCCTGAAGATGGGTGGGGCCACTGCTAAACCTGGGTAAGGAAAACTTGAATCTTCATCTACCTAGACTTTTGCCAACTATGTTGGGTTGGGGTCGACTTCAGTCTTACTGGATGCTGCTGAGTAGCAGAAATACCGGCCAAGTGCGTGTCTTCTCAGATTTAGGGTTCCGTACGAAACCGTAAAATCAAGTTGGTTTTAATAGGAAAAAAAATGAGAAGAATTACAAAGAAAAAACCGGCCAAGTGCGAGTCGGACTCGCGCACAAAGGGTTCCGTATCGTTATCGCAAATACGGCAAACAAATCACGTTTGTTGTATGGGAGCCCCACTTTAATATTTATTTTATTCTAATAGCGGCAACAGAAATATAATACATCATCTGTGAAAATTTCAACTGTCTAGCTATCACAGTTCAAGAGATACAGCCTGGTGGCAGACAGACAGACGGACCGCGGAGTCTTAGTAATAGGGTTCCGTTTTGACCCTTTGGATACGGAACTCTAAAAATGTGATTCATCATTATATTGGTATTTTTTGTAAAATATAAATAATAATAAACATTATCACCAAATTTCAGTATTTTTTCAGTTCTTAGGTCAATGAGAAGAAAAAAACATTTTTATTGCATATCCTATCAAAGTTTTTAGGGATCAACACATGTATTTTATAGGCTATTTGTTAGTCTTTGAGTTGTTCTACACACTGACATAAGGATCACACAGCTCTGAGCCAATTAGTTTTAATTTTATTATTGCCCCTCAGCATTTATGCCTTATAATATTTGCAGAGTTTTAGTAAATGCAATAAAAACATATGGGCTTAAACTCCTTTTGTGGAGTGTATTATTGATAAAATTAAGTGTATATAGCGGCCTAAAAGTTTTATTACTACAATTTTTTATTTTATTAATACGTTGCCCCACACTAGGAATTTCTTCCTGTATCGTGGGTGCGTTTACAAACATATAAACTCACATACACAAACACCCAGAGCCGAAACAACTATCTGTAGGTCATACAAATATTTGTTCCGTGCGGAAATCGAATCCGCGACACGCAACGCAGCAGTCAATTGCTCAACCACTGCGCCAACCGTGCGCCCAAAACACAAGTACTGACACATTGTATATTTTGTTACCATTTCTGTCTGATCCCTGACTACCTCCTTTTTTGTCTTGTTTGTTAACAATAAATGTTTTTTTTTCAGATCCTCAGGCATTTACTTCTTGACTACTAACGCTTATACGCCATTTTCTCAAGGATAAAATAAAATAAATTAAAACAAGAATTAAGTCGTTTCTTTTTATACTCGTACCATCTGCCTAATTTATACTGATTACTTATTTGTATGATCATATCTCTGGTCTAAAGGTGGCAGACACTTCAATGCTAAAAGATAAGTTTCCAAGCTCTGCAACGCACCTGTTCCACAGAAAAACTAAACTCAAATAATAAGTAACATTATTTTTATAAAGTTACTTATTATTTTATGTTTCTTGCCAAATATAAAGTTTATTTGAACTTATAATTCCCAGTTCAAAGTGACCTGCACCCGTACCCTGACATGTTAAAACTATCATAGTTCGACTGTAAAAAAGGGACAGATGTATACAAGTCATATACATCTGTTCCTTACACACACTCAAAATAACCTTAGTCTAAGAGCTTATGGTCACCCCCCTGGGGCCTTACCATGTCATGTTAAAACTATTATAATCCCACTATGAAAGAGAGACGGAGCTATACAAGACAAATAGCTCCGTCTCTCTGTCATGATGGATCCATGATAGATTTGACACGTCAAAAAAAGAAAATTTTATATTTAAATACCATAGATGTAATATGTACAGCGTAAAACATACAAAATCTATGGTAAATACCGATTACTTGCTTCGGAGTGAAACCTTCTAAATGCGCCTGGACTTTTGGGGAAAAGATGAGTGAGTGTGTTGAGTGAGTGATGTGGGATTGTGACGTTATTGAAGAAGATATCGAGAATATGGCAAGAAAGAAAGATCTCGAACAGCACCAAGAAGAAACTCGTGAAAACTCTGGTATTCTCCTCGATATTTCTATTCGGCTCCGAAACCTACGAACATTCACACTGTAGATTGAAAAATGATTGAAGCTCAGACATAAATCACAGAAAACCAAGCGTGCCACTTTTTCACATACAATTTAAAAACTTTACTTACCAATGAAAGAAAACATTTCCAATGCCTCGGCCAACTTTTTCTATACATTCTTTACAGCTCAATATGGCATAAAATATTTTTTCTAGATTTTGGTGGATTTCCGGTGTCTATAATGCTAAATGAAAAGCTCAAAGTACGATCATTGATAGTAATTTTACTCCGTTTTTTAATAGAACAGAATGTTGCGCATACCGTGGACAGCCAAGCGCACGAAAAGTCCATTCTCGACCAGTTCAACAGACTCTCCATGATAACGATACCAACGAATTTTGGGCTACTTTAGTCATATCGCTTGAAGACAGCTGGATAAATGAATTTAAATGTAATTATTAACCTTCAGAAATGAAGACAACAAATTAGAAGAGTTGCATTTTTACCTCATTAAACTCCTAACCGTTGCTACTGCCAGTTGACTGGCTTAACTTAATATTTGTATTATATGTGTCACTAGCGGACTAGTGACTAGTAGCCTATGTCACCCGGGGATAATGTAGGTTCCCAACGGTGAAAGAAAATTTGAAATCGGTCCAGTAATTTTAAGTTTATTCGTTACATACAAAAATACAAACATCATCATCATCATCATTTCAGCCGAAAGACGTCCACTGCTGGACATAGGCCTCCCCCAAGCGTCGTCGCCACATTGATCGATCCCGTGCGTCTCGCATCCAGCGCCTTCCCGCAACCTTAACCAGGTCATCGGTCCACCTAGTGGGAGGCCTTCCAACGTATCGTCTTCCGGTTCGCGGTCGCCATTCCAGAACCTTTTGGCCCTATCGGCCATCCGTTCTGCGAGCAATGTGCCCTGCCCTCTGACACTTAAGTTTGGCAATTCTTTGGGCTATGTCGGTAACTTTGGTTCTCCTGCGGATATCATCATTTCTGACGTGATCACGCAAGGAAATTCCGAGCATAGCCCTCTCCATTGCCCTTTTGGTGGTGGCCTTTCTGATAAGGCCCATTGTGAGCGACCACGTCTCGGTTCCATAGGTGATCACTGGCAACACACACTGGTCATAGACTTTTGTCTTGAGACATTGCGGTAAATTGGACGAGAAGATACCATGCAACTTCCCGAACGCCGCCCAGCCGAGTCGGATTCGACGGTTGACCTCTTTCTCGAAGTTGGGAATACAAACATACAAAAATACAAATCTTTCCTTATTATAATATTAGTATCTTCAGATAGATAACTTCATAAGACAGTATTCTGGAATTTATTATAGTTTTTCCCGATTGCTTGAATTTAGCCTTAACAACAAGAGCTCAGATAAGTGCCACCTGTATAGGATAACTGATAATAATGTTATCATAATCTAAGAATTATTATTATTTTAAAGTAAGAGTTTTAGTTGATAATGTGAAGTAATCAGTGTTTTCAGTTTCAATTAAAAAACTATACATAACATTGTTTGTTTGTCTGAGTTAAAACTAGGTATTAGTAGGTACTAGAATGTCTTGAAAACCCCTCTTCTCAAACATTTCACCGCACTGACTCATTGATTGTTGGTGTTTACAGTATTAAAGGTGCGTTTCCATTGAAGCGAAACCGAGCGGAGGACTAGGTACAGAAAATGACAAATCACATTGAAGACCGCGTGTTTGATCGATTCCTGCAAGATTCCTGCATTCGTTACAGATCTTATCTTATCTTGAGGTGGGGGCGAGATATAACTCTAACACTTCGACCCATTGGGATCTATTGTGGTCCCCTAGATAATTTCCTCCTACCCAATCTCGTTAAAAACTCTTTTCATGAGTTTTACAACAAGACTAGGAGATGCAATCCTATAGTCTTCTAGTCTCGGAAATCCAACCCCTAGGAGACTCATTCGCTTACCAGCCAGTGCATGGCATGTGCACAGAAGGTGCTCCATGCGTTCCGTATGTTCCCCACACAACCTGCACATGGGTGTCGCGGTTAGACGGTGGTGTGTGTCGGTGTTGGTGTAGGTGTTCGTTACAGATAGTCAGAAACCAGAAAAGCCGACACCAGCTTTGCCACGAGATATTGTGTTATCCCAGTACTATTGTGGGAGAAAGGTAAGCAGTCGCCCCGTTTAAAATACTGATATTCTGTTTCATCCGGGTAGAATCAAAGCTGGGAAAATGCCGATTGAAGGATGATGACAAATGAGAGAACCAGTAGGTCTTAACTAGTTTTACGTAAATAATCTTATTACACTAAGTACCTACTTAATTAAATCATATTTATTATCTTAAGATAACGATTACGAGTTCAAGATAAATTTGCAATAACAAAATCGTTAAGGTTGATTTAGCATTCAATTAGCAATCATGGACAAAGTGGTAGCGCTGGTAATATTCGGATTGGCCGTTGTGTCAGGTAAGTTATAACAATTATTGTTTTTAACAAACCCAATGAATGAACAATAAAATACCTCCCATTTTATTGTAACATTTTATACAGTACCCCATAAAAGATGACTCTGACTCGATGAACTTTAGCCAGCTTGAAACCTGGTTGAAATAATTGGTCTCTATTTCTATGTCTGTCGCCGTTTTTACTAAAATTATTTAAATTATTTCTTACGTACATGATGTTTTCATAAATATATTATTGACAGGTACGGTTTTAGGTGAACGCGCACCTAGATGCATCGCAGGAGCCGCACGCGCCGCAGTCATCGCATTTTCTCAAGGCCCCGCGCAATCAGCATTGTACGCGCCGAACGCGCAGAACGCGCCGAACGCGCCGTACACGCCGAACGCGCCGTACACGCCGAACGCGCCGTACACGCCGTACGCGCCGTAGGTGCCGAACGCGCCGAACGCGCCGCACTCATTGTATCCATTTCTGTACAACTTGAACAATATTTTCTATACGGATACGGATGACGTCTCCGCGCCGCCCACATCGCACTCGCCGCAAGCATCGAACGCGCCGAATCTGATGACATCATCCGCACCCGTCAGCATTTTGCTGAAATGCGGCTCGTGCGGCGCGGATAGGTGCGCGAGGCTGCATACGGTTTCATATAAAGATTTATTAAATGCGATGACTGCGGCGCGTGCGGCTCCTGCGGTGCGAATAGGTGCGCGTTCACCTTAAGGGTACACGTACAAAAATATACCGTTTTTTTTTAGTTTTACGTGTTTGTCGCGGACGAAGTTGCGGGCAACAGCTAGTCTGAAAATATTAGTTTATCGACTCTTTTTAGTTTTGGTTATAAAATGTTCACAAAGTACTTCTAACGTTGCGTTGGAAGGCCTCTCACTAGATGGGCCGATGTCCTGGGAGGGTTGCGGGAGACCTTTAGATGCGAGTCAATGTGGCGACAATTGTGGGAGGACCCATGTCTAGCAGAGGACGTCTTTCGGCTGAAATGATGATAATGACTTCTAACCTGCTCAGCACTAAACCTCATTTATTTATCTTCTAGCTCTCCCCTACGACCCTGTCATCAGGAAGCTGGACGATGGCCTCCGATACCAGTATGCGCAGGGCCCCGATGGGATTCACCTAGTGGACCTTTGGGGCACCGTCAGCGATGTCGCCGAGGCTGCCAGATATAATCCCGATAGGCAGAATGTGTACCATCTGTTTACTAGGTAACGAAAATCCCAAAAATTCAGTCAATACAGTTCTTTTGCCATCGGATCGGCAGAAACTACAAAACGCTTTTTTCATGTCCATGCATACAAGCAAAGGGCAATAGAGAAGGCTATGTTCGGGGGATTCTTGCCTGATTGAATCAAATAAGTAGTCATGAATTAATTAAATAGATTCGCAAGATAACTAGTGTTACCGACATAGCCCGCAGAATTGTCAAACTTAAGTGGCAGTTGGAAGGGCTCGCAGAACGGCAGCCTAATTCCGTAAGTGAATTCTGCAAAGCAAACAAGTTGGAACCTTCCCAAAAACGACTTTTCGTATTGCATATTACACTCTGAAACGAAAAGGTTATGCTCCTTTCATTACCAATATTTTGACGTAGAATTTATTGTAAAAGAATGAATGAAAGCGGCAGAATCGAGATAAAACTTCACTATTGGTATTGTGTAATGCAAATGTCATATATCTTCAACTCCGTAGTATCTCTAAGTAGTCTATGTTCAACTCAAAGGAGGATTTGGAAAGCTAACGCTAGCTTTCCAAATTAGTTTTGCAATACCGAAAAAGTTTAAAGAAATGATTCTGATTCTTTGAAAGAATTGACTTGTTTCCTTTGCATAATTCACTTACGCAATTAGGCTGCGGGTGGTCGATAGGGCCGAAAAGTTCTGGAGTGGCAACCATGTACCGGAAGACGCTGCGTTGGAAGGCCTAATATGGATGATGGCGGGGTACGAAACAGAAAATTCTATTTAGTCCGATTTATATTTTCAAAAATTAAATGATTAAATTATCAAAAAATATTGGACACGTATTTTTTGCTTAGTCAAATCAATAAAAATTCACCAAGATAAAGCGCATCAAAGTTCGGGAGTGTGGGCTTGTGACGTAACTTCTTTGTAAAAAGTGTACCAAGGCATGACGTCATGCGATATTTTAACGCACTGTATCTTCATATTTTTAGGGTTCCGTACCCAAAGGGTAAAACGGGACCCTATTACTAAGACTTCGCGATCCGTCTGTCTGTCTGTCTGTCTGTCTATCCGTCGGTCACCTGTATCTCATGAACCGTGATAGCTAGACAGTTGAAATTTTCACAGATGATGTATTTTTGTTGCCGCTATAACAACAAATACTAAAAGCAGTATAAAATAAATATTTAAGGGGGGCTCCCATACAAAAAACGTGTTTTTTGGCCGTTTTTTCGATATTAATAACGGCAACAGGTAGACACTTGAAATATTCACGGAATGTTTAGTTGTATATTCACTTAAAAAAATAATAATTATTAAATTAAAATAAAATAAATTAAGGGGGGCTCCCATACAACAAACCTGATTTTTTTGCAGTGTTTTGCGATAATGGTACGGAACCCTTCGTGTGCGAGTCCGACTCGCACTTGGCCGGTTTTTTTTTGTTTACGTGACAAAAGAAAAAATACGCGGCCAATATTTTTTGGAAATCTTACTGACGGACCAAAAATATGTTTTAAGTCATCATCCCTATTACAGTGCATTATTTTGCGATTCTCTATTCTAATCATCTTAATATTTAGAGGTAGATAAAAGAAATACTTACTATGAATAAGTATGTGCTAATTTAGTCAATTTCGATTTTTTTTTAAAGAGGTTAATTCTTCAATGGATGGCAGAAAATCACCCAATGTTTCATTAGCATTAACTTACCAAAGGTGAGATAGTGGTCAAGCTCGAGCCTATGGACTATAAAAAAAATACTTGTCTTCTTTGTTCTACTATATCTACCTTATATTTTCCTTTTTTGTTCTCAATTCTAATCATCTAATATATTTAGAGATGTATAAAGAACTACTTACGATGAATAAGTGTTTAGTTACGATGAATGACGTCATTCATTTGTTTTTATTTTTCTTTCCTTTTTAGGGTTCCGTACCCAAAGGGTAAAAGCGGGACCCTATTACTGAGACTTCGCGGTCCGTCTGTCTGTCTGTCTGTCTGTCTGTCACCAGGCTGTATCTCATGAACCGTGATAGTTAGACAGTTGAAATTTTCACAGATGATGTATTCCTGTTGCCGCTATAACAACAAATACTAAAAACAGTATAAAATTAATATTTAAGGGGGGCTCCCATACAACAAACGTGATATTTTTGCCGTTTTTTGCTCGATATTAATAACGGCAACAGGTAGACGCTTGAAATATTCACAGAATATTTAGTTGTATATTCTCTTCAAAAAATAACAATGATTAAATTAAAATAAAATAAATTAAAGGGGGCTCCCATACAACAAACGTGATTTTTTTGCAGTGTTTTGCGATAATGGTACGGAACCCTTCGTGTGCGAGTTTGACTCGCACTTGGCCGGTTTTTTAAAACGCGGCATCGAACATTCGACTCAATTTCAAAATGTTTGCCATAGCGATTAATAGAAATTTAGTAAAATTCAATTTCTAATAAAACCTAAAAATACTCTTTTCGAAAGAGTATAGTGGCAATACCTAATTATTTAAAGACACTTTGTCATACTCTTTCATGGGGTCAAATCCTTTGCCTTGCAGAATTCACTTACGCAATTAGGCGGCGGGACAGATAAAACTAAATAAAAGCTTGTGATAAAAACCTAATAATACCGTAACCTGATCAAATTCCTCCACTTACCTTCCAGACAGAACCCCAGCGTGAGCCAGCCGCTTCTGATGGGCAGCGAGGGTCTACTGGGCATGACCAACTACAACCCCAACAGGAGGACCATAGTGCTCATACACGGCTGGCTCGACTCAGTCACAGCTGACTTCAACACAGTGCTGGTTCCTGGTAAGATCTCCTCAAAGAAAAACGTCAGAGGACTCCTGTTAGGAAGTTCCTCATTATTTTTTCACGCCGAACATTTGGTATCGCTTCTCATTGACCGTATTTGAGTCTGCTATTCTGATTGAGTTCGCACACACACACACACACTTGAAAGAGAAATAAATCTCTTTCTTGCTCAGAGAAAGAGAAACTCTCAAGAGAAAAGAGTATGGACGCACGTGATGTTACATTTTCTCCCAAAAGCCGCATTCAGGTGTCCCATAGGCACACCATTTAAATACAGAAAACATAATAATAACACACATACAACATAAAAACTAACAACAACACAACACATCAATCAATCTACCTAGCCTTTTTCCAAGTATGTTGGGGTCGGCTTCCAGTCTTACCAGATTCAGCTGAGTACCAGTGTTTTACATGGAGCGACTGCCTATCTGACCTCCACAATCCAGTAACAGGATAACACGGTACTCCTTGGCTAGACTGGTGTCAGATATCAGGCTTCCGACTACTCGAGTAACGACTGTCAAAGATCTACAAATGACAGCCGGGACCAATGGCTTAACGTGCTTTCCGAGGCACGGAGGAAACTCTGTATGTTGAAATGGTCACCCATCCACGGACCGACCTCGGCAAGCGGTGCTTAACCTTGATGATCGACCAGTGCGGATGCTATTATTTAGCCACGAGCTCCTCAACACAACAAGGATTGATTCCGTGACTATTCGATACCACTTGTCATTCCCATACATGCAAGCGACACCATGGGCACGGTAAAGATATCTAATAGTTTACTAGGCTAGGCTATCTACATACTTATGTACTTAGCTACTTACATATATAATTGAATTAGACGAGTTTTAAATGGTTGATACCTACCTAGTCAGATTTAAAAAAAGTATAATAAAAAATATAATAGGTATTTATTTCAAATTAGAGAAAAGAATCTGAGATATTTACAATCACAAAACTAGAAAGAAACTCAAGTAGGTAGAGGCGGGCGGCACTAACGCGTGTTTACATGACGCGCGCTTGTAGGTACTTATTTCAAGGATAGGGCCGAGTCACAATACTGTAAGATATCTTTACCGTGCCATGAGCGTCGATTTCGTTGATGGAATGTCACTTGTTTATTTTTGACCTTCCCTTCTCCTCCAAAATCCTTCTACCCTCCCTCCATGATGTTTTATGCAGCTGCTTCTCTTTAAAACTGTTTTATTCTCAGCGTTCCTGTCCGCTGAAGATGTGAACGTGATCGTTGTGGACTGGAGCGCTGGAGCAGGCAGCATCAATTACTTCACTGCCCTGGCTAACACCGTGCCTTCTGGTAAGTTCTAGAAATTGAATATTAATAAACTTTTATACACCGGGAGGATAGAAAGAAGAAAGGGACAACTTAAGCTAATAAATAAAAACAGTTTTATACACACGACTTAGGACACAAGACAACAGCAAAACTAATAAAATAGAAACCGAATAATAAAAGACTATCCATTTTTTTGAGAAGGTCTCGAAATGCTTTAAGCATAAAGAGTAGAGATTCTAAACTTCCTCTTGTTTTAGAAAAAAGCGGGAAGCGGTAGAACAAACTTTAGTGTTTTTTTGCGAATTATGTAGGAAAGCTTAGTAGTTTAAGTGTGTACAAGGAAAGTAAATAAGCGAACTTAATGCCACAAGGCTTTCCCTACCAGTCAGCTATTGTGTTAATAAAATTATTCTGCTAAGCTAAGCTTTTTTCGTATTCTTTTCAGCAAATCCTTTCATTTGATACTCATAACATGGCAGTGCACAAAAAATAACTAATCCGCCATATTAGGCCGTCCGTCATATTGGATTTAGAATGACGTCACTTAGTTAACCATACATTGTCATCCAAACTAAAGGTGTATGCAAAATTTCATCTTAATCGGTTGAGGATAACTGCTTTAAAATTCAGTTGCAAGATTTGACCCGAACAAACTTACATAACATACTTTGCAAGTTATAAAGCTTGTAAAAATTACTAAATACACAGTTCTAATAATACAAAGTCTCACAAAAAAAATATTGTGACAGGACAGAAAGACACACCAGTGATCCTTTAAGGGTTACGTTTTCTTATTCGGTTGTACGGAAGTAATATTAATAGGTTGCTCTTTTGTATCATTTTATAGGTGAGAGTGTTGCCAGATTCATAACCTGGCTGAACGGAGCCACGGGGGCAGTTCCTGGCATGTACCACCTAGTGGGGCACAGTCTCGGTGGTCACCAAGTTGGTATCGCTGGCAGGAATTTTGGAGGAAACATTGCTTACATTACTGGTAAGTAACAAAATATAACAGAGTTCTTTGTTGCCCTTACAATTAGGAAACTAGCTTCTAAGTTCTACGATTTTTAACCCTAGACGGAAAAAGAGGGGTATTATAAGTTTGACATGTGTTGCTTTGTATCTGTGTGTCTGTCTGTGGCATCATAGCTCCTAAACGGATAAACCGATTTTGATTTAGATTGATTTTTTTGTTGGTTTGAAAGGTGACTTTGTCGAGAGTGTTCTTAGCTATGTTTGATTTAAATCGGTTCAGCTATTCAAAAGTTATCCGCATTTTACTCTTTGAATCTGGGTTTTTTAGCTAGATATCGTGTCATAATTACGTGTTTCGATAGATTGTCGATTGAAGCGTGTCTACTACTAGGTATATTATATGTGGTCGCGGATAAATTTGAAAGAGAGTTACCGCGGCCCTGGCATAAGCAACTGAAGGAACACGGGTGGGTTTTAGTCAGTAAAAGTCTGACACGCCCGCTTCACCCAGAGCGGGAGAAGTCATTGGATGATTTCCCACACAAAAAAAAAGGTATATTATATGTAGTTTAAAAAGCACGAAATAAAAATGGAATAAAAATGTAAAAAAGCCCCGATACTAAAACCTCGAAAATGCAAAAAAGAAGGCGTTTGTTGTAAACGCGATTTTTTGCCGTTTTTTGCGATTGTGGTACGGAACCCTTCGTGCATGAGCCCGACTCGCACTTGGTCGGTTTTTAATATTTAGTAGATTTATTTTGCAGATTTTATTTTATAAGTTCTGCCTCTCTTCCTGCCATTTTGGAAAAACAACCGTAACAATATAATATGTATGTACTAAATATACCTCTTCTCCAATTCCAGCTCTCGACCCCGCTCTCCCCGGCTGGACCGGCAGCAACAACGACAAGTTCAGGTCCGCAGACGGAGTCTACACAGAAGTCATCCATACCAACGCTGGCTTCCTCGGCTACCTAGCGACGCTGGGCGATGCTGACTTTTACCCCAATGGGGGGATCAGCATGCCTGGGTGTAACTCTAATGATTGTGATCATTCTAGGTAAGACTCCATATCACACAGGGGTGGTTGGCTAATATTGTGGCCGGGTAGCGACTTCGTAGCTAGATGGTGACTTTGTATCTAGATGGTGACTTTGTAATAAGATGGTGACTTTGTAGTTGAATGGTTACTTTGTAATAAGATGGTAACTTTTTGTAGTTAGATGGTCACTTTATAGGTAGATGGTGACTTTGTAATACGATGGTGACTTTGTAGTTAGATGGTAACTTTGTAGCTATATGCTGACTTTGTAGCTAGATGGTGACTCTGTAGTTAGATGGTGACTTAGTAGCTCGATGTAGACGTTATAAAAAAATGTTGACTTTGTTGTTAGATGCTGACTTTGTAGCTAGATGGTGAATTTGTACTAGATGGTGAATTTGTAGCTAGATGGTGATTTTGTAGTTAAATGATGACTTTGTATATTGATGTTGACTTTGTAATAAGATGGTGACTTTGTAGTTAGATGATGACTTTGTAGATAGATGCTGACTTTGTAGCAGGATGGTGACTTTGTATTTAGATGGTGGCTTTACATTAAGTTACCACAACTTCGAGCTATGTGGCAATTTATTATATTTTTAAAACAGGCTTTTGGTGAAATAAATTTATTAATATTTATTATTTATAATATATTGTCTGAGTTTACTTAAATGCACAATGTGTAGACGAGGCATAGGAAACAGAGGCCATACAAACCAACGCTACATACCTAATTAAACCACTTGATCTTTGTTAAATCTTGTATTTTTTTCAGAACCTTCTGTTTATACACTATTCTTCTTGTTACCAGGTCTTTCCACTACATGGGTGAGTCCCTGACCCGAGGAGGGTTCACTGGACAGCGTTGCCTATCCTACGTGACAGCGATGACAGGCAACTGTGCGCTTTGGGGCACTCTTCGCATGGGAGGGCTGGTTCCTAAGACTGGGTAAGAGAACATAGATGATATGACATATCATCACGCCGGTATTTCGCGAAGGGAGTGGCAGGAGTGCACGTATACACCCCAATGTTACGCCAGATATGTATAAGTCCCAGCATGAAGTACTGGGTTCGATTATTTCGGGCAAAATGTTAACAGGTTTTTTCATCTAAAATTTCTCAGTAGATGCCCGCAGCCTGGCTTTATGCCCTGTTGATAGTATTTGGCTCGCCTTTTGAACGGCAAGAATCTAAAGGACCATGGGCACTTTTGTATGAACACTGGGCCCACTTTTCAAAGTTGTGCAACAGTGATGAAACCTATGACTTATGAAAGCTCTTGGCGCGTACTTTATTTCATTCTATGGCAGCTAAGTTCAAATCCAGCGCGAAAATGGCGTTTTGGTATGTTCAAAAAATATATTGTAAATGATAAACGCGCATGACTTATTAGGTAGGGTAGATAAGGCTTATTTGGCGGAGAGGTTTGTCACCTACATGGGATTTGATCGCGTCGTAAATCAGCACCGTATCTCGTGCGGTGTTCCACAGGGCTCGGTCATGGGTCCGTCTCTGTGTAACATCGGGTACGACTGGGTGCTGCGGGACGAACTCCAATCGGGCGTAGACCTGACGTATTACGCGGCACATACGCTGCATGGTCACCGCCAGGGGGAGTTCGTACAGGGAGGCAGCGTTGCTGGCGATGGCTGCGGTCTCACAGGTGGTGAGCCACATACAGTGCCTGAGGTGGCCCTCAAAAAGTCGGAGGCCATGGTTTTCCATGTCCACCGGCGGGCGCCGGGTGCTCGAATCGCTATTGAGTCAACCATGAATTACCTGGGATTGATGCTCTACAGCTGGTGGGATTTTGGCCCGCACTTCCGGCGGCTGGCGCCTAAGTTGTTGAGCGCGGCTGGTGCGCTCTCAACGCTGCTTCCAAATCTTGGGTGCCCAAGCGCCACCTGTAGGCGGCAATACGTAGGGATCGTTGCGATTAATGACCTGTACTGGGCCCCGATCTGGGTGGCTGACCTAACGGCCGGCAGCATCGCTGTTCTACGAAATCCGCAGAGAGCGATGGCCGTCAGAGTCGTCAGGGGGTATTGCACGATCTCCTAAGAGGCGGCTTGTGTACTGGCCGGATCCCCGCCCTGGGACCTGGAGGCGATGGTACTCGCGTCACTGTATCGGTGGCACGAGGAAGCACAGGGGCGCGGTGCAAAGGGCCGATGCAACGACATATGGAGTTGCGTCGGTCTCAGCTCCGTGAGGTCCGGATGGCGGAATGACGGGACAGGCTTTCACGCCCTACCGCCATTCCGCACCATCGATACGGTCCGGCCAGCGATCGAGCGCTGGCTCGGGAGGAGGCACGCTCCCTGTCATTTCGGGTGATGCAGATGGTTGCTTGGGAAAGTACCTGTGTCGTATAAACAGGGAGCCGGACGCCCGGTGTCAACACTGCGTTGACTGCCGGGAAGACACGACGCGGCATACGCTGGTAGAGTGTGCCACTTGGGAGGATGCACGTCGTGCCCTCATCTTTGAAGGGCATCTGTTGCTGCCAGCCGTAGTCGAGACTATGGTTGACAGTGAGGACTCGTGGGACGCGTTGACATCCTTCTGCGAAACTGTGAGAGTGGGAGATTTTATCCACTCATCCGATTTGCAGCAGACGCCTTCGGCTTTGGCGGAGGGCAGAAACGCCTTCTTACAGCCCCCCCCAAATGAGTCCAGGGGCAATGGACTCTTGAACGTCCGTCACCCCACCCGAAGTCGTAGCACGTAGTGTTCCACACGTGAACCTCTTAGGCGTCGCGGGGTGAATCAAACACGTCACTCACAACTCCCGTTTGTGCAAGGATAGTAAGTTCGTGACCGTGTAATCCGCCCCCGGAGGACATCCAATGAAGATTTTGCACCCCGGAACAAAAAAATATTAAAAAGGTAGCGTAGGGTAGTTTTTTTTTGTTTTTGTTACTGTACGTAGGGTAGGTAGGTAGGTAGGGTTGACGGTAGTGAAGCTGCGGGCACAAAAAATGTACATGACATGACGCTCCCGTCCTACCCTACCTAACTACCCTACACCTACCTACCCCACTACCTACCTACCTACCAATCTACCTACCTACCCTACCAGGGCACTCTAAGCCTATATTTTGATATTTTTATTATATTTTTAGTCAAATAAGAGCTATTTATAATCGGAGCTGCTGACTGATCGCAAACTATAATGTAATAACAAAACAAAACAGATTTTCTAAAACGCACCAAAACACCATTTTCGCGCTGGATTTGAACTTAGCTGCCATATAATGAAATAAAGTACAGTTCAAGAGCTTTCATATGACATATAATTCATCACTGTTGAACAATGTTGAAAAGTGGGCCCAAAATGACGCATGGTCCTTTAAAAGTAATAATAATTGATTCTACCTTTCTACCGTCCATTCGGAAAAGTAGCTTGTTATAGAGAAGAACGGACAAGAAACTCTATAGTTACTCTTTTAAAAAAAGTGTTTTACAACATTTACATACTCGTACATACATTAATTCATATACGTGAGGACGACGCACCCAAACAAATACTACTATACTACATATTACAATCACTAACAGGTAAATTCATTCATTCGATAAATAGGAACATGGTTCTCACATACTTACAAATATTGTTTGCAATATTTGTAAGCGTGTGAGAACCATGAATATAATGAACCATACAAAAATTACCTATTTCAACAACAACAGAATAGTGTGCGGATCAATTTTATTAAACAAAAAAGAGAAGAAAGAAGGAAAATAAAAGCGGGTGTGTTATATTATGTAGTCGGGAAATATAGGCGCATGAGTCGATCTTCAAAGTTAAGCAAAGCTTGGCCGAGTCGGGCCTCAAAATTGTTGGGAACAGGCAAAATGGCAGATAACTTAGTTTCAATCTGCAATTATAATCAGGGCAACCTTGAAAAATTACTAAGTATTATCGGTAAAAAATATCTAGTTAGAATACATCTAAATCAATAACCGTTTTTTTAAAACGTTGAATGAAAATATCGTGAGGAAACCGGCATGTCTTAGAACAAAAAATCGGAGACATGTGACAAACACCAAACCCGCACTGAGTCCGCCATCCCTCTCTCAGAGAAAGGAGGCCTATGTCCCAGCAGTGGGAACATTAAAATGCTGATGATGATCAAATCAAAAAACTTGATGCCAAAAAATTAACTTCCACATATCAAATTAGGAATTTGGTATAATATTGACTGGGGTTTCCTTAATTTTTCTTCCTAGGTTCCGATGTTGAGAAAATTGATAATGGGTCTTTCCATGATAATTTCCCAGAAGCTTTTTTTTTTAAAGGCAACCGTTTAAACTGTTTATTGTTTATTTTACAGACAATCCGGTATCTACTATTTGGAAACGAACTCTGCTCCTCCGTTCTCCAGAGGTTAAGACGAAAGAAATACTCACTCACAGAAGATGTCGCTTAAATACTTCTTTAAATAAAATCATCATCATCTGATTCCACTACTGAACAGAAGTTAAATAAATGGTAATTTACTGAATAAAATGTGTTATTTTAATAAACATAACATAGGCCACTTCTTCTTTCGTGTCGATAAACTCAAAACAGTCTCAACCATTCAGATTTTGTCCGACCAATATGTAACTTCTCGGACAGCTCTATCATTTGCTACGTTCAAATCCCGTAAGGTGCAGGTGGTCGGGCATGAAGGGCAGACAAGGAGGTGGGCCATTTCTTGCGAAGGGGCCCACACTGGCACTGTGTTTTGGATAGGTCTATGGTACATGAAGGGGAGGCGAGCGGCGTTAAATATATCATACTACGATTCCAAACGCCCGGCGCACCCTGGACAGCTAGCACCCGGTAACGCAGGGTCTAGCTGACTAATCTTTCCACCACGATGACTAAAACTCAAAACAGGCAACTATTCGCTACCAACTCTTGCAAATCTAATGCTGGTGTGCGCTCACCGCTACGTGGTTACGTCGACACATACAATAAGGTGCCCTCTCCGGCGCTCCAGTCCACGACGATCACGTTCACGTCTTCAGCGGACAGGAACGCTGAGAATAGTGGCATAGAGAAATAGGTGCATAATAATATCATGGAGGAAAGATAGAAGGATCATGTAGGAGATGGGAAGGTAAAAAGAATGGTCAAAAGGCTCTTGACGAGTGATATTGTATAGAAATGCAAACTACTATCGAAAAAGTCACGTGATCCATCCTTAACATTTTGGCATTTCGACTATACTGCACATTAATGTCTTCAACAGTGTCCGACCGAACCTTCGGCTTCAGCCGTCTTCGGCCATAAATACCGCTTTCGGCCAAATCTTCGGTTTCGGGCAAAATGGGCCAAGTATTGGTCGAAGCCATTTTTTCTAGCAAGTGCCGAAATTGAAGGAATCGTTATGAATACGCAAGAGGAGGATGGGTGAGGGCCAGGTGCCATACTTCATTGCGCTGTCCTGTCGCTATAGTCATCAAAAACTAAATAAATAATAATTAATCGATTTTCCATAAAAGTAGCAGGTTTTATGTTCGACTGTACTGTGTGTGTGTGACATTATCTCTTGTGTGCGAAATTTCTTTTTGTGTTTGAAAGGGTACTTTTTCGTGGTGGTCCCATCTTCTGATGAATAACCTTGGAGATATTCGAGAGGTCACGGGGTTTCTACGTGGTGATGGTGGTCGCCGGGGTGGTTTTAGTGAGGTAAAATCCTAAAAGAAAGAAAGAAAAAGTGTTTATTCACCACAAATACGACATACAATTTTTTTTATTTCTCCTAAATTAAACCCTTAACGATAGTATTAGTAAGTACTTAAATTATATTAGAGTCTGGCAAACGAAAATAGAGACTGCAAAAGCGCGGAAAATTAAAAAAATATCAGCATAGCAACCCCAAAACTAGTATGAAATACCTGGAATAACCTAATATGATACTTTAGAATTATTTATTTTATTTTGTCTGAATAAAAATACAATAGGTAATTGAGGTAGGTAATATTTTAGATATTATGTGTCAATCTCAATAAAAAAAACAACAGTATTCTGTAATAATTTTGGTTTACTCAAATTATTAGCGTCATAATAACTTATGAAATCTAACACCACACGCAAACAATCTTGGTTTTGTTTGAATTAGACGTCTTTCTCCTGGTGTTTTTCTTGATATGTAGACATCATGCGGAACGAAATCTCCCTTAATCCACTTTCAATTGTTTTATTCTTTTTTCACTTAATAAATGCTATTATCAAGACCACAACAAATCACCAAAAAATTATGTTGACATTAATAAAGCATTGCCATATAAAAACTTTGCAAATAATTCGAGTGTCTACTTTCGTTTGCCAGACTCTTGTAAAGAAAAGTAAGATTAAAATAAAATAAAATACCAAATTTGAGTACCTAGTAGGATGATTGATAAGTAAAAGCAGATACATGTCGTGATTGTGGCAATAAGGCTTCCACTCAGCATAATGCTGTGCCGTGGGAGACCCACAGCACGGTGCTGATTTTCAGTGGTCGCCTAGGACTTGACGTACGGAAACCAAAGCCTCTTGTTTCTAATATAATATAAATACTCCCTGGTATTTTCCCCAAATGCCCCCAACTAAAAGCAAAAGCAACAAAAAAAAAAGTTAAACAAGACTGGGAAAAAAAGTTTAACAAGATTACAATATTTTAATATTTACTTAATTTTTTTGATACGCTTACAATATAGTGGCTATAATTTTACCTTACAGGGTAACTTTGATGACTTATTAACAAATTGACAAGAGAAAAACAGTTATCAACAATAACGACTTGCTTAAATCTACAACACGAGATCTATTTTCGGTAAACTCCCCTCCTAAGCGGATTCCCTTGGCGTACATTCCGTATCTCGCGTAGTACGAGTCCCAGAAAGTCATGCGTTCCTCGAAGGGCCGGCCGCTGTGGAGGACCAAGTTTGTATCTATTTGTAGGTAGCGGTTCTGTTGCGGTGTTACCGGTGTCCACTTCACTGGGAGGAGTTCTGACGTCTCTGGAGTAGGATCCCTGGAAAATAAAAAATAATTAGACGAGTCGCGTTAACGTAAACGTCAATTTGTATAAAAACTGGATACGCGCCGTCTGGTGACAGTTAGGTGTGGAAATCTCCTTTTTTAATACATATTGACGAGAACGTTTATCTTATCTTGTGGAGGGGCCGAGAAATAACTCGGACACTTCCCCTAGATAACCTACTCCTCCCCAATCTCGTTGGAAACTCTCTTCATGAGTTTTACAACGAGACTAGGAGATATGAGCCTATAGTCTTCTAGTCTTGGATATCCAACCCCTAGGAGACTCATTCGCTTAACAGCCAGTGCATCGCATATGCACAGAAGGTGCTCGATGTGTTCCGTATATTTCCCACACAACCTGCACATCTTCATGAGCATGTCGTTGGTTACAAAGTGGCCAGGACGAGAACTTTTACGTTAACACGATCGAGCACGAGTAAAAACTCTGAATAACCCACATATTATACTGGACATGTGTTAACGACAAGGTGGAAAGGTCCACACCAAAGACGCTGGCTCAACCCAATTGTATTTTTTACGTAGTTTGAACAAAAAAGTATGTGTGGTGTCTCTTGTCCATTCTTCTCCATAACAACTACCTTTGCGAATGGACAGTAGATCTTTTCTTTTTTACTTTAAATTTTTTGACATTTAAAAGTGCCGCTGGGATTTGACTTTATGGTTATGCATCATGCTTAAGTTATGTAATGAAGAGTCAGTCTGTCTGTTATCTGAGCAATTCCAATCGGAAGAAAACTTTTACTCTTTGACTGGCCTGGGGATCCAACACAACCCTGTTCAGTACCTACATGATCCATGTACACAAATAAACCTTTTTTTTTAGCCATCTACATTCGCACATATTTATTAATTGCAGTCGGCCAAGCCGTGGCATTAATAAATATGGGTGGCAGCAAGTAGCTTATCATGTTATTATAATGGTTACCTATCATAAGTTCGAAAAACATTTGACCGAATTTCATTTCACCCAAAACTTTTCAACTATTATAGTTTCGTTTTTTTTTTACTTCATCGAAGTCACGTTTGCCACTGTCTCAGTTGACCTATTATCAATTGGGTTTTTTTCGTTACTCCGACGTTTCACTTGGTCGAAAAACTTTTTACCGAAGTTACACTTAGCCGATATAACATTTGTTCGAAATATTTATTTTTAAACGCATATCAAAATACTAAGTGAGCGAGAAACAGTGGGCGAATACAAATGTTTAAAACAGCGACTTGAAAAAAATAATTTTGTCGACGGAGCCCCGCTCCGCGGGGCTCCTATTACTGTCTGCAGGGTCTAAAGTAATCTAACACGAAGGAGATGACGGGAGCTGAGAGATGAGGTGTCCTAAATTCCCGAGCTCGCTTCGCTCGCTCTTGGACAAATTCTTTGAAATAATTAATTAATAAATATGTCTAATGCATGACAGCTATTAATAAATCATTTGCATGAAAGTTCGAAATAAATACGTAAACACACACAAGACTGCGTGAAGTCGATTTTGCAGCGATTCGTTTCTGTCACTAAATTTTGTAGCACAACATATTGACTTTTTATGACACTATTTAAATTTTAAATTCAAAATGCTACCCAGTTACCGGTTATATATTTGTGACTAAATAATATTCCCATATATGTTTTAGTTTGGTGAAAATATGGCAAATGAAAAAAGTTCAAAAGAGGCTTCGACCAAAAGCAAAAAGTTATTTTGTAAATCGGCGAAACGTAGTTCGGTAAAACAATACCTATGCAATTGATACTTCGATGATCTGAAATTATGTCAAATAATACATATACCAAAAAAAAAGTCGGTCAATAGTTTTCTGTAAAATTAAATTCGAACAAAAACGATTCGGAAAAGTGCTCGGTTCCCTATTATAATCTACCGATGTATACGTACGCACCCGTATTTCGCAAAATTCGTCCACATCAGGCTCATTCTGTCGATGATGACTTGATCTTCTTTGGTTGTCTCGGAATCAGATTTTAGGAATCGCATAACAAATAAGTATCCCAACTCGTCGCCGTATACGGAGCCCGCTTTCTTAATATTTCTTTGAATTTTAAAGTAATTCTGAAGTCCGTCATATGAGAACAAATATTTGTACACAGTGCATTTATTTTGTACGTAATATCTTACAGTTCTCTCCATTGGGTAGTTAATAGCTAAGTCTGATGTGAAATCAACGAAATTAACTATTCTATTTTCGAGATAAAAATGTTTTACTGCGTCAATGGCGTCGGCGCTATCCGCCATTTTGGCAACGAAGAAACTTCTGTTTAATTCTTTAGCAAAGTCGAAATTTTCGGGGCTGTCTTGTATAAAAAAAAGCATTTCGTTCGTTGTTCCACCAATCATCAGTTTTATATTTTGCAAGTTCCTCATATTCGGTGTTTTAGTAATAAATTCCCCATCGATACAGGGCCGGAAATCGTAAAATTTCGTGATGTTGATCACCGTATGTGCGTCTAGGGCCGATATAGTTTTTACAAAATTGTAAAGATCGATATTCTCAACACCTGGACTGACGTCCTTGATGAATTTGTCAATTTCTGTGGCTTCGTTCCAATACGCCGATGATGCCACCCCACTTTGTAGGATCACTTTGTTGAATAAGATTTCTTTGTTGTATAACAACAGGTACTCTACTGAAATAGACCCAGAGCCATGTCCAAAAAGCAGAATGTTGTCAGGATCTCCACCAAAACTTGCAATATGATTTTTAACCCATCTTAATGCCAAATTCTGATCTTTTAGTGCTTGGTTGTTGTACTCGGTGTTTGGTAAGCAGAGGTAACCATACGGACCTAATCTGTAGTCGACAGCGACGACGATGACGTCTTGTGTCAATAGGTACTCCGGTTGGAACAAGAACTCTGAGGCGCTCCCCTTCGAGAACTCAAACCCGTGGATGTAGACCATCACTGGCAGTGCTTGTCCTGGGGTTATTACATTTGGTTTGTAGACGTGGAGGAACAAACATTTGATGTCACCAATAATGACGCCTTTGTCGTGTTGAGGGCAAACTCCTATAGACCTATATTCTCCGAATGGTTCCAAGTGCGGAAGGGGCTTGGCGTTCTGTAAAAGGTATAGGTATTTTAAGTATGGTTTCAACTCGATGTTAAATCAGACTTATGTAGTGCAAATTGAATTTTCTTATATTACTTTAGCTAATTATCGATAATAGATGCTTAATATCCCATTTATTAGTTAATCCTACTAATAGATATACATACTAATACTATTATTTATATTAAAAATTCAAATGTATCTGTCTGTTACCTGTTTAGATGAAATTTGGTATGGAGATAGTTTGAGACCTGTGAGAAGGTCATAGGATACTTTTTATCCCGATAATCCTCATTACGAGGGTGAAATGAGGGGTAAAAGTTTGTAACGTGAACCAATAATTTCGAAGTAATAATTTTTTGAAGTAATTATTATTTATTTATTATTGCCCAATATTGAGGATTGTGCAATCAAATTTAATGCTAGGGGTAGTAGTGGTTGCGAAGTACTACTTCTAATGCTAATCACACTATAATGCCTGAGTTTGAACCCACGACCTACAACTTATAAGTCACGGCCGATACCACTAAGCTACCACTGCACTCATATTAATTGATTTATTGAATGATATTGGTAGAAATTGCCTAAGGCATTAAGTCCACCTATAGTTTTAATAAAAAAATATTTGCAATGATATTTTATTAATTGATCTATTGAATGATAATTGTAATTATATTTTATTAATTGATCTATTGAATGATAATTGTAATGATATTTTATTAATTGATTTATTGAATGATAATTGTAATGACAATTTAATAATTAATCTGGTTTTTTAAATGTAAGTCCATATTGCAAAAATGATGTAATTTGTTTGCATGCCGAATGGTAAAATATGGCTGAGCTTTGATATAGGTATCATAACTATTGTGTAATACCCATATTTGCAAAATAATTTTTTATTATATTCTATTCTATCAAACGGGCATAAATCGAGACTGCGGACTACTACTGACAAATTCTAATGAATAAACCCAACAACATTTGGCTCGACCCGTGCATCGAACCCAGGGCATCAAGCTGAGCAATAGCACTTGACACATGACCAAATAGGCAGCTAAAATATATATAAAGACATACTTACCCCAAATGGATTCGTCTCATTGACTATCCCGTAAGGAATTTTTGCAAACATACTATATTGATCCCTGACGTATCCATGTATCTTCCCAAAAGTAGTGTGAAGAGTGATTTCTATTGGCACAAACCTACTCCCAAGAACGCAGACAGTCAATGTTAATATGAACAAGCAAAATACTTTTTGAAACATTTTTGTTTTCACTGCCACTGTTTTCGTCAGTTGTCGATAATATCAGGAAAACTAAAGACTTTGAGAAACGGTTCAAAATTCAAAATTTTAAGCGGCAGTGAAAGCTGCATACTCGAAGAGAAGCGCGGGATGGAGTGAGGCAAGACATTATTATCCTCCAAGGAGTTAGTGGCGTAAATACTAAAGTGCAATGCGGTGTAATTCCCCAGGACGCTCAAGTTTAGGGGGCCCCATCAGTTTTGGTATACTTCACATTTCCACGACTGGGCTGGGACTAAAATCAGCCATGGTTTGGGTCCTGATCAATTCGACTATGGAAAATGTATCGGCTACAATATAGTATCTTTTAACAGTCCATAAACGGAATATCGCTTTCAGTATGTCACTGATGGGCCAAGTCCATTAGTGGCCATATAGCGTTGGCAATATTGGCATTAATACCGCCAGACCTAAGAAGGTAAGGCCGGAGTCTGTGTTTCCTGATAGCTACAACCTGGGAGTCTTCAAGTCAAGAGTGAATAGGTTTCTTCTAGGCAAGCTTGCTTCATCGTCGACCACATCTGAGATCTGATGCGCCGGTGATGGGGGTACTCCCCAGAGGAGGGTCCAGTGACGGACAGCTGCGGCGAGTTCGCGGTAATTACTAACGCGTGCCCGTGTTCCCGCCATAAGCGGCACAGGAGGACACCGTGGAGTTTTAGTGGATTAGAGTCCCACATAACGCCGCTATCTCCCCGTGGTAGCGCAGTATGCATGAGCATACCTCCACGCGAAAAAAAAATGAACACACCTAAGAAGCCAGAACTAGGGCCTTATCCAACAAAGTGCGTTGGTTTCAAAGAAAGAAAGAAAAATATACAAGTTCTTTTTCGTAGCGTAGTCTACTCGAGAGCAAATGGGCAAAGGGCAATATGCGGAGGGCAATTTTCTTTTATTGCACCAGGGGCCCCGACCTCGAAGCTACGCCACTGCAAAAAGCATAAAAATTAGTCTCGTTACGATAGGGGTGGCACTGACAGAACTGCAAACATTCGAGCAGTTTGCAATTGATTAATTAATTATGAACACTGAGATACGTTTGGAATAGAGTTGAAAACAGCATGTGAGGTATAATTTCACGATCCTTAGCATCCCTTTCCTGATGGCGTGACGCAGTATGTCCGTATATATAAGTTTATCTGTGGTACGTTTTATATTTCGCCGATAGGCACTTGACAAAATGTCAGATGTTCGAAATGCCAACATGTAAGTAATCACAGACTACTTAGAGATACTACGTATTAAGGGATTAATCACGTGAGACGTAACATACCTACGCAAACGCATGCTGCACGGAATTATATTCCTCGTGCTATTTTCAACTCTGCTTCGAATGCGTTTAAGTTTATTGTTAATTAAACAATATAACACAATCACACTTTGCGGCTTTATCTGCGTTTACCCTGAGTAACATTATCATTATACACGATCTAACTCAATGATGCTGCTGAATCTTTATAGCGTAACTACTGCCAATAAAAGTCTTCAATAGTGTCCGACCGGTTCGGCTTAAGCCAAAATGGGCTGAAATTTTGGCCGAAGCCCAAGATTTCTCGCAAGTGCCGAAAGGTTTGACTTTGGGCCATCACTATTTACAATACATAGATAAATAGGAAAAAACTGGGCGAATTCCATAAAAATACAAACAAATTAATTTGAAGAAGGGTACAGGCGTACAAAAATGATAATTAGAAAAGTTTTTTAATAAGATAACCCTATTTTTCGGGCAGCCATGACAGTTGTTTTTGACTTGACGTTTGAAGACTTTGACAGTTTTAAGAAGCTTCTTTGCTTTGACTTTGAATTGGATATGTTTCGGAGTTTTTAGTAATAGCAGACGGCAGCAGCAAGCAGAAGAGCTCTATTCCTATTGGTTCTGAGTGTTCCGTGAGACAAGATGTCTGACAACACTTACTCACTACTGGCACAGACAATATAATACTAGCATACAGATACCTCATCCCATACAAAGAAACCGTACCGACGTAACTAGCGTTTTTATCTGATTAATCTTGTTTTTTTTGTAAGTACATCAATCACGTTCGATCCCGTTTCACGGAAATAGATAGTGTTAGCAGTGACTTGCAAGTAAAAGGGTTTACTAGGTTCAGAAATATTTTTTTCTTCAAATACAGTGGCGGTTCGTTTTATAATGTTTTTTGCACGCTATTACAGTTTTTTTGCACCAAAATGTGTTAAAATACAAATTTTAACAATCGATTGGAATGCCTCAGAAATGTTAAAATGCGCTATCTATTGGCATCAATTTTAAATGATCCGTTCAAATAATCTTTGAAATGTGAATTAAGAGCCCAATATTCCATAATTGTGTACTTAGGAGAGTTGATTAAACAAGAATATACAATTTTTATGTTCAATTCCAGAAAATGTTAATTTTACACACAATTCTATTGAATTGTGTGTAAATGTCGCGCCATCTAGTGAGATTTATTTGAACCAACTTTTCTTTCTTAGCAATGAGACCCCGCTACTGGTCACCATTGATCTGCGGTCGTGCGACACGTCGTTTGCGATCGTGTGACGTGTCGCTAGCTGCGGAAGGTATTTCATACAAATACATACACACCAGTAGTGTTGCAGCGAACTCGTACTTTTAAGCATGTAATAATAATAAAAACGTTGAAAATCTTGAACTGAATTTCTTAGGGTTATTCAACCTTCGGCTTCGGCCTGAAAGCCACCGTTCGTTGGTCGGACACTAGTCTTCAATCGTTTATGCAGTCAACAATTTTGTACTTCCGTTGAAAAATTTTATCGTCCCGAAATTGACCGACGCGACGTCCTAGAGGTCACAGGGGATATGACCCCTGAAATCATTTTGAATTCTATTTTGGAGTTTGGAGCATGGACGTACGTACACAAAACAATCAAGCTGTCAACCTTTTTACCCGACTGCCGAAGGAGGGTAAGTTGTTTATCAGTCTATGTGTGTATGTATGTATATATGTATGTATGTATGTTTGTTCCTATGTGGCGTTCTAGAGACCAAACAAGTTGGGCGATTTTGATAATTCAATCGATTCGTCTTAACCCTGCGAGTGTCACTGGCTACATTAAAATTGGAAAATAGAAAAATGGCGGCTTTTTGGCGCCATATTGTGGGGGACCAAATTTTTGTGTACCCGTCGTGTGGGGTATAAAAGTAAAGGGTTTTAAGAGGTGATTTCAAAAATATATAATACTTGTATGTTTAAATGTATCTAATTTCAAAAAAAAATAACTAAAAAGTTATAAATAAAAAAAGTTCATTCAAAAAATCTAAAAACCCGACTGCTTGAAAAGCGAACTAAAAAGACGTAAACAAGAAGAAAATCATGCTGTGCAGTCGGAGGATACATCTGGTTTTGGTCAGCCAGCTCGCGAATATGTATCCTCCGACTGCACAGCATGATTTTCTTCTTGTTTACGTCTTTTTAGTTCGCTTTTCAAGCAGACGGTTTTTAGATTTTTTGAATTATTTCTAACTACGAGTATATTGGGACCAGCTTACAGTCTAACCGGATGATTAACATGGGATGGGTTCACACTAGTTCTTTTAAAACAAAATTAAAGGAATTCCTATTGGACAAATGTCTGTAGGTATGCCATTGAAGAATTGTAGTGCTTAATATTATTGTTGGTTTTTTTTTTGTGATTAATCTGCATAGCCTTTTCCCAACTATATTGGGGTCGGCTTCCAGTCTTACCGGATTCAGCTGAATACCAGTGTTTTACATGGAGCGACTGTCTATCTGACCTCCACAACCCAGTAACTGGGTAACACGGTACCCCTTGGCAAGACTGGTGTCAGCTCTCAAGCTTCTGACTACTCGTAACGACTGTCAAAGATCTTCAAATGACAGTCGGGACCAACGGCTTAACGTGCTTTCCGAGACACGGAGGAAACTCGGTATGTTGAAATGGTCACCCATCCACGGACCGACCTCGTCAAGCTTTGCTTAACCTTGAAGATAGACCCGTGCGGCTGTTATTATTTAACCACGAGCTCCCCATATGATAGCCACGAGCTAGAGCTCAATAGATCTCTCAGCAGCTCTTTTCATAGATGATATCTATGGAAAGTATGTATTGAATATGAAATGTAAAGTGAATGGTTATTGTTTGTGTATCTAATTTAAATTGACACAAAGAATTGTAACGAATAATGCTTTTTTTTTTCTTTAATGTGTTTTATAATATAATGGAATGTATGTAATTGAATTGAATTGTATAATTATTAATGGTTTTTGTTTTTGTGACTAATATGATTTTTATTTATTTGTGTAAATGTTTAGACAAATTTATTGTTCATGAATAAATGACTAATGGTAACACGATTCGAAACCGACTAATCGAAATAGATTGTATGTTTGTTCATCAACCATCTACCATCAATCATCTAAATGCGTATATGTTGCCCAATGCTATTTACAAAGCGGCCTCGCGCCCGCTCGGAGCCAGAATATCAATATTGAACCTCCTTTTGGACTGTTTTGTTTGTAAAATATTTATTGATTTAGCTATGTTATGTTAAGGTTAAGAAGAAATTCGAACCATCAATTTTGCCGTGTAAAAATATTTTTAACCGATTTAAAAAAATTGAGGAGGTTCTCAATTCGTCGAAATCTTTTTTTTTTATGTGTGTTATCCGATTACTCAAAGACGCCTGGACCGGTTTCAAAAATCCTTTTTTTTTAAAGGGTATTCTTTCCAGTTGGGTCCATCGTCATCAGGTCAGGCTCTGATTGTTGGATCTAGGAGAAATCGAGGGAACTCCTCAAATATTAAAGACATATAGTTTAATATATGTCGCATCAAGGCTGGCCGATAGATGTAAACCATCGGGAAGTCAGGATGTATTCCTTTAGGTTAAGACATCGTGTGTGGGCAGGTCGGTGGGTACAATCGTGAAAATGAAATCACACAAATTATTCGATACACTGAGTATATTCAAATAGACACAAGTTACATTCTTGCTTACCAATATTACGGATCGACACTGATTCTACGACGTGTTAGCTCTACGGCTGTCAGTACTCAACTGCCTTCCTCCCCACCACGCAACCGCTTATAAAAAGCATGCCAATGCGTAGTTGTTCTTGCTTTGCCGCCAGATGGCGTGCTTGCGATTTGCTTTGACGTCCGTACTATTGACTAAACCCGACACGGCCATCCTGCGAGACAGGCGTCCTCGTCTGTTCCTCATTGTCAGGTTCTAACAGTGTATCGAATCATGTGGAAATCCTCAATGGATGTCCTCAGCCCTTGGGGAAAGCTGAGGGGTCTGTCAGACTCCTACTGACTAAAACCACATGGTGTTCTCTAGGCCGTAGTTCCTCTTGAGAGGCGAGCGTGGAACACACACGTCGCCTTCTCGGGCCTCTCTCAGGTGATAGATCCCCAAATCTATCACCCGCAGGCTTCATCATCTTGTCCTCGCTCCATGCCACCTCATGTCGTGTTGCGCCACACGTCCTCTTAGTCTACTCCGACCCGCCAGTCTCCCATCATACCAGGGATGTTTTTCTGAAACACAAAATTTCCAAACAGTATTCACTCGTCCAATCCTGACGCATACTCTAGGTGAGTGAGGAAACATTTTGAATCAATCAAACATGATCACTTAAATGTCTCCTTTCACCTTTGCAAGGAAAGAGTAATTCTATTTCCAAGAAAATAGTAACTCAATCATCGATCTGGTACCTAAAAGCACCCAATCATCGATTTGGTACCTAAAAGCACCCAATAATAGTGATTACACAGTCCAAGTACCACTGATAGTCATTAATCTCAAATTAAATCCAGCAAAAGAAACCACCAGGTATCTTATTCACGATATTTAGCTATCTCATAGCTCTCTTAGCAATCACAATTGCTCTACTCGAACATCTCCACGATGTCGAGTCAACTCAACTCTCTGAACTCAGAAACTGTTCACACAGAGATTTAGTCTGTCCTATGTTACGTCAATTCATTATCTACTAACTCAATTGGTACTTGAGATTCGTGTGTCTTACTAACACGAAACAAAATTATTTCCATTTTCGTAATGAGGGCTTGACGATTCGAACGTCATCAAAATTATCATGGTGACCTCACCAAACGCATGACTGCGAGTTTACTTTCTTTTAACCTCATGACTCAATAGGAACTTTCTGTAAGGTTCCTAACACAAACATGAATTTTCACACCAGACATAGTGTCACACAGACTTACAGGTGCCATACAGGCCTACCGTTGCCATAAAGGCCTACCGTTGCCACACAGGCCAACAGTTGCCACACAGGCCAACAGCTGCCACACAGGCTCACAGTTGCATCACAACGCTCGGCTACTCCTGACCAAACTAGTTTATTGGGTTCGTGAAAATAGGCAAAATTTGAATTCTACCCTTTAACTAAATAATTACCCTGGGCCATGTACCACAGTCATTCCAAACAAACTTAAAAACTCAACTGCAGTAAAAACTGCCAAGCTTACAGAAACTCTCAAGTAAAACCTCTAACGCCATGGCTCTATAGCCGACCAGCAATTTTATTGCTCTCACACAACGGTCTCTCCAGACCCCGACCTTCGCCAGAATCCACTGGTACGGTCAAACATAATATGGCTAATAGACTCAATTAGAAAAACTAAACATGAAATTCAGTTATCTCTGAATGCATGTTTTTTCGGCGGTAGGTGAAAATAAAGTAAAGACGCGTTTTTTTTGCGCAATTTTGATTTAAATTATAATTAAGTATTTTTCAACAATTTCTATATTATTATTGGTTTTATAAGCCACTAATAACAACATCCCTATATTTTCAATACAGTCCATGTAATAAAGCAAAACTTCATCACCTACCAGCTGTTCACTGGTGCTTTCAACGACACTATAAGAAGATACTACTAGAACTACTGAGAGGAGAGAGATACTACTTACGTCATAATGTCTCAGCTGGACGACATCCAATCTGCGCAGAAGAACTTGGAAGAGTGTTTTGCCAGGAAGATGAATGAGCTGGAGGCGCAGATCCAGTGTGCTGGACCCGCGAAGGACACCGTCGCCAAGATCGCTGAAGAGTTCCGGACATTCAGAGAGCTGATGTTCGGAATGCTGAGACTTTTACGGAGGCAGATCACAGAGTGCTCCAGTATGGTGGACGGGTTGGAGACCCGCTCTCGTCGTAAAGCCCTGATATTT